>CM050910.1:3372500-4115000 GCA_027726005.1 Juncus effusus | reverse complement strand
AGGATTTTTTCCCATAGGGTTTTACCTAGTAAGGTTTTAACGAGGCATATTTAATATATGAAATAATGAGAAATAATGATAATACGCGATGCACTCTTTTTTCCTTAGCCAAGGTTTTGTCCTACTAGGTTTTCCTTGTAAGGTTTTTAATGAGGCAAGTTCTAATGCATATGAAATATGGACATCCAAGGGGGAGTGTTATGAATATAATTAATATGGATGTCCAATACTTGGCATTTAAGAAAAGATAAATTAGGAAATGCTTGTAAGAATGGAAGGAGTTGTGGCAGGGTATTTATTACTGTATATTCTATTGTATTTAGGTTAAATTATTTCCTTTATTGTAATCCTAAATCAGGCAAGAGATTTCTTGACCAGCACTCACCCTCTACTATATAAAGAGGGCAGTGGCTATTGTATTCTTAATCCACAATTCAATACATAATTCTCTCCTTCCAATTCTCTCTTTTATTCTTTTGTTCTTTATTTTATAACATCTACATCTTTCTTTCTTTTTTTTGTGGTTACGAAATAAAAGTTAAGATTTGTATGTAACTAATGATTATTGGGTTTAATAATTTAAGGCACATTTTATATTAACATATTTTTATCGTGGGTTTATAGCTGAAATGGTAATCTCACTTGACACATTGGTAAATGATTGATAATATTGAATGCGTATTTATAATAATAATAATAATAATAATAATAATAATAATTATTATTATTATTATTATTATTATTATTATTATTATTATTATTATTATTATTATTATTATTATTAACTTCAAAAATCCATACTTTACAAAAATCAAATAACATAATCACTTTACAAAAATCATGTGTATAACTTCACAAAAGAAAAATAATCAAATAGCTCAAGAAATCGTACCTTTTCCTCCTTAGTTCATGTAGTATATACAATTGCACTATAAACAAATCCAAAAAAATAAAAGAATACAAAAATCAAACAAATCTTAGTACATGTGATCGAACTTGTGTAACCAAATAGAGTTCATTTCCATGCTTTACCACTAGGTTTTTTTTTTATATCTATACCCCTAGAATTGGGAGTAGGTTGCCTCCCATTTAAATTTATTGTTTGTATGGACCCATTTGCAATTTTTCGCAATTGGGAGGGGCTTCTTGAAGGAATTCCAGGCCTGGACAAAAGAAGAACAAAATATATTAGATGAATAGAAAATAGAAAATCAATTCAAATATCGACGAAAGAATTGAAATTGTAATTTCTGAAAAAAAACCCACTAGAGTTGTATTAAATACAAAATTGGAAAATAATAATAATAATAATAATAATAATAATAATAATAATAATAATAATAATAATAATAATAATATCCTCACCTTATATCAGGGCTCTTGTTTATCTTTTCTTGAGGCTTATTTGCACTTGATCTATCTCCATTTATCACCTTACTTTTTGTCATTTTTACAACACTGCGCTGAGATTTTATACTCTCCTTTCCTGACGAGTAATTGACAGTATGCACTTGAATTGCATCCTCTTCATCATTATTATTGTTATAATTGTCAAGGCTAATAGAACTACATAAAAAGTTGAAAAATATATCAAATTTTATATAACAGAATCACATGTATTATGATGATTGTATTATTTTTCCTACAACAAATTTCTCACCTTCTTTCTGAATTGTTTCTAGTCTTTTGATGAGGCTTTTTGAAGCTCAATCCATCTCCATTCACCTTAGGTGTCAATTTTCTAGTATACTTTTGTGAAAAATTGTCGCTTGTATGCATACCAAATGCATCGAGAGCCGTGCACAATTCTTGATCGATCGCTTTATAATTATTAGTATTATTATTAAGGCTAGTTGAGCTCCCTATTAGAGTTGAAGAATCACTCTCTGTAGATTGTTTATCTTCAGTACTTTGAGAAATTTGTTTCTTTTTTGTTGGCGTGATGTTTCCCCTGACCTAAATAAAAAAAGATAAAAATTATTTAATCCAAAGAAAAATTACAAAAATAGTTGAGTAAATTAGTACAAGCATCAAGTTGATCCATATATACCGATTTTTTCTTGTGTTCAGAATTCAGACATTATTTTGTATTTGTATATAGAAAGATATAATACGAGTGAAAATCATATAATATATGTAAATAAATGGTTTGTTAAATATTTACATAAAAGAGAAGAAACTTCTTTTTCTTTTTCTTAAAGAAAAATTTCAAAATATTTAATATAAAATGTTGGGTCAAAATGGTAACTTTACCCCTGTGTACTGATTAGAACGAGGACTCGTTCTATAAACCTTAGGAGTTGATGTCATGCTTCTTAATAATTCATTTTCTTTGTCTTTTCTTGCTAATTCTTCCTTCAGATTAACAACCTGCAATAAGTATGAAACAACAAATATCAGAAAAAAAAATATTAATAATAAGGAAAAAAAATTTAGATAGCAAGGTAATTTATCCTGCAAAAAATTGTAAATATCAAATTTTCCATTCCGAAAACTAAAAGTATCTAATTTACCCTTTCGAACTATTACGAATTTGGACAAGTCTGATTGGTGATATTTGCCATTTTGAAAGGGAAAATTTAACAGATTTCAAATGTTAAAAGGTTAATGTGAGATCTGTAGTTTACAAATTTAGGAAGTACAATCAAAGGGTATAATATAAAACTCAGCCTGAAAGGAATATGCAGAGGATTAATTAACCTGTTGACTAAGCTCTTTTACTTCTGAACTTTCTTTATTTACATGAGCTGAACCGAGCTCAACAGACGAAACCCTTTCAGCGAAATTCAGAGTGCTTATCGTCTCGCCAATTGCATCGATTTCCGGACTTATATGAACAAACATCAAAGTTTTCGCTTGCCCTCCTATAATTATACAATAAATTAACAAATAAATAATTGAATTTTATGATGCTTGTTTATTTATCCTGCTACTTTGAGCCGACTCTATGAAGGAAAAATTATACCTAGCACCCTCTCTAAATTTCCCACACTTCTATTCTACCCCTATGTGGCAATTTTAATGTTGTCATGGTAAGAGAAACATGCTCTCCAAAACTTCTTACCACCACAACACGTTCCGTTTACCGTAACAATCAATACCTTTCAATTCAATTACCACGACAAGTTTATTCCATTCATCATAATCTAATCATAATCTAATAATATAAATGCAGAATATGCTATGTACATATTTATGTATGAAATATGAAAACATAACTACATGAGAGACTCACCAAGAGACCCTTGCAACAACTGAGTCAATTTACTGTTCCTATATGGCACATGCGAGTTCCTATTCGTACATCGCAAAAATCACATGTCCTAAGGAAGATAGAGACTTCTTGATGTGCTGAGCCTCCTTCAGTCTCTCGCCTCTCGCCTCGGACTTCTCGACCCTCTCAATGAAGGAGAAATTATACCTAGCACCCTCTCTAAATTTCCCAAACTTCTATTCTACCCCTATGTGTGGCGAGCGGAATGTGTTGTCATGGTAAGCGTAAAATGTTCTCCAAAAGTTCTTACCACCACAACATGTTCCATTTACATTAACAAGTTTATTCCATTCATCATAATCGAATCATCCATGTACTCATGTAATCATATAAATGTCGATATGCTATGTATGAATACATAAATGTCTACATGAAACATGACATGAGTGTATGTACAAATACTCACCAAGTGACCCTTGCAACAACTGAGTCAATTTACTGTTCCTATACGGCACATGTGAGCTCCTACTCGCCATCGCAAACACCACATCTCCTAAGGCAGAAAGAGACTTATTTATATGCTGAGCCTCCTTGAGTCTCTCGCCTCTCGCCTCGGATTTCTCAACCCGCTCGCTCCCCGCCAGGTCTATCAGGTGCATGCTGCCGCGCAGGATTGTGGGCGAGGGTGAGGATGAGGCGGTTGATTTTACGTGGACTGTTAAGCAACTGGAAAAGGGAATAAATGGGTGTGTTAATACATATATTATTTTTGTACACGATATATTGTTTTTGTACGTAAAAAGCTACTTTCTTCAGGCACACGGGTAAATTGGATACTGGAAATTATGTATGTGTACAGTAATGATATATCGAGTGTACTAATGTTGCAGTTGTGCAGATTTTATCAGGTGCTAATGATGTTTTTTTTTTTTGTTGTATATAAGAAAGTGTTGCACATTGGTAAACTAAATAAACTAAAATAAATAAAGAATTAAAATATTGGTAAAATAAATAAATAAAATAAAATAATAAAGGGAATTAAAAATTGGACCTGTGAGATCGGCTGCTTCGATCATTAATGGCAGTTGAACCAACGGCTCGATTTCTTTGACCTAATTTCATCAATTCGATTACTTCTTGAGTTGATTTCACACTAACTAGGCTCGCGTCCGGTACGTTGAGTCCATTTTGTGCGTTGTTCTTTATCTCTAATGTAATGAATTGGAGTGAAGGAGAATTCATAAAAGAAATATGCATGAGAAAAGTTTCATAATAAGTCACAAAATAACTGGAACTTGAATTACCAGCTATGTTATGTATCCTTTTTAAGTTACCATCTCCAAGTAATTAAGAGCTTGTTTTAGGTCTTCTTTTTGCTAATTTTTTTACAAATTAAGGTCTATTTGAACTTATGCTTCTATGTAGAAAGCAACATTTTTGGTTCTATCACAAGAAAATAAAATAAAATAAAATAAATTGAGGAAAAAGGATATCTTTGGTTGAGGCCATTTTTGGAAAGGAGATCTCTGACTTGTTCATTGTATATCTCAATCATTTGAACTGAAATTTCATAAGTGAAAATTTCTCTTCTTTTTTCCACAAGGTAAAATAAGTCATTTAATGCTCTGTAATTTACCCCCATACTTTTCTTCGTAATTTCTTTTGGACCAGCCTGCAAAAATGCAAAGGGAAATAACTATTGTAGAATAATATAGTTAAGTAGGCCTGTGTTGAGTCATAATTATGTAATTAAGCCTAAATTTTGCAATTAATTTCATTTTCCTCTCAATTAAGCCTCAATCTTACCTAACTTGGTCCAATTTATCAGAATTCTGTAAAAGTAACCTCAATTAACAAAATAAGCCTCAATTGAGAAATTAATTTCAGTTTTAAAAAAATGTCTCAACCAACCCTATATTGCACAATTTTTCATGACTCAGCAAGTCTCAGTTTAACCTAATTTGGTCCAACATTCTTCCTACTGCAACTAAAACCCAAACAAAATCTGCTAAATAAATTAAAGAAAAGAAACAAGAAATATAGAAAAAATGGCTAAAAATGGACAATTGGGTTAATTTTTCATAATATTACCATTGTATGAGTTTTACCGGATCCAGTTTGGCCATATGCAAAAATACAAACATTATATCCATCTAAAACTGAGCGGATGAGAGGTTGCATGTCAGCAAAAACCTCTTCTGCATAAATAAATAAATATAATTAATAATTAATTAATTGACAATGGATTCTTTAGAAATATAAGAAATTAAGAACATGGATGTTTTGTTGTTAAAAATCTAGAGCATTTTGGACTGGCACAGTTTTGACTATAAATAATTAGTTAAATTAATAAAAAGCAATTCAGATGGTAAGTAAATTAAAGTCTACTTCAATACTGGTACATATCTGTACAATACAAGGTACTGCAAAACAAACCCGTTTCTTTCTATTAAATATTAGTCCAAGTTTATATCTACAATTTGAACTCTTGACTTTTGAAAGGGGGAATATATGCAAAAAAAATCCCTAAAAAGTTTAGAATTATTACAAACCTTGAGTGGCAGATTGAGCGAATACTTTATTGAAGTTAAATGATTTTAGTCCTTCCTTTCCATGTTTGGGGGTCAAAATCGTAATTTTTCCTTCATTAATATGCCCTATTGAGCTTGATTCATTTGTTTGTCCTGGTAAGAAGGGCCTCACACGACAATATACTCTTATATTCCCTATTAATAAAGAGAATAAAAAAGTACAATGAAATTAGTAGATTTATTTTCTTTTTTCCTTGTTATATTAAATGGGGTAGGTTTTTTTAAATTATATATTCATGTTATTTAAACTAAAATAGTTAGTTAATTTTGGTTTTCTAAACAATAGATTGTTATTATTTATTGAACTCATTTCGAACAAGCAAAATTATCATCTTTTGAGGGGTTTTCAGAGAAAACTAACCTCTCAAGGGTGTAAATGCAAATTTGAAAATTTTAGATTCATAAATTGGTTAACCAAAATCTAGCAACAATTTAGGGGCAAAGTTGCACAAAAAGGATGTATTAATTTTTTATTTTTTTTGTTTGATGAAAGAACTGAAAAGGTTTTCTTGGAATAATATCAACAAAACAAACTTTTAGAACAGGGGTGTAAATGTAAATTTGAAACTTTTAGAGGACATAAATACAAAAAATGATAAAGTATTAACCTTTTAGATCCATAACTTGGTTATACAACTTGCGATTTTCCTCCAACACCTTGTGATAACCTGAAGCTGCTTTAACCACATCTTGCAAATTCTTGCCTAATAAATAATATATAAATTAACTAATTAACTAAAAAAATATTAATAAATAAATCAGAAAAAAATAATAAATGAGAAAATAATTCTGTAAACAAAAAGATATCATACCAACTCTAGCAATTTCTTCGAAATGCTGCTTTTTCATACACTCGACACCGGATTTAATATCAAGAAGCGCATTTTTCAGTTCCTACACAAAATTTTAAATTTTGCAGAGATAAATATGTAAAATTGAAGTAAAAGTGGGCATATAAGCCAAAAAGACCTTAGCATTACCTGGATCTGTCTCTCTTGCCAGTCAAATGAAGTACTATTCACATCCAGATCCTCCTTTGAAGTAATTGAAGTCTTTCTATCCTTCTGCTCAAAAGAAAAAAGTTGTTAAACAAATCTATTTACTATAAATTAACTAAACTTATTTACAATACAAGGGATAAAAGTGCCCTACATATTTAACCTTACCAACCGTTTCCAGAGATTTTATATCCACACATGAACTTCCATTATTCTTTTTCTCAAAAACAGAATTTTTGAAAGAAGAGCTCCTGAAAAGCGTAGGGTTCTTTCTGACAAATTTCCCTGAGATACTAGACTGTATAGATGGTGCACCAGGTCTCTGTGGACCGGGTCCATGGAGCCTTTTAGTCTCACTCTCACTGTGGGTCTTTAGAGCCAGAATGCAATTGACAACCCCTGTTCCAGTTCCTTCCTGATTAAAAAAATAAATTAATTAAATAAAGAATATATAGAGTTAATTTTATTTTAAGAATATTTATTATCTTGATTTTATGGATTAAATTAAACATTTAATTTCTTTTGTTACTGGTACCGGTACCGAAAGAAACATTTTTGAAGGAAAGCACAATCAGTGCATCATAAATAAAAAAAATTGTAAAATTAAAATAAAAAATAAAAGGGCAAACCTGTTCTAAATCAGAGGACTCAAAAGTAGGTAACCCTAATTCCTGCATCGCAACTAGGAAATTTCTCAAATTCTCGAAATGTTGGTACGCACGTAAAGCTGCCACCTCATCTGGTACAGTAGATCCAACTGGATCCTCTACCACCTGAAAAAAATAATGAATTCCTATTAACATCACAAATATGATAATTAACGAGATGTAGAAATAAATTAAAACTTCTGCATATATACCCTTCAAAAATTGAGAAATAAAAATTTATCAAAAAAAGATAGAAAAAATTGAGAAAGACCACTAATGAAAATATGATAAGAGAGAAATAGTGAAATTAATAGGTCTTGCAGGGTGGTACATATATATATTTTCTAACAATACAAGTTTACAAAATTTGGCAAAAAATAATAATTGGATGAAGCAGTGAGCTAACCTGAGAGACAGAACCAGGATGAACCTTGTTAATTGCATTGCAAAGAATAATGCCATTTCTAAGTGCAGATTTAAATTCTTCTGCTGATGGCATTTCTGGAAATTCACTTGAAACCATCTTCTTAAGCCAAATTGCAGCCTCATATCTTCTTGATGCTGTAAGAATTTAAAGAAAGAAAAGGAGTATTAGTTATTGTTGAATATAAAGTGATGATATATAAAATTCTCAAGTAAAATAATGTAAGCTGATAACGATCATAATGTCAAATTACACGAATAAGTTTAAATATCTAAATAATGTTAATCATCTGTAAATATTAAATATCTGGAAAGAAAATAATTTCCTACTGATACTTTTGTGTGAGAGATGGAACAAATTTAAGGTCAATTCACACGAAGGATTTAACTTTTGAAAATGAATTAACTTATCAATGTAAAACTATAATACAAAATTTTACAAATTTAAAATCATAGATATAGAAATCTTTCAAAAGATTTAGAAAAGAAAAAATTATCATGACAAATAAATAAAAGAAAAAGTAACCTGTTTTTTCAGCTTTTAATGAGGCCAAATCAAAATCTCTAACCCTCCCATTTAAAGATCCCATCTCTTTATACTGATTTAATTAGAATTGGTTTCTGATGAAGAAATGATAAATCCTCATGAAGAAGAACTGAAGAGTTATTGTTAATTATAAAAGATCATAGGGGCTTAAATGAATAAAGTAGAGCTTGGAAAGAAGACATAACAAAGAATGATGAGTTGAGAATTGAGATGTTATGATATTTGTGAGACTTTGACAATGGGGAGGGTTTATGTTGTCATAACAAAAAAATATAGGTACTGAATTGAATATATGCATCCATCTTTGTTCTGTTGACTTTTATTTTAAAAGAAATGATTTTGTTTTAGTAATAGAGAAATGTCCTTCAGAAGCACTTAAAAATTATAAGATCAATTAAAGAAATGATCAAAGGAGGAATATAATTGAACAGGAACTCTTTCTCTATCTTTCAATAAAAAAAACTTTTATCTAAAAGAATAAAAAATGTGAATATTCAATTTTTAGAGGTCGACCCATCTTGTGATGTATACACTAAATGTTTAATTTGGATATTCTAATAATTTGCTAAATGTTTTGGAGATAGGAAGACAACGTGACTGTTAAGAGACCTCAATTAAAAATAAGAACTGTTCAATAAGGGCGCCATGTTCCTCCTATTTCTAAGCATTAAAAGAATTAAAAAATAAAATATTAAACATCCATGCATTTGCATGAAGTGCCCTGTATTTTAAATTTAACAAAATCTGCATGTGATACCAGTCAAAATAGGAAATATACGTGATCTAACCAGGTTACAATTCAACATCGATTTGCCACGGTACCTAATTAAGCTACAATTCAACATCGATTTGCCCCGGCACCTAATTAAGTTAATACATATCTTTGGATTGCAGCAACAATCTTATTTGTATATAATTTTGAGCATAATAAGCTCAAATAATCATGAAAATGACATTTGGAGCATAATAAGGTCAAATAACCATGAAAATGGCATGTGTGAAAATGTATCATGTGTGCTTAACAAAATCGATAGCTTCGTTCAATTGTGTACTTTTAACTGTACATTTTTTTCTATGGTAGTAAGCTAATAGTCTTAACATGAATAAAATTAAGATCAAAATCACATGTTTAAGGATACATTAACATCAGACATGGAAGAACACAGAAACAATACAAGTACTATTGATAATTAGAACAAAAAACACACGATTAAATGGAAAAAATAAACAACTAGAAATAATAAAGTTTGACATATCCCAAAAAGGAAAATAATAAAACTAGAAATAATAATAACCTATGACATATCCTAAAAAGAGAAATAATAATACTGCTAAAACTAAAGACATAGAATACTAAATAGACTAAATAATATACAGAGTCTAGAAATCCATAAACTGCATGTTAAAAATATTGCCAAAAGAAGCTACAGTTTTGGTTCAAAAGACCAACTGTTCAGCTTCAGCACATCATCTCAAGATAGGCTTTGAAACTCACACTAGGCCCACTTTCCATTGAAATATTCATGCCCTGTTTAGAAAGGAATAAAACTGATGTTAGCTAACAAAACAGAAAAAACATAATCTCATGATAATACGAAAAAAACAGAGATGTATCTTCTCCACAAAAAGCCGCTAAGTTAAGAAATAAGAAGAAAAACTCACGTAAAGCTTCTCGTACGGTCAAGCGAAGTTTCGGATCAGGCTGGAGAAGACCCTTCACTAAATCTCTAGCTTCTCTCGGTACAAGCAGCCATGTACGGTCACTGAAATCAGGACCTTGCGAAATGTCAGGCCGCCAGGTGTCAATGTCAGTTTCGCTGAAGTGAAGGCCTTGTTCAGAGGGAAATTTCTTGACAAGCAGAAAATATGCAATCACGCCCACACTCCAACAATCTGATTCATACCCCGCAAAACCGTCAAACACCTCAGGGGCGATGTAGTCAGGCGATCCAGCTGGATAATCTAAATATTCACCTATAATTGCACAAGTGAAAAAGAAAAATAATAAGTAACAAAATAAATAATTAAATAAATAAAGCAGTATAAATGTTTGGAAATTGTGAGGCTGACTTGGCTTGATGAACTCTGAAAGACCGAAGTCAATAAGCCGAATGCTTCTCACGTCACCTTTGACCGCAAAAATGAAGTTCTGAAATATAGAATAAAAAGTCAGGGTTGAAATAGTATAATCATTTAGCTCGAGAGAAATTACCAAAGATATATATAGCATAATCATTTAGCTTTAGAACATGAAGACATACCTCCATTTTTAAGTCGCGGTGCAAGATGTTGTTGCGGTGACAAACACTGAGAGCTTGTAAGATTTGTTTGATAAGAAGTCTCGTCTCGTTTTCCATAAAGGTGCCGCCATATCTGTTCAAAAAAGAAAGAAAAACCATTAGAAATCAAACAAAATATAAGGGAAAGAGATAAAAATAATATAAAAAATGTTTTAAAAGTTAACAAAAAAAAAAGAAATACATACCGATTGAAAACATCAGTTATGTCACCTTCTTCACACAATCTGAAAAGCACAAAATTTAAACAAAAAATGGATTAGTAAAGTAATTCCAACATAGGAATTTTTTGTTTGAGAAAATTGATTGAACTTACTCCATAACGAGATACACATTTTTCGAATCTTCATAAGCCCCATGAAATTCAAGCATATTATTCTATCCTTTTAGAGTTTCCATGATTTTCACTTCAATTTTAACACCCTCTATATCAATAGGGCTTTTGAACTACAAATAAAGAAAACAAAAAAGTTTAATAAGAATACAGTTTCAGCTCAAAAGATGTATTACTACAGATCAAGGAATCAATATAATTAAACCAACAAAAACAAAAAAAATAGAATAAAAATAGAAGCCATACCTTCGATTTTTCAATGATTTTAACTGCTACAAACTGCTTTTTAGAGCAGATAATACGATGCTTGAATCACGCTTTGTAAACCGTGCCAAAAGTGCCACTGCCCATTTTTTCTACGAGCTGAAATTTTGCGCGAAATCCTTTTGAAAACCCAAAAGCTTTGGTCTTGGAGGAATTGAGCTTCTGCTTTTTGCATACAAAAACACAAATAAAATTAACAAGTGAAGATAAATCAACCTTTTTACTGAATATGTACAGAAAAGATGTAAGTTAATGTCTCACCTGGTCGGTCAAATATCTCATAGATCGCGCCTTGTTCATCTTCTCATTAAATTGCAGGTTTCTTCTTTTTCTTGCAGCCCCCATATTTGATTTTCCTTCATCATCAATTTTTCTCTTCTTTTTCTTTCTTTTTCTTTTTCAATTACTTTCATTTTCTTCATCTGATCAGTTTCAACTTTTTCTTTCTTTTTCTCACAAATCTTCTTCTCACCACTATTCATGTTGTAAACTTGTTCAAAGAGTTGTTCTTCTTCTTCTTCATTAAGGTGGTCTAGTTCCATATCTATTTCTTCTCCATCACTTGAATTGCCACTCTCTATTTGTTCAGACAAATTCTCAGTTGGGAGTGAAGTGAGCTCATTCGGTTTCTCATGTTCCTCTTCACTCTCCTTCAGCATTAACAATCTATCTTGAATGCTGGGTGAAAAAGTCAACTGCCTACCAACAGCCTGTGCAATTAAAGTTTAAAAACAACATATTTTCGATAAATAATCAATTAAAGGATCAAATAATGAATTGAAACATCAGAAGTTAAATTGAGATAAAACAGTTTCAAGGAAATAAACTCACCTTAAACGACCTAACAACAGACTTAAGCATTTCATCATGTGGGTTTATTCCAGGCCCAAATCCGTACCGATGAACCAGCACGAGACCATTGTCAGGTACCGTGACAGCAAAGGCGTACTGATTGGAATAAGCCATAGACCGTACCGCTTGTCCTATTACAAGGCCTTGGAATAAGCCTTTCATCAATTCAGGCGTTGGAATAGGACTTTCATCAAGACGGCATTTGTAGATCTTTATGTGTGGTGTCACAATCACAGTGAATCCGTATTGTTTTGAAACCTGTTATCATAAACATAATTTTGTCAAAATAAAATATTACCAGTTGATCTAGAAAAAGACTAAACAAAATTTTAAGTTTATATAGTGTACAGTGTTGTACTTTGTCACAACTAGTTACTACAGCATAGTACAGTATGGTATTACTAAATGATACAAACAAAAGTGTGACCAAATTACGTCACAAGATGAAGAAGTCTTGGTCTGACATGAACGGAGCTTATATCGCTTCTCATTCAACTTCTCATTTCCTTCTTCAGTCTCCTCTTCAATTGCAGCAAGCCCATTACTAGCTTCAAAACTTAACTGCTTGCCAATAGCCTGCACATTAAGACAAATAAATTGAATAAATCAATAACAAAGTACAAACAATTGAAATCTGAAATCACATCAAAACAGTTAAAAGCTTGAGTAGAGAAACAAGATCCTTACCCAAAACGACCGAAGAACAGATTTCAGCACCATATCACCACGATTAATTCCAAGCCCTGATTCAAACCGATGAACCAGCACAACACCATGATCAGGGACCGAAACAGCAAAGACGTATCGAGTGCCAGAAATGGATCGCACCGCTTGTTCAATTCCAAGGTCTTTGAATAGAACCTTCATCAATTGTGGTGATGTCTTACAGCCTGCGACACGGCACTGGTAGATCTTCATGCGTGCTGTGTCAATCACAGTGAATCCGAACAGATTTGAAACCTGTAATTAGAAACATTTCTTTGTTAGAATCAATTGTGTCATTGTGGCACAGGTCAAACAGAGGAGTAATTTACAAAACAGAGATACCAGTACTGAAACCTAAACTATGTTTTACACATTTTAATCTACATGATGATAAAAAAATGTGAGGAAAACCTAGGTAGTTATACAACTTGTAAGATTTGTGTTTTTACCACGAGTCTTGATTTTTGATTGTTACTAATGAATAAACAACAAGGAAAATCACCAAACAAAAACAGAGGAAGAGAAAAAAATAAGATCTGTTGCCAAGATTGACAAAGAAGAAGCAAAGATTTATTCAGAAATCTTGATTTCTGATCTGGATTCCGTCACTAATGAATAAGCAAAGAAATAACAAGGAAGAACTGATTATCAAAGAAAAGCAAAGGAAGAAAAAAGAAGATACGATCTTCTGTCAAAATTAACAAAGAACGAATCAAGAAAAGAAAAGGCACGACAGAAAGAATAGAAGTTCGGCTCTGACATGAATCAAGAAAAGAAAAACAAAAATCAAGCAAGAAAGAAGAACTTTTACCACTGACCGGAATCAAGAAGAAAAAACAAAAAATCAAGAAAGAAAGAAAAGAAGCAAAGATTACCTCAAATCCAATGCGAGATGCGAAAATGACAGGCTGATCCAATGCAAGAGACAAACGCGATGATCCAACCTCAATATCCCGCAGCAATGGCCGTCGATCATCACTCCTCCTCCAAAGGAGAGTGCAGAGCACCAGTAACACGGCCAACGGGGCCAGAATCGCCATATCAGAAAACTGGAGCGAACGTGCAGAAGCTATGAGAGAGAATCAGTCAGAGAGCAGTGCGCGCAAGATCGCAAAAGAAAATAGCGAGATTGCAAAATAGTATCAGAATTGAGGGCAGAATGGTGCGATGTTGATATATATATAATGGAAGCAAGAGCGGGAAACGCGTGTCACGTGATCTCTCTACGGCTCTATGCGTACACCGGGCTTACGCGGAGAAATAATTGGGCCGGAATTAATATATCATTGGGCCGAGAAATAGATTGGGCCTGAAGCCTAACATACCAGGCCATCGGCCCAGTTAATTCCGGTGTCCGTACGGCTGCAGCCTCAGGAGTGAGAAGGGTTGCCGCCATGGACTGATCTACTGCGATAGCGCCACCGGATCTAGTGAAGGCTTTAATGGATTGAGATTTCAGAGCGAGTATGGTGCCAAATTGTAGATGACTCGAGCTGAAATGGTGGAGTTCGAAAGGCACACTGCTCGACTGCTCTGTACAAAGGGCAGCAGATCGTGGCAAAAGGAGGTAGTGGTGGTACAAAGCAGAGGTAAGTGAGGAACGGAGAAGACAAGAGGAATTGACAAATTCCTACTTATTATTAATGCTTAATATTGGGAGGGAGGATGTGGAGCGGGCACGTATCCCACAGAATATTGATATTGATCCTCAATTTACACCCTACTATATTTTTATTCAATATTAGTACCCATTTTGAATCCAATAATATCAATTCATATTCGATATTATGATGTTTTATGTTTGATATTATGATATTTTATTCTTAATAAAGTAATAATATAATATATTATAATATTGAATAAATTATAATAAAATAATATGAATCTCACTCTAAAAATGATTTTTTTCATAAACTCCTAATATATTTTTATTACATGTTTGCATTTTTTCCCCTATTAAATGAGATATTTAAAATCATTTTAATATTTAAAAATCTGACGTAATCCCTTAAGTATTACAATTTTACAATATAAAAAAAATATTGGGAGGGAGGTTGTGGAGCTGACACATGTCTCACAGAGTATTGATATTGATCCTCAATTTGCACCCCACTATATTTTTATTCAATATTAGTACCCATTTTGAACCCAATAGTATCAATTCATATTCGATATTATGATGTTTTATATTTGATATTATGATGTTTTATTCCTAATAAAGTAATAATATAACATATTATAATATTGAATAAATTATAATAAAATAATATGAATCTCACTCTAAAAATGATTTTTTTCATAAACTCCTAAAATATTTTTATTACATGTTCGCATTTTTCCCCCTATTACATGAAATATTTAAAATCATTTTAATATTTAAAAATCTGACGTAATCCCTTAAGTATTATAATTTTACAATATAAAAAAATTTATAAACTACTAATAAGATATTTTCTGTGATAGTTTTGTTAGTCAAACGTATGAATTATGATATTTTTCAATCAAGACAAATACCCAACACATAATTCGTCATACCATTTTAATTTCTTATTAACGCTAGATGGGTGCAGAACATTTGACATGTGGTCTTTTTTAAGATTTTCTATTAAATTTTATATAAATAATTTTTGTATAATAATGTAGAGTGATATTAGATTTTTTATAATACAAAATAAAATACACTGTGTATATATGAAATTATATTCAATGTTCCGAAGCGGAGCGAGGGATCCCCTAGTTGGTATTAAGGGTGAGAAGTAGACAGAAGAGATGGCCATGGCTAGTTTTTTTCTTGGGAAAATATCATATTTGCCATTAGAAAAACTTAAAATATCATATTTGTCATTGTAAAATTTAAAATATCATATTTGCCATTATGAAAACTTTAAAATATCATATTTGCCATTATAAAAACTTAAAATATCATATTTGCCATTAGAAAAACTTAGAATATCATACTTGCCATTACAAAACACAAAATTTATCAAAATTACCCTTTTAAAACTTCAAGAATATCAAATATATCCAAAACCATTAACTTTCCGTTAAGTTTTATTCAATATGACCAAAATATCCTTTTATTTTTTATTCACAAACAAATATACATACTATCTTTTTGACCTAAACTCTCGTCCCCGTTTTCACACTTTCTTCTCACAACATTATTTTAACTGTAAAGATAATATGTTATTCTTGTTTACTTTTTCTCTTCAAAAATAATTATTTCAAAACTCTATGGAGATGGAATAGTTGATTCTTCTTTTGAATATATATTTTTTTTCTCATATTAAATTCTAACTTTATATTAGAAAAATGAAAAAAAAAATTTTGTTTGTATATTTGGATCTTCTTGAAGAGAGAGGGAGAGATAAATTTGGAATAACTCAATCAAATCAACGGTAAATATAATTTACTTGATGAAATATATTTAGGGGTAAAATAGTAATTATAAGAATGGACTGTTAGTTTTAACGGAAAAAGATGGATGGTTTCAAGTTTTGGATAAATTTGATAGATTTTAAATTTTGAAATGGCAAATATGATATTTTAAGTTTTGTAATGGCAAATATGATATTTTGAAGTTTTTGTAATGACAAATATGATATTTTGATTTTAATTTTTATAATGGCAAATACGAAATTATCCTTTTTTTTTTCTTCAAACGGAGGAGGAAAGAATTTGGGAAGGAGAGAGAGTGAGTGCGAATTTGGGAATAATTTTCCTATTTCTATTGTTTAGAAAAATGAAAGTTGGAGAAAAATGGACAGAGATTTCAATTCCCGGTTTTCTAGTTACTAACTTATTACTAAATCCGAAGTCAGTATCTCAAGTAATATACCAAACGCCCAACTTAGAATCTCGGATTCAATGAAAACAATGAATCGGAATCCTAAAACCCAGAATTCAAATCCATGCCGGATTGCTACTACTTAAGTTTGACTTTGACTCTGACTCTGTTCTTCTCCCTTGTCCAAATGAGTTCCTCCACCGGAGAAGAAGAGCGCTCGCCTCTTCTCCCCTCCACTTCACCTTCTCCGGCGACGGATGACGACGAGATCAGGCCGTGTAGATCGCCGGATTCCTCCGCCTCTCCTCCTCCTCCTGTTGTTAGTAACAGCGATATCGGTACTGTTAAAAGCGCAAGGCTGGTTTCTCTCGATGTATTTCGTGGCCTCACTGTTGCTGTATGTATGCTCTTCTTCTCGTTAACTAGTTCTTTATTTCATCACAAGAGTTTATGCTACAACGCAAAATGGTTTATTGGCACTTGAAATGCTATATTGACAAATTACACAGTTAAAATGCTGCAAAATGCACCAGACTTATATACTGTCAGTATGTTGATGCTTAATCCTCAAGTGAGCTCTAAAGCCTCGATTATTCCTCAACTGAAGCAATTTCAATACCCTTCAAATGGAAAAACACTGATAAAATGGACGACCAAAGAGGAAAAAAGAATAATTCCTTGGTTATTCTTTAATTTATATCATTTTGATTATAATTTGTTTTCAGATAATGGTACTAGTGGATGATGCAGGAGGGGCATTTCCGTCAATTAACCATGCGCCTTGGTTTGGTATAACCCTTGCTGATTTAGTCATGCCTGCTTTCTTATTCATAATCGGTATTTCAGTCGCCCTTGTTTTTAAGGTATAGTAGTAGATCAAGAAATTCAATTATATTATGCATAAATTTAACCCAGTTCAGCCTCAGTTACGCAATTAACCCTTAATTTAACCAAAGGTTGCTTCTGTGTACCCTCAGTTTATCTTTTTTTCTGTACTAAATGTGGTATATTTTATTGAAGTAGAATTTTCTTTTCTTCTATTGATTGCAGAAAATACCTAATAAAACAGATGCTTCAAAGAAGGTGATAATTAGGACAATTAAGCTCTTTCTTTTGGGCGTATTTATCCAAGGTTTCTCTCTTCTTTTACACATCTTAAATGCAGTTTATGCCACATATAATATCATTGTTATTTATTTATTTATCTTCATTTTCCTTTATATATATTTTTTTCTTTTAGGTGGATTTTTCCATGGACATAATAAATTGACTTATGGAGTCGATTTAGACCGTATACGCATTTTTGGTGTATTACAGGTAATTTAAAAAAATAATCTATACTAAATTAATTTCATTTATTGTGAGAAATTTCCAACTAACCACATGAATTTGTGTTTGTATTTTTGCTTGAAATTGTAGAGAATTGCAATTGGATACTTTCTAGCAGCAATTTCAGAGATCTGGCTTGTAAATAATATATCTGTTGATTCTGCTCTTTCATTTGTAAAAAAATATTTGTACCACTGGTTAGTATTATTTTGTTCTTAGTTTCTCTCGATATATTTTTACACAATACTAGATGAACAGTAATCTTGAGATGTGTATAGAAGTAACAATAGTTATAACATATAGTTGGTTGGCTTTTTGCATTTAGAACCCTAAAAGTGTTGAAAGTTACATTTCCCCAACAAAACAAATTATATTTTACTAATTTGTTTTGTTTTTCATTCTTGTGAAGGATTGTGGCTGCTTTAATTTGCGTGCTTTATGTTGGCTTGCTATTAGGCCTCTATGTACCAGATTGGGAATTTCAAGCTCCAACTAACTACTCTTCAATTTCACAAACAAATGGTACAGTAATGGTACGATCATACACTTTTTATTTATTTATTATTTGCCAAATAGAGCTGATAGAAGCAAGACTTTTATGCATGTAAAACGGTACCACTAAGGTTCTTTCTGACTGGTATTATCGACCAGATTCTTTTTATTTTTTTCCGATCTTTTTTAAATTATGTTTGCACATCAAATTATGAAAATTATATACAATAGCTGGAATCTGTGAATACCAAAAATTGTTTTATCATTCATTACTTTCTAATATTCTACTTTTCTTATTATAAAACAATAAAATATATCGTATAAGAAGGTAGAGTGTGGTACAAGAGGCAGTTTAGACCCACCTTGCAACGCAGTGGGGTTCATAGACCGGCTTCTTCTAGGTCAAAATCATCTTTATGCGCACCCTGTCTATAGAAGAATCAAGGTTTGTTTAATTTATTTCATTTTTAATTCATTAATTTCTTAAATTATTATTATTATTATTATTATTATTATTATTATTATTATTATTATTATTAATTGTGTTTTGTTTAATTTGTTTGTTTTTGTAAAGGAATGTAGTGTAAATTCGCCTGATTATGGGGCTCTACCGTCAGATGCACCTTCATGGTGTCTTGCTCCTTTTGATCCTGAAGGCTTATTAAGGTACATTTTATTATTATTATTTTTTTATTCCATTTATATATTTTTTTATTTTGTTTCAAATACACAATGTGTGTATTTTTATTGTAATGTTTGATTATGGGGGTTGTTTTTTCTTTTCACAGTTCAGTAATGGCTGCAGTTTCATGCTTTATTGGATTGCATTTTGGACACATAATTATTCATTACAAGGTATATTGACTAATTTCTCTTTCTTATTAAAATCATAGACTCATTTTCTTTCTAAAATTCTTATTTACATGTTAGAATCAGGATTTAGAGAAGAGACTCTAAGAAAGTACTATTTGAAAGAGTTAATGGACTAAATTGTAATTTCCATGTTATAAACCTAACTTTTTATCTAATTCCTAAAAAATGAGTTCCAATTAAACATTGTATTAATTAACTCTTATGCTATTGAAATGATTTTTAATAGGATCACTCTCAGAAAATTCTTCTATGGTCTATTTCCTCTTTGGTCCTTCTAATTTGTGGATTTCTCGTTCAATTATTAGGTAATTTTATTATTACTTTGTTTTATCATGCCAGGTTTTGATTCCCCTAATTATGCAATTAAGTCTAATATCTGATAAATTTTTTTGAGTCGAAATGGGACGGGTTAATTTCTGATATTAATCTCAATTTAACTAATGCAACCTAATTATTTCTCAATAATGCAATTAAGCCTCAATCTAACCTAATTTAATCTCAACTCTACCATTTCATCATATCATTTCGTCATTTTCATAATATTTTATCTATTCAAATTTGCTTTTTTCATCTTTTTTTTAATAATTTTAGGTATGCCTTTTAGCAAGCCCTTATATACAGTCAGCTATATGTTTCTTACAGCGGGCATTTCAGGTTTTGCACTAGTATTTATATACTTAATGGTAAGCTGATATCTAAAATAAATATTTCAATTTAGGCCTTAAAATATATCAAATATTTCAAATAGGACCCAAATATGATATACCTTTTCATTTTTCAATTATTTTGCAGGTTGATGTAATTAAATTCAGCGCGCCATTAATTATATTTCAATGGATGGGCATGAATGCACTTATAGTATTTATTTTAGCTGCTTCAGAAATATTTCCTATTTTTCTACAAGGGTTTTATTGGCGATCTATTTCATATAACCTGGTAAACTTTTCTTGTTATATTTTAATTTTTATATTTTTTTGGAGGATTTTTACATATATACTACTGAAAACTTTCATATTTACATTTTTGCCCTTGAGACCAGTTCTTTTTCTTTTTTTCTCTTTGGAACTTTTTATTTTTTGCTTCGAGGGGTTTGCACATCTTGATTTTATTATTTGTGGAAGAGGAGTAAAATTCCATGAATGGTTCTTAGTATTCTTATTTCTTACACACATTCTCTACTTTATAATCCACATATATCAGTCAATACAAATATATTGCTATGTAATTTAAGACCACTTCTTTTCATATATTCAATTAATTTTTTTCATATATATTATTTTTTTAGGTTAATTTGACTGAATCGATTCTCCAAAAGATATTAAATTCAAAAAGATATGGCACTTTAGCATTTGTTTTGCTGGAGATTCTCTTTTGGGGATTCATAGCAGGATTCTTGCACATGAAGGGAATATACTACAAACTCTAGTATTACTTTCTACCCACCTTTTTTTTTATTTTTTTTTTAACATTTTTGTTTTAAATTCTATTTATTTTCGCAATAGTGCTTGGATAAAATATTTACTCAACAAACATTTTTCCTAATAGTTTTAGGTGATTATATAATATATATTTTTGTTTTTGTTTTTGTTTTGGTTATATAGGATATTAGGTCTTATTTTACTCATATTACACAACTAGGAACTTGGAGGCTGTCTTTTCCTGTTTTATGAGTATATTCTGATCATGCAAAGAGGGGAAAATTGATTGTTTACTTATTTGTATCATAATTTCGATAAAAGATTTTTCCAATATATTTGAAATATTTGTATAAAATAAAGGTTGTTTCACACCCTTTTGAAGTTAATATTACGCAATTCCCTTTTAAATAATATTTGGTTTTCCTGTTTAAGAGTATATTTTCAAGCTCCAAACTTGTCATTTACTTGTGAGGAAGTGTATTAGTTTCATGAATAATCAAATGTGTCATTATTTGTATTCAAATCTACAAAAAAAAAGTGGAACAGTGAATTTGACCAACCATAATATCTCGAGCAGCTTTTCGGATTCGATGCAAGATTCTCTCTCTATCTTGATATCTTGTTAATAATTTGAGATCCGAATCTTGGGACCTCTTTTCCTCTCTCTCTCTAGGTCTACTCAAAAGTATTCCTTTGAGCTTTGGAGATGAGCAAGGAATGATCCTATTCAACCCACGACAAGAAAATGAAAAAGGGGATGGAAAGTGTAAACATCACCAACATTCATATTCACACTTATTCCTTTTTGGGAAATTTTCATATGTAGACCTAAATTTTGTTTCAATGTCACATACGTCCCAAACTAGAAATATTGTGAATTCTGTGAATACCCTGATTAAAACATAGTGTTTGAAGAACTTTCTTCGAAAGATTTTTGAACTCTCTCTCCTTCGCTATTTTTATCTATATAAATGGTAAGAAGGGTTGTTAGAAGAGCAAATCACCGTTTTCTTCACAGTTCTCTCTTACAGAAAACCCAATATATGTAAAAATATGACGTATACCCTTGTTATATGAAAATTGAAATATCATGCAGAAAACGGGGGAAAAAAATGAGAATTATAAGTTCTACTTCTATAAAACTTGTTCTCTTTTCCTTTCTTTTTTCCTTACCTTCATTTCAAAAGATACCACAACTAAATCCCACCACTGATAATCAACGAAGGAGGTTCTAACATTATAAGTGATATTTTATGTTTTATATCGAGAGCTCTGATTTGATGTGCTATACTTCTCATTTCACAATGGAATACATACTATTTTGAGATTTTATAAGGGCACAAATTAAATTTCGTAAGGATCAATCGGCATGGGATCCACCAGTCAGTGGGTCCGGCCAGCCGTCAGTTCCTTCTTTTTCTTATCTTGCAAGATCTCCAAGGAATAACCCCTCACCATATCTCACCTCATTCCACAAATTGGCCCCACATCATCATACTATAAAAGAAGCACAATTTTATGACTTGTATCTCAAACAAATATAGAAAGAAAAATAAGAATAAAAACTCTCTCTCACACACACACAAATGGAAGCAAATGAGGCAGCCAAACAATACCGGGCGAACCAAACCTCACACAATGGATCACATAACACTAATCAAAGCAAACCAAGCAGTAATCCATATTCAGGAGCCGTTGCACAGAGAGCTTTATTCGGATCAGTTAGATGTCGGGTAACAGGTAAAAGAATAATAGGAAAAGATCCGAAACCCGCTCCAAGTCGGCTTAGTAAGATGTCTACTGCAGAAAATTCTGGAAATTGATCTTAGCACTAATTAGCACTTAGACCTCTTGTTTTCTTTTTCTTTCGTTGACTAGTATTGTAGCAAATATGTATATACATTATGTTATTATCTAAGAATTAGATGGTATGAAAATTCAGGGAGTAAATCATCATTTTTCTTTTTACCATCTTTTTCTAGGATAGTATTGGTAGTACTAGCTATGTTTGAGCAAAGCATATTTAGATATGTTTATGTTTTCTTGTGAATGAAGCAATAAGATGTATATGTTTGAATATATTGTTATGACAGAAATTAAACTACACAAATCAAAAGATGATGCTTGCACAAAAAAAAAATTCCACTCTCCAACAAAATAAAATTTATAATAAAAAATTGATAACGAAATACATCAAACAAAATTCCAAGCTCTTCAACAAAAAACATCACACTCTTGCCCCCTTCAAGCCAATTCTCCAAAACACTCGTACAGACGCATTATTCTTACTTCAATTCTAGAAAAATAGAACTTGAGATTACCAAAACCAACATGTAAAACGGAAAACACTTGAACAATTCTCAACGATCGCAATTTTCGACCCCCATACCATTCTCGTACAACGACTGGAGCCTCTGCAGCTTGATCTGCTCATAAAACTTCGCAATGAACTCCTCCGCCTGCATATTAATCACATCCGAGCCGCATTCCTCTTCTTCTGCTCCCATTTCTGCAACCAGAGCCTGCAAATCCTCAGCCGAAGCATAACGACTGCTCATCCCATCGTCAGAGCGCTCAGACACATCATGGAAATCCTCATCCTTAAATGGTGGTGGTGGTGGTGGAGGCAGTAAGGAAACAGTCTTGTGAGTTTGAGTTTCCTGCGGTTGCAGATGCAATGGACGAATACCGCCCACGATGTCTTTCCATGTTGTTTCGTTTGATTCGGGCGATTTGGTTTCCTCTTTTGGTGATTGAATGACCTTTTTGGTCTTCAAATGGCTCGGACGGGTTCTGAAGAACAGCCTGATAGCTGCCCATAGGGCGTTTAGTCTGCTATGCTTCTTCCTTATTGTCGTCACAATGACATCTTTCCCTTCTTTCTCCATGAAACAAAGGGGGGAAGAGGGGCTGGAGTCCCTTTTTTTGGTTATGAATTGGAGAGGTTTGAGAAAGACAGGTAGGAAATGGAGACGAGAGTCTATATATATATGGGAGTTTTGTGTTGGAATGACATGTAAAAACGCTTTGTTAGAGTCGTTAGGTTTTACTATTCTTGGGTGAATTAAATGATGAATGTCTGTTAGTAAAAGTGGCAGTGGTAAAAAAAATAGGGGTATGGAATTTTTAGGTTTGACCGGTTTGAATGCCATCTCTCTCTTTTCATGGTAGGATTCATGGACGCGTCTATATGCAAATTTGGAGAAGGGTTTGAGGCCCTCAAAATTTAATTTGTTGTATAATACACGTAAAAATGCATATAGTCTTCTATACTAAAATGAATTGACAACATATATAATCTCTATATTTTCATATTTGCATAAAAAATCGTCCATTGAAAAGGCATATTTTGATTTCGTACGGTGTTTTGATACATTTTGATGCATGTTCATCAAATCTAATTTTTTTTATGATGTCATTCTGAACTAAATAAAAATGTTTAATTTAAATCCAACAAGATCTATTTAGAGACTTAATTTTGCCAAGTAAAAAGCAAGTTAGACCATTTGAAAGATCAAGGAACCCAAATTCAAATTATGGAGCCAAGAAATTTCATGATCTATTATTATCGAAGAAAAAACTGCATTTTTGAGCTCTAGTTATATTTTTTCAGTTTCACTATGTTAGGAAAAAAAAATCATGTGCCAGAAAGAAAACAAGTCAACAAGCTATACAACATAAATAAATTAGAAGTACATTACAGAAATCTAAGTCCACTCCACTACAATAATTTAAATCACGGCTCATAAAAAGTTACAATTATAATAATTTAGAAGTTCATTACATAAATCTAAGTCCGCTACAAGCCTAGAATAATTTAAATCACCCCTAATAAAAAAATTACAATTTCATACGACACTAAACTCGTCAAAAGATCATACATTTATACATGATCAATTCTTAACCTAATCCAAGGAGCCTTATACTCCTCTTTCACATCAATAAAAGCGTCTCTAACCTTTTCATCTCTCATAAACAAATCAGTCACTTTATTATATTCTTCAAATGAAAATCCCTCCAAAGAATCAAACAAATCCATTGCATTCTTAAATGAATACATCTTCACATTTTCAAGTTCTAACTCGAATCTCTTATCTTCTAACTCCAATCTTTTACGAGCAACTTCATCTTGCCTTTTCATTAATTCTAGATACTTATCGGTCTCATCTTTTTTATACTCTAAATATTCATCATTACATCTCGCTTTATTATATCTTCTTTTCCTTCTGTTTTGAGAGGAGGCTTCTTTTTGACGAACAGGTAATTCAGTTACATTTTGAACTTGTGGAAATTCCGGCATTTGAATTGATGTAATATTTTGAGTAAAATTAGGCTCTTGAGTGTTAGATTCATCCAAAAGAGGCTCATTTTCAGTATGTATAAACTCCTCCTGCTCAAGTCCCCTACTAGAGTTTCTAGAAGGTTCTACTAGGGATTTAGGAGAACCGTCTACATTTCTTCTTCTTTTTTGAGGCGTTGTAACTTGAATTTTCTTCCTTTTGTGAGTAATCTCTCCAAGAAAACCTAAGTGTATTACAAATATATTAAGACCGAAAAGTCAAGTACTAGTCAACATTGATAATTTAATAAGAGGGAAATTTGAAATCTCAAGAAAAAAAATAGGGAGATTTGCAAGAAAGCCCCTACCATTAGTTTGAACTTAAAAAAATTAAAAACTAGTTAAAAAAAATTTCTTTAAGTTAGTTTTTTTAAGCTTTCTTAATAAAGTTAAGAAACATTATTCAAATTAAATATGGATGAGAAAGAGATGTTAATTAACATTAAAAATATCTTAATTTAAATGACGTAATGAAGAAAGAGAAAAAAATGTTAAATAATATTAAAAATGTATTTTCCAGTGATTAAACTATTAAAAAGTAACAGTGTTAACTTCACACAAACAATGGGGACTTTTTTGCATTTTTAGCAATAATGCAGGGTTTTTTCCCAACTTTCAACAACACAAGGACTTATTTGCAAATTTCCCTAATGATAGTAAAATTACGTTTTTGTTCTTACCATCATAAAGCGGTGCTAGATCGCCGTAATACAAATACGTCCTGTTATACCACTCCTTAGCGACCGGATTTCTTTCAAGTAAGTCCTCCAAATTATCAACATTCGGAGCAATCACCTTTTTCGTGTTTTGATCCCACTCAAAACCTTTATTATCTATCAGCCCCTTAATCGCCTTGTACGCTTTTTTCAAGGTTTGTTCTTGCTCCTTGAGTTGTTTTTTGTCGTAATAAGCGAGAGGAAATTTCGTGTTGAATCTTTTCGTCATTTCGATCCAAGCGGTTCGATTCCAACCGATATTTCCTCTGTGACTTGGATTGTTGTATAAATGTAATAATTCGATTAAATATGCTCTTTGTGGATCAGTCCAGCTCGCTCGCCTGCTGGAATATTTCTTCTTGCCTAATATTAAGCAAGAAAAATGATTAATTAGCACAGTATAATGTAATACAAAAAGTAAGTAAATTATAAAATAAAATAAGCATAGATTAAAAGTACCATTCGGTGTTTGATAATAATCAGACATTTCTTCAATGTCTTCTTCCCTTTCATCCATATCTTGGTAGCTGAAAAGGTTTTAAAGAAATTAAATTTATATAAAAGTTTCAATCTTTAACACCTTGCAACAAAAATAATAAAACAAAAAAATATAAAAGTATTATTCACCATACGTTAACTAATCCACCACTATAAATACAAACAAATAAATAAATACAAAAAAGACACAAAATTGCAAGATAAGGAATCAATGTTATAACATGCAGTTACTAAAAATTAGAGTTAGTTCCAGGTAAATTTGCTCTGTATTCTCATAAATGTAAAAAACAGACAGAATGGTACAGTTGGTAAGATACTGACCATGACCACTGAAATCTCTACTAGAAATTGCAGGAGACAAACTCATCCAACTAAAAATCCCCAAATTAACACAATTAAGAAAAAAAAAATACACCAAAAAAGGAAAAAAAAATATTTACTGAAATGCAGTAGGGTAGCAGAATGGGACTGGTATTCTACTGGAAACCGGTCTCCAAATTGCTGGCCGTAGAAATTAGGATAAGTAAATCCTCATAAAATTAAGAAACCCCAAATTAACACAATTGCGAAAAAAAATACCCAAACATTGAGGTTTATGTTTCTTTCGGGCGGAATTTTCATTTATACCATTGGAAAAACTTAAAATATCAAATTTAAAAACCCAATATCTTAAAATTACCTCTTTTAAACACTAGCGGAGGCAGCTGACGAGAGAGAGAGAGAGAGAGAGAGAGGGGTTTTTGGGGGGGGGGAGCTAGGGTTTAGAAAAATCGGAGAATTTTGGAGACAGGAGGGAACTTCCAGTTCTTGTTTGGGGAATTTCTTTCACATACAACCCTTCCACAGAAAAATACAACTAGTTTTACAATTTGAACCTTCTGTTTTGGTAAATTACATTTATATCTTTCATTTTTAGATTCAACCCGTTAATGAGTTTACGGGCTTTTCACATACAACCCGTTAATGAGTGTACCGAATAAAATATTAAAATTGTATTTCCAGGACTTAAACCTATAACTTCTTGCTACTTGCTAGACATATAATATACTTTATCAATTAAGTTATGAGTCATTTGCCATCTGCATCTTACCATTTGAAATCTCGGGTTGTAAATAAAAAATAACTCAAGATCTGAAATCTCGGTTTATTTATAATCTGAGGGCTGAGATTAATCTCGGGAGAAAATTATATGAGTACCATGACTTTTTTTTGGACATGAGCACCAAGATTTTAAATATCAGATGATAAATAATCATAGAAAAGATTATAAAAAACATGCTAATTGAAATATCAGATATATACAACCCAAGTTTGGGGAGATGCTAAAAAATATACGTATGTTTTTGAGGTGAAAAACATACAGTCCAAAATACGTATTAAATCATCAAAAATTCAAATTTCAACCGTACGGATGGAATATATATGTTTTGAATATGTTGTAGATTAAGTTTCACAAGAATCAGAATATTATATCATTGCCATCATATATCATCAAAAATCACATAATCGCATATATATATATATATATATATATATATATATATATATATATATATATATATATATATATATATATATATATATATATATACATATTATACATATTATGCATATATATACATATTATACATATATATATATATATATTATACATATATATATTATACATATTATACATATATATATATATATATTATACATACATATATATATATATATATATATATATATATATATATATATATATATGCGATTATGTAATTTTTGATGATATATGATGGCAATGATATAATATTCTGATTCTTGTGAAACTTAATCTACAACATATTCAAAACATATATATTCCATCCGTACGGTTGAAACTTGAATTTTTGATGATTTAATACGTATTTTGGACCGTATGTTTTTCACCTCAAAAACATACGTATGTTTTTTAGCCACACTCCCCAAGTTTGTATTAGATTTGAAATATTGAATTATAAGCTTGAAATTATATCTAATTTGAAATTTTTTATGTACATAATCCTAGATTCGATTTTATATAAGCGGACCACATATATGAACTCTCAAATTATATACAATCCAAAAATTCAGATAAAAGATTATATACTAGAGTAACTAGACACTTGTGCACAATTTTGCAGTACTTTTTCAGGTCTGGTAACCTGAATCCAAATAGAATCCGATATGCAGAACTCAGTCCTTGTTAGCTAATATCCGATTTTTTTAGTTAAAATAAAGTTAACTGGGAAAAACAATATATTTTAGAAGAACAAAGGCTTTATTTTGCTTACCGGCTATTGTAAAAAAAAGGCCTTATTTTGCAAAAAAAAATGGGAGTTGATACCGCACGACGACTGTAGTAACCCTATAGCAACAGTATATAAAAACTGAAAAAAAAACATATAAACTGAAAACAAACAGTATATAAAAAATTCATTCGGTAAAACAGTATATATTTTAGAAAATGAAAACAGCATATAAAAACATATAAACTGAAAACAAGCAGTATATAAAAATTCATTCGGTAAACAGTTTATATTTAAAAAAATGAAAACAGTATATAGCGTATATAGAAACGCAAGAAAACAGTATATAATTTTAATCCGTCGCACAACAGAATCGTTACAGTGCTCCGCCATGATTTCCCATTTCCAAAAAAAAATTAGTTGTAGTTCGATCGAATGGAATGGGAAGGAGGCGTGGTACGGGAAGAGTAAATTTTTTTTAATTTGATTTAATATTTTAGTTAATATTTGATAAGGTCATTTGATGACATCATCAGTTATTTTTTTATTCTAAAAAATGAATTTTAATTAAATTTCTGTCTGAATTCTATTGGATTATTAAATATATGGATTCTAGTTATAGAATTTCCCATCCTTTAAAATGTTACAGTGCTGACAGGCTTAGACATTAGATCATAGTCTAATGGTAAATAATTCACGTAAGAGATGCATTAAAAAATTAAAAAAAAAGAAAGAAAATTGTATTTGCTAATATGCTCCTCCTGAGGGCATAATTATTTCCAAAAAAACTGTCATTTCTTGTTCTAGTCTGATATCACATAAAATTTGAACCTAAAAAGTAAATAGTAAAATAAAAAATCTCAAATATTACAATAGATCAAAGTTTAAGCACCATTTAGTTTCTCAACGGTCGAAACCCTAAAATTTCAAAAAAAAAAGGGAAAAAATAAAATAAAATCTAAGAAGAGAATGTAGAAAGGATGTTCTTCTTAATAACAAACTCATCTGCCTTAGCTGGGCTGATTGCCTGCAAAAGAAATTATAAAAGTAAAACATCAAAAGATATTATAATCCAACATAACAAATTGGTTGGTTTCAAATTCCAGAAGGGTATTTTGGGCATCTTTCTAGTAAATGAAGAGAAAGAGACATTGAGGACAATATTTCCTTTGTATAAAGGATATGCTTGATATTTCTCATTTTGCAGGGCTATTTTTTAACATTTTTATCAATACCTTTTCCATCAGGCGGTTAAGCCTATCAATTTCATTCTTAGCATAATCAGCACCCTTCGAAACAACACTCTTTGCGGCCTTCACGTATACCCTTCCATATCTGATCATAAAAAATAAAAAAAATAAGTAAATTATTAAATTATTCAAGAATGAAAATATTGAAAGTTCAAATGCAATCTTGACAAAAACAAATGAGACATGATAAAGAACATATTAAAATTTGGTACTGCAAACACTATGTTGTTGGCATTGTTGACATTGTTTTATAAAAAAATGAGTATTATCATTCCGAAATAGGTATATTTTGTAACATAATGGTATATATATATCTTATAAAATGTTGCATATTGATATTCATTTTTTTTCAAATAGTGCAGAAAAAAATATAATATAAAATTAATACCTAGCAGCAGGTCCAGTTAATTTGGCCACCTCTTCTTCAATCTTAGCCAAAACTTCATTCTTCTTATCCTTTGATGCTTCCACAAATTCCTTCACCAATTCTTCCAGAGCTTCCACTTTCCCAGCCTACATCAACAAAACAAGCATTTCATTGGGTGGTAAATGCAAATATCCAAAAAAGGAGGGGTGTGAATGAAAAGAGTACAGTACCTCAGAAGTGAGCTGGCCTTTGGAATCGCGACTGGTACCGCATTTCTCATTAATAAAGTTGACAAAATCATCCAAGTCTCTTCCTCCTTCGTAATCCTCTCCCTTTTTGTTTCCTTTCGGGAAGAATTTTATCGTTGGGTACCCGCTCACGTCGAACCTGGAAATTTTACAAATATACCCACGAAATGTAAGGAAATAAGTAGGGAAATAAATAAAAAGGTGGATGAATAAGTAAATAATGAAACGGACTTTGAAGCGATATCCTTGTAACTGTCGGCATCAAGATTGGCAATTACGACGTCTGTGTCTTGTTTGTATGCAGATGCAAGCTTCTCGTAAATCTGTAATTATAATTAAAAAGAAAATTAACTTAATATTAATGCCTCAAAAATTAATAAAAAGATTTAGCATATTTCAACTAAAAAATTCTTAATATTTTGAAATCAGAGATTGTGTACTTACAGGAGCAAGATGCTTGCAGTGACCGCACCTGTTATAAGAATAAAATTTATCACATTAATTAGTATTTTTGTGAGAATTCAATTTATAATTTCATAAGGGGTGAAGATCTAATGATTGTTTTAGTACACTTCCAATTTTGGAAATTTTGTCTCATGTTAAAGGTTATATACAGATTGGCAATTTTGGAAATTTTGTCTCATGTTAAAGCATGAAATAAAATTAAGATTCAAGGCAATGAGATGGCAGAAAGAATGGCTTACTTCGGATTATCATTTTAATTTTCGATTGAATTTTTTGTCAAAATATTGACATGTTGGGACTGTGTAAACTCTCCTGGTTACTGAATTTACACAAAAATTACATAAGACAACTTAGATTCGCAATTTAGTCATTAGACGGATATAATCCATTAACAGTCATTCCATAAAATACATACGAAGCAGGCAGACAAAAATACACAACAAGAGACGCCACCTCAGCTTTATCATCCTTTTAGGAGGATACAAAGGTAAATAATGACAAAAAAGAGGAAAAAAAGGTTTTAGAAGTTACAAACCATGGTGCGTAAAATTCAACAAGAACATCTTTAGTTTCATCAAGTACGATTTGATCAAAGGTTTCTGGAGTCAACACTACTACACTTGAAGGAGCTGCCGCCAATTTCACATTAGTCCCTGTAAAAAAAAATAATTCAAAAAATATATAATTTAGAAAATCATCAATACACAAATTTTCAGTTTTTTCCAGATTAGACCCAAAAAAATCCATAAAACATGAAGAATAAAAAAAAAAATAACACAACAAAAATGCATGGCAAAATTAGGGGTTTACCTCCTTCACTGTTTACATACTCAGCAAGGGCTTCAGCAGTCCTAGGTCCCTCATACCTAAATAATCAAAAATCACTTTGTAAATATAAACAAGTACGAAAAAACAATTAATTCAATCAATAATATAGTAATATAATATATTTTAGTATAGAAATACTTACTTTTTGGCCTCTAAAGAGCCCTTGGGGAACCATTGAATTGTAGGGTAGCCACTAACACCATATTTGCTACACAAATCCTTGTGGGAATCACAATCCACCTATAAAAAAATTGAAATGATTCAGAAAATGTATAGATTTAGAAGAATTACATTCAAAATTGGAAAAATAATAACCTTTCCAATCAAGATAGATTTGGCTTTCTTAAAGCTTGAACCGAGCTTTTCATACTCTGGAGCGAGCTTTTTGCAGTGACCACACCTATAAATAAAATATTAGAAAAAAAAAGTTTAACATATATTTTTTCCCTGAGATAATTAAGTCAATAAAGGATATAAATACAGACTAGAACCAGATTGACTACCAAAATTTGGGGATAAAAAGATATAATAATATTTTTTCTTCTTAGAAACTTCTTTTTATTGGGTTAATTGGTTATTAAGTTCACAACTGATGGTAGTTCAAGGACAATTTAAGTTAATAATGAACTACTAAAGGTAAGTTGAGGCTTAATAGCCTTAGTTAGCAGTGATTCCGTGGAAAATCCACAAATAATCACATATTAGACCAAATAACAAAACACCGCGTAGTTTCATATTGAATTAAAACAGTCAAATTTAAAAAAATAAAATAAAATCGGGCTTTGAAAGTTCAGATGCATCGGGAATTAGAATTACAGATCTGATCATAGAGCTAAGGCACGACAATAAATCCCAATCAAACCATAACAGATCAGATCAGATCGCTCAGCTCAAAAGAAAGAAACACACGAACCAAGGGGCGTAGAACTCGACGAGGGCGCCGCGATCCTGCCCGACCTCCTTGTCGAAGTTGTCCGGGGTCAGCACCACCACGTCGTCGTCGGCTATCGCGAAGAGAGATAGGGATAGGAGGGTTAGGGTTAGGGTTAGGGCAAGAAGACAGATCTGAGATCTCGCCATTGTTATCGAGTCTGAGGTGTTTTGAGTTTTTGACTATAGAATGGATGTAAAGTAAACACTCCGAAGTCGTGCCAGATTTTATATGAAGAGGAGAGGAGGGTTTTTTTACAGAATCAGCCTCGGTTTGATCTAATATTACAAAATCAGCTCTAAATTACAAAAAGTTATTTTTTGATATTCGACTCCATATTTTATTTTATTTTGATGTTCAATCCATTGAATTGAGAGACTTTATTAAATATGTGTTATATTGCGTTTGTCGGGAATTGAAGCTCATAACTCCTTGTTACACATACAAATGTTTTAATCAACTAGGTTACAGATCATTTGCCAACTCCATATTTTATGAGTTGACGGACTTTGTTAAATATATAATATATAATATTACGTTTGTTTGTCGGGGATTTGAACCTATAATTTCTTGTTATACATGTAATATGTTATATCAAGTAAGATATAAGTTATTTGTTAAATTACACAGAGGTTTGAAATTTTTGTTTTTGTTTTTTGAAGTAGACTAGAAATATTTTGAAAGAAAGAAAAAGAAATGTTATATACTCATGCATTAATAGGCGCAAATGAGATTTTAACCCTCAACCTCAAGGCTAGAGGCCTATTTGACAAAAAAATAATTTTTATTTTATACTAATGCATCTTATGTCTTATAATCTATCAAAGATTTGCATGAAACAACATTTAGCTATGATTGTAAAATCTTTATAATGATTATAAATTATTTGCACATTTATAGCACAAAGTGTTTGCAGTTTGCATTTTACAATGTTAATATCATCATTTCAGTTGAAGTTGTAACCTGTAATGCATTCGAACGAAAATCGTTCTTAATTTTAACAAGATAGAGGTACTTCAACAAAAAAAATAAATTTTGATGAGATATTGGGATCTGACTAGTAAAAGATGAGATGACGGTAGCTTCAAGTATCTTCATTACACTTTTGCAAGGTTTACGATCTTGCCCAGTAGCTTTAAAACCGGAGAGGACATTTATCAAATGATTCAGTTGTTTGGTCATTTCTTGACAACTGAAATCAACAAGATCTAAGTCTGAACAATACCAAACGATTATGATTTTTAAATCCAAATGAGTAGTTTTTTATTGTATTCTTTTTACCAGATACATAATTCAACATTCTTTTATAACTAGAAATACAAAATAAAAACATCGAATTACATCTCAGTATCACATAAATATACATACAAGAAATTAATCATATACACAAATACTTCTAACATTGTTGTACAACAAAACAAGAAGAAGCTCTCTCCATATAACTCATGAGTATAAAAACTACCGAAACACCACTCTTCACCAAATCACAAGTCCAATTGTACAACCCTACAATCCTTCACGAATTGCGGAGGTCAACTAGGTCAAACTTCATATTAGGGTTCATGTACACATGAGAGCAATGCTCATAAATTGGGTTTCCATCAAGAGGCTCTTCATGAGGATGAAAACCTGTTTCCTGACAGTCGTGCATTACTGACATGCCACTTGGATCCGTCAAATGAAATATCCCATGTTTTCTGTACAAAAATATATGAGGGAATTTAAAAAAAGAGGAATATATGAGAAATAGCGTTTTGATGTAATAATATGATTATAATTGAGTCCCAGTTTTGTGATTAGGTGAGGTAGCATTGATCGATTAACCCTAGAATAATCCTCAATTGTGTAATTATGATGCCGATATTAAGAGTCAAATTAAACCAAACTAGACTAAATTTACCATAATTGCGCAATAATCACTAAACAAACAAAAAATTATTTAAAAAGTTGCTATATAAATAAAAAAGCTAAAAGGGTCAATTAATATAATAATACAATTTCATCATGGACTTCCATTGACTCTTGATTGTGCAATTATACCTCAATTAAGTCACAAATTAACCAAAATTAGCCTCAATTTATCCTAAATTGTGCAATTAAACTAAACAAAAAAAAATTAAAAAAAAGGTGTAGATAGTGCTAAAAACAATTTACCTCTCATTATCAGTTGGCGCCATTACAATTGCAATTGCTTCAGGCAACATAACCTATTTTTTCATAATAATAATTGTAAATAATACAATCAATTTAATATTTTTCACGAAATGTACAAATTAATTTTCAAAAACATGAAAATTATAAAAAAAAAGGAATAACTAAGGCTGACCTGATATGAATAATGGTTGTGAAGATCAATTGATGATAAAAAGCAAGTTTGTGTCGGGTGCGTCTGAAAAAAAAATCAGAAACAAAATTATATAAATAAATAAATAACAATTTCATTTCTACCCCTGCTAAAAAATCAAAATACCACAAACGCCACTTCCGAACTAAGTATACCATGGATACAACTATAGACAGTAAATAATATTCTCATTTTTCAGTGCATAATAATAATATTAATAATAATAATAGCAATAATTATAATAATAATTATTATTATAGCAATAACAACAATATTAAAAATAATAATAACAAAATAACTTACATGAATCCAACCAAGGGTAAAAAGTGACTTTTTGTCTTGCACATCAAATAATTCTTCTTCATTTGTCGCTGTACACTACAAATATTAAAACAGAAACATTAAGGGTGAAAATAAAAAAAAAAACAAATTTTGCAGCTACTCCTTAATTTGCCTTAACAACAAAAAAAAAAGCGAAAAAGAAGAAATATTAACTAATAAAGCCTAAAGGTATCAACGAAAAGTTACCGAATCAGATGTGGCTTTCTGCTTTGGAATTATTAGTGTAGTCACATAGAATATTCTATTTTTCTACAATAACAATAAACAACAGTCAGTACCAAAAATACTAAAACAAATATAATCTAAAATAATATATTTAATATTATGAAAGTAAGAAATAAATAACACGGTACCAACGAACCACCAAGAATCCCACATGTTTCTAAATTTTTCTTAGTGTTTGCTTCTGCAACCCTCAGAAAGGCCTCCATTAGTTTTACTGGCTGAAAATGTAAATACATCAATAAATAAATGATGGAAAAATATAAACATGAACTCGATTTACTTCATATGACAGGCAACTCATTATAAATAAATACACATAACATAAATTAAGGGATAACTGCACCATTAGTCCTTGTACTTTAATAGGATTGCAATTTAGTTCTTGTACTACCAATTTGACATGTTTGATCCCTGTACTCTGCGGAATTATGCTCAGTTAATCCCCAACTCAGGGACTAATCATGCACATTTTTATAAAGTACAGAGACCAAGCATGTCAAACTACTAGTAGTACAGGGATTAAATTGCAATCCAACTAAAGTACAGGGACTAAATGTGCATTTATGCCATAAATTAGTTATATATAAATCATATAACAACTAAAGTACAGGGACTAACTGTGCATTTATCTCCTAAATTAGTTATATACAAATCATATAACAACTAAAGCACAGGGACTAACTGTGCATCTATCTCCTAAATTAGTTATATACAAATCATATAACAAATCACGTATTCTATATATATTCTATATCGTACATGTAATAAATCATGTAATATATACCAGACAGATAGAAACAGCATACCACATGCAAGTCCTGGTATCTCCCAGACTCGCTCAGCGCGGGGCCGGGCCGCGGATCGGCGACCTTATCGGGCGAAATCGAGCTGGAGAGCTGCTGCACTTCCGCGCGGACCGGAGGAGGAGAGGGCTGCTGGATGTTGAGGTGCTGCTTGCTCTCCAGCTCCTGCATGAGAGAAGCTGGAGAGAGGAGGGATTCCAGGTCGTAGTTGCTGCTCTTTTTGGGGGGAGTTTGTTTGTAACCGTCTGATAGCAATCTAGAGAGAGAGAGGAGAGAGAGAGAGAGCATTTGGTTATCTTTTTATTAGTTTATTGTGTATGTGACCCTATAAAAGTAGAAATATCATGTGTGGCCCTGCAGAACTAAGAATATATTTTTAGGGTTTGGTTGAGGCTTAAATATGAAAAGTGTCAGAAAGAAAAATGAATAAATATCTTACCCTGAAATTTCACTCTGAGTTAAACCAGCATTGCTTGGATATTGAACCTACATAAAAAAAACAGAAAAATAGTAACAAGTTTCAAATTAATTGTTTAAAAGAAGAACTAAAGAATTATATATGTATACCCTTATATTAGATACTGGAGCTGTCCAGTTGCCTGTGAGCCCATTTGGGCCTAATATGGAATGTCTAGAGAGTGTTTCTTCTTTCGGACAAGGCACATTTATTGAACTATAAAATTCAAATGAAAAGAAATTAATAAAGAATGAATGATAAAATTTGGAGCGCACATCTAATATTTATGTTTTTAAAGAAAAAGGAAGTATATACATACAATTTCTGGAATTGATCAAGTGGTACGATCTGATTTTTCGTGCCATATTGCTTGCTTGAGCTTCCATATAAATCCCCAACATATGCCTACATTTTAGAGAGAGAGAGAGAGAGAGAGAGAGAGAGAGAGTCCAATATTAAATCTAAATTGAATCCAATTTTGAATTGAGAAAATCCTACAATTATTATGTACAAGTTAATAAATCCTTCAATTCAATCTCATGGACAAATTAAAGACAAAACAAGTCAATAATTAGCAAAAAGAAAAGCCCTTACATTAATGAAAATTGCAAAAAAAAAAATCCTCTATTCCTTAATATATTTATACAATTTTCAATTTAAAATGTATTTATACCTGATATTTTTGTGGGCTAGAAACCGAAAGCTGCTTGGAACCAGTCGAATTATTATAACTGATATTACTGGTACGAGTTGAATTATTTAAAGTCCCTTTTTGGACTTTTAAGCCATTATTATGTGAATTAATTTTCCTTTGAACAGCTGGTTTTATTGTCTCCAGCTCAGTCATCACATCTAGAAGTTTCTAGAAACAAATACCATGAAATATACATATATATTAGTCATACAGAAGATTATATTTTTAAGATCAAGTTACAAATGTACCATAAATATGATAATAATAAAATATAAAATATACCTTTCTGTAAATAGATTTCTCATCTGAATCATAAGTAGCATAATCGCGGTGAGAAGGAATTGTTTCGTATAACAAACTGCATTTCATAAAAAAAAAAATTACTATTATTAATAATTGCAACCCATTATTTAATCAGTGTATTTCTAATTTCTAATTTATATTTATACCTTAAACTGAAAATCAAAATTGAGATTCATATAATATGATTAAAGATAATATATTTCTTACCTTGAGTATCTGAGAAGGATTATATATAGATCAATGAGATTCTTCTCATCCCTGTATATATTGGCCTGAAAATTCAAGTAAAAACAAGAATGAAATAGAAAAGCTTCCAAATTTAAAATCTAATCCTTTCTAAGTATCATAGATACAAACTTTTTTGTAATTTTGTTGTTTAATTGAGGCAAATTTAAAGTTAAATTGGGCCTTAGACATCAAATATAACCAAAAATTGAAGAATAATGCAATGCTGGCAACTAACCAGACTGATTTTGGTACCAATACCAATTGATCCCGATTAATTTGCTTTGTGACGTTATTTTGTTTTCATTAATTGTACTAATTTATTGTTCAATTGCTTAATTGAGGCAAATTCAGATTGAGGCTTAAGCATCAAATTCACAACCGGAATAATCTAAAAAAAAAAAGTATAGTTGCCTGGCTGAAAATTGATAACTTTGCAACTAAGCAATCAAACAAGAGCTAAATTAAATCAAAAACTTGTCGTGGGAACCTGTTAGAAATGGGTATTACTTAATTGAGGTTTACATTGAACTTCAATTAAGTAATAGTCAATTCTAAATCTCAAATAAGAAAAACATTCTACTGCCAGAAAGTTACAATCAGAGTCAAATTCAATCATAAATTCCAGCAAAAAGAAAGAGGAAAATAAGCATAGATTGAAGAATTCGTGTGGAACCGACCTGTTTGAGGAGGTTCCCAGCGATACGATAGTAATGCGACAGAGGAAGACGATGGTCTACGATCACTGGCTTTGTCTGCGCGCTTATGTCTATCTCCATCTCTCTCTCTCTCTCTCTCTCTCTCTCTCTCTGTGTATCGATTGATCAATGGATTAGCAGGAACAAATTTTCCCTCTTTTTGGTCTTTTTTCGTCTTTTATTTGATCTCTGTGTCTGGTTTGAGAGCTTGGAAATAAAGTTCCGAGATGCGGGTTGTGTCGGGTCGGGTTTATTAATCAGAGAAGCTGGATCCAAAGTGAGGAGAATTTAAATGGAGAACAAGACGTAGAATCCGAGATTTGGAATTCTGTATTTTGTTAAATCCAAGATTTATAATCCCGAATTCTGTGGATTTAGAACCTCAGATTAACACATTTCACTGTGTTTCTCGTTGATATGATAAGATAACCAATTCCCTACTATACTTGTGTTTTCACTTGTCAGTTAGATGTTTTAACTTGCTTCATATAAATCTACAATAAAACGCCACACAACTATTTTTCTATTTGCCAATTTTGCCTCCTTGTCCAATGTGATTATAGTCAATCACTCTCACTCACTCACTGTCCCTCTTTCCCAATGTCTTTCCTCCTCCGTTTGAAGAGAAAAAACCCAGCCATGGCCTCCTATCTCCTCTCCATCTCTCTAATAGCCTCCTATTCTTCATCCTTACCCTCACTTTCTCAGTCCCCTCTCCGTCTTCTCCATCCCCAGTGGATCTCAGCTCGTCCACACTCCCAAACAAACCATTCAGCAAGCTCACTCTCCACCCACCACTACCTCCTTTCCCCGATCTACACTTTGTACGGAGCTCAACTCTTCGAGAAATCTACCCTTTTAGCTCGAGTCCACTTCGATTTGGCACCATCCTCTCTCTAAAACTCAATCTATTAACACCTTCACCTTCACCTGATCTTGTCAGTCGGAGGAGATGAAGGCAACACTGCTACGGCTGAGGCTGCAGCCGTACGGACAACGGTGTTTATTGGGCTGACGTCCCGGTATATTACGCTTCAGGCCCAAGTTAATTATCCACTTAATGATGGATTAATTCAGGCCCAAGTTAATTATCGGCTTAATGATGGGTTAATTCAGGCCCAAGTTAATTATCGACTTAATTATGGATTAATTCAGGCCGAAGTTAATTATCGGCTTAATGATGGGTTAATTCCGGCCCAATTATTTCTCCGCGTAAGCCCGGTGTACGCATAGAGCCGTAGAGAGATCACGTGACACGCGTTTCCCGCTCTAGCTCCACTATATATATATCAACATCGCACCATTCTGCCCTCAATTCTGATACTATTTTGCAATCTCGCTATTTTCTTTTGCGTCTTGCGCTCACTGCTCTCTGACTGACTCTCTCTCATAGCTTCTGCACGTTCGCTCCAGTTTTCTGATATGGCGATTCTGGCCCCGTTGGCCGTGTTAGTGGTGCTCTGCACTCTCCTTTGGAGGAGGAGTGATGATCGACGGCCATTGCTGCGGGATATTGAGGTTGGATCATCGTGTTTGTCTCTTGCGTTGGATCAGCCTGTCATTTTCGCATCTCGCATTGGATTAGAGGTAATCTTTGCTTCTTTCTTTCTTTCTTGATTTTTTCTTTTCTTTTCTTGATTCCGGTATGTGGCAATCTTTCTTATTTGTTGCTTGATTTTTGTTTTTCTTTTCTTGATTCGTGTCAGAGTCGAAATTTCTTCTTTCTGTCGTGTCTTTTCTTTTCTTGATTCGTTCTTTGTTAATTTTGACAGTAGATCTTATCTTTTTTTCTCTTCTTTTGCTTTTCTTTGATAATCAGTTCTTCCTTGTTATTTCTTTGCTTATTCATTAGTGACGGAATCCAGATCAGAAATCAAGATTTCTGAATAAATCTTTGCTTCTTCTTTGTCAATCTTGGCAACAGATCTTATTTTTTTCTCTTCCTCTGTTTTTGTTTGGTGATTTTCCTTGTTGTTTATTCATTAGTAACAATCAAAAATCAAGACTCGTGGTAAAAACACAAATCTTACAAGTTGTATAACTACCTAGGTTTTCCTCACATTTTTTTATCATCATGTAGATTAAAATGTGTAAAACATAGTTTAGGTTTCAGTACTGGTATCTCTGTTTTGTAAATTACTCCTCTGTTTGACCTGTGCCACAATGACACAATTGATTCTAACAAAGAAATGTTTCTAATTACAGGTTTCAAATCTGTTCGGATTCACTGTGATTGACACAGCACGCATGAAGATCTACCAGTGCCGTGTCGCAGGCTGTAAGACATCACCACAATTGATGAAGGTTCTATTCAAAGACCTTGGAATTGAACAAGCGGTGCGATCCATTTCTGGCACTCGATACGTCTTTGCTGTTTCGGTCCCTGATCATGGTGTTGTGCTGGTTCATCGGTTTGAATCAGGGCTTGGAATTAATCGTGGTGATATGGTGCTGAAATCTGTTCTTCGGTCGTTTTGGGTAAGGATCTTGTTTCTCTACTCAAGCTTTAAACTGTTTTGATGTGATTTCAGATTTCAATTGTTTGTACTTTGTTATTGATTTATTCAATTTATTTGTCTTAATGTGCAGGCTATTGGCAAGCAGTTAAGTTTTAAAGATGGTAATGGATTTGTTGCAATTGAAAAGGAGACTGAAGAACGAAATGAGAAGTTGAATGAGAAGCGAAATCTCTGTTCATGTCAGACCAAAACTTCTCCATCTTATGAGGTAAATTAAGCATATACTTTTGTTTTTTCTGTACTATACTCTAGTAACTAGTGGTGACAAGTACAACACTGTACGCTATATAAGCTTAAAATTTTCTTTAGTCTTTTTCTAATGGTAATACTTTATTTTGACAAAATTATGTTTATGATAAACAGGTTTCAAACCGATACGGATTCACTGTAATCATGACGCCGCGCATTAAAATCTACAAATGCCGTCTTGCTGAAAGTCCTATTCCAACGCCTGAATTGATAAAAGGCTTATTCCAAGGCCTTGGAATAGGCCAAGCGGTGCGATCTATGGCTTATTCCAGTCAGTACGCCTTTGCTGTCATGGTACCTGACAATGGTCTCGTGCTGGTTCATCGGTACGGATTTGGGCCTGGAATAAACCCACACGATGAAATGCTAAAGGCTGTTGTTAGGTCGCCTAAGGTGAGTTTATTTCCTTGAACTGTTTTACCTCAATTTAACTTCTGATGTTTCAATTCATTATTTGATCCTTTAATTGATTATGTATTGGAAATATGTTGTTTTTAAACTTTAATTGCACAGGCTGTTGGTAGGCACTTGACTTTTTCACCCAGCATTCAAGATAGATTGTTAATGCTGAAGGAGGCTGAAGAGGAAAATGAAAAACTGAATGAGCTCACTTCACTCCAAACTGAGAATTTGTCTGAACAAATAGAGAGTGATGGAGAAGAAATAGATATGGAACTAGACCACCTTAATGAAGAAGAAGAACAACTCTTTGAACAAGTTTACAACATGAATAGTGGTGAGAAGAAGATTTGTGAGAAAAAGAAAGAAAAAGTTAAAACTGATCAGATGAAGAAAATGAAAGTAATTGAAAAAGAAAAAGAAAGAAAAAGAAGAGAAAAATTGATGATGAAGGAAAATCAAATAGAGGCTGCAAGAAAAAGAAGAAACCTGCACTTTAATGAGAAGATGAACAAGGCGCGATCTATGAGATATTTGACCGACCAGGTGAGACATTAACTTACATCTTTTCTGTACATATTCAGTAAAAAGGTTGATTTATCTTCAGTTGTTAATTTTGTTTGTGTTTTGTATGCAAAACGCAGAAGCTCAATTCATCCAAGACCAAAGCTTTTGGGTTTTCAAAAGGATTTCGCGCAAAGTTTCAGCTCGTAGAAAAAATGGGCAGTGGCACTTTTGGCACGGTTTACAAAGCGCGATTCAAGCATCGTATTATCTGCTCTAAAAAGCAGTTTGTAGCAGTTAAAATCATTGAAAAATCGAAGGTATGGCTTCTATTTTAATTTTTTTTTTTTTTTTGTTTTTGTTGCTTTTATTATATTGATTCCTTGATCTGTAGTAATACATCTTTTGAGCTGAAACTGTATGTTTGTTAAACTTTTTTGTTTTCTTTATTTGTAGTTCAAAAGCCCTATTGATATAGAGGGTGTGAAAATTGAAGTAAAAATCATGGAAACTCTAAAAGGACAGAATAATATGATTGAATTTCATGGGGCTTATGAAGATTCGAAAAATGTGTATCTCGTTATGGAGTAAGTGCAATCAATTTTCTCAAACAAAAAATTCCTATGTTTGAATTACTTTACTAATCCATTTTTTGTTTAAATTTTGTGCTTTTCAGATTGTGTGAAGGAGGTGACATAACTGATGTTTTCAATCGGTATGTATTTCTTCTTTTTTTTGTTAACTTTCAAAACATTTTTTATATTATTTTTATCTCTTTCCCTTGTAATTTGTTTGATTTCTAATGGTTTTTCTTTCTTTTTTGAACAGATATGGCGGCACCTTTATGGAAAACGAGACGAGACTTCTTATCAAACAAATCTTAAAAGCTCTCAGTGTTTGTCACCGCAACAACATCTTGCACCGCGACTTAAAAATGGAGGTATGTCTTCATGTTCTAAAGCTAAATGATTATGCTATATATATCTTTGGTAATTTCTCTCAAGCTAAATGATTATACTATTTCAACCCTGACTTTTTATTTTTAATGTTGATATTTCAGAACTTTATTTTTGCGGTTAAAGGTGACGTGCGAAGCATCCGGCTTATTGACTTTGGTCTTTCGGAATTCCTCAGGCCAGGTCAGCCTCACAATTCCCAAATATTTATAATGTTTTATCTATTTATTTATTAATTATTTATTTGTTTCCTTATTATGTTTCTTCACTTGTGCAATTATAGGTGAATATTTAGATTATCCAGCTGGATCGCCTGACTACATCGCCCCTGAGGTGTTTGACGGTTTTGCGGGATATGAATCAGATTGTTGGAGTGTGGGTGTGATTGCATATTTTCTGCTTGTCAAGAAATTTCCCTTTGAACAAGGCCCTCACTTCAGCGAATCTGACATTGACACTTGGCGGCCCGACATTTGGCAAGGTCCTGATTTCAGTGACCGTACATGGCTGCTTGTACCGAGAGAAGCTAGAGATTTAGTGAAGGGTCTTCTCCAGCCTGATCCTAAACTTCGCTTGACTGTACGAGAAGCTTTACGTGAGTTTTTCTTCTTTCTTATTAACTTTAGCATCTATTTGAGTAGAAGAAACATCTGTCTTGTCATATTAACTGAGATTATGTTTTTCTGTTTTATTAGCTAATATCAAGTGTGCTTTCTTTCTTAACAGGGCATGAATATTTCAAGGGAAGGAGGGGCCCTGTGTGAGTTCCACAGCCTAACTTGAGATGGTTGGCTGAACTGTTGGGTCTTTTGAAGGAATTAGTTGCTACTTTTAGCATATTTTCATGTAGTTTATGGATTTTTAATTTTGTAGTCTATTTCTTGTTTATGCTATTTAGTCTTCTATGACTTTAGTTCTAGTAGTTATATGTTTTATTTCTAGTTGTTTATTTCTTGCATCTATTTCTTGTTTATGCTATTTAGTCTTCTATGGCTTTAGTTCTAGTAGTTATATTATTTCTCTATTTGGGATATGTCACAGACAGTGTTTTATTTCTTGCATTTAATCTCGTGTTTTTAGTTATAATTATCTAAATGTTCTGTATTATTTCCTCTTTTTTGTCTGTTGCCAGACATATTAATCAATCAGTAAACTTGTCGTTTTTATCTTAACTTTATTTTCATGCCAGTAGACTGTTAGCTTACTTCCACAACAAAAATGTTCAGTTTGAAGTATACTTCCCCCCAAAAAAAAAACATACTGCAATTTTGTAGTATAACAATACTTTGGTTATGTTAACAAAAGTGAACTGTGGTTATCTTAATACAAAATGACTAAACAATAACATAATTAAACAATGCAGATCCAAATAATTTCCAAAAACAAAAAATTACAATTCCCTGGAACTAAAAATAATCACAGAAGACCGACTTTTTTTTTAGCACTGCTTTCAAAATTATCTGAGCAGATAGGACTCGTTCCAAATTTTTTTGTCATCTAGCACTTCTGCCAGAAATCTTAATAGTAGAAGCTATTTTTTTATTTTTCTTATCCGGGGGTTCATAAAAAAAAATAGAAAAATAGTCTCTACTGTCAAAATTTCTGACGGTACAAGCTCTCTACTGCCAGTTCTCTACCGTCAAAATAGCAAACGATAGTGCTAGTTACTTAATTTTTATTCATATGAGTGTTATTCTTCCAATTTTTTTCCAAACTGGTGCTTAAAAAAAAAGTCCAGAAGACCCATTTATCTCTCGAGTCAAAGTCAACTCCGTTTATATACTTCAATTTATGACAACATAACGACCAAACGATCATTATACCACGCGGCATTCCACCATTGGTCCAGGCACCTCTCTTCTCATTTCTCATTGGTCTAGTACACGTAGTCTAAAACACATGCCACGTTTCATATTCTCTTCATTCCTTCTAAGACAACTTAATTTCCAAAACAAAAGGAAGATTCAGAAAGAGAAAAAAATTCGCCAAGTTTATGAAATCGTAATTTGGATCTTCAGTTTCCTCGCACAAAAACTTAATTAGATTGAGATTGTGAGAGAATTTGGGGCTGATTGAGTTGAGGAATTTGTGGTTGGATTGGATTGGATTAGATGGCGGTGTATAGATCGGGGCTCTGGCTTCTGTCTGTCCTGTTTTTGCACTACATTTTCGCTTCAGAAGGGTATGGTTTTATCTTCTTTATTTGTGATTGATTGATTAATGTTTGTTGGTGATTTTCTGATTCATGGGTTTTGTTTTACGATGGCTATTGTCTTGGAACTGTATTCTTCTTTTTCCGATTGATCAATGCGTACTTTAGAATATAAATTGAAGATGAAATGTTTTTGGTGTATTCTTTTGGAACTTACATATTTCAATTTAGTTTGAAAAATTAGATCTTTGTAAAATTGCCCATCTGGAAATTTGTAGATGAAAAGCTATCAAATTAATTTTAGTAATATTTCCAATTTGCTTTATTTCTTCTGCTAATTATTGATGAAATTTGGTGAATCTGCTGTTTTAAAAGAACTATTATGATTTACTACAAGTTCTAACAAGCATCTTGAGCTTAAAAATCTATCGCCATTAGAATTGATTGTCGTAATTTTGGTGATTTTTTGGGGTTTATAGGAAAAGCTACTATGATATATTACAAGTGCCAAAAGGCGCATCAGAAGAACAGATCAAGAGAGCTTACAGAAAGCTTGCTTTGAAATATCATCCTGATAAAAATCCAGGAAATGAAGAGGCCAATAAGAAGTTCGCTGAGATTAGTAATGGTATGAATAATGATGTTTTTCTATTTTAAGGGGTTAATTTTGAAACTAAAATTACTTTTTAGGGACATATGCGTAATAAACTAAAGTTCGGTTCTTGTGAAGTAAATTTCATGTGTAGGCCTATAAAACATCAGAATGTCATGCATCACTTGCAATGAATACCCATGTAAAACATTAGAACTATCTTTTATATCCCACATTTCGTAATTGTTGAAACAATGCTCATACTGCTCCTTTTTCTTAACCCATTTAGTATAGACCAAAAAAATGATGAAATATATATAGTTTAGGGATTTTCTAAAGAAACTACAGAAACAGTTCTTATATTTTTAGGGTAACACATGATATTACATTTTGTTAAGAAAAAGGATGATATTTCAACGATATTCGTAAAGACACATCCTGTTCTTTTCATTCAAATGGTGTACCTATTTTCATTATCCAATTTTTAGGGTTTTAATTTTGATTTTCTGTTAGCATTAGCATATGAGGTATCGGATCAAGTGAAGAGAATATATCTAACTTTTAGGGTTTTTATTTTAATTTTTTTGTTAGCATATGAGGTTTTGTCGGATCAAGAGAAGAGAAAAATATACGACCGGTACGGAGAAGAAGGGCTCAAGCAATTCGCCAACGGCGGAGGTGGGGGCCGTGGGGCCGGCATGAATATTAACGATATTTTTAGCAGGTACTTTAATTATTCAAAATTAAAAAAATTAATAAATTAATTAAAATAGATTAAAGTCTGATTGGCCCTCCAATTATTGAAATAACTCATTTTTTGTCCCTCAACTTTTTTTGGTCCAATTTTAACTCCTAGACTGTTCAATACGTTCATTTTTTATCTTTCGATCCGTTAAATTTGACATGTACACAATGACGTGGCATGATTCTTGACACACAAGCATTATACATAAAAGTTGAGGGACTAAAAATGAAATAGTTCATGTATACACTTTTTTTAAGAAATTTTTTATTTTTCAAACATTTGTCATGTCACATTAATCGCTATGTCAAAGCATGTGTCAAGAATATTTGTCAAATCATGCTTACATGTAAGAACTAACGGATGGAAGGGACAAAATGAACTTATTGAATAGTTGAGGGGTTTAAATTGGAATAAGAGAAAGTTGAGGGACTAAAAATGAGCTACTTCAATATTGGAGGGCCAAAATCAGACTTCTCACAATAAAATAAAATCATGTGGACTCCTCTAATATTAGCCATGAATCATAACATAATGTTGACAATGATGACTATTTTAGCTGGCACACCTCAAATTATTCAATGTTTCAAAAAATATTGAGTGTCTTTACGAATCAAGGGCAATTTAATGGGTCAATTGTGTTATAATTTCCCTAATATTTGCCAAAAAGAAATTGTCCTATTAAAATAATTTGAAGAAAATTCCTCGTTAAAATGATATTTATGTTATGTTGATATATCTTCTTTTTTGTTTTAGTTTTTTTGGAGGTGGAGGAATGGAAGAGGAAGAAGAGACGATTGCGAAAGGAGATGACGTTATCGTTGAGTTAGATGCTACTCTTGAGGATTTATACATGGGCGGTTCCTTAAATGTACTTAAATATACCAACTTATTTTTATTAATTAATTATTATTTTATATTTTTTTTTAAACTTGTGGCCGAGTTATTTGATACTTCCCTTGAACCCCAATTCATATCTTAGAATAATCCATCTTGGGTTGATATATAAAGCATACTATCTCATGCATTTTTGGTTTGTTTTCACATAGTTTGTAACATGTTCATATATCTTTGGAAATGGAAGTTTTTGAAAATTATCTAGTTATTTTAATTTTTAATTTTTTCATTATTTTATTTAGGTATGGAGAGAGAAGAATGTGATTAAACCGGCACCAGGCAAGCGAAAGTGCAACTGTAGAAATGAGGTTTATCACAGACAAATCGGTCCTGGAATGTTTCAACAGATGACTGAACAGGTCCATACATTATTACAGACTATTATAATCTCTTTTATTTTATTTAATTTTTACGAATATATTTAAATTTATTTAATATTTAAGCAGTATTTTATTTATTTTTAATTTCAGGTGTGTGAGCAATGTGCAAATGTGAAATACGAAAGAGAGGGTAGCTTTATCACAGTTGATATAGAGAAAGGGATGCAAGACGGTCAGGTAAAAATATACTTAATTTACCTTTTGATATTTTCGCCCCCTTTTTTATTTCTAAATGTGAAATTAAGCATTAATTTATATGACATTTGTTTGATTTAACAGGAGGTGTTGTTTTATGAAGATGGCGAGCCTAAGATTGATGGAGAACCTGGTGATCTTAAGGTTTTATTTTTTTTAATATTTATACTTCTATGCAAAAGCATGAAAATTCAAAAATTCTCACCTATTGAAATAAATTTGTTAATATGTATATTTTTTTAAATGTTTTGCAGTTTAGAATAACGACAGCGCCACATAATCAGTTTAAAAGAGAAAGCAATGATCTACATACCAGTGTTACCATCTCACTGGTACTGATTTCTTTTTTTAATATTTCTTTTTCAAAATCTAAGACTTATGCTAATTATAGTCATGGAAATATTACCGATATTATTAATAATACTTGCTCAAAATCAAACACAAATTTTCATTTTCATGAGCAAATATTAAGGTATTTTCGTTAATACAGCAATATATGCATAATTGATGGTTAATCAGGCTTAATTGGTTTACCAGCCATTTTTTATATTTTTATATTTGTTTTAATAATTGGTATATTTTTTGTTTTCACATTATATGCAGCTCCAAGCCCTTGTAGGTTTTGACAAGACAATAAAGCATCTGGACGAGCATTTAGTCGAAATAGGCACTCAGGTAACTAAATTTTCACTGTCAACCCTGTTAAAATTCATAATTGCTGTGATAAAGAAAACACTTTTGTAAACAAGTTGCTGTAATAATTTCCTTTCATTTTGGCACAATATCATGCATGCTCCTGTTAGTCTGCATAATATTATGCATACCCCAATAATTTGAAAGGAAAAAATTATCCCTTTATATTTGTGATATTTTGGAAATTTAGGTATCTTTTTTGTTAATAAATGTAGGATATTATTGGGCAGAAATGGAAAATTTCATTCCAATTTTACCGACTTTTAAAATCTTTTCTGTTTTTAGGGTGTGACAAAGCCGAAAGAGGTGAGAAAATTCAAAGGAGAGGGCATGCCCTTGTATCAAAGCAACAAAAAAGGAGATTTATACGTTAAATTTGAAGTACTTTTCCCCAAATCTCTCACAGAAGATCAAAAAACCAAAATCAAAGCTGTTCTTTCATAGAAAGTTGAAGGGTTTAATTTTAACATTAGGAGAAAAAATGTGTACAACGGAATTTTTTGGATACATGTAATATTTCTTGCCTCCCATTTTTTCGTATTTGAATTTTCTTCTATAGTAGGACTTGAAAGGAATTTTTGGGATCAGTAAGGACTCATGCTATTGTTACATACTTTAAGAATTTTGGGAATGTGCACCTTGTTACAGAATATTAATTAATTATTTGTTTGTGTAGAATGCTACTGAATCATTAGAATTTGGTTTTATGAACAGATTATTTTGAGAAAAATAAATACAATTTTTTGGCAAAATTACTACTATATACAAAGTTTATATTTTCTTATATTGTAGATTTGTATGATTTTTTATGACCATTTTGTACAATATTTTCTGAAGCAAGGTATCCAATTATGTAGGATTGGTTCTATCAGCCCTTCGCAAATTTTAGCCAGTAATTCCATTTAAAATATTATCCATTAATTTTCAAAATATAAATTAAAATTGCAAATAAATAATAACTCTAAAACATTTAATATAACTCATAAACAAGTTAAGAAAAAGTTTAACATCAAAATCTAACTGTCATTATTTTACAATATTATAATTTATATGATTTGTAGCAAATCAAGAATAAACTCTAATTCTTCAGCATCCAGTATATTATTGCTTGAGTTATATTTTATATTTTACATTTGTAATTATTACTTTAATTTTCCGCCAATATCTTAACGGACTTCCTCCAAAAAAAATTTAGCAAGTTATTATCTCAAATGCAGACTAAAGGTCCAACACATTTTTATGGAAAGAGTTACCGTAAAACACGGAAGAAAAAAAGTAAGAACAACGATTTAAATAGAGGGTGGTTTGGCTGGTGGTAAGTATAGAGTAGTTAAAAAGTACACCTGTCGGACTAGTGGAAATAGGATAGTTGGAAAGCACACATATCGTAATTAAGTTTTTTTGAATGTATGAATTATGATATTTGCTTCGACTATGAAAGCTTGCATTTTGAATTTTCACGCACATCAACATGCTCCAACTCAACTCTCTCATGCTATTCAAGTGACCCCAGCTAGAATAGAATATTTCAACTCATGCTATTATGGTGACCCTAGCTAAAATGGAAGATTAGAACTCATGCTATTGCAACGACCCTAGGTAAAATAATTATAATAACTCATGCTACTGCAATGACCCTAGCTAAAATGGAATATTAGTACAAAATGGAATATTCGTCAGTCAAATTGTCATCTAAAATGAAACATTTAGTAGAAAACTTAGAAATGTCAGTCAATATGATGTTCTTGAACAACAAATAAATTATCTGTTTACTTAATTACAAAAAATGTCAATTATTGTCTGTTTTACTTAATTAAACAAAAAAAGTGTCAACAAAATTTGAACACACATACTTTGGATTTACGTACAATTAAACCAACTAAAGCATAGATCATTAACCAGTCAAAACATAACCGAAACTTGAGTAATAAGCTTTCTATCAATTTTGCTTGTGATCAATTAGTAGCAGATAATTCTATTTATTTGATTTTTCTCTCTATAATTTGGAGTTGTCTTCTTTATGCCAAAAGACTAGGATCTCTCTTTCAATCAAATCTCTTTTTATTTTTTTAAATTTCAACAATTTATTCAGCATTTGCAAGATTTTCTTCAGTAACATCAAAAGCTTTTCTCGCTTGCTTGAGCTCTTCATTCATTGAAAGCAGTTCAGTGCATCTATGCAACTTTGGCAAATCCTAAACATAATAAAAATCATAAGAAATAGTTATTATTTAAGAGCTAAAAAATAATTCAGAACTCAATCTAGGGTTTTGTACAAACATACCTTACGGATGAGATAAAGAAAATCTTCAGTTAACAGCTTCCCCCTTTTAGATGCGACATTTTGAGCTTTATGTACCTAATATTTCATCAAATCAGAAATATTAAATCCAATTTTAACAAGCATGGATTGCTAAACCTAAATACTGAAAATAAGAAAAGAAATTTGTGTACCAAATCAGTTATGTATTCTACAACTATATCCTCCACTAATGCAACTGTCTCAGGAAGCGGCTGAAATAATTAAATAAATAAATAAATAAAAATAACAGAGATGCTAAGTACCAATAATAGTATTGTAATGGTAAAATTTTAAAAAAGAAGACGGAAATAGTTACATTAGGATCATCGCCAAAACCATACATCATGTGCTGTACTGCAATGCAAATTAAAAAAAAAAAACAGAACAAATAATCAGAAATAAATCAGAGGAGCATGATAAGAGGTTTAGATGTAGATTAAGATATTTAGGGATATTGATTTAAGGATTAGGGAATAGAGTCAGAAATAGCTAGATATTATGGTTTTGTAATGTTGGCAATTGGCATTCAGTCGAATAGATGCTGCGCAATGAAAAAACCCTATTTCAAAGATGATCATGTTATTAAGGGTTTAGTACTGCAATTAGTTATGGTTTTCTAACAATTAATTTGTTTCTCTATCTACTCTTCTACAATCTTCTGTCTCAAATTCTAACTTCTAGAACCCTAAGTCTAATTCTTTATTTAAATCACCTATCTGTCTCTTCGATCATTACCCTAATCAAAATCACCCAAAATTCCATCAAAACCTGATTGCATGATATCAATTGGGGCCACTATAAACCAAAAATTATAACAACAAAGGTGAAAATAATCAAATTCATGATCTTTCTAAAAGGTTGATCTGCAATTACAAGCCTAAACAATTAAATCCAGCACTTTACAAACCAAACCCTCAAAACCAACCCTAATCCAAAATCCTCACATATTTCCCAAGCAAAACCCTACAAATCTAACAAAACCCAACAACAAAAAATAACAAAATTAAGCATAATTACGGTCTTTCTGGAAGAACCCGCGCTTCCGCTTGAGACTGGGATCCGCCGACTGGCTCTGAGCCGCCGCCGAAGCCGGCGCTTTTCCCTTGCCTGTCGCAGTTGCTGTTGCGGGGGTTTGAGAAGGGAAAGGAGAGGGCGATTGGGATTGAGATGAAGATGGATTGTGCATTTCTTTCTTCCGAGTTCGAACGAGTTTTGATTTGGAGAGTGATGAAGATCGAGGGCTTGTTTTGACTCTTTGAGCCTGAGGGCGTAATTGCATGGGTACCCCTGCAATATTTCGAAATATCATCTGTGCCCCTACAAAGTAACAAAATGGGAAAATATTAGGCCAAATTTCAAATGTACCCCCACAAAACCTCATAATTTCATGTATACCCCTATAAAAAGTAAGAAAATGAGAAAATATTAGGCCAAATTTCATATGTACCCCCACAAAACCTCATAATTTCATGTATACCCCTATAAAAAGTGAAATATCACCATTACCCCCTTGCAAAACCACACATATATCATAAATACCCTCACAAAATTCTTAAAATATCACTAATATCCTTATCGTTAATATTTTATCAAAAAATTTCGGCCAAATAATATCTATATAATTGCACTATTATTAATTACTTTATAAAAAATATAAAATGACTATTATATACTAATTTTTTTATTTTTAATTAATTTTTTTAGAGAATTGTAAGTTTTCTCTCAAATATATCCGTCTTGTACCGCTATATATAAACTAAAATGAACATAAAATGACTCAATATAAGTCATTACTATATTTACATAGAGAATAAACGGTAAAATAAAATAATAATGTTAATCTTAACACAAAATATATCATTTTAGGGTCTCTATGATATTTGAGTGATTTTGTGGAGGTATTGGTGATATTTTACTTTTTGTAGGGGTATACATGAAATTATGATGTTTTGTAGAGGTACATGTGAAATTTGGCCAAAATATTAAGTATGCCACTACAAAATGAAAAATATCGTATGGCTATTGATACCCTACAATATGTAAAGTATGTTTGTTATGAATTATCAAATACATATATGTATTTAATACTTTAAGAATAGTGTTTTGATGCAACTTTCAAAAGCCCAATACTTAGATGAAAGGTTTCTGAGTGAGGGAACCTAAATACTGAAAGAATTTTTTGTAAATATCCAAAAAAAAAAAGTTAGGGGGTCTTGAAAATATCTTTTTTAAATATTAAAAAAAAATTACGCGTGTTTAATAAAATTAAATATAGAAAGAATAATGGTATTTTGGTGAAGAAAAAATAAAATCATTTTTGTAAACTTTAACACTATAGGTAGGTAAAAAAATTAATCCATTTATAGAAAAGGATTTTGAAAGAATAAAAGAAAAATAGGAAGTTTTCAAAAAATTAATTATTATTATTGTACTATTTTTTGAGTGATAACATAATTTTTTGTATTTTTATGCCAACATACATTATCGTTTTTTCGTGTATTAATATACACCAATATAGCACTCTTTTCAAGGAGAAAAGTGGAGTGTGTGTATTAACATATGGGACCTGATATGTCACAACGTATTGTATCACGCCGAAATCACAACAACAATATATATAGCTTACTAACAGTATAATAACAATATATATAATTTATTTTTTATAACAGTATATACATATACAATAAAAACAATATATAAAAATAAAATAGTATATTAAAACATTATATATAAATTCCAAAAGTAAAAAATATATAAAGAATAAAAATAGTATATACAAAATAATAATATATTGAAAAATGAAAAAATAGTATATATACCGTCCGTCATGATTTGACATGTTACAGTGCGTCGTGATATCAGATTTCCCTTAACATATACACCAATAAGAAGTGAAGTGTTGATTAGTTGGAGTGAACAAGAAACATGAAGGCCACAAGCAAATTTAGTGGTTGCTCTACAATAAGAATATGCATGACGTTCTCATAATGTGTTTTTGACATGATCTGGGCATCGTATTAAGTAGAGATCTTTTGCCCGATATATATTTGTAAAGAAACTAATGGTTGGAGTTAAACAAATATTGTTTTATTTTATATTTAATATGCAAAATAAGATATTGGAGAAAGCTGAAAACTGAATGGACTAATCTTGCTTCGTCGAGTCTATGAATGAATTCATTTACTGATTCTTTCAAATATTCGCCTTCTAGCTGCGGAATGTTTTTGAAAATATTCCGCAGCAAGAATAAGGATGGTCTTTGTTTGTTTGCTGAGTTGTCATGACGAAACTTTTTAGTGGATGGGTTCTGGTACATATTGAGGAATCATTATGTGTGGAGAAAATATAGTATAGTCTAGAACAATATTGAAGAAAAGTTATTCGATCTTGTTCGAGAATTTCATGGCAGGAGTATTAGATTATATGAAACTATCTGTTTAAATTAATATTAAGTCTTAACAAACACATGCTCACATTTAATTGTTTTTGTAAAAATTGACATATTTTGATATTTTTCTAATATACAAATTTCGATATTTTTAGTTATATAAACTTTGTTCCTTTGATAACTATTTTTATTCTGTTTTGACTCGTTGAATCTGTAATTTTTTTAGAGACTGAAAGTCAATATTGTCATGTATTATATTTGATCATATATGGCACATGTTTGATACATTGATATATAATATATTGTATAAAAAAGGGAAATTCCAATCAGACAAGTGAATGTGGAATAATCGGACAAGTGAATGCAGAACAAAATTAACAAATCAATTAAGCAATCAAAGTACTTTTAGATTCTTTATTGGCTTTCAGTGTATATTTTGAAGTATTAACATAGCTTCTTAATAGATTATTCTTTTTCTGGATATTAGTATATTTTGTGGTGCCATACTGCGATGTCTGAAATATGTAGAAGAAATCCTAGCTGCGGGTCGAAAGAGAAACTTCTAGGGTCAAAAGTGAAACTTATATCTGAGAGGGTGAGCTCTTTCCATGATTTAATCATACTCCTAAACACACTCATGTATAGACCATCCCTGGCCAAAATAGACCAATAACAATTTGCAGTCATTTAGAAGGAATTAAATAATATATACAATAAGATTCATGATTCAAATGTCATCGACAACATACAATTAAAATACGTCTTTCTCCACTTCATAAAAAAAGAGAACAAAATTAAGCAACATAATAATAATCATCAGGATCCCTACGCTGATAATGGTGGCGATCAACGGCCAGAATTACATAGATTGCGTAGATAATTCCAGGGATATATCCAAGGATCGTTAGCAGCAAACAGATACAGAACTCCAGCTGTAAAAGAGGATAGATTGTTTAGTACCAAGATTGAGTATTCAATACTCAATTTCAGTTTTTGAACTTGGATCAGTTAATTGATTTTGGTCCAAATTGACTTTTCAGGGGAAATTTGGAAATATAATCCTGATTTCGCCCAAGAAATGAATAAGAAGAAGTCATATAATTGGGTTTATGTTTTTATCCAAAACTTTCTGAAATGATAGCCCATTATTACCAGATTTCCGCTGGGGAGTTGAATGAAAAAATTTGAAGCTTAGATAATTTAATTAAAATTTAGGGCTCAAATGTGAACTCTTGTTTATTGAGAGATTTTTTTGGTTTCATGACTAGAAAATATGCATCAAAAACTTGATTTTCGCCCAAAAATGTGAAATGTTGTTTAAGATAAAATCCTGATTTTCGCCAAAAAAAATGAAAAAGAAAAGTCATGTAATTATCGAGAATTATTGAAATGACAGAGCAAATTACCCGAATTTGGTTGGGGAGTTGAAGAATTTTTTTTTTGAAATCTGGATAATTTAATTTAAATTGAGGGCAATAGAGTACTGAAAATTGGGGACTTTGATTGACCACAAAGTATGTATCAGAAAGGCTTCTACAATATATATGTTTCACAAAAATAAGTGATATCATGTTGATATGATTCAGCAATTGGTGCAGGTTTGGTCCTGAATTATAAACCACCAAAATATCATAAATTCCTAATACATACGAACACAGATGCACATAACATCAGGATCTCTGATTTTGCAATCTTTTCCTATGATTGTAAGCCCCAAATAGATCCCCCAATTATGCAATCAAAATTTCAATTGGTTCCACTCAACCAATTAATTTGATCTCCAATTACAGGACCAAGCACAGGAAAAAATTACCCAATTTACCCAATTCAATTTAAATGAAGCTTAACCTGAAAAACCCAATTTCAGTTCAAGTTTTGCTCAAACCAACCAAATACTCGCCCTAATTTAGCTTTCAAAACCCAAAAAACCCATCAATCACTCCCATCAAAACAATAAACTTAAAAATAATTCAGAGAGAGAGAGAGAGGGATCGTACAGAGCAACATCCATGGCGAAAGAAGACTCCGAGAGGGGGGAGGATAATCGCGCAGAGAATCTCCAGGCAAATACACAAACAACTATCTCCCATGTTTTTCTTTCTTCCTCTCTTCTGAATTTCGGATCTGATTGATTGAATAGAACTCTACACGACACCTGCTACAGGGAATGATATTTTGAGAGCAGATATCTTATTACGAGAGCTGAGAGAATAAGAAATAAACATTCTCCAATTAAGAACACACTCTCGGAATAGGAAATATGCTGTTAGAATATCACCTCCATAATTTATGACTATCGACGACAGATATGAAAACGGGATTGGATATATGGAGGACACGTGTCTGTAGGATTCATTGGATGAATAATGAATATCCCAATTTTAGGGGGAAAAATTCGGTCATCACAAATATTACGGTTGACTAATTGTAGGATTGATTAAATATTTTTTGGTAGAGAAATAGAGTGAGGTTTCTCTGTGGCAGGCTGCACATCCAGCCAGCATCACAGCTCTATACTGTCCTTGATAGCTTGTAGGATCCATTCAATGAATGGCTGTGATGCTAGCTGCATGTGCAGCCAGCCACAGAAAAATCTCACTCAGAGAAATGTGCAGTCATTCCGGTTAAATTATTCATATATTACTCTAGTTAACGGAGCTCGTTAAGTTGTATATACTTATTTTTGTGTTTTATATATTGTTTTGGTGTTATATATAGTGTTTTCATATATATTATTTTGTGTGTTTTTTTTTGTACATATTATTTTTAAAATATATATTTTATATATAACTTTTTTACTTTTATATACTTTTTATCTATTTTTATAAATTATTTTCGTGATTTTATACTCTATATACTGCTTTTATATATATAATTTTTTTTTGTTTCTATATACTGTGTTTTCTTCATATATATTATTTTTTAAAATATATATATATATATATATATATATATTATATACTATTTTTATTTAATTAACTTTTTTTCTGTTATATATATTGTTTCGTTAAAATAAACCGACTGTAGTGTATTATGTTAAAATAGTATATTAAATATACAAAAAGGTATATGTCAATAAAATAATATACAATAAGTTAAAACAATATTTAAAATAAAAGAGTATATATAATATGGAGTGATTTTTGGGAGTTGTATAATGGCATCACTCCCAAAATAGGATAATACTCGCAACTTCGTTGTGAATATTTTAATTTTATTATTTATTTCAATATATAATGTATAAATTATAATTATGAAAATTCAAAATAAAAATTAGAAATGAATTCATAATACATAAATTATTTTGAATTACATCATAAGATATTTTATCCATTTATTATTCACTAAGAAATATTTTCTATACCACATCTAATTTAGTATGGACGGATAAATCTATACAAAAAAATTACATATGATAAATAAAATAACAAAAATGATAAATTCATAAAGGACAAAATATAATAACTCACTATATAATTTGGATAACTGATACATGATCTTAATTTATATCTGCATTAAGATTTTTAATATTAAAATGTCATCTCTTTTTATTTATTCTCTTTGATTTTCTTATGTCGTTATCTCTTGACATATTATATTAGAAAAAATATCAAGTATTAATCAGGTTTAGATAAAGTAAATCAGAAAATATAAAAATGTAAGATAATTTATTTCATAAATTTTAGTTGAAACTACACAAGATTTAACTATAGATGATTAACTTAAAAAATATTAAAAAATAATAAATATATTTACATAATGTTTAAAAAGAAAATATGTTATTATATATCAATTGATCACATCTTTTTTTTTAAATTCGTACTACATTAAGTAATATAATATGATTCTCAATACTCTAAAAAAACATTATATGATAGTTCTCACATAATTAGAAATATAACACAAAATATTTATCTAATTGATCATGTGATATTGTGGTAATAATTTAAATGCCAGGTTTAAGATTTGAGAAATTTTTGATCCGACGGCCGAGAGAAAATTAATGATAGGCTTCTTGACAATGCTCAAAGAGAGGTGAAAATTAAGATAAAAATTAATGAACGTATCATTTTATTACATGTTTTCTTATATAGTCTATATTCAAATATTTTAGTTAAAAAATTAAATTGGAATCATAATAATATGGAATTTAAAATAAAGTGTGTGTTAGTAAGAGAAATACAACATTTGATTAAATATCACTATTTTTTTAAGAATTATAGAAAAAATTATGTGGTTTGGTAGATGAACTCTTCATCTTCAACTTGCATTAATGTTTGGACATAAATAATCTCAAATGATAAACAATTAAATGAAATTGGTTTAACATGAACCAAGCCAATGAGCACACTCTATGTCATCAACAAATGATGATGTGGCTTTCTAAAAATTTACAAAAATACTTGTAAAATAAATAACACATAAAAATCTACAAAAAAATCATAATTATAGAAAATCATTTAGTCGATATATAGTTTAGATTTGTTTATAGTTCATCCAATTGTTGAAATAATCGAGATGATGTGACATTTTAAGAATACTCAAAAAGGTGTTAAAAATAAAGTGGTGGCGTTGATTTGTTATAACTTTTGTTTCCAATTTTTAGGCAGTAGACAAATCTACTTTTGTTTATTATACTTGAATTCATTATGCCTAGATAATGTACTTCCATTCATAAAACAATCCAAGGTAATAAAATTGATCTGAACAAACAAAGCACCAAACGGAGCAAATTGGGCATACGATTACTCCTAATTTTAACAAAGGGCGCGGTTATTCTGAGCGACTCTTTTCTTAAATTGAGCGGAGAAAGAATTTTTTTTCAACTTATGCCTATTTTGCCCTTATGGGTACTATTAATTGTCATAATTTGAATATACGCTAAATAATATGTTGTATTTCCTACTACAAATGAGTAAACTCTTTTGTGTACAATAATTATACACACAGATGTATGAATGTCAAATGAAAAAAGAAATTGACAGTAGATATTATTAATTAAGTACCTTTATATGTATATTTTTCATATGGATTTATCATATTGTTAATTAAGTAACTTAAAAGGCAAAATTGGGTCAAGTGAGTGTAGGATTTTTCATATGGATTTATCATATACACTTTCGTCATATGAATGTAGCTTGGGAAAGATATGAAAAATAATAATATAAATCACGCAAGCAAGAAATAATAATAATAATAATAATAATAATAATAATAATAATAATAATAATAATAATAATAACAATTGAAAACATATTGTCTAGTAAGAAAAATATATTAACAATTAAATTCAACAAAAAAAATACTTATTAGACGAATCCATGACCATAAAAAAATTGAAATTATCTATTGATAATTCTCTGTTATGTTCTGAGAAATGAAGAATATTCGACCGTCTATCAAATCATGCTTGGTTTTATCATTTATCAAGGCATTTAATTATAAATCTTACATTAATTTTTTTTTTTTTTTTGCCATGTAGGTATATCTGTGTATCAATTCTTCTTTTCATAATCTGTTTATTTATGGCAAGAAATAAAAAGATCATTTAAGACTTAATTTAAGCATTACAATACAAAGGGCAAAATAGGTATAAGTTGGAAAAAAAATTCTCTTTCCGCTCAATTTAAAAAAAGAGTCGTTCAGAATAGCCGCATCCTTTGACAAATTAATGATGCTAGCTAGTTAGGTAACAAACCACATTACTGGACCTTATTTAAATGGCTTGATGGTTAGTTCTCTTACCCAACCAAGTTTCACTAATTAATCTTCCTTCTTTCACTTATCAAAGTTTCACTAATTCATATACGCATTTTGTCCTATCCAAATTCCACCAATTAATCTTACCCATTGGAAATAAGGAAAAAAATGAGTTCTTGCTATCTAAGTTTGAAGTTAGATGTAATTCCCAACAATGGCAAGTGGATTTTCCCGAATACGTCGTACACTCATGTATAAAAAAAAAAGGTCCGATCAGATACTTAATTTGGAGCGGCCCGATCAGTACAGGATATCTGGGACTGAGAGTATATCCGTACTTGCCTCGTCTCTTGGCGTTGATTGTGATTATTGTTTTTGTATCGCGATTTCTTCATCGGTTTCTCTGTTTCCTCAGGCAGCCATTAATTGTCTGTCAGCTTCTTGTATGTAAACTAGTACTCTCCAAATGATATTATCGATAGTATATGGGAAAAAAATATGATATAATGTATATCCCTTATAATTGATAGAAAATACCGTAGATATCTCTTTTTTTCGTGCCCCATTTGCTTAGAAGAAATTAGGAGAAGTGATGATATTGATGATATTTTTCATATCTAGGATACACATGACAAATTTATCTACCATTAAATTAGAAACAAATAGAGAATTTCAGGATTTTTTTTAAGGGAGAATTTTATATTTGCCATTATAAAAACTTCAAATTTCATATTTGTCATTACAGAAACTTAAATATCTTATTTAATATGTAAAAATTTAAAAATATCATATATGCTATTAAAAAAAAATTAAATATCATATTTGCTATTACAGAAACTTAATATATTGTACACGTTCTGTCCAGTAGCTTGGCCAAATAGTATTTTTTAACATAATTAAGATGTGTTTAAGGCTGCTAATGATTGGGCGTAGAGGAAAATACGAAATTCATTATTCCGCCAAAAAGTTTGGCGGGAGAGCTTCTGATCCGCCAAAAAACCTGACGGAAGTGCTAGTTCCGCAAATAATCTCAAACCAGCTTTATTTTCTTAATTATTTTTCAAAATGGCGCTTGATTAAAAAAGTCTAAATTTTTTATGTTGGCTTTATTTTATACATCAACCTTATCCTTTGTAATATAATATAATATAATATAATAGCTTTACATATAATGCATTATATTTTTATATGATTACTGAAAAATTAGGAGAAAAAAAATCATTTTCATCCAAATAGAAAAGGGGACTTGATTACACTGGGACCCACCTTGTTAATTAATTATTTTCTCCGCCCAACCAATCTCGCAACCTACGCTTCTCCGATCGCTGCTGTTCCTTTCTCTCTTTACCTTCCCTTCCCTTCCCTTTTCCTCCCACTCACATCACATCACATCAATCACTTCTCTCCGTATCTGAAGATCCCCTTCTTTTCTGGGTTCCTGATTCCCGTCTTTTCTTTGTTGAACTAGAAAGAAGACTCCAGTTTCCTGTTAGTTTTCTACTGTTTCCTGAATTTGAATGGGAATCTGAAGCAGAATTAGAATCGTTTTGGCGTTTGATCCCATTTAGAGGGAATTGGGGCGAAATTAGGAGAAATCTGTGAATCTTGCAATCTTGGTTTGGATTCTAAGAATTATTCAACAATGGCTAGCTCAAACAATCGTTTCCAGTCAGAAAGCAAGATTTCTAGCGAAAACAAAGCTCCAATTACTCCCATAACTTCTCCAAAACCAGCCATTTTCTCAAAGGGGTTAAATCATGTACTGCCTGCAAAGCAATTCAAATTAACAAAGGAATCGACGAACGATGTGGTATTTTTCTTGCTGAAATTGGGGATTTTGGAGACAGTGAGAAGGGTTTCTACTGCTAAGTGCCCCTTTGTGTGGAGTACTGTTCAGGCCTTGCAAGTTCTGAACTTGCCTCTTTTTAAGTGGATTCATCGATGGACTCCAATTGGGTTTCTGGTCAAAGGCATTCAGGTAGTTATTTTATCATAATTCATGAAAAATGGTCTAAATTTGTGATTATTTTGGAGTTAATTCATCTGTTTATTGAAATTTTTTGATGGTTGTGGTGATTTTGAATTTGTGCAGAAATTTTCAAAGCCGCTTTTGTTATTGTCTGTTACAACGGCTTTAGCTGATTGTTCTAAAAGTTTTGATAATTCTGACGATGAATCTAATGAGGGCCCTGATTCAGCTAGCTCATCACGTCAAGATACAAGCAGGTATATAAAAGGATGAAAGAAAAAAAAATCAAAATAAAACTATCATTCTGTACCTGTAAAACAAAACTATGTGACACCAGTAGCTGTTTTCCTTCTTTGGTTTTCCTTATTGGCTTGTTTATGTGTTAATTGCACTTAGTGGCGGTAAATTGAAAGTAAATTGGGGTATAAAAAGGGTTATTGATGTAATTAGGGTACAATTGGGGTTTAATTAGGGTTTTGATGCTACATTTTAATTTTGTCTAGGAATTCTAATGAATCTACTGAGGAAATTGTCCGTGAGAATTGGATAGTACAGCTTTTCGGAGAGCTTGAAAAACAAGGCATTACTTTGCCAGAAAGGTACTTGACTAAAAAAATAATTTCTAGTCGAAAATATCTTGTTAATTCAATATTCTTTAGTTGATAACAAATATATCTTTCATAGTACCTATACGGACAAGAAGATTCATTTCATTCTCCCTTGAATTCTGTCACTAAAATGTCACATACAATTTTTCACATTTCCTAGTCCATCCATAAAGCCTACTAACATAAACTACAAGATAAAAAAGAAACGCGAATTCTTAAAAAAACCTTAACTTTTCTAAATATTTGAAAAAAAAATCTCACTTTTAATATTTATTATTTTCCAAGAAAAACCCTATAAAGTGTATTTAATGTTTTTACCCTCCAACCAGTGTTAACTTCTTATCTTTTTTGGACCGAAATACCCTCATTGATTTTTTATTTATTTGTAAGTATTATTTAATAAAAAATAATAATAAATAATGTTTTGCAATATAATATTCATAATATTTATTATGGTTCTTTTTGATACTATTCTACGAGATGTTATTTTGTTTTAGATTTTACATAAAATATTATTTTATGCAATATATCGTAATATAAATCATAAAATATCGTATCTGTAATATTATGAAATACTATGTCATAACATAATTATTATTTTTTTTGCAGGATTGATGAGGGAGAGCTCCGTAGATTTCACTCTGCATCCGACGGCAATTTACCAAATTTAATTTCCTCCCTTAAAAAAACAATTAAATGGAGAGAAACGTATCACATACTTTCATTCGAAGAACTTAATATGTGGTCCCACTTGGTTTTTTGGCACGGATGTGATGTCATGCTGAGGCCGTGTCTCGTAATCCGACTTGGTTCTGCCTGCTCGAGTTTAGATCCACAAGACCGGCCTCGTTTCGCTCAAGCCATTGGTATGTTGCATTGTTTTGTTTTGTTCTTTTTGTTTGTCAAGTATTTGATTTCTGAAATTAGAAGGGATAAATGTATTGTTTTGTTAGTTCCTATACTTTAATTGTTGCAAATTGGTAAGTATACTATTCTTTTAACTTTTTTAGGCTCTTTACTTTGTAAAATAGTGCATGGTTAATCCCTGGCTTAACGGAACATGTAAACACCGTCAACAATTTTGTAAAATGACCTTTGCCCTTCACAATTTTGAAGGACTTTTCTTCAAAATTTAAAAGGAATTTTTTCTCTATAGTATTTTTTTATAATCTTTTAACATTTTCTTGAAAATATTTTTTTATTTTAATAATCCTTTAACAATTCAAAAGGAATTTTTCCTTTTTTTCTTTCTAAAGTGCAAAACGGTCATTCAGAAAATTTATGAACATTAGCCATTAAGTCAAGGACTAACCAACTGTGCACTATCTTATTAAGTCATGGACTAAGAATGCCAAGTGTGCGTTAAACGAACTAACTTAACTTGCAACCCAATCAAATCACAAGGACTAACTAAAAGTACATTTATCCCAAATTCACATATGTGACCTAATGATTAATTTATTAACATATCCCGTTAACTCAGGAATTAACCATGCACTATTTATTGACTACACGGACTAAAAATGTTAATCCACAGTACAGGGACTAACTTAACTCACAACCCAACCAAATCACAGAGACCAACTACCATTGCATTCATCCCAAATTCAAACGTGGGGCCTAAGTTCTATTTTTCTTACAGTTTCTCAGATCGAGCACGGGATAACGTGTCTGGTGAATCAAGAGGATCCGAGGATAACGGTGCTGATGGACTGTAAAGGAATATCTCCGTTCCGTTTTCCGATGCAGATGCTGAGGTACGTCACGATGCTGGTGCAGGAGAACTATCCCAACCGGCTCGGCCAGCTGGTCGTCGTCAGGCTGCCGCCTATCATGAGAGTCATCACCCAAACATTCATCCAAGTAAGATAAGATGCTTTTCTCTTCTTTAGGAGCTCTATTCTTTGGGAAATCTCTCTATTTTGGGGTAAATTTTTAATGAAGCTCCTGCGTTAGGCTTAAATTGGAAAAAGGCCCTCCATTATTGGAAAGAATAGAGGGTTTTTTTTTTTTGCTATTTCCTTAAGAATAGAGGGATTATTTTGCAGTTTCCCATGATGGAGGTTCTTTTTTCCAATTAAAGCATAATGTAGGGGCTTTTTTGCAAATTTCTCTTTTTTGTTATTATATTTATGCTATTTATGTACTGTAATATTTTGCATTATGATATTTGTATACTCTAATATTTTGCATTGTATGCCATTCAGTATGTATTGTCTTTGTATGATAGATATACTCATGGTAGTTATCAGACCCTTTCTTTTTACACACTACTGTATAATACTATGATAATATTAATACTGATGGCTGACTATTGTGTATTGATTTGTATGATTTTTTGTAAAATTTCACAATTAATAATTTGTTAATTGTCCTCTTTAATTACCAGGTCCTAAAGGCACCGACTCGGCAAAAAATGCGGCTAGAAGGAGACTCATACCAAAAGGCCTTAACTGAAATTCTACAATCAATACCTGCCTTTCTTGGCGGGAATTGCAACTGCACGCAATGCCTAAAGATTCTAGGCAAGTTAGAGAGTAAATTGGAGGAGTATTGTAGTACCAGCAAAAGTCAAAGTTTTCAGAAGAAAGCGATACAGTTGGCTCGTGACGAGCCGGGTCCAGGCAGCATGTTAGCTGAACTTCATGAGGGGAGTGATTGTAATAATGTTTTGAGGCCGGTGATATTAGGGTTTCTGATGTTGTGGATTGTGATTGCATTTTTCGCTGGTATGAGTGAGTGAATGAATCTGAAATTTTTCTTTTAGGTTTTTCGTGGTGTGGTTTTTTGTTTGGTATCATTGAGTCTTTTATGGGTTTTGTGTAATATAGATAGAAGTTAAGTTCTGTTGAGCTGGCTTTATGGTTTCATTTGTGTTTGTTATGGAACGGATCGTTTGAGATGTAAAAATGGGGTTTAATAAAATGGATGTGAATTTGGTAAGTGTTTTGTTGAACATTTGTTTAGTTGTTATGGAGGCAAATAAATTTTCCTTGTGTTCAAAGAAATGGTGAATGCTATTTTCAAAAGAAGTATTTGCTGTCTTGTTTGAGATTTGTCTACTCTTAGAAAAGTATTTCTTTTGATTTTGAGAGGTGTTTGAACTGATAATTGAGAGGTATGGGGAGGTTTATGCAAAATATATGAAGAGCTTTCCTTGTGCAAAGTAATTATCACAATTTATTTGGTGCTCGTTTGAGGTTGCAGTATTGTCAGTTAACCAAATAACTGTCCTCATTTGAGATCGATTGTATCATTTAACAAATTAGCTATCCTCATTAGTTAACTATGTCCTTTATGTTTAATCAATTAATCAGGTCTCTTTTATGAGAATTATCATATCTTAAAACGAACTTATGTTTTATCTCATTCCACATGTTATAAGTATCTAGCATACAAACTATTCAAACAAAAGTATCTAGCATACAAAGAACTTTATTTAAACTTAGTTTATTGTATTGTGCCTGTGTACTTTCCTTCTATATTTCTACACTGTCAAAATGCTTCTGCAAATTTCAAATAGAGATTCAGGCTTTAAGTTGCAACATGTACAGTATGTGTTTAATTCTTCAAAAAAAAGTAACTGGTGCAATATAGTACTGAAACATAATCTCTTATATTTGCGGCAATTATTGTGCTTTACGTTTTATTTTTCTTGATAATTTAGTTGTTTAATTGCACATTTGAAGGTTAAATGAAGCTAAAGCTAAACTGACATAAACTAAAGATTTGTTGAAAAATTGAGGTTCCATTGGTGGCATTAGGGTTGTCAACGGATCAGGTCGGGGTCGGGTTTACTCATCCCATACCCGACCCAAAATGTTCGGGTTTATCCGAACCCGAAACTAGAGATACTTTTTGCAATTCATACCCGAACCCGCAGGTAAACTCGAACTTGATTCAATTCATTCCATTTTTCAAACTTTTGTTACAAACTTACAATGAATGAGAAAGAAATGATTTTGCTAATACATGCAGATTTGTGTAATAAATAATTAGCATAATTAAAACAGGGTAATTTCGGAATTTTGATAAAAAATTTGGATGTTGTTCTGGGCGTAGAAAAATCTGCTGTGAAAATAGTGTCACCCTTTATAAAATGGTCACGCCAACATTTTGAGTTCCTGCTGCTGATCTATATTCAATTGAAAGAATATCAACTTCATAGATTACTCCTTATCTGTTTTATTTTCTTGAATACGGAAGTCTCTGATTCCCGATTGAATTGACAAGTTAGAAACTGGAGGCTGCGTCTGATTTTCCAACTAGAAGTTATTGTTTGATTGACGCCTTGACTTGGTTAAAACTTAATTGGGTTATTTGAAGCCCAATAAAGTAAATAATATTTCCCTAATCTGGGTCAATTATCTAGCGTATATATTTACAGTTTTTGTTTCTGACAGCCCAACGACATAATAAATGAGAGGCTCCTTAGTCCTTGTGAATATGGTTCTTAGGAAGAAAAGAAAGATTTAAGGTTAGTGTAGTAACAAATATCTGGGGTCAAGTTTCTTGTTATTTTGTACTTTTTGATGTGTGTGTGTGTGGATTAGTTTGCTTTGCTCATCTTGCATGCAGTACTTTATATTTATTTTAGAACGATACAGTTGGTAAATATAGTATCAGAGCTTCTCTCTATGTATTGAGTCATTTGAAAATTTATTGAGAGTCATTTGAAAAAGATCAAATATATAATATTTCGAATTATTTTCACTAAAACACTAATGAGATATATATCACTCTATTAAAATTTTAAAGAGAATATGGCCCGTCCAGCCTCTATAAAACTTCGTCACTGACCATATATAATTCTAGAAAAATAAATTTTGATATTTTTCAATTTTTGAACAATTTTGGTATTTTTCAATTTTTGAACTTGGAATGAGATATGGCATCAATATAAGTTGAAAAAATTTGTGCGCCTGACTCATTTTAATTTTCGCTATAAAGAGATGCCATAGTAGATCACATAATGAACTTTATTTTTAATTTTCGCCATAAAAGAGGCCATAGTACATCACATAATAAACTTTGTTTGGTGATGCCAATAGTAGATCATATAAATCTCCATCATTAACAAAGACTAGTATCTCCTAAAGAAATCTCTATCCACGAGATAAAAAAAATATTCCACAACATATGAGTGATACAGACTATATTTCTCACAGTTGTATGTGAAAGCACCCCTCTTTCGCTTATTAGAAATTACAGACTTCATTGGAAACAACATACATTAAAAACTATATACATCTCAAACTCTATTACAGACTACATATTATTTTTTTCATACAGATCTTAAACTTTATAACAAAGTACATATAAATTTCTTGTAGATGGAAGCACCCACTTGCACTTACTACAAAGTACATATACATACCAACTTTTGATAATTGGAAGCAATTCTCTTCTACGTAACACGAAATGCAGATTTTACTGAAAAACTATAAACATCTCAACACTTATTACAAATTAAGTACTGACTTTCCGTAGTTGGAAGTATCTCTTTCAACTGAAAAATACTTTTGGTAAAATAGTGCTTATATTTTTTTTCTTTGATGTCATCCTGTATTTTGAGCTGAACCTCAGCATGAAGTGGTTCACCTCTCCAAATGGTGGGCTGGCGTAGGTTGTGCGCGACACGACATAAGCCGTCCGAAGCTTAGTTTTGTTCGCGATAAACACTGTAACGGGGATACGAGTTGACCCCTCGTGAATTACCCGAGACAAATGTGCCCAAATATTTTCTTCGCACTTCAACCCTTCAATATTGTGTACTGAATATTTGCAGTCTGTGTCGATTATAAGAGGCAAGAAATTAGATGCAGTAGCTAGATCCAAACTCCATATAAGAGCTTGAACGTCCGCATCAATTGCTCTCTGGTACAACAACGATCTAGCGTACAAGGGTTTAGATCTGGCTACCGCATCTAATTTCTCATCTCTTATAATCAATACAGACTACAAATATTTAGCACACAATATTGAATGGTCGTAGTGCTTCGGCATATTTTCTTCAGCTAATTTACGAAAGATTAACTCGGGTTCCCAGTTACAAAATCAGCACTTATCGTCCCTAAATATTCCTGCACATGATGACTGATACGTTTGAAAATATGTGGAACCATCAATACGTAATTTGAATGTAACGACAGGAGGAGAGGAGGATACTCACATGATACATCGTCCATAGGTGGAGTTATTGGTATGTTCAATGTTTACCGCGCCTTAATTCTCTAATGTTGTTCCGAACATTTTGGGTATCTTCTTCTTTTTGTGTGCAACTGTGAGAAATATAATCTCTGTATCATATATATGTTGTCTAATATTTTTTTTTTATGAATAGAGATTTCTTTAGAAGATGACACATGTATCTTTATTCTTTAGGAGATGGCACATGTATTGTTGACAGTGTTCTAAAATGCGGTTCAGGCGGCCGCCTAGGCGCCGCCTAGACGCTGGCGGGAGCAAAACGTCTAGAAATTGAGCAAGTCAGCAGTCTGTGCGTTTTGTCCGCGCAGAAACCGCCCAGCGACCGCCTAGACTCGCCCAGCGCCGCCTAGACCGCCTAGAGCGGCCCATTTTATTTTTTTCTTTCTCGGCCCGGCCCGGCCCACCTTTCTTTTCTTTTTTATTCTTTTTCTTTTCCTTTTTGGCCTGGCCCAATTTTTCCTTCCTTCTTTTTTCCCCCTTTTCCTTCTTTCTTCTTTCTTCCACCAGTCACCTTTCTGTTCTTCCTTCCTCTCTCTGTCAAGAAAAACACCGGTCGCCACCGCCAGTCACCTCCAGTGCCGCTGCCGTCGCCGCCGCCGTCTGTCGCCTCCAGCCCCTCCGCCAGTCACCTCCAGTCGCCGGCCCTCATCTCCATTCCATCCGCCACCTTCAAAAATTGTATATAATATAGAAAAATACTAAAAAATATAAATCCGTCTAGGTCCGATTAATCCCCGATAAATCCTCGATGGTCCCGACCGCCTGACTAGCGTCTAGCGCATTCTGTAATATTGATTGTTGGTGAGGACACGTATAGGACTAACAAAATTAATGTGTTAAGCTTGTAAAGAACATAGACATGTTCTGTGGAGTAAGAATACATAAACCAATTTAATAAAAGTATGATTCAGAAATCCATTTCTAAATGGCCTCAATATATATATTTTTTTTTTTGGGGGGGTGGGGAGGCAACGTGTCACAATTTTATTGGCTATGAGTGAAGGAAGTAAGTAGATTAGCATGTAAACTCCTTTTAAGAAGAAGCTTGTAGAGTTCTCAAATTTTCTTTTTTTGTGCAACTGAGAGAAACATGATCTCTCCAATTTTTTTTTCTCGTGGATAGAGATTTATTTAGGAGATGACACATGTATCTCTATTCTTTAGGAGATGACACATATATAGTTGATAAGGACACGTATAGAATTAATAAAATTAATGTGCTTGGTTTTCGATGAGAATTAGTCCATTTATTATGGCATTTTGCACTATTTAGGAAATTAAAAAAAAGTAACTCAAAATTGTTATATTTTGGTTTACTACATTCGTTTTGTTAATGTAAAGTGTAAACAATTTCAAAGTAGGGGTTAAAATATAAATGCAGCATTAGTTCTGGACTTAATTCGAATGCAAGTTATCCTTGTACTACACATAAAATGCCTGAACAAAGGCGAGGCAGCAAGAGTAAAATGAACAACACTGATAAGATTAACGATCAAAATCACTTGCCGGAATAAAAACAAATCCATAATTTCAAAACATCCCTAAATTAATTGAAAACTTAAAACACATAAACCCAAACATAAATGAATAGTGATGGCAAGCTGAGAAGTAACAATGATACCGTAATCAGTTTACCAATTGGTTGGTTCCATGGGCAAAAAACATAATAAGTATTATTTGAATACATATATCATAAAAGCAACTTAGAAACAAAAAAAATGTGCGCAATTACCCATTAATTATTTGAATTCACAAAGCAACAAAATGCCAAATGGCATGCAGAAAAAAGTTTGATAAAGGGAAAAATTGATCAGCTAAATTTATTAAGGATCTCCAACTCCTTCAATTCCATACAGGACATTCTTGGTTCACCTGTCATTAAAAAAAATCAAATGTTAGATGATTAAATATAAATAACATCGATTTTCTTGTGGTTATTATTTCTTCACAAAAATAAATAACATACATTTTCTAGTAGTAGCTTCTTCAAAAAATATATATAACATCAATTTTCTTCTAGTCATTTCTTTAAAGAACATTAGTCATGCATTTGCATGCATAATTTTTCTTTAGAGTAACGTAAATTTCAATCAAATTCGTCTACAGTATTTGATGAAAAAAAATTCAAATTCATAAAAATAACAAACTGTTTGTAATAGAAATAGTATTCTAATTCATTTTTGGGTGATCAGAGTGGCGGATAAATTATTAGTCCATTTTTACACAGTTAAGTGCAAGATTTTAGTATATAATATTTATTCAAAAATGTGTAAATTAAATGAAAATGAAAAGGCAAAATATCAGATACAAACCTCTTGTGCTCCTGAACAAATTTCGAGTTCTTGGCATCCTCCTCTGCAATTATGCAAAAAAATTGCTTAAAATAAAATATAAAAAATACAAGAGATAAACCCGTTAACAAGATTTGAGTTTTATTTAAGAAAATTAAAGAACAAATAAATACTGAAACCAAAAAAGCATCAGAACAAAATCCGAAAAAAGAAAATAAAAACGATACAAAACACAGTCCAGTAGAAGGAAAGAGAAGAAACGATCCATATGAAATCTACTTTTAAACAGAGCCCAGTTTATAATCAGATCATGTTACAAGAGCAATCAGCTCTGAGATAAGACAGATACTGGCCTCACAAAAGAACATCAAAACACTAAAATCATCAACAACAAAATAAAACATGACACAAGCAGAGATTTAGGATGCCTAATTTCTTACCAGAGGTACCATATTATTGGATTTGATCGTGTTTCATTTGCAACTACGGCAAGATGATCAATAATGGCCCTCAAAGAACAAAATCAGACACAAAAAACCATTTCAAATCAAATCAACCAAAAAAATAGAAGAAATGGAAATTAGGAAAATAAATCATAGAACAAGGCCAAGATATATCAGATGTTAGTACTACATCAGTCATCCATTTCAGATAACAGTCCATAACATTCAATCTTAAAAGAGCAAGAAGGTAAAAGAAACCCAAAATTCCACTCAGCATAATATTAACCAGCAGCATCAGATCTGCAAGAATCCCACCGGATCTAATTCCTACCATCCATCTCATGAAATAAAATTTCAAGAAAAGAACTATCCACAGATACATACATAAATGAAACAAGACGCGAGAGAAAGGGCGTTACCAGTGAGGCCGGCGGTGAACTTGGTGATGAGAGCGCCGGTGACGGCGAAGCCGAAGAGGAACGGCCAGGTGCGGCTGAACTCGCGCTTGAAGAACACCGGCCACGGATCGAAGGTCTTCATCGCTATCCTCTCTTCGCGTCTTTCTCTGTGTTGAGCTGAAAGAATAAGAATGGGAGGATTACGGTCGATCTGACTTTCTTTTCTTCTTCTCTAGGGTTTGAACGAAAGATGGTGGATTTTCTGTGACAGATATGTGTAGAAATATGGTAGAAACTAGGTGACTTTTTCACTAGTAACACGAGCAACGGCTGAATTTAGAGCGTGATAAAATAGAAATTAAATAATAATTTAGGGGTTTGGGTGTCGATATTGCTTTTTAGAAATATGGAGAAAACTAAATAACTTTTTCACAGATGACAACACGAGCAGCGGCTGAATTTAGAGCGTGATAAAATAGAAATCAAATAATAATTTAGGGGTTTGGGTGTGGATATTGTTTTTTAGAAATATGGAGAAAATTAAATGACTTTTTCACAGGTGACAACACGAGCAGCGGCTGAATTTAGAGCGTGATAAAACAGAAATCAAATAATAATTTAGGGGTTTGGGTGTGGATATTGCTTTTTAGAAATATGGAGAAAACTAAATGACTTTTTCACAGGTGACAACACGAGCAGCGGCTGAATTTAGAGCGCGATAAAATAGAAATCAAATAATAATTTAGGGGTTTGGGTGTGGATATTGCTTTTTAGAAATATGGAGAAAACTAAATGACTTTTTCACAGGTGACAAAACGAGCAGCGGCTGAATTTAGAGCGCGATAAAATAGAAATCAAATAATAATTTAGGGGTTTGGGTGTGGATATTGCTTTTTAGAAATATGGAGAAAACTAAATGACTTTTTCACAGGTGACAACACGAGCAGCGGCTGAATTTAGAGCGCGATAAAATAGAAATCAAATAATAATTTAGGGGTTTGGGTGTGGATATTGCTTTTTAGAAATATGGAGAAAACTAAATGACTTTTTCACAGGTGACAACACGAGCAGCGGCTGAATTTAGAGCGTGATAAAATAGAAATCAAATAATAATTTAGGGGTTTGGGTGTGGATATTGTTTTTTAGAAATATGGAGAAAACTAAATGACTTTTTCACAGGTGACAACACGAGCAGCGGCTGAATTTAGAGCGTGATAAAATAGAAATCAAATAATAATTTAGGGGTTTGGGTGTGGATATTGCTTTTTAGAAATATGGAGAAAACTAAATGACTTTTTCACAGGTGACAACACGAGCAGCGGCTGAATTTAGAGCGTGATAAAATAGAAATCAAATAATAATTTAGGGGTTTGGGTGTGGATATTGCTTTTTAGAAATATGGAGAAAACTAAATGACTTTTTCACAGGTGACAACACGAGCAGCGGCTGAATTTAGAGCGTGATAAAATAGAAATCAAATAATAATTTAGGGGTTTGGGTGTGGATATTGCTTTTTAGAAATATGGAGAAAACTAAATGACTTTTTCACAGGTGACAACACGAGCAGCGGCTGAATTTAGAGCGTGATAAAATAGAAATCAAATAATAATTTAGGGGTTTGGGTGTGGATATTGCTTTTTAGAAATATGGAGAAAACTAAATGACTTTTTCACAGGTGACAACACGAGCAGCGGCTGAATTTAGAGCGTGATAAAATAGAAATCAAATAATAATTTAGGGGTTTGGGTGTGGATATTGCTTTTTAGAAATATGGAGAAAACTAAATGACTTTTTCACAGGTGACAACACGAGCAGCGGCTGAATTTAGAGCGTGATAAAATAGAAATCAAATAATAATTTAGGGGTTTGGGTGTGGATATTGTTTTTTAGAAATATGGAGAAAACTAAATGACTTTTTCACAGATGACAACACGAGCAGCGGCTGAATGTAGAGCGTGATAAAATAGAAATCAAATAATAATTTAGGGGTTTGGGTGTGGATATTGCCTTTTAGAAATATGGAGAAAACTAAATGACTTTTTCACAGGTGACAACACGAGCAACGGCTGAATTTAGAGCGTGATAAAATAGAAATCAAATAATAATTTAGGGGTTTGGGTGTGGATATTGCTTTTTAGAAATATGGAGAAAACTAAATGACTTTTTCACAGGTGACAACACGAGCAGCGGCTGAATTTAGAGCGTGATAAAATAGAAATCAAATAATAATTTAGGGGTTTGGGTGTGGATATTGCTTTTTAGAAATATGGAGAAAACTAAATGACTTTTTCACAGGTGACAACACGAGCAGCGGCTGAATTTAAAGCGTGATAAAATAGAAATCAAATAATAATTTAGGAGTTTGGGTGTGGATATTGCTTTTTAGAAATATGGAGAAAACTAAATGACTTTTTCACAGGTGACAACACGAGCAGCGGCTGAATTTAGAGCGTGATAAAATAGAAATCAAATAATAATTTAGGGGTTTGGGTGTGGATATTGCTTTTTAGAAATATGGAGAAAACTAAATGACTTTTTCACAGGTGACAACATGAGCAGCGGCTGAATTTAGAGCGTGGTAAAATAGAAATCAAATAATAATTTAGGGGTTTGGGTGTGGATATTTTTTTTTTGTTGTATTGGTTTATTTTCACTAAATAATTTCAGAATAGCAAACCCGTTATTCTGAAGTCTATTTGAACTTATTGTAATTTTCCTATTTTATTATTAATATAATTTTTATTTTTGAGTGTGTGATCACCCACCTCAAGCTTGGTTCTCAAAAAAAGAAACTAGGTGACTTTTTCACAAATAACCCTTATATTAATGGTAATTGGGAAAAATGTTTTATTATTCAAATTTTAGAAACTCTGACCCTACTGTTAGGGGGTTTTATGCTCATAATATTTGGTGATCCGTTGTTTCCTTCCCAAAAGTTGGTCTGGTCGGAGATTGTACAAGTGATTTATAATTTGTCTCGTCTTCTTAGTGTTATTTTTTAACATTACGAGACCGATTGGTTTCACAACCCGGTCGTCTTTTATTATTATGTATTAATAAATGGGATTTGATGTATTAATATTTATGGGATTATATATTAATCTAGCGTTGATATGAGAGATCTGATGGTATTTACTATTTTTTGAACTTTTGAAGAATAGAATGTTTTATAAATTTTGATAATGCAGGGTTATTTTGCAATTTAAGCATATTGTGGACTTTCTTTTTTGCATTTTAGCTATTTTCGAACTTATTTCTTCGTAAAGTCCATATTTAAATTTTTATTCATTCTATGTTTTCAATGTGGTCTAAAATTTTCAAATCGTCCAGTTAACATTCTTGTCTCTTAAATTTTATTCGATCAGCCTCTTATATCATTATGGACTAATGTAATTATACGGAAAGAAAAAAAAAGTTATTATCTTCCTATCTTTCACCTCAACAATGAATCACTTTATGCCTCTCATGCAAACTATAAAATCCACGATAATAAGACATCACCAAATACAAGGGGACAATTTTTTCATTTCTCGACCCAAAACTCATGATAGAGCATGATAAGATTCTTGCAATCTAAATTAGCTTATGAGGATAATAAAATCATGATTTATTTTTTTTGAAGTCCACAAGTGAGGAATATTTTGTAAAAAAATAAAAAGAAAATACCCACTCTAATTGATGTATGTGAGATTTAAACCCTCAATTTCTACTATATTAGAGAGACACCTACTAGGATAGTTTAAAATATAATTTTTTTTTTAACAGATACGTAAATACCAAATGTTATTTTTTTTAAATATTTGATATTCAAATGAGCTAATAACAAAAGTCATTTTAGATACTGTCTATAAAGTTCATTTGGCATGCGTATTGTATGTGTTATTTTGGTTTAGAATTTTTCTTTCAAAATGTGGGTGTTTTTGGTATTTCCGTAAAACTTGGATAAAATGAATAAGTTTCTCCACATTCCAACGGGACAAAAAACCTTTTCGAAAGGGAAATATGCAAACACGATGACTGTAGCACGATGACACTGTAGATATACTATTTTTTTCATTTTATATACTGTTTTTCTCATTTTATATACTGTTTTGCCATTTAATATACTGTTGTATATTTTTTGTGTATTTTTTATTTTTTTATTTTTATATACTGTTTTCCCATTATATACACTATTTTCCTATTTTTATATATTATTTTCACTTTTCATATATATAATATTTTTAGAAAATAAATTATATATACTGATATGTATATATTGTTATTAGAAAATAAATTATATATACTGTTATTGGATTCGTTGTGCTACAGAGTCGTAGTGTTCTCTCATGTCCTTCTCGAAATAGGGGTAATATCACGTATACCCTTCCAAAAATCCAAAATATCAAATTTACCACTCCAAAACTGAAAATATCAAATTTACCCTCTTAAACTTTATTTTATATCAAATTTACCCAAAATTCTATTTTACCATCCAAATTAATTAAAAAAATGCTGTAGCACGATGGCACTGTAGATATACTGTTTTTTTCATTTTATATACTGTTTTCTCATTTTATATACTGTTTTGCCATTTTATATACTGTTGTTTATTCTTTGTGTATTTTTTATTTTTTACTTTTATATACTATTTTTCCATTTTATATACAGTTTTTTCATTTTTATATACTGTTTTCACTTTTATGTATATACTGTTATTAGAAAATTAATATTATATACTGTTATGTACATACAGTTATTAGAAAATAAATTATATATGCTGTTATTAGATCCGTCGTGAACAGTCGTGCTACAGTACGTCGTGCTCTATCAGGTCCCTAATATATATTTAAATTAAAATAAGAGATGAGGGACATATTAGTCAACTAAATATATTATTTATTAAAGTAATTAGGTTTTAGAAGGTTAAAATATAGTTAATTTGGTAATTTGGGTAAATTTGATATTTTAGAAGTTTGAGGTGGGTAAATTTGATATTTTAGAAGTTTGATATGGGTAAATTTGATAATAGTTAAACTTTAGAAGGGTAAATTTGATATTATGAACTTTAGAGGGGTAAATTTGATATTTTGAGTTTTTGGAAGGGTATACGTGATATTACCCCCTCGAAATATGGAATATAAGGGGCTAAGCTGAGAAAACTTCAGTTCACTGGTCTCAAGAACTCGTTCATCACTTCATCAAGAAATCAATAAACCCTAGCTCTCTCTCCTCTCTCACTCACTGAACTCTCTTCGATCTAGCTCAAAAATGTCATAATCTCTCACAATGGTACTCCTCTCCCCGTCTTCTCTCACAATGGTTCACTCGTTCTTGGGTTTTTTTTCTTTTTCGAATCTTGTTCTTATTGCTTTAGCTTTTTTCCTTTTTAGCTAATGGTTCTTTTCTCGTCGTTGTTTTTTAATGTAATCGTGTGAATCGGTTGAATTCACGGTTTAATGTATGAATCAAGGGAAAATAGAGATGAATGATCCAATGCACATAATATCAGTACTTATATCGTATCTCCGTGCCTATTTTTATGGTAAATTTTCTGTTTAGGTGTCAAAATAGCAGTAATTTCTGTTGTGTTCAAGACTTCTCTGCTTGTACCTTCTCAGTCATATGCAGTTTTCCTCCTATCTTAATTGTTCTCATTTGAGGTTTTTAACTGATTTTTTTTCCATCAATTCTATTCATTTCGTTTTTTGATTGGGATTTGAGGTACAAAATTGATCTGGCTGCTGTTCTTGTAGGCACTATTCATGAAATATTGACCTGTTATTGCTACAGATATGATACATGTTCATTTCTTAATTCTTCCATTCAAATCCCGAGTTCTAAACGCTCCATTCTCCTAATTGTAGATTTGAAAACGAGAGAGTCACTGCTTAACGTGATATCAACATAACAAGACTTCTAAGTAACGCAAAACAACAGAAACATGAGTATGAGCATCAGCCGAAGCTCGAGTCGGAGCTTCAGCCGTACCACGAGCAGGAGCCGAAGCCCAAGCACAAGCAGGTACGTAATCCATCTTAAAACAACCCATTCACTCTCTTACGCACGATTAACATTCTAAATTCATGTAAAACATTCAACCAGGAGCAGGAGCAGGAGCAGGAAGAGCAGGAGCTGGAGCCCGATGCCGAGACGGAGACGTAGAACTAGAAGCAGAACGAGAAGCCCGATTCGGTCTCCTTATGAAAGATCCGTCAAGGACCGGTTGGGGAATCAGCGGCCGAGTTATGCTAACAAGGACAGGTCGCCGATCCGGCACCAGCAAGGAGCTTCTTATCGTGGCGGTCCGTATAGGAGACCGCGCCAAACTCACAGGTAGAATAAAGGATTGGACAATTTGGAAAGAAAGTCCTGCAGTATGGTGAAATTGCGAAAAAACCTTTGTGTTATTGAAATTTCGCAAAAAGTCACTACGTTATTGCCAAAGTTGTGAAGAAGTTTCTATTGTTAGTTTGAAGTTGGGTCTTTTTGCAATTTTGGCAATAGAACAGGGTTTTTTGCATTTTCGGCATAATGCATGGGCTTGTTTGCAAATTTCCCTTCCATATTCAGTTAGGCCTCAATTTAAACCAAATCTGCTTTGATTTTTTTGTCAAGTTGTGTAAGCCTCCAAAAAAGTCCCTGCATTATGCTGAAATTGCAAAGAAGCCTCTGCATTATTTGAAATTTGCAAAAAGTTGCTAGGTTATTGCCGAAATTGCAAAGAAGTACCTACCGTTGGTTTGAAGTAAAGGTTTTTTTTGCAATTTTGGCAATAATGTACTTTTTTTGCAATTTCGAATAATGCAGGGGCTTGTTTGTGAATTTCCCTTCAATAATTCAGTTAGGCCTCGATTTAACCCAAATTTGCTCCGATTTTTTTGTCAATATTTTTTGCAAGTATGGATATCCGATCGGTACATACTCTGATATAATTATGTGTAATTGACTCATTATAGAACATGAAGTTTTCCTTAGTAATAACTTTTATGATGTGGTTTATGATTGTGACCAGAGTTTTTTGCATTTTTCTATACAGGGGGTCGAAATGCATAAACTGCAAGCAAGCTGGTCACTTTGCGAGAGACTGCCCGAATGCTTCTGTCTGCAATAAGTGCTCTCAATCGGGGTATTGTTATAACTAATTGTTTGATTCTCTGTCTGTTTATTGAGATTTATAGCTTGATTGAGACATAGTTGCATAATTGAGGGCTAATTAAGTCAAAATCATTCAGACCAACATTAATTGCAAAATCGACGGCCAATTTTTTGTTTAATTGCACTAAAATTACTTATTTTCTACAAAAGCTCACCATCAGTGGATAATTGATTTCAAAATTGCTTAAAACAAACTTATTTCACATCTAAGAGTCACTAATGATTTAAATCTCGCTCAAATGTTTTCATTCGGGCAAAATACAATTCTAAATCCGGGTCATTATTTTACGAGCAGACATTATGCGGCCGAGTGCACGGCAAGACAGGCGTGCTGGAACTGCCACGAGACGGGTCATGTTTCCATTGAGTGCCCGATGAGAAATACTTGCTGGAATTGCAAAGAGATAGGTCACATGGCGAATGAGTGCCCGTTGAGGAATACTTGCTGGAATTGTAGAGAGACGGGCCATGTTTCCAGCGAGTGTCCTAATCAAACCATATGCAACACCTGTAATAGGTAAATGTTTTTTATTTTTTTTTGGAACTGTTGTGTCATTTTGTTGCTAGATTGAGGAAAGTCTGGAAAGATCTTTTGTAAGGTTTCTTTGTGTAAGGAAATTGTTGGATTTCTGAGGCCCGTATAGTGATGCGGTGCGTAAGAAATAAGTAATGGTAAGAAGTGAAAAAGGTTGGGAAATTTTGATTTGTTATGATTAGATAGTGCTAAAAACTAAAACGTTAATTCAAATTTTTATTTTTCGTGCATTTTTATACTAGCGTTATATTCTTATCAGGCCTCGTCTAAATTGACTAATAGAAACTATTTTTATATCCTTAAATTATGTTCATGTATTGTTTATTGTTGTTTTTCATATACTAGTCACACTATTAGTACCTTTCTAACAATAAACAATACATGAATGGGATTTAAGGATATATAAAACAAAAACCTTAAAACAAGGATTCCAAAATGCATCTTATGCAGCTCTCTCTTCTCTAGTATTTACATGTTCTCTCACTCATCGTCACTCGCTACAGGTACGGCCACATAGCGCGAGACTGCCCGGACGCGACGGTCCTCAAAAACCCGAAAGTGTGCAACAACTGCCGGATGCCGGGTCACGTGGCCTCGGAGTGCACGAACGAGATGGCCTGCAACAACTGCCGCAAGCCCGGCCACCTTGCCCGCGACTGCCCCAACGACCCCGTCTGCAATCTCTGCAACGTGTCTGGCCACGTGGCCCGGAGCTGTCCCAAGACCAAGGTGGCCTCTGAGATTCACGCGGGACCGAGGGGCATGGTTGAGTGCAGGATGTGCGGGGAGTCTGGCCACATCAGTAAAAACTGGTATGGAGTAAAACTGCTTAGGGATTAAATGTACTGTTGGTAATTGTGCTTTAATTGGGAGTTTAGTCCCTGTGCTGTTGATTTTGGCATGTTTGGTTGGTCCCCGTAGTTTAATGGGATTGTGCATGGTTGGTTAGTCCTGAACTCGGGGACTCAGTATGTGTGTTTTTTGTGAAGTACAGGGACCAAGCGTGCTAAATTAATAGTACAAGGACTAAACTGCAATCCAACTAAAGTACAGGGTCTAACTGTGCATTTATCCATAATCCATAATCCATAATCCTTAACCCTTAACATTAAACACTAACCTACAAGCTTTTACTCACTTGAGAAGTATGCTTAACAGTTTGTGTCGGGTTTTTTTGGGTTGGTAGTGCGTGTTGATTCGGGTTGGTTTGAGTTTGTCGTGCTGTGAGACTGTGTCAGACCATATTAGTGCTGAGTAGGGCCGGCTGTGGCTTAATTAACGATATGGGATACAGTTTGATTGGAGCATAAACATCCTACTAATGTAAAAAATATATGTGACTAATGCTAACTAGAGTCCCCTCTCCTTTGATTATTCCTGTTTAGCAGCGCCCTTTTTCTCCCATTTCTCTCTCGCTCTGAGATCCGTCACACTAAACCCCCGGTTCGTTCTCGCCTGCGCTATCCCTCTCTTGGCCGCATCCACCGATTCACTCATCGCAGGTCCTCTCTCTCCCCATCTCTCTCTTTCTGTTTATCTCCATATTTTGTCTGGCTGGAGCTTAAATGACGACTGTTGAAGGCAATCTCAGAGTTGACATGATTGGTATGGTACTGACCGACTGACTTGAATGATACCCGTGTGTACTGGTGTGAGCTGGACTGGTTTCTGGTGTAATTAATCTGACAAGAACTTTGGTCTTAACTTGGATCCATATGGCTAACTTTCCCTTGGAATCATGGAATTGAGTTGAGTTGCCCTACAGCTCCGAACAATTCCATATGTAGATTGTTTCAAGACAAGAATACGTGATTTACTCGACATTTTTTTGGTTAAGAATAGAACAATTATAGAACTGACATATGGACCCCAATAATCCAATCCAATCCAATCACTAAAAGATAAAATAAAGATTTAGCAAAATATTTGCACTGGGCTATTTATTCAATTTCTAACGATAGATTATACTTTCAATTGTCGATTAACAGTCCGACGGTTGTGATATGCCACAATTGTGGTGGACGTGGTCACATGGCGTACGAGTGCCCTTCGGCCAGGCTCACAGACCGTGGCTATCACAGGTTCTAGCTTTTCTTTTTCTTCCTTTTTTTTCCCTTTTCCTTTTAATTTTTGATTTTTGTATTGATTTAAAGATGTTCAACTTATCAAAGGGTTCCCTTAGATAGAATGAGCAGGTGTCGTATCTGGAATAAAAACATTATTTGCCTGTTTTTAAGTTTAATTGTGTCTCAACTTCTTGCAACATTTTGAATGCAGGTCATTTGCTGGCGGCAATAGAGCTGCTCCCTTTCCCTCCTGTTATTGATCGAGGAGCTGTTTGGTTTGAGGAGGTTGAAGGTTGACTTTGGTTAGAATTTACATCAATAGTTTAGTAAATTCGTTTTTTTTTTGAAGATATTGAATATGTGAATAGATTTTTGATAGTTGCTTGGAGGGCTGTTATGAGTGCGCTTGTGTCGTGCACCTGAAACTTTGATATTTTGATTTTTTTTTTTTTTTTTTTTTGCATTGTGGAAATTTCTCCGAATTAGTTAAAATTCCTCTTGTAGTCACGAGATGATAATTACTGGTTTCAATCACGAGTGATAATTCGTCATAAATTTTGTACTATTTAGTTTTCATATTCATCTAAACTCTTCTCTATTAATTATATTGAACAAGTATTTCTTTCGGCCGATGAATCGTGTTAAGTATTTATTTCATTGTTTGTTTGATTGTGTTATGACTTTGTAGGAATTAAGTCACGAAACTTACAAATTATCTGTGGTTATTGTATCAGAATTCATTAAAAATTAAATAATCTTGCTTTCTTCTAAATTCATTATTTATCAGCTCTATATGAGTCATCGACTAAATAATTTTGTTTTCTGTAAATTTTAATATTATTTGAAAAATATATGAAAATTTAAGTCCGAGTCGTCCGACTAGGGTGATCAACTAGTCTGACTAATCTCCTAGTTCCAGGATTCCGGAATTGCTGACTAATCATGACTTCTGACTTTTAAAACATACATAGTAGAAGTGAAACCTGGATTAATTAACAAGTCATCTCTTTCTTTTGAGTTTTGATGTTTCAACAAGAGAAGCCCAGACGGGAATTTTACTACTGCACTAAAGCATGAGGGGACACAGTGGTTATCAAACCCATATTCAGCTTCGTTTGTAAAAAGTTGTAAAAAGTTTCTAGATTAGACAAAGTTAAAAGATTTGCTTTCAATTATTACTCCACAACTTTTTGCAGTATTCTAAATTAGTTACTAATTCAACATTTCGTGGATCATATTTAGGTCTAAATTTCAATTGTGTCATTCCGTTTGTTTGATATCAGTATGTACCAGCTTATGATGAGATCGTAGATGTTCATCTAAATTTCTTAACTTTTGGGGGAGCTTCTTCCTGGCAATTTCGTGGTTAATTAATCCGTAACTGAGCCCTCAGTATCTAACTTTGGCAAGTCAATTTAGAGTATTTATTTGTTTATTATTTATGCTATTTATGTTTATCTGTTGAATTAGAATATAAGGAAAGTTATAGTTACTAAAAATCATATAGGGCATGTTTGAAAAAACTACTTTATGACTATTACACATGTACTTCTATTTATTTTATGTGAAAGCACTATGTTCATCCATGTAGCAGAAAAAGGAAATGTTCGATTGTTTAAATTTAAATTGACAATCTAATCGTATATTTTTTTTTTATATAATAGGGATGGCTCTATGTCCAACATCTATTTCCAATGTAAATGAAATTGGAACTTATGACCTATGATTTGTTGTGCTTTGTACTCTATCACTAGATCATGAGCCCATTCTTCGTGGTATTTCGTTTATAAGATTCATATTGCTCACTTTCAAACTTCAATTTTTGGAACCTAAGATATATTTAATGTTGTATGAAGCAATTGGATAATTTTTTTATTCTAATTGTTTTACTACGTAGCACAAATTTTTTATTAAATATGCAATTACTTTTTCAATATGTACAATACATCTGTCAATTGTATGAAACAATTGCAAATTGGCATATGTATCTTGGTAATATGACATGTTTCTAATATTACTTCGTATGAAATAATTGCATAATTTTTTATTCGAATTGTTCATCAATGTAGCACAATTTTTTATTTAATGTGTGATTACTTGTTTAAAATATGTACAAGTACAACATATCTGTCAATTGTATGAAACAATTATAAATTAGCAGTGACATGTCTCTAATATGACATGTCTCTAATAGTTTTTTTTCAGCAGTGACATGTCTCTAATATTACTTTATATTTTCTGTCTGCCATCTACAATTAAGAAAAAAAAAAAAATTCTTCAAGCCACTTTCCTCATGCACACCAGTAAAAAATTATGTGAAAAAATAAAATCTTGTAAACAATATATTTAATTACTTTTGAACAGTTCTTTTATTTTGTGGTTCATGCAACTTACCTTTTTTTTGCTGCTTTGCATGTATATCTCATGTCTCACAGCATGCATGCATGATAATGCCATGAGCTAACTAACTCTTATTCTCTCCTTATATATATTATATATAATTAATTCATGGACTTTCGTTCTCTCTATAAGTTGCTAACAAGATTATGAATTCTGGTATCTTACATTATGAAGATTGGTGAAAAACATGAGGTATTGGTGAAAATCAAATACACTGCCCACCATGCCTCATGCGGACCGCCAGCAGCCCCGCCTCATGCCCCAGCCACAGGTAGTAAACTAATAAGAAACCATCCTTTAAAGAATGAATAATACTTAAGATTCTTCAAACTCAATATTATTGTTTTCACTTTTTGTATGTATAGATGGTCCTCCTGAGTTGTGCTAGCTTTTCCTGGAGGGAATCACTTGGGAGTGGAGGCGCGGAGACCTCCTGCACATCTTCGAGGCCTATAAGGTCCGCAAGGCAGAGGTCCGCATATGTGCAATTCCCTTCTTCTATGTGTTATTCTAATCCCTAAAGCACAAACTACCGGCTGGGTATGGCTTGGGAAGAGGAGGCCACCCACTGCATTCAAGAGATGAATAGACGGCGATTTGGCACGCGCTAAATTGCCGTCAAGTGGGGACGCGGACGCGGACGCCGACGCCGCTAGAAGGTACATACATCTCGGTCTTTCCAAAAACAAATTCAATTCTTTTTGCAATTTGGTATAGTAATATAGGGGCTTTTCAGATTATAATTGTTTGATTTTGAAATTGTAGGTTTTGCTAGGAAGGGGTGGGTGGCCAAACCAAAAAAAGATTATAACAGTGCTTAATTATAAAAAAAACTTATTCAAACGATTAAAACTATTGTTTTTTTATTTTATTGGTTTAAAATTTAAACTATTATTATTTTTTTTTTTTTGCAAATTGAGTTTGACTGTTAAGGGATTCCGTACCAAGATTTGATTTCTCATGTTTTGACTTTATTTTGTTTATGCGGTAGTAGTACTTGATAATTTATATTATATTAATTTAATTCTAAGCATTGAGTTATGCATTTTTTTTTGCCTTAACTTCTTTTTTTGATCTATTTCAATCCTAGTTTGTCTCATTCATTTATTTTTCTATGACATATCCCAGTACAAGTTATTTTGATGACTAAAAAGTTGATTATATATCAACCAAAAATATCTTGTTAATACTAGGCAAATTTCGAAATATGGATTCTCATCTCGGCTTGTTAACCCGAAAATCCAAATCTGGGATTGTCGACCCAACCGGTCTCGATTGTAAATTCTAATTGAACCCGAAATTCATTTTTAATTCCAACTTAAGAGGGAGGACTCTGGACTCAAGAAAAGAGAACATATCATCACTATTCAATTAAAACTAACTCCATAAAAATATCAGACAGGATCATTATGGATATTTTTGCCAAAATTCTTAACTTGTCAACCGCTGATCATGTTCTTGTTAGTTATGCCTCATGACGAATCATTTCTCATTTAAATTCTCTTCTTCGAATTATACTAAACCACAACACCAAGATCAACAACCACAACAGAAACACTAGAAATAGAATAGATAAATCGCAACAGTAACCAATTACCTAGATGAACAACCGCATAAATAAAATCCCTAACAATCCAGAAACAAACACTCAAACGAACCAACACTCACTCAATTCTTCCAATCACTATCACTAAATAATAACACCCCGCAAAGAAAACAACTCATAACACACAAAACAGTAAAAAAAAATCTCCACATTCCATTTCACTCCATTTCAGTTGGTCTCCATCGCTGCGGCGTGATATTTGTCCAGCTCAGCGTCCAGATCAGCAGCGGATACATTCTTGTTATTACCGTGACCCCTTCCGTTTGCAGTATTACCGTTTGCAGCACCACGGCCAAAACGACCTCCCCTGCCTCCTCTTACTCCAAAGCTGCCTCCGCGGGGCCCGCCGTTAAACATTCCTCTTCCCGGCCCATTACCAAACATTCCTCTTCCTGGCCCGCTGTAAATTGCAAATGAATGTTAATCAGCAGATAAATAGTGAGGTGCTTTTTGTTAGAAAGAAAAATAGAAAGTAACCGAAACTGAAAACTAAGATTTTAGCTAGGATCCAAATGGTGATGAATGATGTCAAACATCGGTGCATTGGTATTGCCTACTGGGGTCAGTTGACCTAATACTTGCTAATTATAAAGGCGGAATTATTTCATACCCTAGCAAAACCTTTAAATATCATATAAACGAACACATCATCTATAAAAAAAATGAACGTGTTCTTACACATCATCTATAAAGAAAAAGAAAATGTTTAAAAAGCCTTTGGAAATTAATCAATCATAATGGAAATGGGAAATCAATGTGTTCAAATGGGAAATCAATCATAAAGGAAGTTAATCAATCAAAGTGAACCTGTACTGATTATTAGGTACAATATTTATCATATGATGTATGCATTAGCACTGGTCCGAACTAATAAACTGTTCCCACAACCCTAAAAACCATCATGCTACCGAACCGCTTTCAAAACTCTACTAAAACACAATTATATAACAACCACTGACCTTCTGGGCATTCCATTAACAAACCCAGGGTTCCAACCCAAAGGCATAGGATTCACCGGCGGAGGCAGGAGATTCGGCGCCGGCGTCTCGACGTTGGTGCCGATGAATTCTATCTTCATCGGCTTTCCGTCCAGCTGCACGTTGTTGTACCGCCTGATTGCCGCCAGCGCGTCGTCTTTTTTCGCGTATACAACCTCAGCCGTTCCCTGTAGAAATAATGAAGATGAATTGGGATCGGATTAGTGAAGATAAACTTAGCGCAAGCCTTAATTTGACAATTTAACGACAGATTTATACTATATTATCCGATTCGGGATTTTTAATGCTTCTATTGTCTTAATTTTTTTCGAAATAGACTCAAGTTCACAATTTTTTCCAAACGAAAGCAAGCTAAAACAAGTAAATTCAAGAGTTTTAAAAAACACCTTTGACCGCCCGCTTCGGTCGTAGTTGATCGAGTAACGCTTGATTTCTCCTACCTCTGCAAAAAGCTCCTGCACAGATTGCCAAAATGAGAGGAAAAAGTATAGTTAGTACTATTTCATTCAAAGAAAGAAGATGAGAGACACATATGTTTGCAGTCAACACAGGAACTTTATGAATGACAGTTGATAGCTTGATAAAAAAATCGATAATCTGCTACTGAAATACAAAATAATAGTACGTACCATGAATAAATAAACAAAAACATCAATTAAAGAACAAAAATCTTTTTATTCAATACACTGATCAATACAATGTTAGGCTTATCAGCATGTATCTTTTTATTCTAATCTAACTACAGACGCAGACGTGTCAGCATTTGAGTAAGATATTTGTACTGCTTTGGAAAAAAAAATATAAACCAAAACTAAAAGCTCACCAGAATTTAGATATTCAACTAATTCCATGTAGAATAACAAAATGCTCTATAGTCACAATTCAGAAACAATCAATGAGATGCACTAAAACCGACCATTAACCATTAAAATCATGCATCACTACATTGGAGAAACTATGCATTATTTAAAAGGAGATAAACACCAATCCATCATGGGTATGTAAACTCTAGTAATGTAACACTTCTAAATTAACTTCTTCCCAAAACCACTAAAACCCTAAACCCCACCTTCCAAACCAATCCCCATATTCTCACAAGTACACACAAACAAAACAAAACAAACAACAGAGCATCAAAACGAAAAACCAAAACGAGCACCTTAATATCCTCATTAGAGACTCCATAATCAATATCAGAGATATAAACCGCGGTTCTACTGTAACAACACAACACTTCTAAATCAACTGCTTCTCAAAACCACTAAAAACCCTATCCACGTTTCAAACACACACAAACAAAACAAACAACAGAGCATCAAAATGAAAAAACAAAATGAGCACCTTAATATCCTCATCAGAGACGCCATAATCAATATCAGAGATATAAACCTCGATTCTACTCTAACAACGCAACACTTCTAACTAAACTGCTTCTCAAAACCACTAAAACCCTATCCACGTTTCAAAAAAACACAAAAAACCAAAATAAGTACCTTAATATCCTCATTAGAGACGCCATAATCAATATCAGAGATTTAAACCGCGGTTCTACTCTAACAACGCAACACTTCTAACTAAACTGCTTCTCAAAACCGCTAAAGCCCTATCCACATTTCAAAAAAACACAAACAAAACAAACAAGAGAGCCGCACAAAAAGAATAAAAAACCAAAATAAGTACCTTAATATCCTCATTAGAGACGCCATAATCAAGATTAGAGATGTAAAGCTTAGTGCCCGTCTCAATCGACAAAACCCGGCCGACTGCCGCCGCTGCGGCGGCCGCCGCCGCTGCCGCCGCGATCTGCTGGTCTGTGTACACACCGTACTGCCAATTCAGGACAAAATAAAAAATATCAAAATCAGAATAATGATAAAGCAGTAAGGAATCACTCTGTGAATTCAAACCCTAATTTTGGTTAAACAGCACTCTGAGAATTTAAACGGTTAAATAGCACCGTAGTGCCAATTTAGGTCAAAATAAAGAATACCAAATATCAGAATAATGATATAGCAGTAAGGAATCACTCTGTGAGTTTAAACCCTAATTCTGGCTAAACATTACCATGTGAATTTAAGCCCTAATTCTGGTTAAACATTACTCTGTGAATTTAAACCCCTACAATAGTCAATAATTACAGCTTTCTCAAAGCAAGAAAGAAACGCAAAGATTACAATAGCATCAAACATACTAATTCTCAAGCCAAGCACAGCCAGGATCCAAGAACGCCATGAACATAAACAATTAAACTGTTCAGATTCTAGTCAATTTATTTCCCATACCACTGACAAATAACCCTACATGGCTTAAACAAACCTGACGCACCAAGATTCTGATTAGTCAATAAACCTATCCGAACCCAATATTACCTTGGCGTTCGGGGCAGAAGGGTAAGGAGCGGGGCGGCGGGCCGAGCGGTCGGGGAAGTTCCGTGTGGCGGCGCTACCACGTCCTCCGCCTGCTGCTCCGCCGCCGCGGCCCCGACCGCCGCGTTTGGAGGCGAAGGAGGAGGAGGAGGAGGTTGAGGTCTTGTTCTTCTTGATCAGGTCGTCGAGCGATAAATCGAGGTTGTTCGCCATTTTTTGTTTGTTTGAGGGGGAGATGGAGAGTGATGAGAGTCGAAGCTCAGCTGCGCAGTGTAATGTTGAGAGAACGAGTAAAAACTATAGTTGTTGTTAAAATGTGTTTAGTTTTTGGTTATGTAACATGGTTTCGTGGTGTAGTTGGTTATCACGTCAGTCTAACACACTGAAGGTCTCCGGTTCGAACCCGGGCGAAGCCAATTTGTTATTTTTTTTTATGTTTTTCACTGAAGTCACGCGAAGTTGTTTGAATGCGCATGTTACAATGGATTAGCTTATTTTCCGAGTTTCTAATCGGATTTTGTAGTGATTTTGTCATTGGGGTATATTCGGAAATATTATAAGGGCATGTTTGATTTGATGAATTTTGGGATGCATGTATATTTATGAATCATGGATTTGAAATAATCTAATCGGATTAGGTGGTGATTTTATCATTTAATGAGCCTATTTTCCGAGTCGGTCTCTAATCGGGTAAAGGGGAGAACACGTAGTATTTCATTATTAAAAAATATGAATTTTTGAAAAAAAATCACATATGTGATTTGGACACTTCTTTTCAATTCTGAAATCTTGTATTCAATATTTGATATGATTTGTTGAAGTGATTTTTTTTTTAATAAATTGAGGAGGGTTCAAAATCCTTCACCCAATGATTAGATTAAATTAGATAAATAACGATCCATATCCCAGCCGAATCATTTCACGTTTCAATTGCCAACGAGAAAAAATATATCACGGGAATAATAAATAAAAACCCCCCATTTTTGTTGAAGTGGATTCTATAAACAAAAAATAGATTATGAGAGTGTGTGACTTGAACTATTGATTTAGCCGTAAAAATATGTTATTTAATCTGTCACGTGGTAATATATAGAAGATCAATTGTGTCTCCACATCCAGCCAACATATGAGCCTTCATACATTGCAGAAGATATGCTCGTTTGCTAAAGGAGATTTCATGAGCATACCCAAATGATATCATCGATGAACAGACTCTATAAGATCCGTAGAATAGAATGAAATGATGTGTCATTACTCATGATTGAATCGTCTATCTGTTTTTCGGTAAGAGTATCGACGATAACTTATGGAGCACAAATATCGAACAAGTACTTGTCGTGCAGCAACTTTTTTCCAACAAAATGATAATCGATTTCGATATATTTTGTTCAGGCATGGAAAGGGTTGGATACCAAGAACATGGCTAAGTATTACGGCACCAGATGATTGGGGCTGGATTGAATAACAGCTTAAGTTGACCATGTTGCATAGCATGGAATACCGTTTATGTATTGGATTAGATCATATCCGATAAAGGCTTAGGCAGTACTTGCCTAATGGTAGTTGTCAAGTGCAAATATTGTGAACTGTTTTAAGTTTTGGAAATATCGTGAACTGCTAAAGGGTAGTTGTCAAGTGCAAATATTGTGAATCACTACGGTAGTTGTCAAATGCAAAATTTGTTTACTTTTTATAAAGATGATGCAGCGTGTTTTGCAACCTTCTAAACATGCATAAAAATGTCATGAACTGATATTCTCTTTCTGTATATATATTTTGTGTACAAACATTTTAATTACCTTGCTAATTTGAAACTGTTAAAGTGTGTTTCTCATTAAAAACCATGATGACGGCTTGCAGCATATTGCATTCTGGAGAGGGGGTCGTCTTTTGTCCCCAGTTAACGACAATGTGATATTGGTGAATACTAAATGTATGTATCTTTGAATGAAGCAAAAAGGTAAAAATGTAATTTGAGATAATCAGATCCAAAAAAAGAAATTGAAATCCAGATTTATCAATATCTCTAAAACCTGAATACAACATCCACTAAAATTTTAAAATAATTGTATTTTGATTTCAGGAATACATCTAGATCAAATAATCACTTATGGGCAATCAGTGATACCATCTTCACGGCCCCAAGAACCACAACGGTAGGTACTACCATTTGCATGGCCTCAACACTAGCCGTCGTTAGTAAAGACGAGAGAAAACATTTAGCCCCGAGCAATGACTGGTCCTCAATGACACAGCGTGCGAAGCCGAAGTATACCGTTGAGAAGATAGCCAAACACACTCAAATCAATGACTTAAGATACCTGAGCTGAATTTATCCTATTTTGAAATAACTAATTTTATAAATATAAAAGCTTACATTATTCGTACTGTCCCCTTATAAACTAAAAACTTCTAATTTAATATTTTTTAACTTTGACCCAATAGATAACAAAGTTAACTCGCTGAATGAATAATAAAAATGTGAAGGTTGCTAAATAAATAGAAATCATGTGTCAGATAAAAAAAATATACTCTTGTAATTGGATTCTCATAAAAAAAAAAAACTCGAATTCTCATAAAAATATACTCATTATAATTGGATTGGATTCTCATTTAGTCACAACCGTAACATCTCAAACTCATATAAAACCCTCCTGTCAGACATGCTAAAATCCATTATTTCTTCAATTACAAACAAGTTTGTTTCAACAGAGTACTGACAATTAAATTAACTGAGATTCCAACAAAGGATCCAACCTTCTATTTGCTGTTCCTGAATACCGACTGAAGTACACTAGGAAACCAATGATATGGTGACGACTCTAAACCATCGAACAATTAAATAAGAGATCCATTTCATAAAGCCAAAATAAAATTACAGATAGCCTAAATAATAGAGAACAACAGCTTACATAGCACAAGCGGATAACAAGGTTGTCCAGATAGGTCATTATGTCATTACAATCCAGTAAAACCCCACAAACAACAACAAAACACAAACATCTCAAACTTAATAAATTCATCAATCCGACTAATAATAAGGGATACAATCGATTGATCACGCATAAAAGGTAATAATAAATAGGCACGTTTATTATTTAAGTCGCTCGGCCGCTGATGACATCAAGGCTCATCTCGCTGGGATCGGTGGCCTGCAGCTCTATTTGGAAGCCGTCAAGTTCCCTCTTGAACTTGTCCTTTGAGCTGGCGTAAAGCATCTTGCTCCTGATCCTTGAGGTGTCTGGCGACCTTAAAAACAAAAAACAAATTATAATTAAGAAAATGATATAATAAAGTATATTTAATCTTCACCAGAGAAATTTCCAAAGCAAAATGAAAAAAATCCTAACTCAAACCCATAACTTTGGCGGTACGTAGCTTCAAAGAAATGAATTATTATGTTTAACTGCTTCAGAGGAGCATAATTACGCAATTTCTAAAATCAATTGATAATAAATTCATAAAACCAAAACAAAACAAAGCAAAAGAAAAGAAAAGTAGAATAACAACCAGGCGATGAAGAAGATCTTGCTCTTGGGAACATTCTCGGCGGAGAAGAAGTCGTAGTCGAAGACGGCGTATCGGCACTCGTTCTCGGGGAGGCTGGCGGCAAACTCCTCGTAGCCGGTGGCAGGCTCGCCGGTCTTCTCGACGACCACCTCCTTGCCCTCGATCTTGAAGATGATGTAGCGGAATTGTCTTTTCGCCTTCAGCTCCATGAACTTGAGCTTGCATTCGTCGTTCACCGCCATTCCTGATGCCGCGTTCGCCTGTTAGAGAAAAAAAGTTGTTTTATTATTATTATTATTATTATTATTATTATTATTACTACTACTACTACTACTATATTATTATTAATTATTACTATCATTACTATTAGTATTATTATTAATTATTATTATTAATTATTATTATTGTTATTATCATAACTATTAGTATTAACTATTATTATTATTATTATTATTATTATTATTATTATTATTATTGTTATTATTATTGTTATTATTAATAAATCTAGTTAACAAACTACAGAGATAATAGTTATCTCAAATAAAAGTTAATCAGACAATCTTTCAAGTTGATCCAGAAATAACTGTTGTTTATATACAAGATGTTTAACTAAGAGATGCCCTTGGAATTGAAGTAAAGTACAAGAGATATTTCCTTCCCTCTTTCTTACTATTTTGCTCTCAAAATTAGATTTCACGTTCCCATAATATTATAATTCTAATCAGAGTATATACTCTAATCCAATTTATGAACTTAATTTTTTAACTGTGAATGAATCCCGCAACCAAAGAAAAAGAATCCAACAAAATTCAGAAGTTCAAATCTAAATTCAGTGATATAACCTTTTTCCCAGTAGCCCCCAAGAAAATTACTCTTTCAACACTTCAAATATGTGAAATTAACGATTAACAAACTTACTCTAAAAATACTTCAAATACTAAATTTACCCATCCAAAACTCAGAATCTGTCAAAGCCACCCACCTAACAATCCATACTGAGCAGATCTACAACTAACTTACTCAAAACAACTCTTAGTTACCCAACACTCAAAATCCTAAAACAACTAAAACTCACACACAAAAACACCCAAATCTACTAAAAACAGTCTCTAATCAACCGACCCACAACTACCCAAAACCAAAAAACGCAAAACAAATCAGGAAATTTTCAAGTAGAAATAAACCACTAACCATTTTGGTGGAGTAGAGCAAGATCTAACTAGTGGGAAAAGGAGAAGAAGGGAAATTGGGTATTGGGTTTGCTTGGTTTTTTTTGCTCAGAGAGAGAGTTACTTATTTGCCCTCAGAGAAAGAGAGACAGATCGATGGATGGAGATTAAAGAGAAAATAATAATGGGAAAAATTAAAGGGATGGGAAATAAAAGTGGAATTTGCTGTCGACTTTTAGGGCGGCGCGATTCCCCAGCGAGATAGCAAAAGAAAACCTGCTTTAGTGTTTGCACTTGGTCTTTGTACGCCATTCATTCTACTTAGTGATCTTCCCCTTTGTGGGAGAGAATTATTTTTCTAAGTCTGATTTTTTTGGGGCATGGTATATCACGGTGGTGGGGTTTTCCGTGTAAAGTCATAAACAGTGCATAAAATTAAAAAAAAAATAGTATATATAATTTATTTCATATATATATATATATATATATATATATAGTACATGTATAAACAGTAAAAATAGTATACAGAGAAAACAAATTGTATATTGAAAGACGGCAAAACAGTATATAAAAATTCTAAGAATAAATAATACATAAAAATAATAATATATACGAAATAGTGAAAGCAGTATATAGAAAAATAGAATACTGAAAAAGCGGAAAAATGATATATACAAATTTCATCGTGATTTAGACGTGTAGGCTATCGTGATTTCACATTTTCTTTTTTTAAAATAATGTTCAGCATATTTTGATTCAGAATATAGTGTTTGTTAGTTTTATTTGTGAAACTATATTTTTGCCTATTGATTTGGCGAAAATATAGAATTTTCGCCAAGTTAGATTATAAAAGTTGGGAAATCAGATTCCGTTGCTTTTAAATCGTTTATAATCTGGCTAACTAACATTAATAAAAGGTTAAAGCAATGAAAAAAATATTTTCATCAGTCCATGTGGTGAAATAAAAAAAAAATGCTACAGTATTTTTCGCCCCTGATGGGGGGAAAATGAATTGTGTTATAACTTTGCGTCAAAAACCATATAATTACTCAAAAAAATAAAAAATCATCACAATGCGACCGGTGAAAGTCGTTTCTAACACCAAAATAGCCCTAATTATTAAGCATTTTGAGACTCAAATATAATCTTTTCAAACTTTCACCAGTAAAGCTGACGAAAATAACGCTTTCGTCCGACTAGCTCGCGAAAATACTAGTATTACAAATAAAGTTGAACAATAATTATTTTCTGAATTAAAGTTTTTTCGGATGCTATTTTCAAAAAAAAGGTCAATTTGATGTAACAAAGCTATATCAAACTTCCCGATTCAAAACAGAAAAAGGCAAAAAAAAAAAAAAATTTGATCTTGATAAATTCGATAACCTTATGTTCACAAATTCAATTAAAAAACTTTGTTCTTATAAAATCTCTTTAATAAAGGTTATTTCACAAACAACTCATTTCTCATTTAATAATATGCTAGCTCTCTTTTTCTTCCTTTTTTTTTTAATGCGTACTAGCTCTCTTTTTCTTAGTTGGCAAGCCATTTCGGTAGGACACTAGGACTGGGTCTATTGCGTGCAACTCAGAAATAAGTGTGGCAGATAAACTATTTAATATTCTTGGGTTTGAGGTAATGCAAAATTATGAGAAAAATATTATTTTATCAATTGCCATTTGTCCTAAGACTTGAATCAAAATATAAATAAAAAAATCGCCTCAATTATTCTATGTAAATGATATGATTCCATATGGGCTGAAGCTAAATAAATATAGAAATCATGTTAGAATAGTATAACTTCTTGTTTAGAAGTTAGTCACATAAGATGTACCGTGACATAAAACCCCGTACAGTTGTAATTACCAGATTAAAGGCTACAAATTCTAAGTGGAATTCATAGTAAAATTGTTCTTAATGATAACGCAAGGTAAATAAAATTAAGCATATTTTTATTTGGAAAAAGATAATTCAATGTAAAATATGAACTTAAATAATTGAGAGAAGAATTCAAATGGCAAGGTCATGGCCTGAAGTAAGAGGCCTGGGCCAGATCAGAAAATATCCAAACTTCCATTTCCTAGGCCTAAGAAATAACTTTCTCAGCCCACTGAGAAGAAAGCTTGTCCACATGAGCCTAGTTTTAATGTTTGCTGTACGCTTTGTAAAGACCTGAATGAGTTCATACTTCATACATACCGATTCGTTGCTAACCTCGGTTTTTCAAAATTTAGATTTCAATTCAGTTCTTCTTGTTATTAACTGTAGCATTACATGATAGTTCATGCCTCCTATTATGGTTGTTCATTGATCGTTGATTTGCTCCAATCCATGTCTTGCTTGTCGCTTGGATGCATTCTTCGTGACTCGTGAGGCTAGCAACATATATGTCCATTTTCGCCATTGACTCTCACTCTCACAGAGATACTGATGACATATTCCAGTGGTACGGATGACATTGATGACATTTGAACTCAGTTATCTCCTGAAATCTTGGTTTTTGTTTTTGGGTTGCTTAGTGTTACTTAATAATCGAGTTTCGCACATCTTTAATTAGTCTGCAAATTTGAATTTGAATCAGATATATTTCATAATTAATATTTCCATATTACAGTGGGCTAGGGAGAGGGATTTTGGTGGTGGGCCCGGTAGAAGAAAATACTTGCAACGTAGAGCGAGTATTATCCTAGCTTATTACGCTTTATAGAAAATAATGATTCATCACAACTATTTGGGGCGATAGTTCAAAGTAAGTCAAGTTTTAATAATTAATATCAGTTGATCACACGTACAATTGGCACCATGGTGACCAGCACCATTTACGTCAATTAGAGCTCCAACTTTACTAGTTTTGGCCACTTCCATGTCACCTCTATCACTTTCACTTCAATATGAGCTAAAATAATCAGCGATATGAGCAGTTCATCCAACAATCCGGTAGCAACCAGCAATTCCTAATTCCTTTCCAACTAGCAATTTTCACAAATATGTTCACTCCTTTGATCCTCTTCTCTTTGTAATCACTCGAGTGTTCAATTTGTTTTAGGGTTTTGGGGGTTAAAAAATCTTCTTCAGTAAAGAGAAGAAAGGATCAAGGGTGAGCATTAGGGTTTAGCGAAAGGGACTAAAAGACATTGGCCTCTTCTTCTAATTCTTCGAAGGACCTATTATCGTCCATATGAAGAGTTACTGTAACACCTGTAACCCCCTCCCCCAAGAACACAATTAGTTGAAAGAGGTGGTCTAGTTGATTTATCCTATCTTGAGTGCTAAATGAAAATTAATCTTCTTTAAATAAGTTGTTACATTAACTATCCAATACATTAACTAGCTCTAATACCATTTGTAAGAGCGCATATCAGAGTCTTAAGTTTAGTTAGTGTTAGTGGTTAATGTACTAATATATTTAAATAATTTCATTTTCAATTCACTATTTAAGGTGAGAATTAACTAACTCCTATGTTCACTAATTTCGTTCTGAGATGTTATAAATACTAAGGCAAGGTTGCTCGGGTAAAACTACAAAGAGAAAATAGTAAATCAGTATCTACTTCAAATTAATAGAGTAATATAAAATCATGTTGTATTATGATGTCGTTAGTTGTGAAAGAAGTTGGGAGGAAGTTATCATGTTGCACCTTCAATTTTTATCCTATCTGACAAGTGATACACCAAGGGACGGGAGCTGAGAAGGATAGACAACCGAATGAAAGCTTCATTGTTAAATCTGATATTGGCATTTTTAGTGGTATAATTATTATGATATATATGTTAGATTATGTAAGGGTCTCAGTGATGTTTACACTATAATAAGAGTAATTATGATATTATGAACTATTGGAAGGGTTTATACAAAATTCCCCTTTCCAGTGTCTAAGGTTCTATCCATTTCAATAGTTTTTGTTGACATATAATCAACATTCTAATCATCAAAATAACTATTACTCGGATATGTCAAATGGATGCATGTGCTAATACCTAACTAAAAGAAAACTAAATGGTGAGACAATCTAGGATTGAAATAGATAACAAAAGAAAGTTAAAAGAAAAAAAATGCATCACTCAATGCTAAGTAGTAAATTAAAATTATCCCAGTAACAAAAGATCCAATAATACTGCTGCATAAAAAATAAAGTTACGAAATCTAAACATGAAATAGAGACACACCTTTTAAGTTCTCTATTTCATGTCTAAGACACCCACAATATAAAGTAAAAAAAAGGACAATCTGCACAATCCAGATCTGATCTAGTTCCGAAATCCCTTAACCAGCAACATAATAATGAATTATAAAAAACACAATAGTTATAAGCGTTTGAATAATTTTATAATATGCGCTTCAATGAAAACCTTTTTGTTTTGGTCTCCCACCTCCGTCTTCTAAGCAAAACCTGCAATTTTCAACATCAAACAATTATATTAAACTTGGTTACAATTATAATCTGAAAAGCCCCTCTATTATGCTATAACGAAATTGCAAAAAGAATTCAATTTGGTTTTTAGAAAGACAGAGATGTATGTACCTTCTAGCGGCGTCCATGTCCCCATTTGACGGCAATTTTGCGCATGCTGTATTGCCGTCCATTCATTTCTTGAATGCAATGGGTGACCTCCTCTTCCCCACTCAAGAGTGAGAAAGCCATACCCAGCCGGCAGTGTGCGCTTTATGATAACCTGAAATATAGAAATAAAAAAGGGCGCATTAGTTAGGGATTAGAAATACTAGTCCTTTCCTTTTAGAGTTAGAATAACATATAGAAGAAGGAAGGAATTGCATATATGCGTACCTCTGCCCGGCGGACCTTATAGGCCTGGAAGATTTGCAAGAGATCTCCGTGTCTCCACGCCCAAGGAATACCGCCCAGATGAATCCAGAAGTACTTCGAAGGAGCATCCATACAGAAGAGAAACAAATAACCGCCCATGAATATTTAATCAGAAGAATTTTAAATAAGTGGACATGCATGATTACTAAATGATGCTTTCTAGTTTTTACTCTCTAGTTTTTTATTTTCTTTTTTGTAACTCTTTTTGAGATAATATTTTTTGTTCAATTCAGTAAACGAAGATACTTACATTTAGTTTCCACCGATATTTCATAGATCATTGGGGCGAAAAGATGACTTCTTCTCCACAGTATATTTCTCATGTCACAGTCTCGTTTTACGATGGGAAAACCCTACCAGTTTTAAATTTTGAAATTTACTATGTTGTAAACACAATATATATAGGGAGGGAATGAGGGTATGTGCTTCGCGTGAAGCATCCTGATCTTCGCTTCACCCATTTATTGTGGCAACTTTAGTATATCATGATATTTTGATGCATGCTTGGGTAGGTGCTTCAGGGCTTTCACGCAAAGTGGCTACTGGCTATCATGCTTCGGATAATTTTGGTAACAATCTACCTATTAAATAAGGAGATTTAATTGACATCTTCCATTTTAATTAGCTCATGATTATTATATTCTGTAATATAGTGTATAATAAATTTTGTCCCAAAATATATTTAGTTCACTTATATTTTATATATTCTTTCATCCAAGCTAACGTATGTAGATTAAAATATATAAAATATATACATATCTTTAACCATTGTGATAGTAGATAAATATTTATTCTTTATAAGAGTGTAAATTTCTCAATTGTTATTTTTTTAATTGAAGTTTCATGAATTATCATATTAAAATTTAAAGCATACCCAAACTGAAGAATGACATTTTTTTTGAGACAGCCCATTGGGTCAGCTTTACCCAGTTGGGTGGGAAGACCTTCAAGTGCATAAATCCATATACTGGGCTGAAAAGTAAAGGAGCTGAATTGAGTGGGCCACATCAGCGAAGTGAGAAAGTAAACAGAGGTATGTATGTATTTATTTACTTACTACGTGCTGCTGAAAATAGCATAGTTATTAGTTAATAATGGCGACGTGGCGACATGTGATGATGGTGCACATGGGCCAGCACCGCAATTGACGCTAAACCAGGAGTTACGCTAGCTAAACACTCTTCTCCTCCTACTAATACTACTTAGGAGTTAATCACAATCTTAATCTCTAATGATCTATCTAATAACGGCGATGCCCATCAAACCTCGATCCCTCCTTAATCATCTCCTTAATCCAAATCTTAATTAATCCCGCTTCTGAATCCCTCTAGTAATAATAACAATAATAATAACAATAACAATGGCGATGCTTGTGGATGTAATACGCCACTCTCCGCTGAATTGGCTGCCGTTCTTGCGAGCAGACGGGCTCTCGGCGAGCTGGTTGCGCAAGCTGTCGCCAATCACATTAAATACTTTCAAGTCTTAACTCATATAAATAAATCAAACACACACAATAAGTCATAAAGGTGCCATACAGTAAACAGTAGTAAGTATTATTCCACAAACTAATCCTAGTTTTCCATGATTAATTGGGGATAAAAAAACAGCCTTTTTGAAATTCAACAAGCAAAACTAAACCATACTAAGATTCACCCCTAAGGTATATGTAAATGATTCATAGAATAAAGTAAACTGCTGATTCATAGAGAAATAAAATAAAATATCATGATTACTTACGTCTGTGAGGCATGGGATTCCGCCTCTGCAGCTCTTCGAAGCGTGCATGAGATGGCGGCGCACGGGAAGGGAAAGAGCATCTTGAAATTTCAAATTTTATATTAGATTAATTATTCATAAAAAATTTAGATAAAAGAGAAAAACTAAGATTTCATGTTCCACTTCATAATTGACATGTTCAGAACACTAAGAAATTGTTGTCTGACTATAAAATAAAATAAATAAAATAAAAATTAAGTTGATTTCACTATTTAAAAATTGAGGGATTATATAATAAAATTTGCATTTTTCAGTGAAGATGTTATGACTAGTAGTGCTGCTTTCCAATTGTATATTTTTTTGACAAATTTAGGGGTAAAAAAAACTTAATGAACTAAGAAAAAAGAAAACTTAATTAAATTTAAGAAGAGAACTTACGTGTTGTCAGTTTTCTCCAGCATCTTAACCATGGTTTTAGAATTTACTGCTCATTTGATATGTACAAATTAATGATCTCTGTTATCTACATTTATAAAGTAAGATCTATATCTATCAGTTGAGAAATGAGAAAAACATTTTTATGGAAATACAAAGAGTGCCTCTTCTCACGTAAATGTAACCTTCATTAGTTATCTGTTCGGGCATGCACTTTTGGTGCAAAAGCTTACCTTCATGTAAATGCAGTTTTGGGGGTGACCGTTGAGTCTCAACTCTTCATGAAAGCTAAAATAACATGGATTATACTTTTAAAGTTTTGTAACAGAGTATATATAAATCTGGGCCTAGTTATTAAAAATGCATTTTATTTAGATAACATGGATTATACTTTTAAAGTATATATAACTCTGGGCCATGTTAAAATAACATGGATTAAACTTTTAAAGTTTTGTAACAGAGTATATATAAATTTGGGCCTAGTTATTAAAAATGCATTTTATTTAGATAAAAAATGTAAAAATAACATGGATTATACTGTTAAATTTTCGTAACAGAGCATATATAAATCTGGGCCTAGATATTAAAAATGCTAAAATAACATGGATATACTCCCGGCTTCTCTATGGAAAAATTGAACGATTCAGATGAAGCCACGTGGCCTCTTCGATATCGCTGTTCGTGTAAGAATTAGTGCAAGTTTCTATGCAGAACCCTAAATTTCTCAATATTAAAATATTTTCATTTTGGAATTTCAAATACCACGTCAGAGACAGACAAAACAAATGGAAATGGAATTTGCTCCAGTTCTATGCACTTTTTTAAGTATTTTGCCCCCATTAATCTTGAGATAAATTCGAAATACTGCCTTTTTTCCAAATTAGGATTTAGGCTAATAGAGAAATACATAATTTAGAAGTCAGGTCTCAAGTCTCAACGGTCGCCCCCAAATCAATCAAATCAACCAAATTCAAATCCCGCCGTTTCACTTCTCTCTCACTCTCGTCTCCTTCGCAAATCGCACAGATCCATCTTCTCTCGTTCTCTTACTGTTCGGCGAGAATCGCTTCTCAATTGACAGTGCGCCACTCGCCAGTCACTACTGTGAGTTTGATTCTTTTTTTTTTTTTTTTTGATTCATTTGGTTGCGAGTTATTCTCATCATTTGCTTGCGATTTTGATTTTTTTTGTCTGTCTAGCGAGATCTGGTAGGTATTCAATTTCTAGACTGTCAATTTGGAATCAGTTTTTCTTTTTATTTCTTCATATGCAATACTGAATTAATCTGAATTATGCTTCTCATGCCTTTCTATTCTTTATTGATTTCCCTTATAGCATTGTATGCTCTATAGACAATGTCCCTTAGAAAGAGATACAATCATACAATTGAGCATGTTTATTGCATCTATATAAGAAAGAGATCTTCTTCAGTTTAATTTCTTTTTTTGAAAGAAATGAAGGCTAGTGTAATGGTTTCATGATATAGGAACTAATAGGTCTTGTTCAGACAAATTGGGAAAGAGATAAATTATAGGATTAGATGGGATTATTTCACGTTAGTTCGATCTTCAATTTTTGGAAATGATGTAAAATCGTTTTTAGGGGAAAAAAGAACTTTTTTGAAGGTCTACTATGAAAATTTCTCCTTTTTGAGGACTTCATGGAATTTCCAGTTAATAAATTCTTTAAGAATTCTGTTAGAATTTCTGGATGCAGATATTTCTCTCAGTATGACCAGCTTAATTTAATTAACAAATGCATATAAAGAGAGTGAATTTAATTAAAAAAAATACTAAAGTTAGTACCATAAATTCTGTTGCTTACATAATTTACTTTGCATTTTTTTTCTTTAAAAAATTACTTATTTTGCATTTTGAACCCAATCAAGTAAAATAAAACTTATTTCGAAAGAATTCTACTGGAAATTAGATATCGAACTAAAACATTCCCCAAAATTTGGTTTAGCGTTACAGTATATATATGGAAAAACTAAACGTTTCGGTTTTATTTATCTAAATTTCAGGTACTCAATTTGAATCAAAAGGGAGTTAATACATAACAACAACAAATGGCCTCAACAAGGACACCTGGCACACCATCTTCTAAAATCGAGCGATTGCCAGCTGGCACACCATCTTCAAGAACAGAGCGATTGCCAGCTGGCACCCCATCTTCAAGAACAGAGCGATTGCCAGCTGGCACCCCATCTTCAAGAACAGAGCGATTGCCAGCTGGCACCCCATCTTCAAAAACAGACCGATTGCCAGCTGGCACGCCAGGTTCGAAAACAGAGCGATTGCCAGCTGGCACGCCCGGTTCGAAAATCGAGCGGCTGCCTGTGATGACACCTGGCGGGTCCCGCATGAAAGAAGAGAAGATATTCGTTACAGTTAGGGTTCGGCCTCTTAACAGAAAAGAACAGTTAGCTAAGGATCCGGCTGTGTGGGACTGTGTGGATGATCAGACCATAGTTTACAAGGGCCAGGACCGGTCTGCTGCTCCAACTTCCTACAAATTCGGTAAATTAAAATAAATAAAATATAATAATTATTTTATGTTATTAATTGTTTTTTGAGTATTGAATGTTTTTTGTGATGAAATTGTAGATAAAGTGTTTGGGCCGAGTAGTTTGACGGAGACGGTGTATGAAAAGGGGGCGAGGGATGTTGCTTTATCTGCTCTGACAGGAATAAATGGTGAGTATTCATTTCCATTTATTTATTTTTCTGGAATTATTTTTTTGTGGATTCTCTTGCTTTATTTGATGGTTAAGATCACAACTGTAGTTAGAAGCTTATAATGAGAATCTAGGGTTAGTTGAGGGCTAATTTGAAGGATTTAATTGGGTGAAACGGCTCATGGGAATATTTTTTATATTTAAGAAGTTAATTAATACCACTTCTTATATAAACAGACGATTTGTTTTGAAATTTGCAGCTACAATTTTTGCTTATGGCCAGACGAGTAGCGGTAAAACTTATACAATGAGGGGCGTAACAGATTTTGCAGTTAGTGATATTTATAGGCGCATTGATAATGTAAGCACACCATTTTTTTTATTTTGTATACTCTTATTTTAGCCTTAAGTACCACATGAGTGCCTCTTCAGACTTACGTACCACTTTTGTACTGTACCTAATCGCTTTCTCTGTTTTAAATTGCAGACTCCAGAAAGAGACTTTACTATAAAAATATCAGCGATAGAAATCTACAATGAAATAGTGAAGGATTTGTTAGTGCCTGATTCTGAGCCTCTTCGCATTTTAGACGATCCTGAGGTATTATTTGCATTTTTCATGGAGTTATTTGCAATTTTTTTGGTTGATTTGAATTTTGAAGTCTCAGCAGAATTACAAGTTTTCAAAGTTTTGAAAATAATCTAGTATCCTATGAAATTTGGCTTTGGGGTTCAAAACTCAAATAAAGAAATTTGTAGGGGCATAAATGCAAATATTCCAGTTATACTTTCGTTGTGTAAAATCTAATCTGTTTGAATCTAACATCTTAATTGATTTTTGTTATTTTATTTCGGTCAGAAAGGAACAATTGTGGAGAAGTTAGAGGAGCAAGTAGCAAAGGACAGTGTGCATTTGAGGGAGATTATTAGCAAGTGTGAAGGTTCAGTTCCATTCCACTTTTAATTTAATCTTCAATATTTTATTTTTAAAAATATAGATAGATGACAGGGTGCAAAATGAATATTATATTCTCAATTTTGAATTAGTAAACTAAAATCTGTTTAATATTGGCAGCTCAAAGGCAAGTTGGAGAGACAGCTTTGAATGACACAAGCTCACGGTCCCACCAAATTATTAGACTGGTGAGTATCACCTTTATGAAATGATTGCTATTTTTGTATTTATTTTGGATTTTGTAACTTGTATTTATGCCTCCATATAGGTAATTAAGTCTCAATTGCCTTCAATTTGACAGTTACCACAATCTAACCCCAATTTACCTAATTTTACAGTTAAGAAAAAAACCAATCATCTATGTTTGACATATGCATGTAGATTTGTTTGTCAAGTATAATTTTGTTTATCTCTTTTTCTTAATTATATATAATAATTGCTGTATCAATTTAAATGCAGACAGTGATAAGTCGGTTGCGAGAAAACTCAGGCTGTGTGAAGTCTTTTGAAGCCGCTCTTGTAAGCTTACCTTTTTTCTATCTTATTATTATTACTTTAACCTCACTTAATGTCATATTAAATAAGCTTCATGCATGGTTGCATAAGTTTCCGCAGTTGCCTCAACCTTACTTTACTTAATGTTATATCAAATATCGTCTATGGCCCTTGAAAAATATAATCTCTAAACCTAATTTTATGAATCTCTGAACCCTAATTTTATGCTTGTAACAGAACTTTGTAGATCTAGCTGGAAGTGAGAGAGCAGCACAAACTCATGCAATTGGTAACAGGCTTAAAGAAGGATGTCATATTAACCGAAGCCTGTTAACTCTTACTACTGTCATCAGAAAGCTCAGGTTCTAATTAATTCCCTCTCATTTTCTCTCTTTTCTGAGGTGTAATTTGCAACAAAAAAAGGAAAAAAAAAATACACATCTGCATTGTAGAAAGTTGCAATTAAAATCCCTACTAGTGTACGTACTACAGCTGGTTTGGTCTATAATTATGGAATTAATTAGCCATCTAAGAGTTAAAGTATATTAGATTTCATTCACCCTTCCAAAACTTTCCGATTTGATATATTCGAGTTTCACAAGTGCAAATCTGGTGCATTAATCATAAAGGCTAAATTTGTTATCTTTCTAAAAGTTCATTATTAAAAACCTGATATAAAGGAACTAAATTCATTTTCAATCAGTACAGATATTTCTTTAAACAATATAAAATGAACGGGCTTTTCTTCAATATATCAATAATATATTCGGATGAAACATCTTAAGCTCTAATTAACAAACCATCTTTTACCCAAACCCCCTTACTTTCTTAATTCACTCACCAAACTCTCCTTTTTCAAACTTCTTTCGTTTATTATAGTGAAAACAAGAGGAGCGGGCACATACCGTACCGAGACTCCAAACTCACGCGAATACTCCAACTCTCATTGGGCGGAAACGCACGGACCGCGATTATATGCACGATGAGTCCAAGTCTGTCCAACGTGGAACTTTCTAGAAGCACCCTGTTCTTCGCCACGCAGGCCAAAGAGGTCACCAACACCGCCCAAGTCAATGTGGTACGTATCGAGTTGGATTTGGAAATTCTTAAGTGATGTTTCATCATGGGGAAATTTGCAAAAACCCCCCTAAATTATGTCGAAATAGCAAAAAAGCCCCTGAATTATTGGAAATTGCAAAAAGGACCTACATTGTTACCCAAATTGCAAGAAACAGCCCTACATTATTACCAAAACGGCAAAATAAAAAACCCTGTGTTATTGGAAATTGCAAAAAAAAAACTACATTATGGCCGAAATTGCAGAAAATCCCCTGCATTGCTGGAAATTGCAACAATGCCCCTACATTATTGCCAAAATTGCAGAAAAGCCCCTATGCTTAGTTAGGAGTTAACACCGTTAAAATAATGTAGGCGCTTTTTTGTAATTTCGGCATAATGTAGAGGCTTGTTGCAGATTTTCCTTCACTATAAAAGTTACTTCGTGATTGATCCTTATTTCAATCCAATTTAGCCTCAAACTAGCTTCCATTTAGCTTTGAAGTTCAAATTGAATTTGTGGATTTTGGACTCATGGTGTGATTGGAAATTAGGTTGTTTCTGACAAGCAACTTGTGAAGCACCTTCAGAAGGAAGTCGCCAGGCTGGAGGCCGAGCTGCGTACTCCTGATACTTCCTCCTCAAATTCTGAGGCGCTTTTAGTGGAGAAAGAAAGGAGGATTAAACAGGTAAGTAAACCTTAATTAAACCAATCTGACTTGATTTTGACCGTCATGCCTTAATTTTACCTTAGTGTGACTTTAATTTGTTGCTATTATTCATATAGATGGAAGAGGAATTGGAAAATCTGAAGAAAGAAAGAGACCTTGCCAAATCAGAACTTGATGATTTACGAAAGAAAGTAGGTGGTGACAATCAGAAGGTACAAAATTTCTCCCATATTTCATATCTATGTGTGTTTTATTATCTACTTTAATATTATGAAAACTAGGAAGAGCATCGTGTGCCTTTTTTCCTCTATTTCAAGTTTTTTTGTTTGTATAAATCTCTTCATTTAAAAATTACCCATATCCTACTTGTTCACAACCAAACAAGAGCAATATCTTAAGTAGTAATAAAGAAGGGGAATTTGCAAAAAAAAAAAAAAAACCCTACATTATGCCAAAATTGCAAAAAAAATAAACATCCATTATTGGAAATTCCAAAAAAGCCTCCACTGTTAGTTTTCTAATTAATTAAAATTATATTTCTAACATTAACAAACATGTTTCAGGGTCGCAACCCGTTTGATTCATCGCCGCACAAGGCAGCCAAGTGCCTGACCTTCTCCTCCGCGGGTCCGGGTTCGTCCAGACGAAACCCGAACCCGTTAAGGCAGTCCTCTGCCGGCCCGGTGATGCTCATGCAGGAGATAAGGAAGCTGGAGCAGCAGCAGAATCAGCTGGGCGAGGAAGCCCACCGTGCCCTAGAAGTCCTTCAAAAGGAGGTACCTATTAAGCCTCAATTTTACCCTAAAATGATGAAGTCATATAATATTATGCCATTTTGTTGTTGGGCAATAAGCTCCATGTCGGACTGAAGGAATGCTACAAGTAGAGTTCAGATGCTTGCAAACACAACAAAGGATTAATTGATGATTCCTCTTTTTAATTTTCTTCATGTCAATTCTTTTTATTTCAGATCTTGTAGCTTGCTCTACCTATCATATTTTAACTTAATTTACGTCTTCCTTGTATTGAATTACTGAGGGACTAAATTGTAAAAACAATGAATTGCCGAGGGACTAAATTGTAAAATAACTGAATTAGTGAGGGACTAAATTGTAAAATTACACATACTTAGGTCTCCTGCCACAGACAAGGGAACCAGGACGCAGCAGAGACGATCGCGAAGCTCCAGGCCGAGATCCGCGAGATGCAGTCCAAATCCAAAACCCTATCCGAACCGACCAATCAGGCCGCGCCAGCTGGACATACAAACCTGAAAGACGAGATCACGCGGCTGCACACTCAGGGAAATTCAATAGCGAATCTCGAGGCGCAGTTGGAGAGCGTTCAGCGGTCGATCGATCGGCTCGTGATGGCTCTGCCTGATGTAGAGGCTCAAGCGGGTCAAACGGGTCATTTGATGAGTCCTGGTTGTTCTTCGAAGGGTCAGTCTGGGAAGAAGAAGAAGAAGAAGCTTCCTTTATCACTTAGCGGCACCACCAACAGGTAAAATAAAATAAATTAATGGGCTCGAACAAGTAATTTCACCAAATTAAAAAAATGAAAATAAAATAAAATCTGTAGCTAAACGGGTTCGAGCAGGTAAACTCACCACATGAAATGAAAATAAAATATAGAGCTAGATGGGTTCTCCATATAAAGATTTATACAATTTTACATGATTAGGCCTCACCTACTAAGTGCTCCATGTTAAAACAGGTTAATTCACCAAATAAAAATAAAATAAAACAAAATAATATCTATAACCAAATGGATTCTCTATATAGAGACTCACACTTTTTCACACAAACAGGCCTCACCTTCTGAGGACTCCGTGCTCCCCTCTCTCTTCCTCCCAAGACATTCTCTCACCGGACGAAAATCACCCCCCAACCCCAGTCTCAAACGACAAAACTACCCCTACTCCTTCCACTAGAACCACCACAAATGACGAAACTACCCCTAGTAAGAGCGAAGGCGGAACAACGCCGGGGGGCGGAGGAGTGTACAGGAGGTCGAGCTCGGTGAACATGAAGAAAATGCAAAAGATGTTTCAGAATGCGGCTGAAGAAAATGTGAGGAGCATTAGGGCTTATGTCACCGAGCTGAAGGAGCGGGTGGCGAAGCTGCAGTATCAGAAACAGCTTCTCGTCTGCCAGGTATCATCATCATGATGAGTTTGAAGAAGTGTATGATTTACTTGCGAGTTTGGTAAGAATAACAATTCTTGTGTTCCTTTCGAAAGGTCTTAGAACTGGAATCCCAAGAGGCATCATCATCATCGGCATCGATCGAATCCCCTACCTCACAACCCTCGCCAGACAGCTGGCGGAACGTCTTCAACTCTCAGATGGAGGAAATCTTCCTGCTGTGGGACGCGTGCCACGTGTCGCTCACGCATCGCACGCAGTTCTACCTGCTGTTCCGCGGCGACCCGGCCGATCAGATCTACGTGGAGGTGGAGCTCAGACGGCTGGGATGGATGCGGCACCAGTTCGTGGAGATCGGGGAAGTCGGTGGTGGTGAGGACGAACCTGCGATTTCCATTTCTTCAAGGTAGGTTTTTGGAAATTAATTAAATGTTAACATAATTGTGTTTATCTAATTAAATAAAAGTTATTGTAGTATTATATTAATAAAATTTTAAAATATTAAATAAAATAGAATTGACCGGTAATAACTTTATTATGAATATATATGAGAATTTTAATATAGTTTATATTAATATTTATTATTAAAAAAATGTTTATATGATTTAATATATAATATTTTTTATTAGTTTTTGTTTTCTCTTTCTGAATCTGCAGTGAAATTGTTAGAACAAATTTGGTTGTTTCTTTAATCATATAATGGTGCATTTTTACAATTAGTAACTCTTTACCGTAACATATGAGTCAGAATAACATGGCATAAACACCTAACTCTCTATTTCTACAGTATAAGGGCGTTGAGAGCCGAGAGAGAATTCCTAGCCAAACGGATGGGCTCTCGCCTAACAGAAGAAGAAAGAAACCGACTCTTCCTAAAATGGCAGGTTCCTATAGAAGGCAAGCACAGGAAGCTCCAGCTGGCCAACAGGCTGTGGACCGACCCCATGGACCGGGTCCACATAGAAGAAAGCGCTGACATTGTGGCCCGTTTAGTCGGGTTTTGTGAAGGGAAGAGTAATATTGCAAAAGAGATGTTTGAGCTGAATTTTGCTTTACCGTCTGGCAAGAAGCAGTGGCTAGGACTGGGAGGGTGGCAATCGCCGATTTTGAATTTGTTGAGGCTTTGAGGCTGGTTTAGTAAAGCCAAGGTTGTATAGGATTAACATCCATGAACGAGTTGTTCATTCTTCTTTGTAGATTGAAACAGTAAAAATTCATGTTGATTTGAAATGAATTGTTAGAAGTATTGAATATTGATGCTTATTGCTTCCTTTTACAAGATTCAAAATATTACACTTTTTTTCTTTTTGAGATCGAGCTCATAATTTGTGGGTTGATGAACTTTACTAAATATGTGTTAAATAAGAGTATGTTTATCGGGACTCGAACTTGGGACATTTACCTAAGTTTTAAAGTGACTAATCACTTGAGCTAGTAAACTTCTTTTTACAAGATTCAAAATTTCATTTTCAAAAAATAGCATCTTTTCGAGGTTAATTTTATTTGCAAGTTCAATCTGAGCTCTGACTGTGACTGCAAGAAATGATTTTCCTGATGGACTCGAAACGAAATTGTTGAATTTGAAAATAGACCCGTTATTAATTCTTATTTCAAAGAAAATATATGGACTAAGAACTTTCATGATCAGGTTTTACTTGAGGGTGGAGATAGATATTGATTGCCAGAATCTATGACAATTTAAGTATGGTTATTAACACAACATCATATAATTTTTATTATATTATGTTAATAAAATATTAATGAACTTGAGAAACGAAAGTATAAATTTTGAATGAATTTCTTGATAGGACAGCTAAGAATAAATTCATGATGTGGCTCAAAATTAAGAAAAAAAGATTGTCAAATTATATAGGGATTAATTCTTAAAACAAGCATGCAACACTAAAAAAAGTACACTATCACGCAAAATTACATTGCAACCCAAAAACGATATCCACGATAAAGAAAGTATACTGTAAAGGAGTTCTACACTAATAATATTTTCATTAAATATAAATATTAAAAGAACGGTTTGTCTAAAAAACTCAGACTCAACACCAAGGTACAACCTTTAAATTGTGGCATAGAATTTTTATTATATCCCCTTGCCTTTTTGTGATCTCTTCTCCTGTTTTGTAAGCCACAAAAATGACAGCATGTGTGTGATCCTAATTTTCTTGCGATGCATATAATTTCGCCCATCCTTACGAGCTTGCCTCATCATTTCGGCCTGAAAAGGACCATGCAGATTATATTAGGTTGGGAATTTTTCACAAATAACCTTCCTTCCAATTTTGTTGTAGTTCTATCTTTAAAAATCTAAATCTCATATTCTATCCTTCTAAAACTAAAGATATCATAATTAACCTCTCAAGTTTCAAAAATATTGAATTGATATTCATTATGGAATTTATATTTGAAATGCCATATTTACCTTGTATTGCTATGTTTTAAAATTCTAAAAAACAGAAACTAATTCATATTTATTCTGGCAAGAACAAAATCAAGGCCAAGTAATATTTTTATTAAGCAAACAAGATGATTGAAAAATTTGTCTAATTTAATTTACTTGGTGCCTCTGTTACATGTAAAGAAATATAATGCATTGTTTGCGAAATGATTAGAGGGTAGAAAAAGTATTTTCATATGGTGCTTAGTTTTAGCATAATTGTGAACTTTTAGGGTAAATTAGACAGTTCTAGAAGAGTGAAATGATATTTTTATATTTTAAAAGAGTGAAATGATATTTTATATTTTAAAAGAGTAAATATGAAATTGCCCTTTTAATATATTTTAAAAATCTCATAAAAATGTTCCCAAAAGGGAATGTTGTCTTGTCTACAAAAAAATTGAATATATATATATATATATATATATATATATATATATATATATATATATATATATATATATATATGCGGTTTTTTTTGGTAAAAAAGATTTATGTATATATAAAATACTCTATATAGGAACTCACATTTCCGGCCCGCACTTCTTTGTTTGTTCTAATATTTGAAATGACATTTTTTACTTATCATTTGGTCTAATGAATGTAAAATAAACAATAATTCTAGGAACTCAGACTCAGAAATAAATAAAAATCTTAATTATTGTTATTTTTTTTACTTTTGGTCCTTCTTATATTTAATTTTGGGGACTTGATAAATACCACCGGCTTTTGTTGTTACCAGTATTGCCGGAATTCATAAATTTATAGCATAATTACGAACATGTGTATTAATATAAAAAAAATGTAGAATGATCATATAAAAAAAATATGATACATAAAAACATGAATATACATTATCATTCATATGAATATGTATAATATTGAACAAAAGTATAATGGATAAACAAAAAAATAATAGTTATAAAAAAGATATAATAGGCAACTGAAAATGTATAAAAATATGATTGACAATATTTAGCAGATATTTATGCAGGCAGTGTGAATGTTTTTCCTTATCTTTTAAGCTGTTATTGTGATCACTGATTTCTAAAGCTTTTGGTAAATGAACCCTGTTCTTGTACTACAGAATCTTACTAGTCAAATTCTAGAAATTATTTATCATAATATAATATTTTCTAAATATCATGGATTGTTGACTTGAATTTCTAAATTTGGAGTTAAATTCAAATCAACAAGATAATATATTAGATTTGACTAGTCAAATCCAATAAATACTTTTTTTTTGTTATAACTTATAAGCGTGTATTTAAAATAGTTACATGATTGAAACAAAAAAAATATTGGTAAATTTTTCCAAAACTACCAAACTTTTTCTGAATATTTTCAAGAAAATATAATATATATGTTTAGAATTTTCATCTTTGTCCATGTTAGATAAGATAATTTTGTACCTCTTATATAAAAGTTAACCTCAACTCTCCATTTAGTTATGCAAAAGCATACTAACTCACGCAGTCAAGCTACATTTTTTCTGAAAATAAACCAGGAACATCAGAAATTCTTCATCCAACTATTTTTGGACCAAAATACACTTTATTAAATCTTCATTTTTTTTCAACTTAAAATAATAATAAAAATGAAAACAACATTTTTGCTACATAATACTTCACATTTCATGATATCATTAGATAATATAATATTTTATAGTTTTATATAATGTAATTATTTTGCCTTCTATTTTACGTAAACTATTATTTTATTTGATGTAAGATAGTATTTTCTTCTATCTCTTTTTCTTTATAATTTTTATTATATTTGATACTTATATTCCACTTAAATTATTATTTTTATTTATTATGTTGGATGAAATATGAAAAAAAATTGATGAGAGTATTTTGATCCAAAGAAAAAATAAATGAATGAAGGACTAAACTATTGTAAAAGGTAAAATCCATATTGAAATAGAAAATCTAATAATATAGTTCTTTAATGACGTTACACCCCGGCTCCATTTTCGTCCGAGGTAAATGGTACGACAATAAAATCGTATTGCAGCAGCAGAATTATACAAGAAATATATATAAATCAAGTATCTGAAATATTTAACACATTTACATTTTTTTTTATGTTTATTTTCTCGAGATTGTTCGACGGCGTTCAACTCAAGTCTCTGAATTAATTGAACCTGGAAAATTTTATAAAAATAAAAGGATGAGTACAAAAATACTCAGTAAAGTATGCTCGCATCCAATTATAAAAAAAATGATACTATTAAAATAAATAATTATATAAATTCATATATAAAAATATTCATTTTAGTGAATGTAACCACAAGAAAATAAAATTTGTCTTTAGAATATCTATTTCTTTCTCACTTGTCATCTCACACGTATAAACACTAGATAATGCTCCATGGCATCGAATACGCCATAGATACACATTTTTCCGAGCTCGTTATTGGGTGATTGGCGGCCCTAGCTTCCACCTACTAAGTACGACCTTTCACCTATGCAAATCAGCAACCTTGGCTTTCACCTACGAAGTACGGCTGTATTCACCTTACTATCATTTTTTTCACACATCTCACTATATCCCGCATACAGAAATATTTTCTTCAAAATATGTATTATTCTCAAATACTTTATTTTATGACTTATTAAAATATCTGCTTTGAGCCACATAGGCTCTAGTTATGCGAAAGAAATACTTTATATTAATATTACTAATAATTATAATATTAAAATAATTAAGGATAAAACGTATACGAACAAGAATCCTTACCTTAAAAGACTCACAACTTGACTAAATGAGACTTCAAAACTCCAATCAAGATCCAACATAATTATCGAAATATAGTTATTTTGTTTGGAAAAATTGTCATTTGTGATCTTGTTATTATGATATGAAAAACTAAATATAAATAGAATAATGAATTTCTTGATTCAAAGAATTATGAACATTAATAGAGATAAAACCTTGCATGTCATAAAATCAAAGGATTGTACTTGATTAATAAATTCATGCATTTGATTAGTCAAAACTTCATAATAATAAAAACATGAAATGAATCATAAATAAATATGGAGTCATCAATACATATATTTAATCACTCTTGAACCAATGAACACTAATCCTGAACCTAGATGTTGGTAACCAACATTAATTCAACGAATATGCAAATTTTTAAATTAAATAATAATAATAATAATAATAATAATAATAATATAATAATAATAATAATAATTAATCTAGATATTATGACGTTTTAGTTTATCAAAACATATCAAATATCATTTTCATAAAATATTGAATTTTGAAAATATGATTTGAAATTATTAAAAATATTCAAATTTATAAAGTACCTCAATATAAATTATTTATAAAAATACGGGTTATAACATATTATACTTAGAGAAAACAGGGTGTTTTTGAAAAAAAATCCAAATTTACCTCAATACGAATTATTTATAAAAATACGGGTTATAACATATTATACTCAGAGAAAACAGGGTGTTTTTGAAAAAAATCCCATTTTCAAAGGCTACAAAAGTTCAGAACAAAATTTAGTTTGCATGGTTGATTATGAAGGATGGATGGATCATTCTACAAAAATTGTTTGGTGCATGTTGTGTAGTGTAGCAGCTAAGTTACGCTTACGCACTAGAATCATGTGTTTCCCACGACAAGCCCCCAAAAGATAACTAACCCCGTAAGTCCAGACTGTAAATCTCATCAGGTGAGGGAAGCCCTGCACTGTGTTTGATTTCTCTCTCCTTTGCTCCCAATGCATTGCTCACCTCAGATTCTCTGTAACAGCCAGTCTCCTTGACTTAGTTTGTTGGTTGTTGTATAGTTGGTTATTTTGTTATTCGTAGTCGTAATTTGTTTATTATAAACATATGTGTTTAACAAAAATACTAAGAATTTAATAGATGTCATACAATAATAAGACTAAAAATATGGATAATAATTCTTACTTCTTTTAGTTTTGGGTTGATTTTGACTCTAATTTCTATATTCTAGAATTATTTCAAGCGTAAAATATAAGAAATAAATAATTTTAAAATAACTGTACACAAGCATTATATAAAGTATAGATTAAATATTTGATATAATTATAATTATATATATTTTTATTTTGTCGAAATGATATATTGAATTCTGCCTACCTCAATAGATATTTTGTAGTTTTGACTGGTTTTTATATATGAATTTAAACATAATAAATCTAAAGAGTTAAGTTGTTACTATATAGAAGAGATGCTAATTTGTCTCTAGTCTAGTTGATTGGGTACATTAAACAACAAATTATATGTCATGAATTTAAATTTTATTAGACACTAAATCAATAAAAAATAGCATATTTTCTTCGTCTAGTGAGATAATTTATTTTTGAAGACAAATACGGATTTTTTTTCTTATGATAATATATTAAGCAGAACAAATCATTTTATTATTCATTTATTTTTATGTAATTGACTTCATAAAACTATTAAAAACGGGAAATAAAACTTCAAAAAAAAGACTCAATTTGTGCTTAAAAATCACTCATTTGAATTATTTTCTTTATATTTCAACCAATAAACAAATTTCTGCTCTAGACCGAAAGAAAACTGCGCTTTGAAAATAACGTCACAAAAAAGACTGAAAAAAAATAAAAAAGAAAGCTATACCAAGCTTGCCTAAATAAAAAAAAAATAGATAAATAAAAAGAAAGAAAGCTATACAAAACGCCCAAAAGAAAGTGACACAGACAATCAAAACTCTTTGCTCGCAAGTGTGAGCTGGACCGCCAGACCAACAATCCATTTTTTAAATTTCTACGGTGATAAACCCACCTCCTCCCAACCAATCGATCCCCACTCCCTACTCCCGGCGTTCCAACGCCACTCACCCCTCACCCCGCGGGTCCCACTTCCCTCCAGACTCAGCTCACCAACACCGGGTTCAAACGCCTCAGCTCCGCTTTAAAAATCATACACACGGCGTTCAAACACCACTCAACCCTCATCCCGCGGGCCCGACTTCGGTTACTACCCGGCGCACCAGAGCCAGGTCTCAGCGTTAAAAAACCCCTAATTCATGAGAGATTCAGTATAAAAGGGTCTCGATTGCTCCAGGGTTTCGGCTGAGAGAGAGAGAAGATCACTCACTGCTTAATCTTCGCTCCTCAACAAGGAAACAGAAGGAGAAAAGGTAAAGCTGCTTTTAGTTTTCCTTTAGGTTTTTGTGTTTTTTGAATTTTTTGGATCTGGATCTGAGGGTTTGTGCGTAGATCTGTTGATTTGTGGGGCTTTTATGGGGAGGGGGTTGGTAGATCTGTGGTTGGTTTGAGTAGATCTTTGGATTCGGTGCTTGGATCCGATGGATTGACGGAGTTTGGGAAGGATTTTAGTGTTTTGTTTGCTTAAGTTTTTTTTTTCTCTTTTGATATATAATGGCCGATCTGTGTAGTAAGGATTTTTTTTGTGGCTTTGGTATTACCGATCTGGGGTGCTGAGATTTGGTGTAGGTTTTGTTGATATTTTGGCAATTGAATCCTGTTTTAGTTTGGAAAAAATAACTTAATTTCAGAAAAATGGTGGATTTGTTCTTCCGTCTATGAAATGTTTGTATATGAACTGAGTATTATCAACTTAAAAAGGGAACCTCACATGATTACTCAATTTTGTAGATCTATATATCCAATCTAGTTCAGTTCCTAGATCTCCATTTTACGCAACAGAATTTCTAGATCAGTGCTTGAAAACAGACCTTTTGTTACTTTTACCCTGCATGACAATTCCAAAATCAATTCAAATTTGAATTCCCCCACAGTTGTTTGCTAGATTTGTTTTTAAAAACCTCTAATAACTAACAATTATCGTACATTTCAGCTTTGCTCTTCACAACAACTCGATAAAAAATGGCCGATGCTGAGGATATCCAGCCCCTCGTCTGTGACAATGGTACCGGTATGGTCAAGGTAAACTCTACTTACTCACTTTCCCTGACCTTTTATAATTATATTTAGATAATAATTAACTCTTATCTAATCATCCACTATTTTTCAAATTTGGAATTTTCAGGCTGGATTTGCTGGAGACGATGCTCCTAGAGCCGTCTTCCCATCCATCGTGGGGAGACCTCGCCACACTGGAGTCATGGTCGGCATGGGACAAAAAGATGCCTATGTTGGAGACGAAGCCCAATCCAAAAGAGGTATTGTAAAGCTTAAAAACTCAATTGACAGAAAATCTCTCATTCTAACATTATTAATAACACAATCTTTCTTCTTCTGTTCTTTTAAGGTATTCTGACCCTCAAGTACCCGATCGAGCACGGAATCGTCTCCAACTGGGACGACATGGAGAAGATCTGGCATCACACTTTTTATAACGAATTGCGTGTCGCCCCTGAAGAGCACCCAGTGCTTCTGACTGAGGCCCCATTGAATCCCAAGGCTAACAGGGAGAAGATGACTCAGATCATGTTCGAGACCTTCAATGTGCCTGCCATGTATGTCGCCATCCAGGCCGTGCTTTCTCTCTACGCCAGTGGTCGTACCACCGGTACGCTTGATTTATTATAATATTATTGTTTTTATGATTTTTACTATTACGATGGGTTCTTGTTTGACTGTGTCATTGCATGGGTTGCATGTATTATACCAAGTCTGACCAATGATTGTTATTTAGGTTTTCGCATCAAAGTAATGGAATAAGTAAAACAATCAGTGTTAATAAACAATATTTTCCTTGACCATTTAATTATGCATGTCTTGACTAGTTCCATTTAATTATATCCCTCTTTAATCAGCTCCATTTAATTATATCCCTGCCTTGACCATGTCCATTGATCCCTGATTGCATAACATACTAAATCATTACTCCACAATATCATTTTTTATTCATGACAATACATTAGTACTTAACACTTATATTAGACCAAGTCAGATTCTATACATATCCATGCATCCTTTTGACTAAACCCTAAACCTTCTTCTAATTTCAACAGGTATTGTGCTTGATTCTGGCGACGGTGTGTCCCACACGGTCCCAATCTACGAAGGCTACGCTCTCCCACACGCGATCCTCCGTCTCGATCTCGCCGGCCGCGACTTAACCGACGCTCTCATGAAGATCCTCACCGAGCGCGGCTACTCCTTCACCACCACCGCCGAGCGGGAAATCGTGCGCGACATCAAGGAGAAACTCGCTTATGTCGCCCTAGACTACGAACAAGAGCTCGAAACCGCCAAATCAAGCTCAGCCGTCGAGAAATCTTATGAGCTTCCTGACGGACAGGTTATTACGATCGGGGCGGAGAGATTCCGTTGCCCTGAGGTGCTCTTCCAGCCGAGCTTGATCGGAATGGAAGCTGGTGGAATTCACGAGACGACTTATAACTCGATTATGAAGTGTGATGTCGATATCCGAAAGGATTTATACGGGAATATTGTTTTGTCTGGTGGGTCGACGATGTTTCCAGGAATTGCTGACAGGATGAGCAAGGAGATTACAGCTCTGGCGCCGAGCAGCATGAAGATCAAGGTGGTGGCTCCGCCTGAGAGGAAGTATTCTGTCTGGATCGGTGGTTCTATTCTCGCCTCTCTCAGTACCTTCCAGCAGGTAATGATAAAAAAATTGTTATTTTTTTGTTTTGTTTTTTGTGGGAGAAATGCAGTGTTTGTCCCTGTACCTTAGCTGGATCGCAATTTAGTCCTCGTACTATTAATTTGACATGATTGGTCCTTGGATTTTATAAAAAATATGCATGCTTAGTCCCTAATTGGGGACAATTCTTCAAAGGACAGGGACCAAACATGCCAAATAAATAGTACAGGGGCTAAATTACAAGGACTGAAGGTGCATTTATAATTTTTGTTAGATATTTTTCATGGCATATATTGAATTTAATGGATTTGGGTGAATGTTTGAAATGTAGATGTGGATATCGAGGGCGGAGTACGACGAGTCTGGTCCGTCGATTGTGCACAGAAAGTGCTTCTAAGAAATGGTGGAAGTTTTTATGGGGACGGTTCTTTTATGTGTCCACTTTTAGCGAAAAAGTTTGGTGTGTTGATGGTGTGTGTGTTTGAACAAGGATTATTTGTTTTATTTGTGCTGTGAGATGAGTATGTATTATGATGATGGTTGTTGGGTTGGTAAAAAGACTGTTTTGCTAGATTGCGGATGTGAGTGACCTTATTGCTTTATTGTTGCTATGATTTCAAACTTGCCTGTAATTTTTCTCCTATGTTTATTTATTATTGATTATTATTATCAGTTTTTTCTGATTGCTATTGTTTTGATGCTTTTGTTTATCAGTGTTATTAATTAGTTGACTCACTTGTGAAATAGCTTAATAGTTATTAAGTATGTTTGAAATTAGTAAGTATTAAATAAATTCTTTTTGCATGCATGTTTAACAATGCCAAATCCTAGAATTCGCATCCATATTCTACGTAGGAAGCAATAATACAAAAAACAAGAGTCCTTCTTCATCACTTTATGGGGTCCTGAAAACGTTACATTTTATATAATTTAGAAAATAATTAAATTTTTGACAACGTAAACTCCATTATCTAATAGTAATAAAGTATAACACAAGTTTTAATGCATATAAAATTGATAACAATACGTATGAGATATCCATCACTTTTTAAGTATTTTCTTACATGTTGTGGATTAGAAATAATTGGTGATTTGAAATCCAAGATATAAAAAAGAAGAAATGTTGCGGTCCAAAGAGCATGATATTATATCCTCCATAGCTAAGATTTGCTGTCTCTCTTGTGGCTTATAATTCAAAAATCATAATATAAGCTGAGAAAAAGATGGGTGATTTTTAGCTGTCCTTCAATTTCTCATTATCTATGGGGAGCATGTGGTAGACTTTGTGGTGACCTGGGAAGCACGTCGTAATGGCAACATCTTATGAGACCAGGTCTTATGAGGAGTGAGGACCATTCAAAAAGAGAAAACAAAAGCTATGTTGCTATAACTAATATTTATAAAATAAGTATATTTCTCACTAAACCAATGGCATTTTAAATACTGCTTTATAATTATTATGTTAAAAATACTTAACGGGCAACATAAACTCTATGAGAAGTTTGAAGTTTCTGCATAAACTCTAGTGCGGCGTATAAAATTTCGTTTTCCATGATTTGAGGTGGGTCTGACACCATGAGAAACCATTCAAAACCAAGTTCTTATGGGAACACAGTTAGGTTAGATTCTTATCAAGTTTAGTTTGAAATAGGACCAATTCAGCTCCTCTCTCACTCTTTGCTTTGGGTGGGGGCATCACACCGGTTTCGTTAGACTTTGCACCAGATATGTTGTGTCATGTCATGGGACTTCAACCAAAGATATCATTTCACTTAGAAGTGTATTTTTGTACATCATATTTACAAATTCGGCCTCCAACTCAGATTCAGTTAAATAGGTCCAGGTCCAGAGTCGAGATGCGACGGCAGCTGGCATCACACCAGTTTCCTTCTGCTTCGCACCAGATCTTCCATGTTATGGAACTTCAAGCAAAGATATCCTGTAATTTAGAAGTGCATTTTGTACATCATCCTTCCGAATTTGGCCTCCAATTGATTCAGTTAAATTGGTCTGGGAAAGAGTTTCCTCTGATTTTGCTTTGTCTTTGAGTTTTTCGGTCTATCGGTAGATTCAAGCATGCACCAACATGTGAATCAAAGCTAAATTTATCATCATATTAGAAAAATCTGATGAAAGATAGTAATAAATCGCACTTTGATTATGGAGGAAAACACACAAACAATAACAAATCTAAGTGCATGAGAAGAATTAGGACCAAATGTAGGTCATGGCCTATTCGGCCAGAAAATGTGAAATTCATCAACATCTCAATGTAAAATATTGAAAGCAATTTAATTTTCAATTTATTTATATTTTCAAACCGGTTCAGAATACTACAGTCAGACAACAATTTCTTAGTGTTTTTAACATGTTAATTATAAAGTGGAACTTGAAATCCCATTTTTTATCATTTATCTGAGAGAAAATTTGAAATTTCGAACTGAATTACTACAAAAATGAACTGAAAGGACATTAAAGAGGAAATTAGATATTGAAATGTGTCATCCCAAAATCTATAATTACATTTCTGAGCCAATTAAATACGCTAATTTCATTTCTGGGCCAAAAACATAATTTATTCGGCTGAAGTACTTCTTTCGGGCTTAATGAGAAAAAAAAACGGGTTCAAATGTGCAAATTAATTCAAGGGCACATGACCATTTTTCTTGATGCTGGATCCATGACTAATATTTCTCAACAATTGGTAAATATAAGTATTCTCTCCTCCTCTCTCTACCAGCTCAATATATTCTTAGATTTCAATGGCATATCTTCTTTTATGGATATTACACAAACGAGATGGTTATTAAGATGATGCGCTCTCCACGGATTCTCTCAGTACCCTAGCTCGCATTCCGATCGGTGGGCTTCTATTGCAGCTCCAATGGCATAGATCTCGTTACCCACACTTTTGCTGATCCGTATCACACAGGGAGTAGTTGGTGCTCCGGCGGCGCGTAAAGTGGTAGATGCAATATGTGGTGGCGAGGTTGCGATGTTCCTCGGGTTTCTCTCTGCTCTCCATAATCTCTACTGAGGACAACAATAACTGGTGGCATGTAGATGATAGTTTATAGGCATGTGCTTCTTGGGGACATGGAGAGGGTAGCACCATTTTCCCATAATGCAATTTTTCCGATTTCTTGATTCAAATGTGTTCCTAGAATAAAAATAAAATTATATTAAATGTACTGTCATTTGTGTTAAGAAAAGAGGAATGAGAGGCATTGATGAATCTGGATTTCAATGTTTTTTTAATATAATTATCTCAAGTTACATTTTTTTTGGTTCAAGATACTCACTTTTAGTATTCTCCAGTATCTCATTGAGGTTGGGGACAAAAAATGACTTCCACTCTATCTCCACAGTGTAATATGCTGCCCATCACAACTTTGTTAAATATAAATAATATATATTGAAGGAGAATAAAAGTTCATCATATTTTTGTGGGGTTCGGGGTAGGTTCTTCACTCAAACAGCTTTCATGCTTCTGAAATGTTTTGGTAACAATCTTTATCTTCCTATTTAAAATTAGGAGATTTTTTGCCATCTCCCATTGTAGCTCATGATTTTTATATTCCGTATTGCAGTACTTCAATTATATATTATAGGTTCTTTCATCAAGCTAATATATGTAGTTTAAAATATAAAATGTATTTAATTATTAATGCATCTTTATTATTAATATCAGATATAGTATATAAATTATTTAAAATAATTTATTCCAAAAAAGTGCAAGATTCTGAATTATTATTTTCTTTAATTGCATATTCATGAGTTATAATATTGAAATTTAAAGCTGTCACAAATTAAAGAAGGGACCTGATAGAGTACGATGGCAATAGCACGACTGTTCACGATGGACCCAATAACAGTATATATAATTTATTTTCTAATAACAATATATATAATTTATTTTCTAATAACAATATATACATAAAAAGTGAAAACAATATATAAAATGAGAGAAACAGTATATAAAATAGGACAACACTATATAAAAGTAAAAAAATAAATAAAAAATACATAAAGAATAAACAACAGTATATAAAATGGCAAAACGATATATAAAATGAGAAAACAATACATAAAATGGAAAAACAATATATCTACAGTGCCGTCGTGCTACAGTGCAATCGTGTTTGCATATTCTTACTTCTTTTAAAGTTGGATAGGTGCAGGATGAATGAATGGATGGCATGTGTCCCAATTGGAGATCTTATGTGAAATGTTTGATATTCATATTGTGAAACGAGTCATTTCAGGGAAATATACTCTTTGCACAAAATAGCCATATAATTATGGATTCTTTTTGATTTTCCTCTTTACTTTTTAATAAAAATCTTAACTTTAAATTTATTACCATAGATGCCATCTAATATTATGACTACTAAAAATGAGTGACATAACTATAATTTTAATCAATATTGAGAGTCTTTTAATGGCCAATAGTCAGTCAACAGCCAAGACGTGACTTATGGTTCACATAATATTTTCTGTTTTCTTTTTAAAGAAAACCTTAGTTTTAAATTTTATTACTCTTCCAGTATTGTGCTTATTAAAATGAGTGATATTACTGTTATTTCAATTACTATGAAGGATCTTTTTTAACGGTCAATAGTGGGAGTCATGACTAAGTGGGTCCCATAGAATTTAATAGATTTTTCTAGATTCAATTTAATAGAGACAGAAAGAAGAATGAGTTTACTTTTCATCTTCTTCTATTTTTGCTTGGATTTAATTTCATTATCATTTCTTCAACTTCATATCTTTTTGTTCTTCAAAATTTTCCCTACTTAAGCAGTCTATAATCTATGATTAAAATTAACATTTATAATTTTATATGTGAAAATTAGTTTTTCCATCTCTTGATCCAACTATTATTATTTTATTAAACTTATTTTTTTGGGTATAATTAAATTATTATTTTTAATTATATATTATTCTCAGTATATTCCGAAGCGAAGCGAGAGCCCACTAGTTTTTCATTAAAGAAAGATACTAGATATGAATAAATTTTTCATATGTTCAATGACTGGATGTGCTTAATGTCTCTTGGGACAGGGAGTCAACCCATGCCACTCACGCTACGGGTAAAGAGTGGTGACCACCAGACCAACTCCTGGGATGTGTATTTTCTTTTTTCTTAGTTCGTTAAGTTTTTTTTACTTCTAAAATTGTCAAAAAATATACAATTGGAAAGCAGCACTACTAGTCATAACATCTCCACTGGAAATGCAAATTTCATTATATAGTGAAATCAACTTAAATTTTATTTTAGTTCTATTATTTTATAGTCAGACAACAATTCCTTAGTGTTCTGAACATGTTAATCATAAAGTGGAACTTGAAATCTTATTTTTTATGAATAATTTATCTAAGTTCAAATTTCAAATTTCAAATTGAATTAGTACAAAAATAAATTGAAAGCTCATTAAAAATTTGAGGAGACAAGAGATTGATCATTCAGTTGACCAGTTGGGTCTACATTGAAATCCATTTTTATGGGCCGAAAAAACTTAATTTAATATCATGGGCTAGTGTAGGTCGATCCATTTGTGCTGAATTGATTGAGGGGCTACTGGCTATTTATATGCCAGATGGTGCCCCAGCCTAATAAGTTTAGGATTTCTCCTCTCCGCTATGACGCTCAACCGTTGCTAGAAACAGTAGTCAGTACCTTCTCCTTTCTCACTTAACCACAGCTCCGTATTTGCAACTTTTCAGATTTCATTCGACCTCTCATTTATGCAAAAACGAATGGCGATGGTGATTGACATGCTCCGCTACTCACGCATCTCGTCAGTCCCATGGCTGGCCATTGAATCGGCGAGAATCTGTTGCAGTTGGGTGTGGGCGCCACTAAACTCGCTTATGCAGAACCGCATATTCAGCAGGCACGGTGATAGGTGGTGCGGTGAGGGTGGTTGTCACTCCCTTTGTGGTTCTGCGAGTGGTGCAGAGGATGGCACCAGCTGCGAATAAGGTAAAGCATTTCTGATTACTTATTTTAGATTAGTGAAAATACAAGTAATTATGTTTTCTTGTTTCTTGTTTCTTCATTTCTCTTTTTCTTAGTTGATTAAAAAGCAACAGTCCATTTTAAATGTTGAATTGTGACACTTTTGAAAAAAAACTATAATACATCAATTTCAAATAAAAAGGATTTCGAAAATTAACACTTTTGTTTTGACCAATTTGCTGACAGGTGGACAGTGTGACAAGGAGAGCGATCAAGATGCTGTTTCCCTTCCCGTGCGCCATCATCTTGTGCACTTTGCGCCGAGCTGCATAGGCAGATTCCCAGAACCCACAGAGGTAAAGTAATCATGATATTTTGTTTTATTTCTTTAATATTAGGATATAGTTATAATATATTAGTTTTGTGTAGCTCTGAGGAACTTGAATATATGTAAGCACTTTATTTATTCTTCTGATTATTCATATAGTCAAAATTTAACTGAAATCATGACACATGACCTAGTTTTGGATATGTTAATTTATTTTTGTGGTATATATATGCACATTGGTTTTTATTCAGCAGAATATACTCGAACGAATTTACACTTCAAAGTTTTTCATGAATTCTTAATATTATTTCTTTAACAATACTTTTTTTGGCAGGGATGCACAAATACTTCACCACCCATGACGGTTGGATGGGCCGAACTAGTTGCACGCCCTCCACCACTCCGAGTCCGTTCCTCTATTCCTTATCTCGCATTGTTATTGCCAAAAACAATGGTATTAAATTATATTTTTAATAATAGATTGTCCGACATGAATGTTTACAATTATTGTAATTAAATTCTTGGTTGTGTTATCTATTTTGTTTTCAGATGTTCAATTGGCGCCGCTTTCTGCCCAGCCGGGGACAGATGAGAGCGAGGAGGTAGAGAATTTTTGTTTTTTCTTTTGTCTAGAAGATCCTTCCACATTCCACAATATAAATCTAGAGAAGATGGAACCGGGGCACTTCAGACGGTTGGACGGGCTGTACTTCCACACCTTCCACCACTCGTAGTCCCTCCATTACGCCTCCTCTCGCATCCTCATCTCCAAAAATAAAGGTATTTAATTATATTTTTAATAATGGGGTGCATGAATATGTATGAATTTCTGCTTTCCTTGGATTATGCACTAATATTTGATTTGTACTGCTTATTTAGTTTTTCACATCTTATTTGAGCAGAAATATTTTCATAAGAAAGACTATGAGACAAGAATGGAATTAGAGATTAGTAACCAGTTTATTTAATTTGAATAGAGTCTAGTAAAGTAATCCCCAATCGGTTATAACTTATAAACCTAACCCTAGATGAAACACCAGGCCAGGCGCCTTGTCTTGGAACAGGGGTCTGTTGAACACTCGAACTAGAAAACCACATTATCCTTTAATTACTGTTGAGCTAGTTTCATAAATTAGTTAACAATTATTTACTTGATGATGTTTTGCAAGGTGGAGGCTATTGCACCAATCGCTTGTGGCGACGCGTCTGCACCGGGTAGATGGCAGCTAGGAAAGTCGCGTCTTTTTAGTACGTCTCTTCGTCTTTTAGAAAAGAAGAGAAGGCGAAGATGGATTTGTGTGATTCGCCAAGAAGACCGAGAGTGAGAGAGAAGTGAAATGGTGGATATTTGGTTTATTTGATTGGGGTGACCGTTGAGATTGAGTCTCAATTGGGTAATTTCCAAATTCTGACCCCCTTCACAACTTAAAATACTCAAAATAACTTGAGTCCTACTCCTAACGTATTTCTCTTATTAACCTAGATAAAATTTAGATAAAAAGGCAGTATTTCAAATTTCATTTCACGATTAATGTGTTAAAGATACTTAAAAAAATTGTATAATACTGAAGCAAAATTACTCCAACCATTGTAGCACAACTACTGAACCAGGAGTTGAACACATCACAAAATCATGTGGTTGTATTACAACAAATTTTTGAAGGAGAAGAATCGATGAAGCTAAAACAATTATTAATATTCTTATTCTTTGGAATTTGGAGGGAGAGATACAATAGAACGTTCACAGAAAATTACTCCAACCATTGGGAGCTAGCGACGCTGATTCTAATTTAGAGTTGTGATTGATTTAATTCAAGTTTTGTTTTGAAATGGTTGTTTTCGAATGAACTAGTTCTTGAATCAATTTCTTGAGTAAATCTTAGCTTAGATTGCTCAAATCCATCATCTAAATCTGAAAAATTATACCCTAAGTGATTAATGAATGTTACACATCATGAATTTCCTATAAATCACTATTTTTAAACTAAAAATCAAACCCTAATCTAGTTTCTGTTTTGCTGTTGTTTCTCTCTGTTTTTGTTTCAGTAATTTTACTCTAATTTCGTGTCTAATTCTGATCTGAAAAATTAAATAAATATTTTTACAATTTAGTTCTCATTTAGTAGATAATTCTCAAATCAAATTTTGCCCAATTCTGAATTATAATTTGTGAGATATTAATTTTCTAAATTTGTAATTTGTCTGTTTTTTACCTTTCTGTCCAGATATACTGTTTTCTTTTGTTCTGAATTTTTGAAAATATAAACACAAATAATAAAAATACAAATATAGTCCTACTTGAAGTATTAATCCAAATCTGAATTTTAAAATAGTAGTTGTTAAAACAGATCAGGAGATATTACCACTTTTATAAGTACTGGTCTGTCAGATCCAGTTCTTGATCTAGATCTGAGTTTTCATTATAAATATGAAACTACAAAACATAATTGTACCAAATTTTGAAAGTTGATACGTAACTTGATAGTTGAATATCTATAACTCGAAAAGACTTTATTGAAGCTACTTCCTAATTTTCTTTTTTAGTTTCTCTTTCCTTTCTTTCATTTGTTTTTTCTTTCTTCTTTGGTAGTTTTTGGTGAATTTGTATAGTTTTCTTTTCTTCTTTTTGTAAATGATTTTGTAAATAAATTTTATTCTAATAAAAATTGGACGCAAGACTTATGAGCCTGCTCCAAATATTCAAAAAAATATATATATAATACTGAAGCAAAATTTGAAATCTAATTTGTCTGATCTAGTATTGGAAATTCCAAATCAAATTTCTAATATTCAGAAAATTGAGGGTTATGCATAGAAATTTGAACTAATTCTACACGACGAAGAGACCACGTGGCTTCATCTGAATCGTTCAATTTTGTAGATTGAAAAGCTGAGAGGACAAAATTTATATATGTTACTATTACAAAAAAAAGATTTATATATGTTCTTTTTCTCTTACAAAATTTTTAAAGAATATATCCATGTTATTTCAGCATTTTTATTTTTATATAGCTAGGCCAAGATTTTTGGCCTATTCTAGCATTTTTATTTTTTAAAAATGATTTCAAAAAAATATTTTAAGATTTTTTTGTATAAAAATATTTTATCCAAGGGGTTAAAATGAGAATTTCAAAAATGAACTAATAATTGAATAAAAAAGTAGGCAGAGGGGATTTTTTTGAAAATGAAATGCTTTTCATAGGGTGTTTTGTAATATTGAGAAATGTTAGGAGGTCATTTGAAAATTTCCCAAATTTTGAAACTATATTTATCCATATTATTTTATCAGTAATCTTATTCTTAAAAGAGAAATTATTCGGAGTGCCCAGTTTTTTGAATACCCAAAAATACACACCACACAGTTTTAACTGTACACATATGTATTTACACTTGGATATATTTTTTGTGTTTACAAATATACCTTTTTGAAAATGTATTTTTTTGTAATTTCATTATATCTTTTGTGTTTAAAAAAATATTTTTTTATAATTTCATGATACCTTTTGTAATCGGGCGTTGCTGGGCACTCCAAAATACCGGCACTCCATATCTGAACTCTTCTTAAATATCTGGGCCCATATTTATTCTTAAATATCTGGGCCCATATTTTCGGCCCAATATAAGCCTTAACAATACAATCACAATATTCATCCGGTGCACAAAGACTCCGTCACTCCTACCTCGCTAGGGTTTTTCCTCGCTGGACCTTCTTCCCCTCCCAAAACCCCGACCACCGAAAACTCTTACTCAAATCGATCAATCTCGCCATTGATACGAGATCAACGGAGAGGTAATGTAAGCTTTTATTTACTCGCTTATTTCTGTTCTGTAATTTCTCAGTCTTTTCCCGTCTGATTTGGCATTTCGTTGCAAGTTTGGACAGTACAATTTGTTGTTTTAAGTCAAGAAAGTAATATATGCTTTATATTCACCAGTTTTTATACGATATTTTCAATATTAGATGCAAATTTGAAATGAAAAAGTCAAATCTTAATAATTCTGATTGCTAATTGTTTTTCTGTTACTTATTTTCAGTTTACTGGAGAGATGCAGTCACTTGCGAGAGCCTTATGTCGAGCCGGAAATGGAGGCTCCAGTTCGAAAATCATGCAATTGAGATCTGACAAACTAAACCCTTTGTCTCCTATTTGTGGAAGGGAATTGAGCTCTTTGAGTTCAAGCACAATTCAACAATTCACAATGGTATGTAAATGTTTCGAATTTTTCTTTCTCTTTCTCTTATCCAAGTCTTTAATTTCAGATTTTAGTGTCAACTAGATATAGTCAGGTATCCTATCATTGTTAATCACATTTTAGCCTATTTTTGTATATTTTCCCCTATTGTCTTGTTTGGTATTTAACTACAGTGCTTAGGGTAAACTAAGGCATGCTAAAATAGAGGCTTAATTGCACAATTTAGAGCTAATTAATCTTAAACCGAAATTGTGTTCATTGTGCTTAAATCTGCTTATCTGATTCCTTGTTGCTCATTTGTATGAAATTGCACCATATATTACACCATGAAAATCACATATGCATACAATTCATCTCAGTTGAAAAAAAAACTCATACTTTTTTACAAATTGCAGGAAAATAGAATCCTTAACAGAAGCATCGCGACTCTCCCTCAAACCGCAATTCATTCCTTTTTCAAAAACACCCTCTCAAATAAATATATCGCGACAGAAGCACAGGCATTAAAAGATTCAGATTCAGAAGGAGACAACACGGTTCCTTGTCCAGATCCAGCCCCACGAATCAAGTTCAAGAGGCTCGATAAAACCGCCAAACAAATCATGAGCGTAAGCTCAATAAAATGTTACTGTTAGATTTTATAAATCGACGGGTTTTTTTGTGTTTATTATTTTGTCTTGGATGGATTTTTAGATTTTGGATAAGGAAGAAGTGGAGAAAGTGCGGTCTGAGAGAGAGATTCCTGATATCAAACCTGGTTGCATTGTTGAATTAAAAGTGGTATGTTTTATAATTTATACTGATCAAATGATCCATTTGTAGTGTGTAAAAGTACTTTAATTGTTCTGGTTCATACTATTGGCCAATAACATATTTACCACTACTTGTACTGGTACACACTATCAGCCAATAACATATTCATCATGAACATTTTGCAAAAAAGCCCCTCTATTATCATTAAATTGTAACAATACCAGCTAACAACAGGGACCAAAATTCTGATGGCAATTTCCAATAATTCCTTTCTTTTTCAATTTAACTACAACACAGGGGCTTTTTTACAAATTTCCCGTTTATTCTCTACCAGTGTGCATAAATCACGACAATTTTTCCTTTTTTTTTTTGAACAGGAAGTGCCGGAAAACAAGAGGCGAGTTTCGACCGTAAAGGGGATCGTGATTGCGAGAAGAAACGCAGGACTGAATTCGACTTTTCGGCTACGCAGGCTCGTGGCCGGTGTCGGAGTCGAATCCGTCTTTCCTCTGTAAGTTTGTCAAAAATAATAGTTATAAAAGAGTAAATTGTGTTAAGTTTACAGAAATAATAGTTATCATTTGTCCTACGGAGTTAATGTATGGTCCCTTGGGTTTTAGTTGGCCTCATTTTTGTTCCTCAATTTTAGAAGCTGTCATTATTTTGGTCCTTAAAGTTAAATTTGTATCAATGAGTTGTCTTCTGTTTGATACATTTAGGGCTGGTAAGACGTGTGTACTTGTTGACACCAATTATTTTGTTGTCATTTTCTAAAAGTTTGTTCTTGTAATTGTTTGACCTAACTTAGTATCTGGATATGACCACCCATTGAAGAACATTAAACTCGTGCTGTACAGTATAGGTGAGATCAGTACCTCCTTATTTCTGCTAGTTGTGACCAAAATTACAATGAAAAATATCTTTTTACCCACCTAACTGAGAAATATTATACTACTACACCAAAAGATGTAAATATCGTGCATCCCCATTTTTTTTCAAATATAACCAAACTACCTTTCACTCTTACTGATTATTGGAGACAAAAAAAAATGAGAAAAAAAAATGGAGAAAAAACAGGTGTACCGAAGCATTTATAGTGTTTTATAATGTACGAAGAACTTGTATATTTTATCATAAAATTAACGACTGTACTATGTTGCATTAACGACAGGTATTCACCAAACATTAAGGATGTGAAGATTGTTGACAGGAAGAAGGTTAGGAGAGCGAAGCTTTATTACCTTAGAGACCGTATGAATGCCCTTAAGAAATAAAAAAATAAAAGTTCTCTTTTTTTGCTTTGTTTGTATTTTTTCCCCCCTTTTTGGATTCATAGCGAGCATGTTTTCAATAGTTTGCCTCTTGATTTTGAAACAAGATTCTAAGCGGTATTTTTGCTAGGCAAAAGAATAAGGAAATTCTAGCATATGATTTTCATTTATTGAATCATTTTTTTTTTGTTAATGATATGTGACGTATTTGAATCAGTTTTGATCTTCTAATCTGAGGTAGTGGTACATGATTTTCTTTGTTGTGCACATGAAAAAAACATCTAAATTGTCATGTATTAGAGTAATTTTATCGCTGTAAACTTTATCTAAACTGTCATGTGATACTAAAATACTGTTTTATTTATATATATGTTCTTTTTTTGTACTTTTGTCATTAAGCTTAACAGTTGAATATCACATTCCAAAGAAAAGGCCCCTCACCACTGCTACGACTGGCCTAGGGCCATAGAGCTGTGGTGGATAAATCCAGATGAGAGATGGTGTGTGAGTGTGTTGAGTACTTGAGTGAGCGATAAATCCAGATGAGGTTGGGTACTTGAGTGGGCGATAAATCCAGATGAGAGAGGGTGTGTGACAGTGTGAGTGTGTTGGGTACTTGAGTGAGCGATAAATCCAGACGAGAGAGGGTGTGTGAGTCTGTTGAGTACTTGAGTGAGCCTACAGACATGATGTCTAAAAACAAAAAAGAAGAAAAGACTCCTCAAAATTTGAGCTAAAGCATCTTTCAATAAAAACATCTTTCATACCAAGCATGTTTTCAATAAGGAAGCCTTTTTCTGTTTTTCATGTTAATGAAATGACATGGAAGGACTGCTCTAACAATTAGCTCCAAACGAGTTCGAATCTTATGGTGCGAGGGCCATCGGTGCTCCAGTGCATCTGAGTCATCCATAATATGAGCCCCACTCAAATCTCTAACAGTGAATAAACGCCATCTAATATTGGGCCCCATCATGCATAAAATAAGTAGGAGAGAGAAGAGCTACATTATATCTAAATCACAACAAAAGATCTTGCATATAATATAATATAATATTATATGTTAAATTTGAAATATTATATTAATATAATATTCATTGTCAGAAGCTTATTTTCCAAAAAAATATAAATTAGAAAATGTTTTTTCAAAAAAATATTTTTAAATAATTTTTTCAGAAAAAAGTTCTCGGAAAATGTTTATTTGAGAAAATATTTTTGAAAAAATATTTTTCTTAAAAAACATTTTTTAAACAAATTATTTCAAAAATATTTGAAATGTCAAACATTTCAAACAAATTTTTGAAAAATATTTTTATTTAAAAATAAAAAAAATATTTAAAAATATTTTTTTGAAAAATTATTTTCTAATTTATATTTTTTTCGGAAAATAAGCCTCTAACAATGAATATTATATTAATTATATTAATATAATGTTTCAAATTTAACATATAATATTATATTATATTATATGCAAGAACTTTTGTTGTGATTTAGATATAATGTAGGCGCTTCATTGCCAATATCCTTTTTATGTTTCGCAAGTAATAGATGAATTAGTTTAGCTCTTCTCTCTCCTACTTATTTTATTCATGATGGGGCCCAATAATAGATGGCGTTTATTCACTGTTAGAGGTTTATTTCGCTTCTTTCCGAATTGAGTGGAGCCCATATTGTGGATGGCTCAGCAGCACTGATGGCAGATGCCACTCGCAGCACACAAGATTCGAACTCCAAATTAGGGACATGACTGATTTTATGGGAACAGAAAATATTTGTGTAAATTAATGTTTTTGTCCTCACATTCTATATCTTCATTTTTGAGACACCTATACAATTATGACAAGATCTGCGTATGATTTTCATAATCTTATTTTTCAAATGTATTAATTCTTCCATTAAAAAACAAATTAACTTATTCTTAAGAACCCCACACCATCCATTTTCTAAATGCTAATATAATAAAAAATTTATAGAAAAAAAATATATATATTTTAAAAAAGGTGTCTTTATATTTCGATTAGAACATTTTGCAATGTTGTTGGTATTTACTGTATTAGTCTAATATATTATAGTTATTTTTTGAATTTTTATTTGTCTCTTGTGTTGTTAAAATTTTTATGATTATGAATGATTTTACTTATTTGAAATAGATTTTATAATATCATTGTCACTTTTTAGATTATTATTAATTATATTTGTTTTGATATTTCAAGTGCTTATAAATTAAATTATTGAAACTATTAAAATGAAGATATTAGAATTTTTTTCATTTGAAACTGTCCAATATTATGATGAATGTTTATATGATAAGTTTTTCATTTAATTATTAGCAAAATATTTAATTATTTAGTCACAGTGATATCTTTCTAAAAACAATGATTCTATATTTATATATAAATTATTAAGAAAATTCAGAAATTCAACTGATTTACTGGTTTGTTAGAGTAATGAACCAGCGACTCCAACTCATCCTTGTCGACAATTGACCCAATCCAGAATCTGATAATATTGCAAAAGGGAAAACCAGTTGTTACTCAAAAGTAGCTTCCTAAAAGGAAAAAGAACCACACAATACTAGTTTCAAGGCAAATATGAAATAAACATTACACAGCACATGATTTGTTGTGCAATAGCATTGGCCACTTGAATGGAATTTTGATATTGATATATCAAGTATTTGGAAGACAAATACTGTATGTGTAGTTGTATACTTTGAGATTGTCTTCCAAGAGGAGGTCCATCAGCTGCTTTTAGTAAATTAAATATATATTTTATATTTATATTCTGAATAATAATATGAGACTCATCATTCTGTCTGAAGACTGAAAGCATGAGTTGTCCTGTTTTTCTAAAGTGCACTGTATATTCAATTTACACATGGCTTTGATAAATCAGTTTAGTAATTAATTTGTTGTCCAATATATGTATATAATTTACAAGAAAATGAGAACTGTCGGTGTGCAATTTGTAAGAACAAACACATAGAAAATGATATATTCAGTCATTCAGATGATGATAAAGAATAAATGTATTTATAAATTGAAATATTAAAAGGTTTTATTACAAATAGTATATACATTGTATTACACATTATTATTGACACAATACTGAACATGTTTCCCGCATGGATAAGCTTTTGCATCGCCTCTATTTGTTTCCCGTCTCATCACATCGCTCCTATTGTTTAAACCGTTTGATCCTTCTCGATAGAATAACCAGAATCTGAATCTCTAATTAATGTAATTAAAATAAGGGGAATGTGCAAATACGATGACTGTAGCACACTGTAGCACGACGGCACTGTAGATTTATTGTTTTTTTATTTTATATACTGTTTTTCTCATTTTATATATTGTTTTTCCATTTTATATACTGTTTTTTTCATTTTATACATTGTTTTGCCATTTAATATACTGTTGTTTATTCTTTGTGTATTTTTTATTTTTTACTTTCATATACTGTTTTTCCCATTTTATATATAGTTTTTCCATTTTATATATTGTTTTCACTTTTTATGTATATACTGTTATTAGAAAATAAATTATATATAATGTTATGTATATACTGTTATTAGAAAATAAGTTATATATATTATTATTAAAAAATAAATTATATATACTGTTATTGAATCCGTCATAAACAGTCGTTTGCCGTTGTATTCTATCAAGTTCCTTAAAATAAAGTGATATTGTTTTAAGTTAGAAGGATTTATGAAGGAATCTTTAGAAACTCTATAACCAACGGTGATTTAGATTATGACGATTTTCACGGTATACGTTAATATAATCCTTTTTAGGGTGCGGTTGGCGAAATTATTTGCTAACTGTAATTTCATTAATCAATAAGAAAATATCTACAAAATAAAAAATCAAATTATGTAAAAGAGGAGCTATTTAAAAGCGAATAAAAGGAAGAAATCCACAAAAATGAATCTAGACTTGTGACCACACATCATCACATTCTTCCCCACTGTAGAGTATTGGATAAAAATTCTACTGTTTCTTTCTTTTCAATACACTCATCACTTAAGTGTGTCGCCGTCAGTCATTTGGCACTTCGTTTGGTCCTTCAATTTTTTCACATATTCAGAACATTTATGGAGTTGTAATTCGTGGGGAGCTCGGACATTTCGAAGTGTCACATCCAAAATGCCTTTGTGCAGAAGCAATTAGTAAACAATTTGTTCACATTCTCAATGAATCTGTCCACATTCCAAATTAATGGAAGGTGATAACCATTATTACGGTCAAAAGAATATTATTTTGTTATTTATTTATCTATAATTTTTCATTGAAATAGAAGCAAATTAATAAGGATGTATTAATTGGATAAGATCATAAGATATGAACTTTAAACTTTTAAGGATATTTTGCTTCGATAATTATCATATTATTTATTAATTATTTTATTATTGAATTCAAATATTCATGTAATTATTTTAAAAAAATTCATGAAAGTTTAACAAAATCAAATATATAATTTTCTGGTTAAAAAAATTAAACCCATTATTTTCTTATTAAAACCTTACTGTGAACATTGAGTTAATTTTCTCTGTTGCCGGCTGCATTTGCAGCCAAGCGTGAAGCATCACATACCTTTGTGAAGACTTACCAAGGCAAGGATGCAGCCCCACAGAGAAAATCAATTCAAATTAAATTAAAATAGGAAATTCTAGAATAATATATTGGAGCTCTTTTTTAATTTCAAGTCACCAGTCACAATCAGCCACGTAGAAATAAAAGGACAACTTTTTTGTTTTTAAATTCCATTCGGGTAGCAGTATTGATTCGCGTCGCCCCAAAGAAAAGAGATCTTCAATTATTTTATTCTTTCTAAACTTAAAAAATATCAAAATTATCCTCAAAACTTACAATATATCAAGTTTTTATTTAGTGTTTTATATCAATTTCTATACCTTTCTCGGCCTTTTGGCTAAGATCAAGTGTAGTGTATGTAGTATCTGTTCTTATCAGTTTAATATCTGATATTTTATATCAATTTCTTTAATTATCTTTCTGGTACTATATGAAACTATCTATTATGTACTCGAACAATATAAAACTTGTGATAATCATGCCAACGCCTACGGGCCTTTTTTTACAAAAAAACTTGCAATATATCATTTATATCTTTTATTCTATCAAAATTCAAACTCTATTTTATTTAATCCATTTAAATAAAAAAACAATGACTATTGACTTATCTTATTCAATTAAACCCCAAGGACTATTTTTTTTTGAATATGTAGCTATTAAATAAATATAAAGTTGTTACATAAATGCGATAAAAATAAAAATCCCTTTCCAAATACAATCTCTAGATCATGCTTCTAAATTTATCCTTCTAGAAATGAAAAATAAAACCTAGATATAAAACCTAAGTTAGGTCTAACTTATCTTATTCAATTAAAGCCCACAACACAACTGATTTAATAAAAGTTATGGAATAATAAGTTTGATGTGTGTTTTTTTAGATCAGCATGTGAATAACCTGTCGAAATATAAAAAAATAATCATAAAATGTTCAATTGTTACTAATCGTAACAACATGCTAATAACGAATCAAACATAAATAATAAAGAAGAAACATATCTGATTACCATCCATGAATAAGTTTGATATATGAAAGGCAGAAATCTTGGTTCGATATATAAAATAGTCAAATTGTTATTCTAGAAGGGAGAAAATTTGGTTTAGTAAAATTCAATAGGGCTACTAACATAAAGAAAAATAAATTTGATATTTTCAATTTTGGAAGGATATTTTGATAATTTTCAGTTTTTTGCAGGTACATCCGGAATTGGCCCCATCAAATGAAAAATATGAAACCACTTCCTTCAAAAAAAAGGAAATTATTAAGCTACAATTTGGCCAAGTATCCCCCCCCCTAATAGTTAGAAGTCAACTACCTCCTCTCTCTTTCACTTCCCCTCAATCACACACCATTTCAAGATCACCCCTCTCCCACATCCCTTCAATCCTCCCTCCATTAATGGCGTCTTCAATACAGGAACCCACCTTAAGGAAAAGATTTCTCACAATAAACACACGAAAAACAAGCGTCCATGGAACCCAAAAAGAGTATGAGATGAACGGAGACATAAACGGATTAGAGGAAGGAGAACTCGGCCAGCCGGTGAGTCCGGCCGGCCGGCTTTTTCATGAACCGACTTTCAATTGTCATATCGTTGCTGTTATGGGCTGTGGGACTCCAATTGATCTCAAGCCATTCATGGAAGGTCTCGAAGCGACTCTCGTTAGACATCCGCGCTTTTCTAGTATTCAGGTCAGATTCTTATTACCTAAATTTCCAAATATAATTTGTTTTTTTTAACAAAATGGAGTTGGCTGGACATGGACTTCCATTCCATCATTCAATAAATGATTTGTTTTTTTTAACAGAGCTGTTCCTTTATTTTATTTTTTTGGGTATTATTGTAAGTACAAAATGTTACTGGTCAAAAGCTGACAGTACTTTGTCGAAGTTTTCTATTTAGGGAATTTTTTGATAAACCCCCTGATTTTTCAGAATATTTAAGAAATTATATTTTTATCTTTTATCAGAGTTTAATATGTCATCCAACTAACTTTCCTTGGAAACAAACCAAAATCATGTACCCCTATTTCCTTCTGTGCTTATAAAAGCATTCTAATTTGGATGAATCAATAGAGGGAACTAGTCTTTTGACTCTTTTGGTCATAACTTGTATGATTATTTTAAGGCTAGATCAACTACTCCTCCCATGAAATGAAAATTTTCTATTAGTTATATGTAAGAGAATTGATTTGGCCCCCTCCAATGTACACAAACTAATCTAAAGCCAATTAGGTAAAGCCATGTAAGAAATGAAAAAAGACAATTGGTCAAAGAAACTAGTGTAGAGCATATTGAATATGTTTATCAAAATAAAAGAGATTGGCAATATGCAAATATGCCCTCTAATTAGCTTTCTTTCTGTAGTACTTTGTTTTTCTCCTTATCCAATTCGGAAAATTTTATGTAATTTTTTTTTTTGCAATTCATTAATTAAGAAGACTTAGTATATTTAGACTTTGGCCTAAACTAAAATTTGATATATAGGCAATTGTAGTTATTCAAACTCACTTAACATTTTTTTGACAATTATGATTAGTTTTTGTTAAAAAAATATATTACATAATATACATAATATCCAAACTGTTTGTCTCCCCCCCCCCTATATTATTTTTGGCTCCGTCCCTGCATCCATCTAGTTTTAACCAATAGTTTTCAAAACGGAAAGGTGGGGCGGAGCTCCAGGCTAGATCAACTACTTCTTTACATCCATCTAGTTTAAATTTTATATTCATCAATTAAGTAAGTGATCATTTTTTCAAGCTACTCAAGTGATATATTTTGTAAAGAAAATAGAAAAAAGAGAAAATCTCTAGTTCAATTGATGCAAATGATATTTATATATTTTTCTTTTCTTTCTTAAAAATATTTTTCACTGGGAAATTAAAAAAAAAATAGAAAGTTGCCTTTTGTCCCCCACACTATTAATATGTATTAGCAGTTGCCTCCAAGCAGCTAATATTGTTGTCACTATCTAATGGTAGATCTTAATAAGATTTTCAGATATAGATAGTATATGTAACTATCAATTTAAAATATATTGTATTATGGAAAACTATAACTTGCCCCCTCATTTCCCCAACTTGTATTATTAGATGACGTCAAAAAATCTATATGGTTGGTCCTCTCCCCCAACTAATTTAATAAGTTCGTTATACATGTAGACATATTAGTCGCCACAGAAAGTCCAGTCAAGATAAGCTACCATGACTTCACCAAGCTTAACTAGTTGGGAGTTGTTATATGTCACATTGTGTTTTTTTTTGACAATGAACTTATAAGGGATTTTGTTATGTATACACATCTGTTAATTTTTTGATATACTTTTATTTGTTAAACTTATATAATATTTTGTTATATTTATATACTGGTTTTTAGGTATTATAAAAAATATAAAGTCCATAAAGCCTTTATAAATATTATGAAACAATATATAGTAATAAGAAATAGTATATAGAATATAAAAAGATAATATATAACATCAACAAAAAACGTATATATACTATAAAAATATATTAAGCATATATATATAAATTAAAAATACAATATATAATAAATTAAAGCAAAATATACTGGCTGCTTTGAGTCTTTGACTTTCCAAACTCGTCGTCGTTTAGGAGTGATATAAGAGCGTGTAAACAAGTTTACCTACTTTTTTTTGTTTGTATCAAATGATGATTGAATGATTTTCTTCTTTAGCATATTACAAATTATTCACCGCAACCTTACAATAAACAATTTCTGTTATGAAGTTTTCGAATTGTAATGCATTACAAATGCCTAATTTTATTAGGATACTGATAATTTTCAATAATGTATTCACAATAATTTAGAGTTGAAAATTTGAAATGTGGTATAAGGAGACTAATGGATAATTTTTATTGTTCCTTTTAGTAAACAAAACAAAGGTACTAAAGCAACTTCCATACTTGCATTATTTACAAGAGGAAACCAAAAAATTCCAATTTCTAGCATCAAACTAATTAAGATAACATTCTGAAAGATTTCTTTCGCTATGTCTAGGTGCTTGATGAATCAGACGGAACAGAAGTGCTCCGATGGGTCCCCGTAAAAGTAAACATTAAAGACCATATCATCATTCCTTCTCTAAACTCCACAGATCCCACCTCAAACGACCGGCTAGTTGAAGATTATGTCTCCTCTCTTTCGGTCACTGGCTTGGAGCTCAGTAAACCTCTCTGGGAATTCCACATCCTCAACCTGCCTACCACGGAGTCGGCCTCCACCATTGTCCTACGAGGCCACCACTCACTTGGTGATGGCATGTCTCTGATCTCACTCCTTCTCGCCTGCACCAGACGATCAGATGATCCGACTGCTCTCCCATCCGTCTCTCAGCCGCCACGCCGATCTGGGTCGATTGCCAAGTCGAGACAAGGACAAGACGGTTTTCGGGCACTCGTCATGTGGATTTTCTCGGTTGTTTCTCTAGTGTGGAACACGCTGGTGGGCATGACTATTTTTACAGCCACATCTTTGTTTTTCAAGGATACGGAGACTCCGTTGAAGGGACAAAAAGGAGTGGAGTTCAACAAGAAGCGATTTGTGCACCATACGCTACAGTTGGATGATATAAAGCTTGTCAAGAATGCAATTGGCTGCGTAAGTGTTGTTCCATCATTTTGCTATTTTGTTTTTTAAAATCTTGTTGTATGAATCAATACAAACCCAAGTAGAAATTATGTATTTTTTTTTTTGAGGAAGTATGTAGTTTTTTCTTTTCTTTTTCATTAGATCTCTTTTGTTTAGATTAATTCAAAAGGGGACACCCTTGATACATACTAGTTAACATATTTTTTTTATAATGCTGGTGTTCTTTCCGCAGACCATAAATGATGTGCTAATTGGCGTAACATCTGCAGCTCTTTCTCGCTATCTCTGCCGGAAATATGGTATTTTGATTTGATTCTACAATATCTAACAATAAAATGAGTAATGTTACTTAGTATAGGGCCAATGGCGAAATAGAAAAATTAAGCTCCTAAGAAGGAAAGCATGCTGGTATTGTTGTTTCAGACTTGTACTAGCATGCTGGTTTAATCCTGTGTGTACCATATGTTGTAAATTGATTGTTTTTAACATAGGAGATTCAAGGAATGAATTATGTCTTTGCAGATGAAGAAAATCATGGAAAAAATATCCCCAAGAAATTGCGTGTGAGATCAGCACTTCTTGTGAATATACGAAAAACTCCTGGAATTCTTGTCAGTATATTTTTTACTTATAATTTCCATAGCAAATATGTACTAAATATAAACTCAATTATGAACACACAAACCTTCTTGGTTTAATAATATACTCGCGTTTTCTGAAGGTCTATTTCTCCTTTTTCCAAATTTTGATTCTAAATTATACACTTAAGCCTGATCATATGCTCCTGAAACTGTAAGCAGGATTTGGCTGAGATGTTGGACAGAGGAAAAAAAGGTGTAACATTTGGGAATAAATTAGGTTACATACTACTTAATATGCCAATAGGAAGTTATGATGATCCTTTAGATTATGTTCGCAAGGGATCGGCTGTCGCCAAAAGGAAAAAGAACTCCTTTGAGTCCATCTTGAGTTATATGACAGCAGATTTGCTCATGAAGCTCTTCGGCGTGAAGGTATTTCTCCACTATTTATATTTTCACAGCTACAAAATTAAATTTTTGCTATAAATTATTGGTATAAATATAGATTTCTCATTGTGATCAGAGAGGGAAAAATGAAATAAAACTTTACTGGTAACTGGAAAAGGATACTCATAATAGGTCATATATCTTGCAAACAATAGGAAGTAAATAGTGAGATTTGAGTAATGAACTTGCATGACTATGACAATTATGTCGTGATCATTGAACTATAATTTGGTTTACTTTGTGAAATTGTTTTTATCAAATGGTTTATTAATAATTTATTTGATTTTTTTTTATTATTTTTCATGCATTTTCATGAATTATACAATATAAATATCAATTGGTTTGGTTGGTTTTGAAGTAAATATTATCCACTGGATTGAGTTCTGAAGTAAAATTTATTGGGTTTGGTAGATTTGAAGCTATTATTAATATAAACTCATTATAATTTAATTGGGTTGATCACAATTTGTCTGAAATTCAATGCAAAAACATAAACCCATTATAATTGGGTTGATAAAATCAAAATGTTTAATTCAATGCACATTAACACCCCTACTGAAAAGTTTGCCAGTATTACTATCCTGTTTATATCATCTTTAAATTTATTTGTGGAATAGATTACATATGTAACATTTTCAACACTGGAACATACAGGTAACTACTTATTTGTCCCACAGAGTACTCATGCACACAACCTTGTCATTTTCAAATATAATGGGGCCACAAGAGGAAGTATGTTTCTATGGCCATCCTATAGTCTATATTGCACCTAGTGTGTATGGCCACCCTCATGTAAGTTCCTCTTTCATTAACTTCTCTTTCTTTTCTCTGTTTTGATCCTATCAGCGTAAATATCATGATATTTGTTCTTGTTTTCCTTATTTTCATTTTTGGAATTGCTTCTTTGAGTGGTTCAAGATTTCTATAATTTTTTATATGACAATCAATAGTAAATTAGATAATTTTATGACTAAATTTTTTTGGTTTCTAAATAGGCATTGACGGTCCATTACCAGAGCTACAACAATAAAGTGAAGTTAGTGATGGCTGTGGACGAGTCGGTTATCCCAGATTCTCGCCAGCTTTTAGATGATTTTGTACAATCTCTCAAGAGTATCACAGATGCTGCTTCAAAATTGTCATAGAATAATGAAAATCAAGAAGAAGCTCGATTAACTCATTCACACGCTATATATACATTCCGAAAGAAAGTCGTTCATATTTTTTTGATTAAATGAAAAAGAATATTTGTCCTTATATTATTTGATGTCAATAGAATTTGAACTCGGCGTTTATAAAAACTCATATTGGTACTTGGTTTCTCCACTAGAGGCTGTTTATTTCAAACAGAATTTCTGTACAGAATATTTATTTTGAAGAGTTTTTTTGTAAGTTTCTTTCTGATTTTGGGACAATCTTCTTTACAACCTTGGAACACCTGGAGTGAAAGAAAAATACATGGTTAGTTACAAAAATACTTCAACTATTACTACATGCTTAAAATGGGGGTAGATTGGCATCTTTAATTAGGATGACTCAGCTAATTATGCGGCAGGCAACCATATTAGTTGTCTTTTAATTCCAAACGGACCTAACACCTTCGTTTCTCACAATTTAACCCATAGATTACAATCCAATTGAACTACATAAACTAATGGTGATTTTTTTTTTTGCTTAGAAACCTGTAGGTGTATTACATTAATCGGAAAATGGGTACATAATGTTCGTGAGATATACTCACACATTTGGATTTCCTCTTACTCAATCTAGTTCTACTCTAACAGCTCTAACCTGCTCTACACATCCGGCTTAAGTCTCAAGTCCTTATTACAGAATTCATAACAAAACATACAACATAAAATATAAAACATCCATAGATAAGATAAAACATAGCAAAATAAGCCACGAGTAACGCACACGCCTCCGTGTCCATCAGTGATGCCGTCGACCTGTACTTCGCCCCGAATTCCACCAGCCCTCCTTCCTTTAGCAAGACGAAAGCCACCCCACCTCCTTCCCCCATCTTCCATGATCCATCTAAGAAACATTCATAGGATGTTGTATTTAGTTCAGTTAGGGTTATGTTTGGATTGTTCTGTGTGGTGGTTTGTTTGTAGGTTCTAGTGTCTCTTGAGCTTTGTGTCATTGTTTTGCTTGGTTGACACACTTTTGGGGGTCGAAATTCTTTGCTTGGAAGATTAGCTCACATCTCCCCTTCCATATGAGCCAGAGAGTGTTTGCTAAGGCGGCGAAGCCCGGTTCGTCAAGATATTGTTGGAGCATGTTGATGACGTATGGCATGCTTCCATGGAGGTCGTCCGTCCTTAGCCCGAGGCTTGACATGAACCATGTTTGGCGCGACGTGTCGCACTTGAAGAATAGGTGGATAAGATCTTCTTCGTGGGTGGTGCATCTTGCACATGTCGGGTCGGTGTGCCCCAATCGCCTATGTAGTACTTGTGATGTCTGGATGGCTTTGTTGCATAGTCTCCACATGAACGTTCTTACTCGCGGAATGAGCAACTTGTTGCCCCAGATTTCCCCCCATAGGGCTCTCATCCCTGTACCCGTTTGATCAGTCGGTGTGTACGTCAGCCTTTTATATGCCTCTTTGACGGAGAAAGCTCCGTTCTTCGCCGGCTGCCATATGAGGATGTCGGGTTGGTTTAGACGTGTTTGCGATATGGGGTTGTGAACAATAATGTTTAAGGCTTGTTGTTATCAGAATAGGTCAGTGAGTGTGTGTATGTCCCACTGTGTATTCGCTTCGGTTTGGAGAAAGCAATGTTTAATGGTGAGGTTTCTTTCCTGGTTGTTCAATGGTCTTCTTTCGAACCAATGCTGCCTCCATGGCTGCCCGATTGCCCAGCACGTTTCTCCATTCCCTATTCGTCATGTCGTGTTGTTGGCTATGAGGTCCCGCGTTGCCAAAACTCCCCGCCAAAATTTCGAGCATTGGATATTGCGTCTGGTATGCCATAACGTGTTCATGGGATAGTATTTTGCCTTGATGAGTTTTGCCCAAGTTTGTGTCTCACCTTGAGGTAGCGCCCATACATTTTTTGCGATCATGGCTTTGTTAAATTCGTGCAACTGTCAGATGCCTAACCCGCCCATTCCTTTGGGTTGTTCGATGGTGGTCCATTTGCAAAGTGCCATGTATCTGCCCTCACTTTTACCCCACCAAAATCTGCGAATTATTTTTGTCAACTCGTCTATGGTTTCTTTTGGAATGAGTTCGGTTCCCATTAGGTATACTGGCAATGCTTGTAAGACCAATTTGATTAGCCTAATCGACCGACGTGTGAGAGGCATTTTGTTTTCCATCCGGCAAGCTTTGCTTGCGTTCGCTCAATTAAGTAGTTTGATTGCACATCCCCCCCATTGGATTGCACATATGCCCCCAATTACCGCTCAGTATTGCTTGCTCTTGAAGCGTTGAAAGCTGCTAGCATTTGGTGTGCGAGTGGATCACCCGTGGCTCGGCTAAACCAAAGCTTTGATTTTGCCGGATTGAGTGTTTGTCCCGAAAGTTGCTCAAACATGCGTAATATGTGGAGGAATCTCTCGGCTTCTTGAGTGGAAGACTTGCCGTAGAGTACCAAATCATCTGCAAATAGCCAGTGGGTTAGGATTGGGGCGGAGGGTGTTAACTTGATCCCTTTTATGTATTCTATTTCCACAGCGTATTTTAGGGACCTAGCCAAGATATCCATGCCAAGTATAAAGAGATAATGTGATAGTGGGCACCTTGCCGGAGTCCTCGTTTAGGTTTGAAGAACCCATCCCAGGCGTCATTGAAGATAATGGTGAATTGTGCGATCGATACACATGATCTGATTAGGTTTACTAGGTGGACGGGGAATTCGTAGAGAAGTAGTACATCATATAAGTAGTCCCAACTCATGCGGTCGAATGCTTTTGCTAGATCCGCCTTCATTGCGAATTCGGTGTGTTTGTAGGATGGGTTAGAGAATGTGTGGAGTACTTCGCGAAGGATAATAACATTCTCTAAGATTGAGCGACCCGGCAGGAAGGCGCCTTGTGATTCATGCACTAGTTTCATGACAAGTGGGCGTATGCGGTTAACGATGATTTTTGTGATAATTTTATAGATATTGTTGAGAACATTTATGGGCCTATAGTTGGTTATTTTTGTTGGATGGTCGGATTTTGGCACAAGGACGAGGTTCGAGTGGGCTATTTCTTCATTTATCTCTCCCGTGTCGAAGAAGTGTTGTATGGTCTTGGTGACTTGAGCGGTCACGAGGGGAAATGCGGCTTGTAAAAATCTGCCCAAGATCCTGTCGGGTCCCGGACTTTTGTCCGGCGGTCCAACAAGGAGATCGCCGTTTTAATCTCCCCCAGTGATGGTGTTGAGGTGAGGCCGGCCACGTCTAGTCCATCGAGTTGAGGGAGTTGGGCTAGGAAATGAGACGGGTATATCTCAGCAAGTTTTGAGACTTGTTGGAAGGCGAAGACGTCTTTGTAATAGTCTACGAATGCCCGTCGGATTTCCTTCTCGTTGCCGAGCCATGTGTCATCGGCGAGTTGCAGCGAGGTAATCTCATTTCTCCTCCTATGTATGGTTGTTGTGTGGTGGAAGAACGAAGTATTTCTATCTCCTAAGAGTGTCCATTTCAAACGTGCCCTCTGGAACCAATATGTCTCTAGTTGGTTTAGTGTATTGTCGTATTCTTGTTGGAGGGACATTTGTGCTTGCCAGTTTTCTGTGGAAGGTGGGTCCTCTTGTAACCTGAGCATTGATTCTTCTAAGTTGGCCACTTTGGTGGCCGGTTTAGGTTTCCGACGAGCCCATGAGCCTAGGTGACTATTAAGGTTTGTATAGACGGTCATCCAGTCTTGACCTCCATCTTGTAAAGCCGTTAGACAAATTTGTTGGAAGTCTGGTTCTTGGAACCACCAGTGCTCGACGCGGAATTTTTTAATAGCCTTCATTTTCGGTGGATAGGGCCGCAGCAAGATGGGGTGGTGGTCGCTGTGGAATTTTGGAAGGTGGAACACGGCTGCGTTGGGGTCGAGTGATTGCCATGTTGCGGTAACGAGGCATCTGTCCAGTCTCTGTCGGATCAGCCGGCCGGTGTGCCTATGGTTGGACCAAGTATATGCGGGTCCGTGGTGACTAAGATCTATTAGTCCGTTGAAGTAGATGAAATCAGAGAAGACACGGTTGTTAGCATTCATTTTTCTCGTCCCCCCTTCCTTTTCTTGTGGTGAGATGATAGCGTTAAAATCCCCGAGTAGGCATGTAGGCAAATTTGAAGCATTGATTTTGAATTCTTTTGCCCAAATATTTGGGTTCAGGATTTTATGAGGGTCACCATAGATTCCACCTAGCCTCCATTCATTTCCGGATATAGGATCGGTTACGGTTGCGAAGACAAAGTGTTTACAAGACGCGGTGATTATGACGGAGACATTGTCGGCCCATAGCAGCCACAACCCGCCGCTTTTCCCGCGAGAGGGAATTACAAAAGAGTTTGGTAGCGGCAGCTTCCTTATTCTAGCCATTGATTTGGCTTTATTGCATCTAGTTTCAGAGATAAACGCTAATAGAGATTTAGAGCTGCGGAGGTAACGTCCAAGTGTTTGAATTGTCGCGCGGCCTCCACTCCCACGACAATTCCAGGATGTTTTGGTCAGAAAGGTACTGTGGTGGACAGCTGGAAAGTTGTTCATATCATTTAATAGGCTGGTAAGGTTGCAACTTTTTGAGAGATTTTGTGGTCCATAATGTCTTTGACGTAGGGATGCGACAGGTGGACGGTTCGGATAGGCTAAGAAGGGGTATGTTTTTAGATATGGAAAGTTCTTACTTGACCTCATATGTAGAGCCGACAAACTTGTTGCATGAGATAGAGCCGTGATGTGCAACTTATTGTTTGATTGAGGCCTATAGGGGGGTTTAAAAGGTCTAATGTGCGGAAATGTGAATATTTGTATTTTTAGGGTTCTATAATTTTTTTTATATTGTTTTTAGACTTTTGTTGATGGTTGTTTGAATATTAATTAACAAAGAAAAATAATAAACAAGAAATTAATGTAAATAGAAAAATAAAGAGATACCGAACACACGAACTTGTTGACGAAGTTTGGCGAGGTAGTTGCGTTAGCCTTAACCACCCGTTTACTCACTAGCGGCCCTTACCGCGTTCACGGGTTGCCTACTCTCCGAGACTTGCCTTGCGGCTCCGATTTCACTAACAAACAAGATCGATTACAGGACCTCGAACCACCGCTCGTCTTACAACAACCTTGACGAATCGATGGAGCGATAATTTACAATCCAATCTCAATTTCAACTCAAAAAACCAACACGAGCAACACGCTCAAAACTCCACTAATCTCACTTTAAAATTTAGAGAATTTAACTAGTATTAAGAAGAGAGAATTTCTACTTTTTATCAATAGAAATCGTGTCTTTTTTCTGAGAAGGTGGCCACCTCTTTTTAAAGGAGGAAAGAACAGCCTTCAGAAAAGGAATCCTGCGCAGTTCTATTGCCAACAGAACTATTTCGTTGTCAACGGACTGTAAAAACGGAAGGAAATTAAAGCAAGATATTCTCCCAACGGCTAAAAATATAATGGTCCGTTGCCAACGGACTATACAACACAAATCGACAGCCGATGTTAGGGAGAAAAAATCTTCAACGGGCCAGTTCCGTTGTCAACTCAGTGGTCCGTTGGAAACGGACCAACGGAACTAGCCAGAAATAGGCAATTTGCAGATTATACTCTCTTTTCAATAATAATTTAACTTCTCACCAAACTAAACCCACACTAAGAGCTAAGAAGCTTGCTCCCACGCCTTGAAATGCTCTCTTGAAATTCTTTGCATGCGTGACGACTTCTTATTCTTTTGAGATAGGCAGGATGCGACCGAGACATTTCCGAGAACTTGAACGTGCGACTATCTGGCTCAAGACATTCTCACACAAAAATATTAGTAGCTCGGAATAGTTTTAAATATCATCAAACTGAGGATAACACAACTCAGTCGGCGTGACCAGAAGCTTTATCAGTTTGTTTCTGAACTCTTCACGTGAATGAGTTAAGGCACTATTTGGAGAGTTGAATGGGCTTGGTGTATATTTTTTTGGCTGTGGACCTAGTATAGGAATTAGGATGTTTATTTGTCTTTTGCGTTGGTGCGCCGTGAGCCGGGTTTATACACGCTTCCATGTTTATTTCTTCTAGGGTTTGAAGTAAGTTGTTGTTCGGCTTAGGTGGCGCCATGGTTGGTTCCGGCAGTGTAATTTGTAGAACATTTTCTCCGTGTAGCTCGTATATGCACTTCTTGTCGACCGGTTCGTCTGGGTCGGAGTCCGGATCCCAAGGTGCCGGAGTTGGTGGGTCGTTGTTTGCGGGCGGGTCCGGTGGCGGGGGTGGGGGGTGTAGATGAGTATGTGCTGGATCGAGGTAGAACGGCTGGCCGAAGTATGGCTCCGGCGGTGGGCCATCTTCCGGTTCGAACATTTCGAATATGTGTCAAGTGAAAATTCTATACAATGTCCAAGTCCATCCATGACAGATTCTCAGGCCGGTTGGAATGAGGCGTATGGCCGGAGTGAGAACCTCGCATAGCAAGCTGATCTTATCTGTGCCGTTGAGGTTACATTCATCTACTCTAGTGAGTACCCCAAATGTAGAGATTGCCATGCGAAAGTATAAGATATCCCAATAATGCAAGGGGAAATTTTGAAGCTCGAGATGCACTCTCCACATATGAGGAACTCGGCGTGGTGCGACATCATGTCACCATCTCAGAATGAGTCCTAGAAGTTCTTTCCAGAGGAGTTTCGCGGCTATTACTCGCTCTGTTGAGATCTGGTGAGGAAGCACCATGAGAATGATGTTGTTTGCGTACGGGATAGCTCTATATGCGTTGAAGTGTCCTCCATAGTGGTCGTGGAACCACCGGCGGGCGGTGCTCGGGGAGGGGATGCCTTAAGGTCTTATCGGAACAAGGAAGACAGTGCGGTGAAGCTCTTGGTGCAGCGGCATGGTGATGCCTTAGGTAGGCAGTACGCAGTAGGTGTACTCCACTGGGTCATTTGGCAGGGGGAACCAAGGTCTATCGTGGGCCATTGACAAAGAGGAGAAGAAACGCTGAGTAAAGAGCGCGTGGAGAGGAGAAGAGGGAGGTTGAGAGAGTGGTTTAGAGTCTGGGTAGGGCAGAAGAAAGTGAGCTGAGATGGGAGGGTGGAGCCATTAGAGAAGACAGTCTCGATTAAACTTAACTAATGGTGATTTTACCCCCAAATATTACATCACACAAGTTTGAATAAAAAACGAAATTACTGTCAATAATATCTTTGTCACCCCTCATTTTTTTTCATTTATTTATAATATAAGGGTGTTACTATTGGTCCCTTGATCGGTTTAGACCCAAAAAGATTGCCAAAAGCAAAAACTATAACCAACGCCTTATCAATCAGCTGTGTGACACTTATTCACTCTTTTTTGCGATAGCAAGCTAGTTAACTTAATTTTGGTTGCCATTAGTTTTTAATTTGATTTTTTTTTCATGTTTGATGATTAACTGCTTATAGGGGAAGGTTTGATTTTGAAGAAGACCTCGATGAGGTGGATTACCGTGATGAGAATGACATTCTCTGATCCAGCCGTAGGCTGAAGATTATGTTTGATATCTTGCTCTTTTTTTGTTATGGATGTGAAACTTTTTAATTATATTTCTATTTTAGTTTGGAATGCTAAAGGGTTAGGAAACACCCGTAAGCGAAACGTGGTCAAAAAGTCTATTAGAGACTCTAAATGTCACTTGTTATGTTTGCAAGAAACTAAATGGTAATCTTCCAACTTTTTTGATATGAGAAAAGTATGTCCTGCTAGATTTAATAACTTTGTTTGCAAGCCAGCGAACGGATCCAAAGGATGACTCCTCTCCGTCTGGTCGAATGCTTTTCTTTTCGAATCCTCCTTCACCTTGCAATTCTCTCTCAATGTGGTATTGAAAACGCAATCAGGATTCAAGTTCATCCTTTCAAATGTATATAGCCCCATAGATGATAGGCTTAAGCAAGGATTCCTAGATGAACTTGCTACTGTAAACGCCTCTCTTGACCTTCCTTGGATTGTGGTTGGCGATTTCAACCAGATCCGTCACCCCTCAGAATCCACGGACAATAACCACTCTCTTGATTCTATCTTTAACTTTAATCATGCTATTAATGCTCTAGGCCTAGAAGAGCCTTCGCTGCCTTCAAGGGCATTTATCTGGACCAGTAAACGTCCAATTCCCACGCTATCCAAATTAGATCGAATTTTTTTCTCTCATCACTTTCTATCCCTTAACATCTCTCCTTCTTTAATGGATTTACCATAAACAACGTCTGATCATGTCCCTCTCAAAGTTTCCTTTACTAAACCAGGAGCCGCACCAAAGAGGTTGTGGAATCTCGAGAGGTTTTGGCTACAAAACGAATCAATTGCTGAGGTAATCAAAGAAAACTCGAAACCGACCATAAACATGCGTAATCCAGCAAAGCGATATCTAATGAAGCTGAGAGCTTTAAGATTCGCTCTTCATAAATGGGCTAAAGAAAAGTTCCATAACGACGATTTCTTCTTAGAGAAGGCTAAATACTTCACTCGAGTCAGTGACTTAATTGAAGAGAAGAGAAACCTCACAAACGATGAGAGGTTATTAAGGATTGACTTACGAGAATCCATTCATAAAATCTCAGACCGCGAAAAGTCTAAGTGGCAGCATAGATCATCATGCACTTGGCTTAAACTGGGGGATAAAAATTCCAAGTATTTTCATGTCGTAGCATCAGTAAGGCGGAATAAGAATAACATTCATGAACTATCAGTTCCGCATTTAGCTCACAAGATCCAGGACCCAAAGGAGATCAATGAGGCTTTATTTTCTTTCTATAAAGACTCTATGGGTAGCCCAAATGATAATGTCATCATTCCTAATTATAATGGACTCTTGGGGTGCTCATCTCTGAACCTAGACAGGCTTGTGGAGCCGATCACATAGCAGGAGATTTTGAGCACGGTAATGCAAATAAAATGTGGAAAAACTTCGGGACCTGATGGCCTACCAATTGAATACTTCCAACAGCATTGGCCTTTATTCAAAGAAGAGCTCATACCAATGGTACAAGCCTTCTTTGATAATAAACTTGAGTTATGGCGGCTGAATCGAGCCCCTATCACTCTCATTCCCAAAAACAAAGAGCCTCAACAAATCAAGGACTATAGACCCATTAGTATCATCTCGGCTCCCATAAAAATTATTTCCAAAATTCTCGCAACACGGTTGCAAAAGAAAATGCCCTCGTTAGTAAATCTTAATTAATCTGCGTTCATCAAGAAAAGATGTATCACAGAAACCTGACTAGTAATGAGAGAGCTTCTCCACTTTTATCACAAAAGAAAGATTCCTTCAGTCATGCTCAAGCTAGATATTGCGAAGGCATTTGACAACATTTCTTGGAAATTTCTATTTCCTTTACTGCGAGCAAAAGGGTTCCCGGAGAAGTGAATTCTTTGGATCCAAAACCTTCTGACATCCTCCTCATCCCACATAAAGTCAAATGGGATCACCTCAGAGTACTTCACCCACAAAAGAGGAGTGAGACAAGATCCACTCTCTCCACTTATCTTTAATCTGGCTATAGATGTTATACAATCAATCTTTAAGAAGATTAGCCATCTTTTCATTACGGTCACGGGCATTGACCCTCAAATACTCCAATATGCCGATGATACAATCATGTTCGTAGAAGCGCATCCTACGAACCTTAAAATGGTGGCATATGGCCTAGACCTCTTTTCGGAGATAACAGGATTACAAATTAATTTGGACAAAAGTGCTTTCTTCCCAATCGCACTCCCACAACATGTACACAATGTAGTCACAAACATTCTAAGATGCTCCAAAATGACATTGCCAATGTCCTACCTTGGAATTTCTCTGTCATTCAAAAAGCCTAAGAAGGTCACTTATCTGTCGTTAATTAAAAAAATGCCAAGATAGAATAGCGGCATGGAAAGAACGTCTACTCTCCACAGGAGGTAGGTTGACCCTTATCAAAACCACTCTAAGTGCACTTCCGATCTACTCTATGCAAGCGTTAAAACTGCCTAAATAGGTTATTAAACAACTAGAAAAGACAATGAGGGCATTCTTGTGGAAAGGGAGTGACAGATGCAATCCTGGAAATTGCTTACTAAGTTGGAGGAGACTAGCCTTACCAAAACATTTTGGCGGACTGGGAGTGGCTAACATAGCCACACAAAACGATGCTCTTGTGCTTAAATGGTTATGGAAAATGGACCAAAATGAAAACGGTTTGTGGCAACATTTCTTGCACCTGTTGTATGGCATAACAGGCACAACACACCTGGGGGAGATTAATGATAATAACCTCTCTTTCTTCTTAAGAGAATTAAAAAAACTCATGCCTGCTTTAGCCGCCAGTTCAGAACTCGATCAAGACACGGGCTTAATGACTTGGAAATGGAATAGTGATGGAACGTTTTCATCTAAGCCCGCCAATAATTTCATGATATACCCTGGAAAAAAATGTGAGTGGCAAAAATTTGTGTGGAAGCTCAAAGTGCCTCACAAGGTTCAGTTCTTTATCTGGCTCACCTGCCATAATAGAATTAACACGGCAGATAATTTATGTAAAAATAGGTTGGCCACACGACGATAAGTGTACCTTCTGTGGATCCTCTTTTGAAACAAGAGATCATATTCTAGGAGAATGTTCATTCGTAATAGCAGCATGACGCCTCGTCAGAAGGTTTTGTAACCTACCGATAACCTTTGACCAGCAAGGAGACTTCCTATAAACATGGTTGTCAACAAGGAAACGCCTCGTCCAACAACTCAGAATACAATGGGAGGCGATATGGGCTTCCCTGGCGCATGGAATACGTGGAAAGAGCGAAACAATCGCATCTTTAACGGTAAAAAAGCTACACCGTTAATTATAGCAAGGAGGGCGGTTGAAGAGGCCAATCTCTGGTTACAAAACTGCTAGGTGAATAGTCCATGCATGAATCAGTAGCCAGGCATCTTTCAATGTCAAACTAAGGCTATAAACTTGTAAAATGTAATTACTTTTTACTTATAAAATCTGAGCAGATGCTATTTGCATCTACTCCTTCATGTAATTTGTCAATATAGGGCATAAAATATTCTATGCATAGCTAAGACACTCACTCCTGTTGCTAAATTTCATTCGAAACACAAAATATATTCCACATGTTCTTAAATTTTTTTTTTTTTTGAAGTACATAGAAATAAAACAGGAGTGATATCCATAAATTCTGCTTGCTTGTTGTGCTTGTTTCATTAGGCAATCCATCATGATACGCAATCTGAACATATTTACATGTTAACTACTTCAAGAAGAAAAATGAAATGGATAATAAATAATGTCACACTTCCAAAAGAATCAGTCAATTTCAGTTTCAATTTCCTCATATGAACAATGTGAAAAAGGAAAAACCAAAGAACTCTCATTTTTTACACATGTCTATTCCTACTTATACACACCCCTTACTCTATGACCTCTCCATGCAATCCATTTACACATCTCACACTATCCATATTCCAACATAAAAAACAAAAAAATAAAAAAAAAATCACCACCACACCATACAAAAAAATCAAGCATGGTATCATTACGCACAATCACAACTCATCAACAACTCTAAAACAAGTTCGTCCACAAGCTCGTCCTTAATCCGTCTCTCAATCTCCCTCCCAACCAAATCCATATTTCCTTCCAACTCAACCCATTTCCCATCAAACACTTTCGTTTCCGGATCCCCTCTCATCAAATTCTCTCTCATCCTCACCAACTTTTGCCAAATTTTCTCAACTAACCCTTCCGCTCCCCACATCGCTCCGATTTTTATTTCATTTCTCACCCACGGTCTCAAATCCGTCAGAGGAGAGAGAATCTCACCCAAAATTGAATTTACCATGTCAAAAAGAAGTTTTCGCTCGGACCGAGTCCAGTTTGAAATTTTCTTGTACTTCTTTTCGAGGTTTGAGAACATTTGAGGGCGGATTGGCGAATCGGTTTCGTAACATAATTTGAGGAGTTTTTTTTGGTCGGAAGCGGAGTGGAAACCGGAGTCGATTAGCATGTCGAGGAGGTAGGAAAAGTCTCGCTCTTCTTCGTCGGAAAATTCGAGATTTATTTCTTGGATTAATTGGAGATTGTTTTCTTTTTCGGTGTAGAGGATTTGGGGAAGTTCGTATGATGAGGAGTCGAGTTCGTGTTTCAGAAGGCCAAGTTGCTTCTGAAGCTCTGAAGAAGAAAAACGTTAAAATAGGGATAGATATTTAGGAAAAATAGTGCTAATAAAAGAGTAAATCTTGTAAATATTTAGAAAAAATATATAAAAAGCTTCATTTGGAACTCTTCAAATTTAGAAAAAATTGTGATAAATATTTAGAAAAAATTTGGAGGGGCATTTAAGCCCTCTCCAAATTTCCTAAAAAAAAAAATAAAATAGTGATAAATTCGCCGTAAGTCCCTGTACTTTAGCCGGATTGCAATTTAGTCTCTGATTAATTTGACATGCTAGGTTCTTGTATCTTATGAAAATATGCATGCTTAGTCCCTGAGTTAGGGACTAACCGACCTTGCATAATTCTTTAAAGTATAGGGACCAAACATGTCAAATCAATAGTTCAGGGACTAAATTGCGATCCTATTAAAGTACAAGGACTAATACTGTAATGTATTACTGTAAGAGGATAAATTTTGATGTTAGTTTAATTAGTTAGGGACTAACTTTGATGTTAGTGTAATTAGTTAGGGACTAACTTTGATGTTAATTTAATTAGTAAGGGACTAAATGTGCACAATTCTTTAACTTACATGAACCAAACATGTCAAATCAATAGTACAAGGACTAAACCACAATCCAACTAAACTACAGGACTAATATTGTAACGTATTATTGTAAGATACACAGAAAAGAAAGAGGATAAATTTTCAGTTAATTTAATTAATTAATTACCTTTAGGGTCTGGAATAACTCGTTTGAGATCCAGTACTGAAACTGGGCTTGGCTGTCTTGCCTCTAAAGAATCTGTTGGTGAGCTGGATTCAGTGGAATTATTACTCGATAAACAATTCTGATTTTTACACAAAAAAAAATGAGAGATTTAGTTAACATGAGTTAAGATTCGGAAGTGAAATGAGATGAAAAGTGGAGTTGAATGAGTATACCTTTTGATGGATTGAAGAAATATCTCTCTCCTTTGTAATTTCTTGCCCAATTTGCTGCTCGGTAAATCTCCCATTTATATTAAGTAATATATCTGAGCTCAAATTATTGGAAGAATGAAGGATTTGTAAGAACTCCTTGATTGGCATTTTTGCATTTACACCCCTATTCAAGAAACCTTTCTCTTTCACATTAAAACTGTTCCTTTTGTTTATATCAACTGCTGTTTCTTTAGCCGAACAATTTACTACAGAAGAATGGTGAAACTCAGAATTTCTGACTGGCAATTGCCTGTAACTCTCTTTCCAATTTTCTGATTTTTCCATTCTGACAGATTCAGCCAATTTTCTGATTTCATCTTTGCTGTACAAAATTAATGGGATCACATTGTATAATTCGCTTTGTGAAGAACTTTGAACCAATTCTGTTTCTTCAAAGTTCCGTAGTGATGAATTGGTCATGCACAGATTTGATTTTTGAAAACTCGATTTTTCAAAATTATGCGATTTTGAAATGTGGCTCCATTTTGATACTTTGAGCTGGTTTCTGTTTCTTGACGAGACGGAACAATTTAGATTGTTGCAATGATTTATACATACGCATTTATTGCCATCCATGTGGTTGACTATTCCTTCTCTTGAGTTGACTTTTGATTTACTCATGCGTATATACTCAAATCCTGTGTAGAACTTTAAAAATGAAAAAAAAATAGAAGATTTATCAGTTCAAAGCGCAAAGAATACTTAGATTTGACAAATAAAAGAGCATGTGGTATGTATGGAAATATTTCAACACTTGGTATTTTTGTGGTATTCTGGCCTAAATTTGATGTTTATTGCCTCAAAAAAAAAAAAATCAATTTATTAAAACCCCAAATAAATACAAATACCCAAAAGATTAGTAACTAAGTAACATTTACCATTCTAAGTCTCCACATGATATAAAAGAAAGCAAGAAGCTAGAAGCAAGAGAAAGTACACACAGTTCAAACTGAAGAGAAGCCGCCAACTCAGCAGAAAATCCAATTCAAAATGAAGATAGAACGAAACCCTAATTAATATTAGGGCAAAAATGAGCAATCAACCAACCAGCTTGTAAGAGCTTCTTCCTTTTTCACAAAAAGAATCTGGCAAAAAGGAAAAAAAGAAAGAAAAAAAAAAGAGGTAAAGAAGCAAGAATTTACATTAATTTTGTCTCTTTTTGAGGCACTTTTGTTTAATCAAATGTCCTAAAACGGTTGTAAATGATAAAACAAATAGCCATGTCAAAAACGAGTAGGCTTCTTGTATTACATTTTCAGAGAAATATGCATTAATTTAAGACATTTTATATACACATCAAAAGACCATGTCAATCAAAAATTAAATAAAAATGAATTAAATTAATACAAGATCTGTAGCTCCTATCCATATGACTTTTGGTGGGAAATATATTTTTATTTAGATATTGTATTAAATAGAAGTGATAAAAATATTCTTCCATTCAAATCAGAGAAACGTGCCACAATATTAGAGTTGTGAATATAAAAACAACACTGAAAAGAAGAACAAACAGTGGATCTTAACAGCTAAAGAGAAGTTGCATAGAAATCCAATGAAATTAAAAAAAAAAAAAAGAATGGTCTTCCCAAATGATAGCCAAAATCATAGAAATTGCCAAGAAATAACTAAAATGAATAAAAAGGTAATAATCTACGGATTTTAAATTAAAAAATGTGATGTTCATTGAAATTTTCAAAATTAAATTAATTAGGTTAAATAACCAGGCGGCGAAACAAACTCCTAAGCATAATGTTTTTCCATTTAGGTTATTAAAACAGGACCACATTTTTTTTTCTTTTTAACTCAAATTATATTAAATCAACTCCAATACATGAGAAACCCCAATTCTTTAGCTTAGCAAAATAGCAAGCCATTCAAAACATTCCCTTTTGTGTTTCATCAAAAAAGTACAGATTGAATCAGGATGCAGAAGAACAATTGAAATTCGTAAGGGGGGAAATAAAAAAAGGTTCATAATTGAGCCTTATGGAATGGAAGAATTAGTATTAAGAATTATAAAATCATGAAATAAATCATGCTAATATTCTATGTATCATTCAAATACCATGTCTCCAAAAAAATAAAATCAAACTATAATCTGCATGTTGCTTTCAAGTAAAAAGAAGAAAACAAATCAAACTATAATTCAATTAGTTATTTTCTAATAAGCAATATGATAGAAAATTAATTTAGTCTGAAATTTGAGCTTAAGCTGCAAAAGCAATACTCCTAAATCAAACTGATCATCACAAATAACTTGGAATTTAATCAAACAAAGAATCATTTCTTCAGTTTAAACCTCTTAGCGAGCTAAACCCATCAAAACAAATCATCAATCAAACCAGGAAATTCAACGAAAAAGATTAAAAAAAAAAAAGGCATACTGACATTTGTTCAATCAATTTGATCTCTAAACAAGCAACCCAAAAAATCCAATGCGATTCTCCATTAATCCAATCATTCCTCCTCCGAATTTAAACTCAACTAAAACCCACGCACAAATTTAAAACACAAAATCACATTAAGAATTAAGTAATCATGTTTCCCAAATCGTACCTTCTCTTCTCCAATAGCTCCGCCAATAAACCCACTCAACCACGCTACATAAACACGAATTAATTAATTGGCCAGTAAAGATTGAATAAAACTCCGTTTGAATAAAGAAATGGAAAGAGAATTGAATAATTGGGTGGAGACAGAAGAGAAGATTTAAGGCTTAATAAATGACGGGGGTTGAAAAACAGCTTAACGGAACAGAGTTAAGGCCAGACTGATCATGGGAAGGGATTAAACTGGCTTAATCCGTTTTGATTAAGGATTGATTAGTTGGAAATGGATTATTTATTGCTGACTGTTTCAACGAGTGGAATATTAACTGAAGTTCAGATCCTATGTGTCATATTTGGTCCTGATATGTAAAGTCATTATAATCAGATAATAATATATGTTTCAAATTATTGTTTTTTTATTTGTTTATGTATTGGATTTTTATATGTTTGATTATTATAGATTTAACAGAATTATAATGATGGTATGCTCTAGAATAAAAAAGTTGTGAAAAAATACTGTTTTTTTATTTATATTTTGATTTTTAGATATTTATTATTTTGAATTCAATGAAATTATGATGGTGTTCTGTTCTGATGAGAGGTTTCGATCTTTTTTTTTTTTGATGTTCAACCATTCGATTGAAAGACTTTGTTAAATATGTATTAAATTGTGTTTGGTGAGAATTGAATCCATGATCTTTGACTACACATGTAAATATTTTAACCAACTAGGCTACAAGCTATTTACAACAGAGGTTTTGATCTTAGATTAAGCAAGTGTAATTAATGAATAGTATGTTTATTCTGAAATATTATATGTGATTATGTCTGAAATATTATATGTGATTATGTGTTTCTGATATTTTAATATGATTAATAAAATTATGGATATTTAATTCAGTTTTATATCATCAAAATGAGATAGTAATTATGATCATTAGTAGAAGGTAGAGACAAACATGATTATTTTCTTAAATTATATCTTGATTTTTATTTATTTATTATTTTAAATTGAATAATATTAAGAACATAAAACATTTAAACAAAGAGTATTTTGGTCTCAAATAAAATTTAGTTAGATTTTATGTTACATTTAACATTATAAAAGAAATTTTGAACCTAAAATATGAGTGCAATATTTCAAATTTCAAAACAAAGTTGAGACAACATGAGTAATTGTTGCATAACCCACATAACACGGAGGATTATTATACTATCATATATTGATTTCACGAGTAAAATTGATGGCATTGCCGCATCATACAGGTTGCAACGGTCAATTCTACCTAACTCCGAGTCAGAAGAAACTTATATTTGACTAAAATTGGTGTAGCAAGAACAAAGGTCTTCTTATGAAGATCATCATTTACAATGTTTCAAACTATATATACTTGCCATTAAAATTGGTCAGATTGATATTCATTTGAGATTTCTTACAGTTTGTGCTATATTAGAAGGTTTATGGCCATAGCTATTTCTGTAACGAAACGGAAGTAGAGTGTTATAATTTCAATATCATAATTATAAAATATGCTATAGAAAAATAGTTTTTAACAAATATATGTATAAGATATTCTTTTAATACACAATAGATATTTATAGTAGACAAAATGATTATTGAAATAATATTTGTTTATTATATACTATAATTTTATGATTAAGAAAAGAAAGCCGCCTTTTATAATATAATAATAGTTTATGCCAATAAACTATTATATTAAGTTTTTATAATTTTAAAATAGATCTTTAATTTCCCCACCTCTTTATTTTGCAAAGTCTTTTGAGACCTTTCAAGAGTTCACATCACCCAAATTATTTTCCTCTATTGGATTAAATAATATGGTTAAATCTAAACCATTGATGTGATATCATTTATATCTCATACTAACATGTATAACAATGATTAGTGATTTTCGAGTTATTCTTGACCATTAAATTTTAATTAAATGGTTCTAACGAATCATGATACATAATTATGTTCAATTATTAATACAAAGAAAATATGAAGAGTTCATTTATTAAAGCATATTTAGTTTTTCTTTTTCTTTTTTAAAACAATAGTAATTCATGATAATAAAATATTGTATTTCTCACGTTAGAATCTTCAAAACTAAATTTGAATTTTCTCTTTATTTTGAATTCCATATTATTATGGTTTCAATTTTTTTTGGCAAGTATGCAAAGATAAACTATATAATAAAATATGCTCATGTGGGAAATATATTGTTACATAATTAGATTTAAACAATTAGACATTTAAAATGTAATGCAATAAATTATTTTTTTTGAATTATCAATAAATTATAAATTCAAACATTTAGATAAATTAACTTCACCCCATTATTTTCACCTTTTTTTAGCATTCTCATTGAATCATATTATCAATTTTCTCTGGATCGTCCGATCAAAAATTTTCTCAAATTTTATTATTTAATTTCTCAAGCTCCATGATATTTTATAGTAATATGTGTATAATTATTAATACATAATCATATAATTTGTTACGTTGTTATTTTTTATATTACATTTTTGATTTGGTCATAAGTCATAACTATTAAGTTCTTGGGTTCTCAATACAAGAAATACATTACATTAATTAATATATTACATATTTCAATGATAGCTATATAATTCAATTATAAGAAAATATTCATGTTATATTTTCTTATATTAGTACAATTTTTTTCTCTATATATAATATTATATTTTTTGTTCAAACATAATATTAAATATTAATAATTTTTTCACTTATATAAAAAAAATGAAATGTCTCTGACTAGATCTTTCGGTGCTTTCACTAAAATCTTCAAAATAAATTGTGTTATTTTTTCTTTTTTCGAACTCCATCTAATGATGATTATTACTTATACATTTTTCTAAATATAATATATCAAAAGATAACAACATAACTTTAAAGAAGAATTGAAAATAATCTTAAATTGAGATAAAAATGATTAATTTAGTGTCTTATTTAAAAATTATTTTTTTCTTTCCATTAAGTAAATAAACAATACCCAACTCATGATTTTATATTTTTTGTTCAAAGCGAACTTATAATTATTATAAAACTAATATCAACTTTAATGATAATTATTAGAATTTATTAAAGTAGCATGATGTGAAATCATTTGGACAAATCCTTTGCACCAAATTCTAAAAAAGTCTTTCACACTTCCAAGTTACAACCCACTCAATTCAAAACTGCCCAATAGAGTAGGTAGATTATATATTTAGTGATGTGAGACACAATTTCAAATGCTCTCAAAAAATTATTTTTGGTATGTAATAACTAATTACCAATAGGTGTAGTTGGAAAAAAACTTCTATCGAAATGACACAAAAAAAAGCCCAAATGTGTGTTAATTCCATATTTTGTCATGGTCTAGCAATGTTCTGAAAATTCTGAGTTTGTTTCTTTTGAGCACTTCACATTTTTTTTTACTAGATATACAATTAAGTCTTTTTATATCTTTTCTGTTCTTATTGTTTTTATTTGCATGCATTCTTATTATATCTTTTGTTTTTTTTTTGTTGTAAGTTGAATATAATTTCATTTGATTTTCATCTGAAATATAATTTTAGTTACGTTAACGAATTTAGCTGAAATATATAATATTTAGTGATTAAGATTTAATTTCAAAAAAAACTTTGTTATGTGCTATTTAGATATAATTAAGACTTTAACCATTTTAATAAAAAAAGACTTTAATTGCTAATTGCTATAACAAAATTTTTGTCGTTGGATGAAATTATTATTATATATATATTTTTTAATTTCGTTTAGTCTCAAAAATCATGAGTCTGCCCGTCGGTTTGCATATAACGTGCATATTCTTTGACTTAGACTTTGGTATACTTTCTCTACAAATGTCACAAACTTCAAACAAACTCTCTATATTGTATGATTTCTATATATGGGGAAAAAGGAATAATTGTTCAGCCCAAAACTTATGGACTTCGATTTTAGTCAAGCCCATATGAAATCCAAACTAAAAGAAGGTAAAAAAGATCCCAATTAACTTCTATTTTATTACATCCATATATACTTTATATTCCCGATGCGGCATTTGAAAGTATTTATATATAGAAAGCAAAAAAAAATTTAATTATATACATCTTATATTATATATACTATTATATAATACTATGTATTATGTTATTTGAGTATTATTGTTAGAATCATAAACCAATTATTGATATAAAAGAAAAGAAAATTACGGTTTATAATCATATACCAATTTACGCAAAATTGAAGTTATAAAGCATGTTTAATCTAATTTGTGTAAAATTAAATTATATCAACTATATGCTTAACTTAAAATGAGCAATTATAAAGTAGGGCGGTAATACCCTATAAAGTTCATACTTAGAAAGTTCGCGGTTCAAAAGAAGTAACAACAAAAACCTTCCTATTCTGCAAACAAGTCAAATAAGAAACCTTCCTATTTTGCAGTAACCTACAATACAAGTCACCAAAAATGGAAACGGATGCAATACAACTAGATCATTCCTTTCCTTTTATTATCAGCATTTTAGGAAAGAAACCCTTGTTTCTATAAATTATATCAACTATACTATATATATGCTCAACTTAAAACGAGCAGTTACCATACCAGAATCCAGCATTCATCTTCTAATAATAAAACAGAGCTCGCTTGATCATTCCTTCTCTCTCTCTCAATTCTTCAATTTTCTCTCTAATTTCTCTCGTGAATCAATCTTTAATCAATGGCGATCCTTCCTGACTCGGATGGGAGACCCGCACGAGGCCTGAAGCGCAAGTTCGGTTGCATAAATCCCATTCTCCAATTAGGGAGAACCACAAGCTTTGAAACGAGATACGTTCTTGACGAAGAATTGGGGAGAGGATCTTTCGGGTCTGTCAATGTCTGCAAGAAGAGAAAAGGCGGCAAATTCCATGTTTATGCTTGCAAGTCCGTGCTTAAAGAGAAACATAGTGCAAGAGTGCACGACGAGGTGGAGATCATGCAACACATCTCAGGCCATCATGGCGTGGTGAATCTCAAAGAGGTTCTCGAATCAAAGGACAAATGCCATCTTGTGATGGAACTGTGCGAAGGTGGGAGCATGTCTGACGCCATGAAGAAGGCCGGCAGCAGAAGATGCTCCTCAGAGAAGCATGCCGCCGCATTAATGAAAGAGTTAATCTCGACTCTGAAATACCTCCATGAAATGGGTGTTGCACACAGAGACATAAAACCCAACAACATCCTGTTCACCAAATCTGGACAGATGAAACTCGCAGATTTCGGTTTAGCAGCACGAGTTGGTGAAGGTAATTACTAATTCCTCTCTTCTTCTATTCCTTTCCACATTGAGATAATTCGTATAAGTTTGAGTATTTATTTTCTATGTTCAAAACAGGGCGAAGTTTGTCTGGCTGTGTTGGCACGCCATATTACATGGCGCCAGAAATTCTGGACGACGAAGAAGGAGGAACATACGACCAAAACGTGGACATTTGGAGCGCCGGAGTTCTGCTCCACCTTCTTCTGGTCGGCCGGCTTCCCTTTGAAGGGCGGTCAAAGGCCGTTTTTGAGGCCATTCGAGCTTCTCCTGAACTGGACTTCCACACGGAAGAGTGGAGGTGGAGCTATGTTTCATACAACGCGCGTGACCTGCTTGGTAAAATGCTTAGAAGAGATGCTTCTTGTAGAATCAGTTTGGACGAAATTCTCAGTAAGTTTTCATTGTTTGTCTTTCTGCTCCTATCCTTGATGAGTACTGCTTAGCTTTATTGGTATTACTATTGTTATTATTCTGATTTTGTTTGAATTTGGGTGAATTGCAGGGCATCCATGGATGGTTTTTAACACATCGAATGATGATGGTTCAAAGAGATGAGACAGAAAGAGAAATTTGAGATGGTAAGAAACTCTGAAGCCTTTTACTATCATTGACTTAGTTTATATGCTGCCATGTAATTTGTTTGTATTGTGTTCTTGATTTAGAGTTTATTTGTTCTGTGTGATTGCAGGAAAGTAATTGGGGTCTTTGAATTGGAAATTGGCTCAATTTGTGAGCCAATACTATGGCGCAATGACAGGTGTACAGAGAGTCAAAAGTCAATCGTACACCTACGGCCAATTACAGCATGCCACATGAGACCAATTACATCACGCCACATCAGACCAATTTCATTGCGCCACATATCAGATCAATTACAGCATGCCACATCAGATTAATTTTAGTGCGCCAAATCAGGCCAATTGCAGTGCGCCACATCAGACTTGCACGAATTGAACGTCATGAGTGTAACCCTCCTATTGTTGACAGGTGATTTAATTTACTTTCATTATATTTAGTTATTGATTGTGGTCTTTGTACTGATTGTTTAAGAGTTAATTATTTATTTTATGTTCTTAATTTTCTTTTTGGAGAAAAGGGATTTGCAAGTGGATGATAAGTATGAGGTATAATCTAATATTCTTTGTTTTTTGACAGATATTTCAGGAGGAAATTCAAGTGAAGGTACATTTTGGTCCAATTAAATGTCTTGGCCTTCAATCCTGATTGAAATAGTACTTGTTTTTTAATCCTCGTCTGATTTTAAGCAATTGGATTGATATATGTTCTTCAATTAGATCGATAAGTGTTGAAACATCAAGAACTGGAAAGAAATCAAGGGCTAAAATGGGATCAAATTTGTGATGATAATTTAGTTATCTTTTGAATAATTTTTAATGCCATATTTTACTGACTTATCTTTAAGACTGAGGTACTTATCATTAGTTTTTTTTTTGTGTTAAAATTTGAACAGCTTGTGGAAGTGAGGATGCATATGTTAAGCTGCACCAAGTTGACCCTCAATATTTCGATATGAAGATGTAACTCTACATTTGTATTATTAAACATAATATTTTATGTTTTCAATCTGCTTTGAATTATTTTGTATGTTTCTTTTGTATATGACTTGTGACTATGAGAGATACTTTTAGTGTTTGGGTCGGATCAGTGTTGACTTTTTCGCGTAATTTAATTTTCAAATAATGTGTTTTCACAAAAAAAAAATCTAAAAAATTTGAGTAATTTGCGTGTATTGTTAGTCTTCAGATATTGAGTTTTGATATAAAATTAAAAAAATAACACTTTGCATATATGACCTTTAAACATTCCGGTAAAAAAAAATGAGTATAAATAATGTGTTTTGCACGCAATTATATAAAGATAAATTAAATGTTTTCTATGTACCAGCCTCTGAATGATCTTATTGCCAATTTTTTTTTTTACTTTAGGCCTGATAGGAGATGCACGCTTAAACAGGTAGGATACACAGAAATTTTCTACAACAAAAAATTGCAGAAATAATTAAAAAAATATCAAGTTAAAAATCACAGTATTAAACAAATTCTCCCAACATGAAACCACCACTTCTCCAGCATTACCAAAGAAAAAATAATAATTATTATACACATATATTCACCAAAATTATCAACAACAAAAATTTACAAACCACTATACAACACAACCAACATTCACCTAGCACACAAGTCGGTGACAAGGCTCCGAAGCTCGCTCAGCTTATTCTCATAATCCGCCATTCCCGCACGTTGGTTTCCTTCGAGCCAAACGACCGCTCTTTCCGCGGCCTCCAAAATCTTCAGCCTCTCCAGCGAAGAATCATCCATATTGTTTCCCATCACTCTCATCCTAATCGCATAATCCTCTAAAGAATTCATCGCGGCCGCCCTCTCCTTGTGTTGTTCATCTTCTTTTTTATATTTTTCTGCTTCCCGCATCATCTTCTTTATCTCCTGCTCTCTCAATTGATAACCGCCGTTTTTACTTACAGGAAGCTCTTTATTCTCATTAGTAGTCATATTGTTGGCCCCGACATTTATGATTCCATTTTCATCTATATCAATGATAAGTCCGATTTTCGGGATGGCTCGTGGGTAAGGAGGTATGTCTGAGAAAACATATTTCGCAAGGAGCCCGTTGTCATCCCCATTATTCTCTAACTCACATTCGCATATATTAATACAAATTGATTCTTGGTTATCGTAGCTGGTGGTGAAGGAGAACTCTTTTCTCGTCGGGATTTTGGTGTTCCGTGGAATTAACACGCCCATGGATCCCCCGCTGGTTTCGGAGCCGAGGGAGAAGGGAATTACATCTGGAATGTCGAGGCTCAGAAGTTTTTTGTTGTCCTTGTTGTTGGTAAGAACGGAGGCTAGGATGGTGGCGCCGTGGGCGATTGCTTCGTCTGGGTTTACGCTCTTGCAGATGTTACTTCCGTTGAAGAATTCCTGTATATAGGCCAATCAAAATTAATTGTTGGATTGAGGAAGGTTTACGCTCAGCTTATTTGATTCATGTTTATTAGTCTCTTCTTTGAAACAGGATAGAGTAAACAGCTATTGGACAGATTTCGAAACATTTTTCGGTTATCTATCGTGAGGGTACTTAATATATTAGAAGTTAACTAAGAAATTGTTGGATTGGGCTTGAATTAGTCTATTAAGTATTTTGTCCAAATTAATGACCCGAATATGTCACTTTTCCTTACGGAACCATACGGATGCAAAACTCAATCCAGGTGCATACCGGCCGTAGCAGAGTACTTAAATAGAAACATATGAGTTACAAATAAAATCAATCAGGAACTAAAATAAATCTTATTAAACAGGAATATTACAAATCACAGATATTGAATTTCAAATTCAACATAATTCGTAACAAGGGTATATACCTGAACAAGCCGTTGCACCTTAGGAATCCTACTGGCCCCACCAACCATAACAATTTCATCTATCGAGTTTCTATCCATCTTCGCATCTCTTATACAACTCTCCACCTTATCCATGCACCTTCTAAAAAGGTCTGCATTCAATTCCTCAAAACTAGCCCGGGTGAAAACCGACTGAAAATCAATCTTTCCACATAACGCATCGATTTCAATCATAGTCTGCAAATTCGTCGAAAGCACCCTCTTTGCCCTCTCGCATGCTTTTCTCAACCTCCTCAGAGCTCGCGGTATTGTGCTAACGTCCTTCTTATGCTTCTTCATAAATTCTCGCACAAAGTAGTCAACCATGTTGGTATCAAAGTCTTCACCGCCTAGATTTGTATCCCCACTTACCGCAAGAACTTTGATAGAATTGCCGCTGATTGCAAGAATCGACACATCAAAGGTGCCGCCGCCAAGGTCGAATATAAGCACAGTCTTCGAGCCGAAGCTCTCACGACCGAGTTTTTGTGAGTGGTAAGTAATGGCAGTAGCAGTTGTCTCGCTCAGCAATCGAATTGCATTAAAACCGGCAATCCGCCCAGCGTTAAAAGTTGCTTGCCTTTGAGAGTCAGTGAAACAGGCAGGAACTGTGATGACGGCATTTGAGACGATGGAGCGGAGGAAAGATTCTGCTGTGGATTTCATCTTCGTGAGGATCATGGCGGATATCTCCTCGGCTAGAAATCTCTTCTCCTTGCCTTTGTATTGGACTTGAATTAATGGTCGGTTATCAGCGTCGGAAATGACTTTGAAGGGCCATGCTCTCATGTTGTTGTGAATAGAGTTGTCAGAGTAACGCCTGCCCATCAAACGTTTAACATCTGTGGAAGGTAAGAACATGGATTATTTTCACGAAACAAACTAATATATAAAGGAATTAAATTCACATTTTCAGTTAAGAAAACAGCTAAAAGTAAGGTCTTACCTACGATTAAGCTCACGTTGCCTTGGTCCTTGTTGGCTGCATCTCCGACCAGCCTCTCAGTATCTGTAAAAGCCACGCAAGAGCGGGTTTTGCGATTTCCATACTCATTCTCAATAATTTTTACACGCCTGCTGCTTAGTACTCCAACACAAGAATACGTGGTCCCCAAGTCGATGCCAATCACAATACCTGACTCATTAAATGCAGCAATCTCATTGCTCTCATGGTAGTTGATATCCTTCTCTCTTCCCATACTACTAGTCATACTCATTTCCCTTTCACTAATGCGCCTACTGTGGTACGGAGTTGAGACTTTCGAACTATTAGCGCTAGCAATCTTTTTTTCCATATCATTTACTTTTTCCTCATTAAGAGCCTCCCACACCCTCTTCTTGGATTCATCCAAGGAAATCCAATTGTTATCATTGTTGGTAATGGCAATATTTTTCTTAAGTCCGCTCGTCACATCCTCATTAGAGACAGTTAAAACTCCATCCTGATTGATTTCAAAATACACAATCACCTCGCCTTTTGGAGATGGATTAATGCCTGACATTCCAATGGATCCTAAAAGATTGTTATCTCTATTCCAACCTCTCTCACCTTCATACACCTCAGCCATTGAACTCTGCTCGCCGTAATTTTGCCTACGGAAAACTATCTTTTTCTTGGTAGGGATTGGGGTATTCCTGGGAATTGTGACCGTTGGGACTCGTTCCGCTGTTTTAATGCCAAACGAGAAGGACGTTGCATCAGTCAGCGAAAAACTACGAACATTTCGATTCTTTTCGTTGCTTAACGTAGCAGCTAGAACAGAAGCTCCAGAAACAACAGCTTCAAAAGGATCAATGGTCATGCAAAGCTCTTTCCCATTGAAGTATCGCGAAAGAACCTCACGCAATTTCGGAATCTTGGTTGACCCACCAACGAGAATGATTTCATCCACCATGCGCTTATCCATCCTCCCATCTTTCAGACATTTCTCCACATGCTCCAAGCAACTCCTCAATAAATCCTTATTGAGATCCTCAAACATACGCCTAGAGATGTTCAGCTTAACCCCCTTGGGCGGGTTACCAAAATCATCATATAACGTGACTATCTCTGTTGACTCCACTTCATCGGAAAGAACCTTCTTCATTTTCTGACAAGCAGACCTAAGACTGCTTATAACCCTTGGGTTTTTTCTTATATCTCTTTTTAGATTCGTTCTGATCAACTCAATGAAGTGTTTCATCATTCGATTAATAAAATCTTGCCCGCCAAGGTGAGCATCCCCGGAAGTGGCCTTAACTTTGCAAACATTTTCTTTTATATTCAACAAAGAAACATCTAATGTTCCGGCACCGAGGTGGAATATTACCACATTGTGGTCAACGTGCTTACACCCTGATAAATTGAATGTAAATATCCTAGAACTTCTAGCAAGCCTTTCAGGGCCGTAGGCCAATACAGCAGCGGAAGTCCCGCTAATCAGCCTCTTAATCTCAAGACCAGCAATGGCTCCTGCGTGTTTAATCGCGCGTCTCTGTACTTGGTTGAAGAATACCGGGACTGTAACTACAACGCTTTTGACTGTGGTTTTCAGGTGAGTTTCGGCAATTCTTTTGAGTTTCATTATTAGCAATGAGCAGATCTCTTCAGGGGCGAAATGAAATGTTTTTCCCTTGTGTTGTACTGTGATCATGGCACGGCCTCCAATACCAGGCGTGAGTTTGAAGGGCCATAACTTGATCTCGCCATGAATTGAAGGGTCTGAATAGCGAATACCAAGCAACCTCATTGCATCTGTTTGAACATAGATGACAATAAATCAATCATCCATCAATGTTAGAAACCAGGTGATAGTAATAACTCATAGTAGGTTTTTGTTCTTTTCTGTTTTTGGTCGTGTTTGTTGTTTATTTAGGAGTTAGGATTGTCTGTATTAGCTCAATTAGTGTTGCTACTTTGTAAAATTTATTCAAATTGATCAATAACAAGAACAGAAAAATCATTTCCTATTACCTTTCTTTTGAATTTGTGATAAGGAACATGAACTGTGAACAATTTAAAGAACAAAGGTACCAGAATTCAAATTATTTGAGATATAAAAATGAATTACCTTAACTAAAAGTACATGCAACAATACTGGTATGCAATTGGTATAGTCGAGTATAAAAGTCAAGCAATAACAATATCAGTTCTACTGAATATACATTATTATATACTACAGTTATCTACAACTATTATAAAAAAAGCAATTACTGCTAGTCAAGCATACAATTATCACCGATGTGTGAATTATAGGCACAAATTTCCTTTCATTCTCACAATCATACATAAATCACCAAAATAAAATCTCAATTGCACATAACAGCACTCACCAAAAACGGTATTAGCAGGGTTAATCTCAGCCTGTTTCTTGGCGGCTTCACCAACCAAAACTGCCGAATTAGTAAACGCAACAAAAGCAGGAATCTCACAATTCCCATGATCATCCGTGAAAATCTCGACCCGATCACCCTTGAAAGCTCCGACGCGCGCGCAGGCCGTGCCCAGGTCGATAGCGACAATGGCACCGGTGCTCTGAGCCATGTTTGATGGGGGTGGGAGAGAAGGATGGTAAACGTGGATTGTAGACTTGCATTTGTTGTTTGATAGATGGAAAAAGTTGTATAAAATATAAGGAAATTGACTATTTCTAAAGATGATGAAGCACAAAGTAATGGAGGGGAGAAGAGACGACTTCTGAGGGGTGTAATTGGTTTGGTCCCTGCGGATATTGTTTTGGGCGGGTTAATTTGTTGATGATCCCTTGTAAGATACTTTATATCACTGTTGTTCAATGAGATAATTTTTTTCCATGATCGGCCCATTAATATCATTGTTGAGATATTCTTGCTCAATGCAGATCAGGGACCAGCCATGATGATGTTATAGGGGGGCCGAAAAAAAAACTTTTCGTAAAAAAAACTAAACAAAATATTTATGTAAGGAGGCTTGTGCTCAGGTTTTATAACCAATAAAAACCTACCATATAATAAAAAAAAAGGGAAGTAAAAAATATATAAATAAGCATTTTTGGGGTCAAAATCCATATAGAATTGAAGAAGAATAGACAAAATCGCAAAAAAACATTAAACTACTACATCTGGGTTTTGAACCCGGGTCCTATGGAACACGAACAACTCCAGCGTGCCACCGAACTAGAATCACTTGTGATATTATAGAGCTTACATAAATAAAATACATTGTACGAGGGACCAAATCCAGAATTTCTTAAGAACAATATGACATTTTTCGATTTCATAAGGGCGGCCCCCCTTAGTTTAGTCCCTGATGCAGATAATTTATTTATTCTCCCATCCTTGATTAAAACGGACCATTATATTCCTTCTCTCTAATCGACAGTCGTTCATGCACAGCACAAACAATTACTCATTGACTCTTGACCTCCTCTGTTATTGATAGTTATCCTACATAATTTATATGACATTATTAGTGTTAATTTTAAGTTTTTTAGATAAATCATAAAAGCAATATTTTTATAAATAATTAAAAGTGAGGCTCAAGGTGCATTTCTTTGATATTAGAAAAAATTGCAACTAATATTAGAAAATCGATCCAAATTTTATGTGAAAAACTATAAAAAAATTAGATCGTATAAAAATTATAAGATATACATGTAAAAAATTGATCTAACTAATTTATTATGCTTCTAAATAATGAATGACTAAAATAAATCAAATATCTTATATATATACACCTATAATGAATCAGTCAAGTTACATTGAGGACACAGTAAATCATAACTTTATTCTCTTTGTACTAGAAAAATGGTTTTCATTTTCTTTATTGCTTAAATATGTACTATATATGAATATGAATATGAACTTCGTCAGTATAAAGTAGGAAGCTTTTTACTTTATTTTTTTTTTTTTTTTTGCCTTTAAAGTTTTTTACTTTATACTTTTAGCATTGCTTTTGTTAGCTTTTATATTTACCTATATATCCTTCCTTATTCTCTTTTATTCAATAACCTATACTAGCTCATTAGAATTGCCGTTTCCACTTCTATACAAGCTCTTCTTTCATTTTACCCGATACTCATTCCAGTACCAAATACTTCTTCACCCCTCTACCTTTTCTCCATCCATTTTTTCTTAATCTGCACCAAACCACCCATCCATCCATGGCTCAAACAGAGGCCCTCACAATAGCAATTGACCTCGGCACGGCGTACACGCGCGCCGGAATCTTCAATGGAGAGAAGTGCATTCTCTTCCATGATGAACGGGGGAAAACTGCTGTCCCGTCCTATGTGGCTTTTACGGATTCCAGAGTGCTTGTTGGACATCCAGCCTTGAAGCATGCTGAAATCAGCCCCACCAACACTGTTTTTGGTACGCTCTCTCTGTCGATTATCGTGAGATTTGAACACTCGAATTTATAACAAAAAATCCATGTTACACTAGAATTATAACCGGATATAGAATCATAGATACAGATTATTTCTTTAGTTTAAGAAATCCAGAATTATAATACATGTGTACTGTACTTTGCGTGTTAATTTGGGAGTGTAACACTACTGTACTTGTGCGTGTTGAGGTATTATATCCTAATCAGTATGGACTTTTAAGAATTATGATTGGAATCTTCTAACAATAATATTGCATAATCTATGATCTAATTTTGTAATAAATTTACTGTCAAAATAGAAAAAAAAAGCATTTTTCCACATTTCGTGAATAAAGGAAAAATAATAAGTGTCTATAGCTGGATTCATTAAAGAAATTCTCAAATCGGTATAAACAGATTTGATCTTCACCATTAATTATTTTCTATTTCTACTCTTATTTGAATTAAGCAGAGTAAAGTTGTTAATTCCGCGAACTACTAGTTTGATTATTCCACTCATCCTTTCGACGTCTTTGAATAATCTAATTAGTCTCATTCAAAAACATTAAAAGGTTACCTTCCAATTAATTTTAATACAAACCAAACACTCAAAATTAATTAAGTATTTATGTTCTGTTTCCACCAACATCCAGTTCCAATTTTTAGCAAATTCTATCAACCTGGGTTCGATCTAAAAAAACATCCAGTTCCAATTTGCATTGCTTTTCACCTTAAATGGAAAATTAGGAAGGGAAACGAATTCCAATCTCTAAGTTGCATGATAACATATAGTAAATTATAAGTATGAAACAGGGGTTAAAAGTGTTTAACTGTCATTTTTCGATTGAAATTACATTTCAATTTGGCCTTCGCCTAAAAAGATAAAATTGAACATAAAACAGTACAGATTCCCAAAGCACATAACACCTGTTGTTTAACTGTCATTTTTCGATTGAAATTACATTTCAATTTAAAAAATGGCCTTCGCCTAAAAGGATAAAATTGAACATAAAACAGTACAGATCCCCAAAGCACATAACACCTGATTATTATTATAACTTTTGTTCTATTTACAACTTTGCAGCACCTGTTTAGTACTTTTAATTTGTATTATTTTGACATCGGGCATAGTAATGATATATATTTGTTTTTGTTTTTTGTGTTACTACAGATATTTTGCGGTTGCTTGGTAGAAGCTTCTCCGACCCTGCATTTCAAGCTGACATGAAGCTATGGCCCTTCAGCATTGTTCAAGACAATGATGGCATTACACGAATTTCTGTCGAGCACAAGGGTAATGTGTGTCAATTTCTCCCTGAAGAGATATGTGCTTTTATGCTGTCACGAATGAAACAAATTGCTGAATTCCACCTTCACTCTAATGTCACAAGTGCTGTCATCACCATACCCGCCAACTTCAACCATTATCAGCGGATGGCTGTCAAATATGCTGCATCCATTGCTAACCTACATGTCAAGCGACTCATTTCTGCTTCTGTTTCTGCTGCACTTTTCTACAGTCTCGATAGGAAGAAAGCGAACCCTAGTGGTTTTTGGCCATTCAGCAGCGGGCCTACCGAATTCAACCAACTTGTATTTGACCTGGGTGCTGGCACGCTGGATGTTTCAATTGTCAGCGTTAAAGAAGACAAATGCATAGTACGGGCTACCGTAGGAGATATTCACCTTGGTGGACAAGAGCTCGACAAAATATTAATGGATTACGTAATAGATAATTGTCTCAAGAAGCAACAAATAAAGAGAGACATTTATAACAATAAGGGGGCCATTGGTAGGCTTAGGAAAGCTTGCGAGCGGGCAAAACAATTGCTCTTAGAAGGTCAAAATTTTCGACGGGATATATCAGTACCCATAAGTGACGATGGATGCTTCAAGGCCACCATCACTAGGAGCAAGTTCTATGAACTTACTCAGGGGCTTGTTAGCAAATGTGTTAAAACCATAAATACATGTATTAATGAAGCTAAGATAGACAAAAGTAGAAACCTCATAAATGATGTCATTCTTGTTGGTGGAGGTGCTAAAAATCCCATGGTGTTGGACCAGGTCTGCAAATACTTTAGAAACGATCTCACGATAAAGAACAATGCTGAAGTAGCCGTAGTCTACGGAGCTGCTATGCAAGCTTTTCTTTTGAGTGGAAGCACATACAAGACGCTCGATAGCTCGTCTCTTATAGATGCCACCTCCTTTTCTTTTGGTATACGTACAGTAGAAGACATGGCTCTTATGATACCAAGAAACACCCAATTACCAGCAAGGAATGATCAGGGACTGTTCAACTACAACCACCGTCCACAAAATTTAGTGTTGGAGGTGTATGAAGGCGAAAGGTTATCCACTCGAGAGAACATTACCCTTTCTAAATTTGAGCTCCCTTGTAACATTCGCTCCGGTCATGGGAGCACTACCTGCAAGTGTGTTGTCTGCTTTGAAATGGATGCCGATGATGTCTTGGCAGTTAGTGTTGTGGATACTTCCTGCGAAACTGAGGCAAGATTTCTCATCGGAAACATTGATCATAATTTGCCAGCATTGCATGATTCAAGGAGGAGAGTATGGGATGGTTTGACATACCAAGAAGGTGAAAATACGCAGAGCAATTCGAATACTACAACGGGTGGAGTAGAAAATAGTAATCCTAGCAGTGTCAAGGAAAAAAGGGTGAAGGAAATGGCAAAGTTAGGTGAGCTTGCAATCGGAATCGATTTTGGTACTACTAGCTCTTGTGTAGGTGTTTGGAACCATGGGCGTGGTCGTGGGGAGATAATTGAGAACGAGTATGGGAGCCGCACGAGCCTTTCTTGTGTCGCTTTTACAGAAGTTGCGAGGTTTATTGGGGATGCCGCGAAGCAACAACTCACCATGAACCCCACAAACACCATAATCAGTAAGAACGTTGCAACTCTTTTAGAGATAGCTAATTAAACACTATGAAATTATCATAACAATGTTTGCAATTATACCATTTTTTGTCTCCTAGAACTTAATATATGAATGATTTCACTTTTCAGATGTCAAGCGTTTGATTGGTAGGCACTTGGACCGTAATGTGCAAAATTACATCAAAACGTTGCCCTTTGAGGTTAAAGAAGGTCAGAGTGGCAGGCCTTTAGTTGTAGTTCAATACAAAGGGGAGGAGAAACTCTTCATGCCAGAAGAGATAACCGGCATGTTGCTCAGAAAGCTTAAAGAGCAAGCCGAGCAACACACCAAATCAGAAATTAAGAATGTTGTTATTACAGTTCCGTCATACTTCAGTGACTCTCAAAGAAAAGCAACACGAGAAGCCGGACTCATTGCTGGTCTAAACGTAATGCAGCTACTTAACGAAACAACTGCTGCTGCCATTACATACTACTTGCACAAAAGCAGCCTTGAAAGCTTCAAGAAGAAGAACGTGTTGGTCTTTGACCTTGGTGGCGGCACCTTTGACGTGTCAGTTGTAAGAATCAGCAACGAAAAAATTCAGGTGCTCGCTGTTCTTGGTGATAGTAATTTAGGGGGTGAGGATTTCGACACAAACTTGGTAAACCATTTTGTTGAACAGTTCAAATCCAAAAACAAAAAGGCCCTTAAAGGAAAGAACGTGAGGGACAATCCAAGGTCCATTAGAAGGCTAAGTGCGGCCTGTGAGAAGGCAAAGAGGATCCTTTCGACGGTCCCCAAGACCAACATTGACCTTGATGCGTTGTATGAAGGAATTGATTTTAACGCCACCATAACAAAGGAAGAGTTTGAATTGTTGAATGTGGAACTCATAGCGAGGTGCATGGAGTCTATGAAGAGGTGTCTCGCAAATGCCAAGATGGATATAAGCAGCATAGATGATGTCATTCTAATTGGTGGATCAACAAGAATTCCGATGTTGCAACAAGAGCTACAGGTAATAAGTTTTAGGTTTTGAAGGTTATTATTTTGTAAAATTCTCGCTAAAATAATACAGTTTTGTCAAATCTCCCATAAGTTTGTTGTAACATACGGACCGATAAAGTTCTTATGGAAATCATCAGATCAATAAATAAATTAAGTTCTCTTCTGCTGTTTAATATAATCCATATAATTCTAATATTTAGTCAGGTGCTGTTATGTTGTATGTTGTCTAATGCAGAGTTCCGTGAATAATCGACGTAGTAAGATTTCCGAGTCAACACTATTTAGAACTCTGTGCAAAATTCAAATATTGGGCTGTTTTGTTTGATGATTTTTTCTTTTCTTTCTAAGCTGTATATCAGATCTAAGTATTTATGCAAGTTCAATTAATTTTTCAATAACAATTATTTTGACGTTATTAGAATACGTACAAATTCACTATACTTTTTTAGTTTTTTTAAAATATAGCATATGAGTCTTGACTATAACATTACATTAAAAGCTCGTGATGGTTGAATTCCTAGACATGTCAAGATATTGAGCTTGAGCTTTTATCATAATATAATAGACTTACTAGTGTATTTATACTTGCAGAAATTCTTTGGCAAGGAGCTCTGTAAGAGCATTAATCCAGACGAGGCAGTTGCACATGGTGCTGCAGTCCTCGCTTCAAAATTGAGCGGAAATGAGAAATTTCAAGGGTTAGAAATTCATGATGTCACTTCTATATCTTTTGGTATAGAAACAATGAGTGGAGCGATGCAATTGTTGGTTCCTAGTTACTCAAGAATCCCTCTTCAAGTGGAGCAGATTTTCACTACGTGCAAAGATAATCAGCTTGAAATCCCAATTTCATTGTTTGAGTGTGAGCTGTCTAGAGTAAATTCTAAAAATGGACTCATCGGCAACTTTACACTATCCGGAATTCCGCCTCAACCGAAGGGTTCTCCAAAAGTATGTGTCAATTTAAATATCGACTCTAGTGGCATACTAAATCTCAGTGCATATGACGTGTTTGATAGTGAGAAGAAAAGCATTGCTATAAAAGAGGTTGATTCGGGTAACTTGACGAAAGAGGAGATTGAAAATATGATGAGGGAGGCTGAGAAGTTCAAAGCTGATGACGATGAGCAGAAGAAGCAAGCTGAAGCGATGAATGCCTTGGAGAATTTCGCTTTCAGGATGAAGGAAATGGCGAATAATCCAGAAATGGGAGCTCGTAAGAAGGAAATTGAGGAAGCTGCTAATGAGACGCTGGACTGGCTAGATGCACAGCACAATGCAAAGATTGAGAAAATTAATGAGAAGAAGCGACAGTTGGAGAGCCTCTGCGATCAGCAAGTTGATTAGGATTACTTAAATTTGCTTTTATGTTGTTAAGCATGAATTATTACTGTTATTTGTTTTGTTTTCTTTTGAGAAAAATTACCGTAATTTGTTTGCAAAATAGAACTGAAAAACGATGAGTGTTGTTTTGGTAATTATTTCTTTTGGAGTTATTTTGTTTCTTGTTTAACATAATCACCTATTCTCTTTTACTGTTCGTTCTTTCCTTGATGATTGTGTCATGCATTACCTTTGTCAAGCTTTTTATATTAATAATTCTTGTTTCTTATTTCCTTACCATGGAGATTTAACAAACAGCTTGACATAGGTGGCAAATTGACATGTTGGATTGGATTCTTTCATGTTTGTATATTGGTTCAAGGGGGTTGTGGGTTCCTCGTGGCTTGTTCAATTTAAAGGCAGTTTGGATTTTGGATAGCTCAAGTTTCAGGTCGTTCTGTTCATTTCAGGTTTTGGTCAATTAGGTTCGCATTACAAGTCAAGTGGATTCAGATTCATATCGTGTGTCAAGTTTGGTTTGAGGATTTGGGGTCAGTATTTCGGGTTAATCAAATTAGAGAAGGTGTCAAAATCTGCCAGATTCGAAAATCTGTCAGACGTAAGAAAACGAACCTAACCCGAAAATATTGAAAAAATCAACAGTTATAAACCCGATCCAACCCGAATACAAAATGACAAAAACATAACCCATAGCTTGAATGATTAATAACCTGAATAATTTGTTACTCAAAGTACCAGAGACCCTGATGAGATACAATTAAAATTGACCTAAATCCGGATGAGCGCCACCTGAACTGGAACCACCTGCCCAAAATGACTCAAAAATAAAACCGATCCTAACCCAAATTCATGAGATAGATAAATTAGTGTATTTTGTATAGAAATCGAAAGCTATGTATATACATCCCCACCCCCCCCCCCCCCCCCCCCCCCGAGTTTTAGGTCAAGATCCGCCACTGGACTCCAACCCAAACCCACCCAAATTGCCCAATTGCCACTGACGGAGCAGAATCATGTTAGACGGAATTATATAATACGGTGTTTCAATTGATCATTCGGATCGGGATCGTGAGTCATTCAAGTCTGGATCTTTTTAGCTTATGGATCATTTGGGTTTAAAGTCATTTAATTGATTTAGCATGTTACAAAACATCAAGATTACAGATCATTCTTGTTTCCGATAATTGAGATAGAAATTAGTGTTGAATTTAGGTCATTAACTTTTCAACCGAGTTGGGTCAAGTTTGAGTGCAGATTTGAACCGCTATGAGATTTTTTGGGTCACATTAGATTTTACCATGTCTAAAATTTGAACAGTGACTTATCGAGGTACTTCAGAAGTCTGTACTTGATATTGAGCATTTGATGATGTAAGTCAAAGAAGATAAAGAAAACTAAATGTAATCAAATTGAATGAACTGAAAGATTTTTTAACAGAATTATAAACAAAATTTTAATTCAATAACTTGTTTGGTTAAACCGAAGAAAAGAATACAAATATCAAGTTAAAAATTGTTTTAACATAACTCATCTTCTGCTTATTCCAGTTCAACTTGTTTGATTTTCCAAATTAAAATCGAACTTAAGACCAAAATTCAAAATTTACCATTTGTTTTATTGTTTATATCAAATCGGTCCGAATAAACTGAAAAGTCGAACTATATAAGAACATGAAGTAGTTCGGTTTGTTTCCCAATAAATAGAACCAAATGGACACCACTATGTCTCACTCTCAACACAACTTCAGGAATAAAACATAAGATTTCCACAAAACACTAATATATTTATACAGACTGATAATCACAATCCAGTCATATTTACAACAAACGACACTCAAATTGTTTGTTCAAATTTAAGCAAAACATAAAAACCACGACGGCAAAACACAAAAGACAGCGAGTTCAGTTACATAGCAACAAAACATTGACAAAAAAAATTAAACTTATGAAACACAAACTGAACGAAACCATATTGTACGTCAATTCTCTGATAACACAATAGTCCTCAACGACTCGCTTCATAAATCTTAAAAACAATCGGATCACAAACACTCTTTACTTCCATCAATTTAGCCTTCGATTCAACAGCATCAGGAAGCATATTATCATCCAACCACTCAATCACTTGATTAGTCAATTCATCCATCTTGCTTTTATTTGCAGAAGTCAGCTTGGGAGCAATCTTACTATCCCTCATCGTGCTCCTCATATTATACACATATTTCTCAAGAGCATTCCTCAAATCAACCTTCATCTTATACTCCCCATCCTCAACTCGAAAATCTTCAGCATCCTTTATCATCTTCTCTATCTGCTCCTCGCTCAGTCGGCCCTCATCATTCGTCACCGTAATCCTACTTTCTTTGCCGGAGCTTTTCTCCACTGCGGTAACATTCAAAATGCCGTTCGCATCAATCTGAAACGTTACATTTATCTGCGGAACCATTTTAGGAGCGGGCGGAATTCCGGTAAGCAAGAATTTACCGAGCGGGTTGTTATCATCAGTCATGGGTCTCTCACCTTCAAAAACTTGAACGAGCACACTCGCTTGGTTATCAATGCTCGTAGAAAACATCTTCTCTTTTTTTACAGGTATTATCGTATTTCTCGGAATCAAAGTAGTCATGACTCCTCCACGAGTTTCTATACCGAGTGAAAGAGGAGTGACATCAACAATACAAAGGTCCAAAACCTCATCATTGCCATGGCCGCTTAATTTCGCGGCTTGAATAGCCGCACCAAAAGCCACAGCCTCATCTGGATTTATGCTTCTGCAGAGCTCCTTACCGTCGAACAAATCTTGTAAAAGTTGTTGCACTTTCGGAATCCTAGTCGACCCGCCAACAAGAACCACAATATCGATGTCATTTTTATCCATACGAGCATCCTCTAAACACTTCGTCACAAGCTCCATGCACTTCCTAAACAAATCAATATTGAGCTCCTCAAACCGCGCCTGGCTAATCGGCGCGCTGAAATCATCCCCATCATAAATACAATCGACCTCGATCATCGTCGTGGCAGCAAACGACAACGTCCTCTTCGCGCGCTCGCAAGCAGACCGTAGCCGCCTTATCGCCCTCGGATTACCACTAATATCTTTCCTCAACTTCCTCTTCACCTCTTGCAAAAAATGATTCAGCAGCCGATTATCGAAATCCTCCCCGCCTAAATGCGTATCGCCCGCGGTCGCCTTCACCTTGAACACCCCATGTTTAATATTCAACACCGACACGTCAAACGTACCGCCGCCTAAATCGAAAACTAACACGTTTTTCTCCTCAACCACGTGAGTCAACTTCTCAAACCCATACGCCACCGCCGCCGCCGTCGGCTCGTCCATAATCCTCAACACGTTCAATCCGGCGATCTTTCCGGCGTCTTTCGTCGCCCTTCTTTGAGAATCGTTAAAATAAGCGGGAACTGTGACAACTGCGTCGGAAACTGGGCATTCCAAAAAGGCCTCGGCGATCTCTTTCATTTTCTCGAGAACTGTGGCGGAGAGCTCCTCCGGGGAGAATTTTTTTTCCTCGCCTTTGTATTTTACGACGATTTTGGGCTTGTCGGCGGCGCCTTGGACGATTTTGAACGGCCAGAGTTTTATGTCGCTTTGGACTATCGGGTCGGAAAAGCGTCTCCCGATCAGACGCTTCACATCTGAAATAAGGAGGGGGAAAAGTGGAAAATAAGTATTATAATATTATTATGATGGATGTGACAGATTAACATGTGAGATAAAGAAGGGGCTAGATTTTTGTTATAGGGGTAGACATGTGAAAAATCCATCTATTGATTCATTATTCCTTAAAAACCCTTCATTTAAGACCTAGGTACTGATTCTCAACTTTATTTTGTTCTTATGTGAAGAGATGCTTAACGAAGGCTTAATCCAAAATATAAACACATTTGTGAAGCTTAGACATCTAAATTCTTCCTTTAAATCAGGCACACTACACAATTTTAAAAACGAGTTATTTTAATGAAAAAAAAAATATTGCAGTAGATGCAGAAGATAGTAAGTAATTATCCCATCAAATAAAAATATTCACTAGAAGGTTAATCTACCCATTTCTTATTGCAATTCTTTCAATATAGATGTTGAAATTAAGCTTACAATTCATGTCATGACTAGATCACAATAGTTTCAAATATGCTAATCTCACCAACTTAAATTAGAACTTAGAAATGTGCCGAACAGTCGCTCAGCAACATGCTGATAAAAAATCTAACAAGATGAGCGTTGCATTTGACCATACAAAAAAAGAATATGGGAAGTAATTCAATGCAATTACTAAACGGGATAATCTATGCGACTTTACAAATACATCTAATTATATCTATCAACTCATTACCTGAGTTCTTTTTTTCAAATAATTCACATTCCCGTTACTTTCCTATGATTGCCATGCAAATATAAAACTTCTGCGGACAAATGAATGATTTCTAATGTTTTATTATTGCGTGTTACATTAATGCTACCAATATTTTTTCCATTTTATGGCAACATGTCCTTTATTATGGAAACCGTCTTCACTAGATCAATGAAACATAAAATACAAATTGACAGAATCATAGATAGTAATAATCTATAGATATAATGTTGAATCCCAAACAGGCTTTAATGTGAAATATCCGAAAAGACAAAGTCAAGCAAGCTAAACCAGATGCCTCAAACTAGAAATAGTAGAACTTTAACTTTCTGTACTTTCAAAACTGAGTTGACTCAAAAACAAGACCTCAACAAGTTAATCAAACCTAGGAAGATTAACAACAGTAATTGAAAATTACTACACATATATGCATATTACATCAAATTAAAGGGAAAACATCAATAATTTCTCGTAACGCAAGACAAGCAGGGATCAAAGTACTTGAATCAATAACTAATGATGCAATTATCCACAATTAGTGTTGAAATATGAAACAAAATAACCAACCTACAGTAACTTTATTATTGAGCCATAATGAAACACTATTAGTACTAAAATTGCCATTACTTTCTTTTGTAGTAGTCAAATCACCATTATAAATGCCTATTCTATCAACAATTTTAACCAGAGTGACCCAACAAGAGCGAAAAACTAACCAAAAACAGTATTAGTAGGGTTCAAATCGATCTGATTTTTAGCCGATTCGCCAATAAGCCGCTCAGCAGGAGTGAAGGCAACACAAGAGGGCGTGGTGTGGTAACCCTGGTCGTTCGCGATGATCTCCACCCGGCCGCGGTGCCAGACCCCGACGCAGGAGTACGTCGTGCCGAGGTCAATCCCGATCGCCGGCGCCACCTTGCTCGCCGCCATGAATAGTTGAAGAGAGGAGAGGAGAGAAGGAAATGAACTAAGAAGTGTGTGAGTATGGGTTTAGACTTTAGAGATATATTGACTTGGGCTGGGTCAATTGGAGGATTGATTAATAAGAAATTATTGGGAAGTAACCGGAAACGTCTATCGTACCGTTCTAATTATACACATATATATTTGTACTTGAATATACCATTTATATTTACAAATATATTTTTTTAAAAAAATATTTTTTTTTAATTTCATTATACCTTTTATATTTATAAAAATATATTTTTATAATTTCATCATATTTTTTGCAATCGAGAATTTTTTGACGCTTTAAAATAGTAACACTCTATATCTGAATCCTTAATCTTCATTAATAACGGGATTGATGATGGATTTGGAGACGAAGGGCCAAGGAGGGGGATGGTAATTTCCTTGAATCTCACGCGTTGAGTTAGTAGACATTAATTCTTTTTTTTCTTTTTTTTTTGAAACAGTGTCATTTATTCTTTGCAAGAAGAACATGTCATTTATTTATTATTATCTATGGGGAATGGGAAAAATTTACTTTTCTCTTTGTAGTGATATACATTGAAAATGTCAAATTTTTTAGGACCGAGGGGTGGGATGGTAATTTCCTTGAATCTCACGCGTTGAGTTAGTATCATTTATTTCTTTGCAAAAAAGAAAATGTCACTTTTTTTTTTTTTGACAGATTAGTATATATCAGTCGTGTTTTAATGAAGAAAATTTTAAAATACACACATATATATATATATATATATATATATATATATATATATATATATATATATATATATATATATATATATATATATATATATATTTGACCCCCCCCCCCCTCCCCCTCTTCCAAAATATTTGTACAGTGTTAACCAGCAGAGAACATCCCCCACCCCCCACCACCCAAATTTTCAATCATGATCAGCCACTGTGATGTATGAATACGGCTTAACAGATTACTCAAGTGTACAACCTACTGTGATAGTAGTTCGACTGTTAAAATCCAAGAATAAACATAGTAGTCGTGCAGTAAAAATAGTTTATGTCGGCTTATTTGTCGCCCATCATCATCAAAATTTTAGGAAGGTATAACAAATTATAACAAAAAAACATTGATATATAAAAAGATAGAATGAATATATAAAAAGATGTATTGATATATAAAATATATTTTTTTTCAAATAATTCTATACAAAGATACAATGAATAACTGTAAATAGTATAAAAATATAATATGATGATATTCAAATGATATTTAAGCAGTTGATGCGAATATTTTCCCTTTATTAAATATGTGCTACATAAGATTGTGTTCGTCGATACTCGAATTTAAGAATATCTTATCGCCTGAATTAGCAAGGTTTGGCGAACCATTGATACTTGAGAGCCCTTAAAACTAAGAAAAAACTTTCAATAACAACCGTATAATAAGGTGAAATCTATAATTTATTTGTCATTGATTATCAGTTTCACTATAGAACGATAAGATCCTATACAGGGGCGGACCTATGTAAGGGCATAGGGGGGCCATAGCCCCCCTTATGAATTTGAAATTTTAATTTTAGTCCTTAATTTTTTTTGATTCAAGTCCTTATGATTATTTATTTGGCCCCTTCTATTAATTATAAAATGAGTTACTAGTGAATTGCAAGAATATTAAGGATATATTACTAAAATGGCCAAGCTAATAAAAGTTGTCTGACACATCACACATCATTCAAAGCAAATGAATTTTTTCGGCCTAAAGTTAAATGAATATACAACTGTATTAACATTATATGCATATTGTCATTAGATTTGAAACTCCCACTACATCAGATAGATGTAAGGGTGAGAGAAGACATAAAAATAATAACTTTGTAGAGCATATTTAAATTAGATTAAAAAAAATTCAATGTCATATCCATTTTCCACATATTTTGTAACCTTTTTCATACAACTAAATATAATAATTATTTTTAATTAGCTGGGTAATATTTATATTAATCACAATTTTTTTAACAACTTCAAAGAATTATGTACAAAACTGACCTTGTAACTTGTTATGAACAACATTTATTTTTTTAAAATTAAGTTAATCTTAAAAGTCCTAATAGAAATGAAGTTTAAATTATAAATATGTAATTATTATATTATTTCCAAAATGTAAATTATACAATTTCATTATTTATTTTTTGTTAAATTAATATGTTTTTACTTAATATTTTTTATACTCTATAATTGAAATGTGAATAAACACTACTTGAAATTTTATTATATTTTACTATGTGAAGTATTAAAGTGATCTATGAAATTTTTTATAAAGTCTTAAATAGATTTTTAGATTTAAATGATAATTACATGAAAAATTTCAAACAAGTTACTTCTAAATGATAAAGGAAGATTACTTTAAAAAAATAATAAGATTTTGAACAAAAAAAACTCTATTAATTAATTTGTCTTTGATACGGTTCGGTGTCGGCCTCCTCTATGATTTATTCCTGGTTCCGCCCTGATCCTATATTTGTCAATAAAATTTGAGAAAGGATATAATTGCTCAATTGATCAAACATTTGAATTTTTGATGCTGTTACTCAGCATGATGATAGAGAACACAAATGGTTCAGTCTTCCATATAACAAGATTCATTTTTTTCAAAATAGAAAAAATATGCAATTATCACATAATTTACATCTGAGTTTCACAAAATGAGAAACGACAAAAGTGAAAAATCAACCAATCTATGTACAAGGTGAATAGAACATGCAAAATATCTAACAATCGACAAAACGTAAAGCCTGTTTTAATTAAAATAAAACATATAGCCTAGTAACACATTTCATCATTTTTTCGGCCAACTATAGTTACTGCTCATATATTCTCGTGATGATTGGATCATAAATGTCCTTCAGTTCCCTCATCTTGCCCTCACATTCCACTGCTTCTGGATTCAAGTTATCATCAAACCAGTTTAGAGCATCATTTGTCGCATCATTGATTATCTTTGTGGTTTCTGGTGTTAGTCTTCGCACGATATTCTCATCTCTGATTGTGTTTCTTATGTTATAAATGAATTTCTCAAGTGAGTTCCTAGCCTCAACTTTTCTCCTATACTCTTCATCCTCAGCCTTGTACATCTCGGCATCCTGAATCATCTTTTCAATATCGGTGGTACCAAGACGGCTTACTTCATCGGTAACGGTAATTTTATTTTGTTTAAGAGTTGTTTTATCCTGTGCGGAGACATTTAGAATACCATTTGCATCAATCTCAAAACGTACATTGATTTGTGGTACAAGCCTTGGGGCAGGAGGTATCCCCGACAACTTAAATTCACCGAGATGGATATTGTCCTTGGCACAACTTCTCTCTCCTTGGTACACTTGAACAAGAACGCTAGATTGGTCATCGGCATAAGTGGAAAAGATTTTTTCCTTCATTGTGGGTATGGTAGTGTTCCTTGGTATCAAAGGGGTCATCATGCCACCGGCAGTTTCTATGCCAAGTGTAAGAGGTGTCACATCGACAATTACGAGATCCTGGATCTCTTCATTGCCTTGGCCTGTTAACCTTGCTGCTTGAATAGCAGCACCATAGGCAACTGCCTCGTCTGGGTTGATGCTTTTGCAAAGTTCCTTCCCGTCAAACATTTCTCGCAACAACTTCTCCACCTTCGGAATCCTTGTAGATCCACCAACAAGAACCACAACATTTATTTCACCCTTGGTCAACTTTGCATCCGTTATACACTTTTCGGTAAGCGTGATGCACTTCGCGAAGAGATCCATGTTAATGTCCTCAAACCGAGCTTGGCTAATCTTCGAGGTGAAATCAATGCCCTCATAAAGGCTATCCACATCCACTGTTGCTTGAGTAGCGGCGGATAACATTATCTTTGCTCGCTCACAAGCAGATCTCAGCCTCCTTAGGGCCTTCGGATGGCCGCTAATGTCCTTGCCATACTGATTCTTGATCTCTTGGATAAAATAGTTTAATAGGCGGTTGTCGAAGTCCTCTCCGCCAAGGTGAGTGTCTCCGGTTATCGCTAGCACCTTAAAGACTCCGTTTTTGACGGAGATGATAGAGACGTCGAAGGTTCCACCTCCAAGGTCAAAGATGAGAACGTTCTGTTCATCTGCATTGCCAGTTGTCTTGTCAAAGGCATAGGCTATTGCGGCAGCGGTCGGCTCATCCATGATACGAATAACATCAAGGCCAGCAATTGTGCCGGCATCCTTCGTGGCCCGGCGTTGGGCGTCATTGAAGTAGGCTGGGACTGTGACAACCGCCTTCTTGACGGCACAATCAAGATACATCTCTGCAATCTCTTTCATCTTCCCAAGGACCAAGGAAGAAATCTCCTCTGGGGCGAAGGACTTTTCTTGCCCTTTGTATTTGACAGCGATTTTCGGCTTGTCATGAGGGCCTTGAAGGACAGTAAACGGCCACAGCCTGACATCACTTAGAACATTAGGATCGGAGAAGCGCTTGCCGATCAACCTCTTCACCGCTTTTGCAAAGACATAAGAAGGATAAATTAGAGGAAATTATATAAATATTTGATACTTCAAACCTCAAAAATTTTGGTAAATTGATTTTTGTTGAAAAATATATATTGATTCGTTAACCTTCAATACCATATTCAATGAGAGGCAAATCTGTTGAACAAGTGGTGCTAGTGATCTAATGGACTTTTTCTATCATTTCTTTTGACTTTCTTTAGTTTTCTTCTAGCTTTTTTTGTAAAACTCAGTTTGCTTTTAATTTCTTAATAATTAAGCAATCCATCGTAACAGAAAAGTATAAATAGATTTGTTTTAACTTTTTTTTTCCTAAAGATGGCCCTAGGTGGGTTAACCCACACATTCTGAGGCAAAATTATCATTAATAAAAAGATTACAAAGTTCATAAAAGATACGTAAGATTTGTTCTAACTTTTAATCACTGTAGCATACATGTAACTAAATAACTTCTTAGCCATCATGGATGATTTAAAAACAAGAACCAAAATCTTACCAAATACGGTATTAGTCGGGTTCGTGTTGATTTGGTTCTTGGCAGCATCACCGATCAGTCTCTCATCCCTCGTGAAGCCAACCAGGGACGGTGTCGTCCGATTTCCCTGGTGGTTTGGGATGATCTCCACCCGATTGTTCTCCCACACCGCAACGCATGAGTATGTTGTACCGAGATCAATCCCAATTGCCGGAGCAACTCTAGGAGGAACGTCTTCACTAAACCCCATGGATAAATTTTTGTGATAAGAAGAGTTTTAATGTCAAACTTGAATCAGGAAGAAGTGAATAGGAACAACCACAGAAGAGAAGAGAAGGCAATGGATATATTAATGTCAGGCAGAATTTCACATGTAACCCACAAAATCTCAAAATGTCATACATGCGTCCTTGATAATGTAAATATCTTGGATACCCCTACAAAACATGAGAAACCCTCTTCTAATTTTTTCAAATGAAATGCCTAAATTATTCCTTGTCTTTATTTATTCATGTATAAATAAAATATGATCAAGCAAGAATAATTAAAGTATCCTTCTTTAAAATAATTATGTAGAAAAAGGGCATATATGATATATCTGATGTTTTGTAGGGGCACCAATCATATTTCTCATTTTGTATGTGTACGAGTATAGATGGTATTTTGAGATTTTTAAAAGGGTATACATGAAATTGCCCACTATATTATGGTGTCCTGGGTATAAGGACAGAATCAGAAACATATATTTTGGGGGGGGGGGGGGGGGCAAACCATTAGTAATATTGTATTAAAAAAATAAAAATAAAATAATAAAATAGATAATTTTACTATCCAATATCCAAAAGAACATCGCTTTTTTTTTTTTTGCTTGAAACCCGTAGGCATTATAAAATTGAGCACTAACTATGGAATTTAAAGAGAGATGTAAGAAACTTGAAGAATAAGACCACTACACACTTTGCCTTTTTAATTTCTTTGTAATTTAGAGAGGAATTGGGGTTTTGTTGAAAAATCACAATGACGAAATGAGGGGAGTTTTTCATGGGGGATTGGGGAAGAAAAGGGATGAGAAATAAAAATAATAATAAAATAGGGTTCAAATAATATATCGTATATGGCTGATTGAAGACTTTGCTTTATTTATTTGGAAATTGTTAATTTTTTTAATCTTTCAAATATATAGCCCATTTAAGGTTCAATTTTGAGTGTTAGTTATAGTAGAATTTTCAAATATATAGTGGCTGAATCTCCGAAGAAATTAAGTAATTGACATAATTCCAAGGGCAGAGAGTTGAATATTTAATCCTTACTGTCATAAACTAATATCGTTTAAAAATAATAATAATAAACTAATATCGTTTGTTATATTGCATTTTGAATTTTGATTGAATCAAATAATCAATAATGTTTTAGTATATTGTTTGTTGGAGTCGTCTCTTAGACTTCATAAATAATGAAGAGGAGAGGAGACCAACGCCATTTATGTCACTTTCTTTGGGAATTTCCATGCATTTCACAATCTTGAAGAAGTCGTCAGCACAAGAATTGTTCTGAGTAATCTCTTAGACTTCATAAAAAATGAAGAGTGACCGAGGCCATTAAAATGAAAATAAATTTTTCAAAAAAAAATAAAATCCTAACTATTCTTAATATTTTAAGAAACTCTCTAATTTTTAGATTTTTCTTGTTCAGTGCCTTTAAACTTAACATACATCCAATTTACATAATTTCGATTAAAATATCTCTCATCAAACTTAGGATTGTACATATTCTGAAAAGTTAGGGGATTAAATTTTCGAATCAATAACAACATAAAAAAACTATTTTTTTAAATTTTCTTCTTAGTCCTTTTAAAATCGGTTGAATTTCTTTTACCCTTATAAGAATTATAATTAACATTTTATCTAACTCATTTTTATGGACCAAAATATCCTCATAAAAATTCTCATCTTTTGTTTGTTTCAAATAAAAATAATCGATAAATAAAAAATGTTATTTATGGCATTATATTTCATGATATAATTTCGGTCGTATTTTTTATGATACAATACTTTATTTATCGATAAGTAAAAAATTCAATCCACTTAAGAGAAACTAAAACAAAAAATCTAAAAAAAATGAGGGGTTTAAATTATTCAAGAGAATAGGGGATCTTTGGAAATCTCTTAAATATTCATAGCTCAGTTGCTTCCATTCGGCGGTTTCTATGATATACTTTTTCTTAGCAAGTAGCTGTATATCATCTTACATAATTTTTAAAAACTAAAATAAGGTCTTCGCTCATATTTTTGTATTTTAAAAAGCTGTTGCAAGGAAACGAATTTTCGATGAAAAGGATTGACAAGGAGATTAAGTTTCCATCTAACTCATTTTTATGGATAAAGTTTCTATCAAGGGGGCCAACAAGAAAATAAAGATGAATTTAAAATGTTTCCAATCAATTTTGAAATGTAAAAATGATATCTTGACAAGACTTTTGACAACAAAAATTTGATTAACAATCTTGTCAATACTTTTTTATCCTAATGAAAGAAGACTTTTTATTCCACTTATACAATTTAATGCCAATTAGATTCAAACCTTTAACATAGTTTATTGTCGTAATTCACTCAACCAATTAGTCACCAGTTAGTCGTTTTAATTATTGTTTTGTTAAAGTATTAGCTCTAAAAAACGTAGTACAGAATTGTACACGATAATTTACTACACCAGTGAGACATGGGAACCAAGTCAGCAAACAAACATGACCAAAAGAACAAAAGAAGAGAAGGTAAAATATAAATGATATACAAACATGTTACTTATGACAAACAGAACCCCAAAAAAGAGAGCATTTCCATTCAAAACATCAATACACCTCTTAAAAATTGTAAACCACAAACTCCACTTCGAATTTTCTACAACATACTTACTTATCAATCGGCTTGCATATATTCTTCAACACTTTCATCTTTGCTTCAGTTACTAACACTTGCGGCAGCGGATTCTGTTCAACCCAATCAATAGTTCTCTCAAGCGCATCTTCAATATTCATCTTAGTCGAAAATTGCAATTCCTTCGTAATACTACCATCTCTTAACTTACTCCTCATTTGATACGAGTACCTCTCGAGCGAATTCCATGCATCGTATTTCCTTCTATACTCCTCATCATCGGCTTTATACTTCTCGGCATCCTCCATCATCTTCTCTATATCATCCACGCCCAATCTTCCTTGTTCATTCGTAATCGTGATGTTATTCTTGTGACCGCTCGCTCTATCTTGCGCAGAAACATTCAGAATCCCATTGGCGTCAATTTCAAAGCACACGTCGATCTTAGGCACGTCTTTCGGCGCAGGATCTATATTATAAAGCACAAATTCTCCTAAAAGATTGTTATTTTTGGTTTCGGCTCTCTCGCCCTCGTATATCGGCAACGACATGCTCGTTTGGTTATCTATTATTGTCGTAAGCACATGATACTTTTTCACAGGTATCGTAGTGTTTCTTGGAACAACAACCGTCATTTTACCTCCTCTAGTCTCTACACCGAGCGAGAGAGGAGTTACATCAATGAGCACCAACTCGTGCAAATCCTTATCACCATGACCACTTAATTTAGCCGCTTGAATGGTCGCGCCATAAGCCACCGCTTCATCAGGGTTAATATTTCTACGAAGCTCCTTTCCTTCGAAGAAGTTTTGTAAAGTTTGTTGCACTTTCGGTATCCTCGTTGAGCCACCAACAAGCACCACATCATCAACATTATGCTTCTCCATATTCGCATCACTCAAGCACTTCTCTATGAGCTCCGTGCATCGAGTAAACAAATCAATATTCAACTCCTCGAAACGAGCTTGGCTTATACGAGAGTGAAAATCGATCCCATCATACAAACAATCGACTTCAACCGTCGTCTGAGTGGAAAATGAGAGATTCCTCTTCGCGCGTTCACACGCGGTCCGCAACCGCCTCAAAGACCTCGCATTCCCACTAATATCCTTATGATGCTTCCTTTTAAACTCCTTCATAAAATGCTCGACCAACCTATCATCAAAATCCTCCCCGCCTAAATGTGTGTCTCCCGCCGTCGCCCTCACCTCAAACTTCCCAAACTTGATCGACAACAACGCAACATCAAAAGTTCCCCCACCAAGATCGAATATAAGCACGTTCTTCTCATCCGAATTCACCGTCGTTTTATCAAACCCGTATGCCACAGCAGCAGCAGTCGGCTCGTCCATGATCCTCAACACCTTCAGGCCTGCAATCGCGCCGGCGTCTTTCGTCGCCCTGCGTTGCGAATCGCTAAAATAAGCCGGAACGGTGATGACCGCGTTTTTGACGCGGCAATCGAGGAAGGCCTCGGCGATCTCCTTCATTTTCGTGAGGATCATGGAGGAGATTTCTTCCGCGTAGAATTGTTTTTCTACGCCTTTGTAATTGACGGCGATTTTCGGCCGGTCGTTGGGGCCGGAGACAACCTTGAAAGGCCAGAGTTTGATGTCTCGTTGGACGGAGGAGTCCGAGAAGCGCCTTCCGATCAAACGTTTTACGGCTGGTGAGAAAGAAGAGTTAAAATGGTCATATGAGAATATGAAAATTGGAAAAATTAAAGAAAGGATAGTGCATATTGGCACTTTCTATCAACGATAGAGTGAATAATAGAGAAAAAATAACAGTAAAAGCAGAACAGAGCAATTAATACTGTGGAATGAATTCAGAGGTAATTCAAAAAGAAAGATATTTTTATTAGACTGTATTATAATTTTTTTATGAAAAGAATCTGGTAGCCTGTAATTATCATTAAATTTGTACATCAAGCTTAACAAACTTATTTGTTTTGTTCTTAATTTCTTATCAAGATACCTAATTTTAAAGGCCACATTAATCATATCAAGACATAAATTATACTCAACCTCAAGTATTCTCTAAGTCAATGAACCAAGTTATCGAATCTCTACTCCATTGGTCAATTGGCTGTGCCTTGACAAAAAGTACGCGTACAAAGTCTAATTTAAAAAAAAAAAAAAGGAATTTGTTGCCTTGTAACTAAAGAGTAAGTCAAAGTCAATCTCTGTGTTTTGAAATGAAGTTTCATAGCATTGTCCTTCCACAATGGAAACAGCTCTGTGACTTGGGAGATATCAGTTTTGTAAAGCTTAAAAATTAACAATCTTTTCGGTTTTCATCCATTATCAAAGTAAAAGAAAGGATGGACCAAAATAAAATGGGGAAATTGAAGAAAACAAGTTCCAATTATACACTTGATTTTTGAGAGAAAATAGATTCATATATAAGATACTAACATCTCAATATCAAATTATCGGCCTATAAAAAGGTAATACTTAAATACAGGAAAGAACAAACTAGCGTACTTAAATTAGATAACTCCAGTAATTTTTACTCAATTCTGATCAAAATATGAAACTATCACAGTCGAAAAAGACGGAATCCGACGAAAATAAGTCTCATTTTCAAATTATTGATCCATAAAAGTTCCTATCTAAACAAACAAACCAACAAATCAGTACACTTACCAACTTCAAATCAGATAACCCCACTAATTCCTACTCAATTCCGATCAAACCACTCACAACCAAACACTCCAAAAACACAAAAAGGAAGGAATCTATCAAACGCTCACCGTGAACAGTGTTGGTGGGATTCATATCAGTCTGGTTCTTAGCAGCGTTTCCAACCAGCCGCTCATTCTCCGTGAAGGCCACGCACGAGGGCGTCGTCCGGTTGCCCTGGTCGTTGGCGATGATCTCCACCCGGTTGTTCTGCCACACGCCCACGCACGAGTAGGTCGTGCCCAGGTCGATCCCGATGGCCGGAGGCGACTTCTTGTCGGAAGAAGCCATGGATGGAAGCTGATTAGCAATGGAGCTTTTCTACTTGCACCTTGAGATTTAGCAATGGAGGTTTGGTTATTTCTTCTTGTTCAGTGTTTGACTGAGTTGTTTGTGACTTTTGAGAAGCGGGAGGGAAATCAAGGGGCAGGGGAGCAATCATATGCTAAAAAATATATTATTAAAATTGACTATATAAAATACAGAAAAATGTATATAAATTATTAGTATATGAGTATGAAGTGTATGTCAGGTAAAAGAAAATAGTATATATGTTTTGTATAAAAAATTAAAAATATATAAAGTTACAAAGAAATGTAAGCCGAGTTATAATAAAGAGTGTACATTGTACAATGATACAAAGAATAATATATATTAACAAAAAGAGTATATAGGGTAATAAATCACATAGAAATTCAATGAAATTTATAAAGTTATAAAAGAATATATATATATGGGAATATATCGCTTGTTGGGAATACATCGCCTTCAAAAAAGATAGATAGATAGATAAGTATATGGGAATATATCGTTTGTTGGGAATACATTGCCTTCAAAAAAAAAAAGGGATCACATAACATATTAACATTGCACTTTTGCAAAAGAGGTATGGAATAAAGTATGCGATCAACTGGGCAGGTACCGACCTGCAAGCAACCTCAAGGATCCTCTGCATTTCCTGCATGATTCGAACGTAAAACTTCCAAAAGAGAGCCAACGTAAGTTGCGCACACTCTAGACAATTACTTGTTGGGAAATATAGAAGGAGCGTAATGGGCATATTTTCAAGAATTCGAGACATTCAACATATCAGATCTATGAATAGACGATAGCCACTAAATAATGGACGACGACATTAAACCATAAAACAGAACTATAAAGTTTATTATCTAGTCCTAGTAGTAGTCTTGTAGCAAGTTTCATATTTTTTTCTTTAGTTTTAGTTTCCTTCTAGCATTTCATGATGTAAATATTCCTTTATAACGTTCCGAATTTTAATTCATACATCATAAACAAACACTTATTTAAAAAAAAAAAAATATTAACATTTAATTGGGCCAATAAAATATTAAAAAAACATACGTTAAAACAGCATATAAAATACATAAAATTTCTCTGCAATATATCTTTACAGGCCGGCCCAGCCCATTAAAGCACCAATACAATTACTGGCTACTCTAAGCTCACATGGAACGTCGCACTAATTCCTGCTGCAGTCCACAGAAAATACAAAACCAGGTCTAGCCATCCCAAACTCAAATCGAGCCGTCAAAACATCTGAACGGCTGGATATAACACAAGCCCAAACCCTAGCTCTCTCTGCTGCCTCTCTATAAGACCTCAAGCTCTTCTCTCTTCTCCAGTTTCCTGCGGCGGATTCAGTTGTTCCCCATCCTCTTCTTCATCTAGCTTGGTCGGAAGTCGCCGTCACTCAGCCGAAAATGGGGTATGTTGGTTTATCTGTTTAGTTAGATTGTGAATGTTTTGTTTTGTAGATCTGTTCGTATGATTTAAGATTTGTGTGAGATTGTATTTATGCTTGGTGATTTCCATGAATTATTCGAACTATATGCTTGATGAAATTGGATAGGAATAGCTTAAAACGAACTTGCAAGTTTTGAATTGAGTATATATGTATATGTGTTCATATGTTTCTTTTGGTTGTATTTACCTTCAGTTTGGTCTTCTAATTAGTCGATGGTTATATTAGTCTTTCATTAGATGTACTTGTTATGACAACCTATTGAATAATAGTATAGATTAAGGGTCTGTTTATTGATAAGCTTATGGACGGTCAAGTGCTAATTAGACAAAAGAGCCATTAGCAAATAACATATTTCATAAGCAATATAAATCTGTTGCCATTGAGTTGAAACATCCTTGAGTTCTTCTACTCATGGATTATCCACTCAGAGGCATACATTTTCATTATTTAATTCGTTCAAACTGTTTCACATGGGATCTGTTATTCCTTTATATAGCATGTAATCTAGAATTTCACTGTTTTGATGAATCATTTATGACACTTTGGTATGATTTCTTTGAAATGAACAGAAAGACACGTGGAATGGGAGCTGGGCGCAAGCTCAAGAAGCACAGGAGAGAGGAAAGGTGGGCCGACAAAGCCTACAAGAAGAGCCATTTGGGTAACGAGTGGAAGAAACCTTTTGCTGGTTCTTCTCACGCCAAAGGCATCGTGCTTGAGAAAATGTTAGTGCAAAAAATAAAGATATTTTATCTTAATTTATTATGTCGTTTAAAATTTTTAAAAATAATGGTTGTGCCTTTTATATTTGTAGTGGTATTGAGGCCAAGCAGCCTAACTCTGCTATCCGTAAGTGTGCTCGTGTGCAATTGGTGAAGAACGGAAAGAAGATTGCTGCCTTCGTGCCTAATGATGGTTGCTTGAACTACATCGAAGAGAATGTATGTTCCATACTTTTTAGTTTTCATAAATCATTATTATGTGTATATTTGTGTAATTCTGAAAGATTTGAGTTTCGTTTGATGATCAGGATGAAGTGTTGATTGCTGGATTTGGAAGGAAGGGCCATGCTGTGGGAGATATTCCTGGAGTCAGATTCAAGGTTGTGAAGGTTTCTGGTGTTTCTCTTTGGGCTCTTTTCAAGGAGAAGAAGGAGAAGCCCCGCTCTTAGATTTGTTTTTATTTTATTTTAGATGGTTTTGGAAGTTGGTTGTTTTTGTCGTTGAGACTTGATGGACAATGTTTTTCTTTTTAGTTTGTGAGTTTTGTTGGATCTTGTATAACCATGAATGAGGAACTTGTTTTGTCTTGGTAGAGCTTGTTCTTTCATGTGCTTTATTTAGAGGTAATTATGCTTTGATATGTGCTTATAAGATGTCTGATTCGTGCTCAAGGGTTTCCGGAATATGGTGAATGCATTTTCTTTAATCGGAAAGCATCTCTCTAGTCACATAAAAAAAGGGGTTTTTGATTGAAAACCCGCTCCTTTTTGACTTAGTATAACTGTGAACGCAACATATAGCTTATCTATGTTTTAAAAACAGAGTAAAATCGTCTTTCCGAACTTCTTTTAAGAAATTGAATACCTCTACTGAATAACACAATTTAGCACGAAAATTATTTAGTAGTCATTGCCCATAATACCAGAATCACATTGGAAATCATACCCACAAATAACAAATTTAAGTACATATTCTCCACACATGGAATAGGGTGAAATTGTGGATTAGTAGGTCTATATTAGGAAAACATGATTAGAATATCTCAGAATAAATGCATGAAAAATAGAATTGTTATATTCCAAGATAGACATTGAATAACTATATTTTATGAAATAGTCTATGATATCTACAAAAATATTTTCTTTTATTCCAAATTTCATCTCGGCAGCATAAAGTTTTTTTTCCTTATTTTATTTCTTTTTTTTTTCCTCTATATTTCTTTCCTTCCTCTTTCAATTCCTAAAAAAATATTTGTATGATTTCTGCTCGTGAATATTTAGGCCCCTCTCTTGGTTTCCTTCCATGAGCTCTTTCTTTCTCGCCTTTCAGTCTCGACTCTAGCTGCTTCAATGGGGAGTGAGAGAAGAAATTCGTCTCGTGTGCTCGCTCCCAACGAATCATACCCTAATACAATCTCAATAGTAGAGAATCTCAAGGTAATAAGCCATCGATCCTCTGAGGAATCGCCGCCTCTCAATATATACGTACTCTTCTCCATAGCTCGACTTCTCAACACCATGGATGACTATTCCGCCTTTCGTCACGTCTCTCAGATTTGGCGTTCCGCCGCCGCCCCTGCTCCTGACGTACTCACCTCACAGCATCCTCTCATGGTCGTCATGAGAGGCACTAACTCTAAGGGCTTGTATGACATTGTTGCTCACCGCCTTTATAGGATCAAGTGCGACTCGCATGACCGGGTATTGAGCTATTCTCAAGGATTCATTGTCACTCAAACCTACATCAAAACCGAACATACCTGGACTGATATCAAATTAACTAATATTTTCACTAACATTAAGATTTGCCTCCCTTTGAAGAACAATCATTTTAGAAACGATATCATCTTCTCTAAGAATCCATCTTTTCCTGATTGTTTAGTTGTTTCCTTTTTTCGAGAAGGATCCATGTTCAATTACTGTCGACCTGGGGACTCTGTGGATGACCCACAAGATGAAGGGTGATCACAAAGTGTTCGATGATCTGCTCTTCTTTGAGGGAATGCTTTATGTTCTAAGTGAAGGTGAACTCTTGTTGGTGGAGCTCTTCCCTGACCTGAAAATAACAATCATGGAAGAGAAGGCTGCACTGCGTAAGGAGCTGAGAAAGGGATTCAACCTTAAGCTAAAACTTGCTGAGTCGGGTGGAGAGTTGTTGTTGGTATGCGTCATTAGAGCAATTGTGCACTTAAAATCTTTAGGGAACCCTCTGTATTGGGAAAGTGAGGGTTGTAGTATTTATGCTTGGGATTTTGAAGGAAGAAATTGGGCAGAGAAATCAAGCTTGAACGGAAGGATCTTTTTTATTGGATTTGATAATCATCATCAAATCTTTTTTGGAGGATCAATAGTCCCCCCTCCAGGCCTCAAGATAAAAGCGAATTGTATCTACATTTCTGACCACGATAAATATAATTGGTGGATGTACTCACTAGAGGATAAGAGTGTTGAAAACTGTTTTATAGCCGAACGGTTTATGTAGCTTGGTAATTCGTGGAGGTTCCAATCCATTTGGGTTTTACCTAGCTTGTGCTAACTGTCGGTTACTTTATTCTGTTGTTGTAGGTTATAACAAATGGTATCTTATGTTAATTTTGTCGTCTTGTAAGTTGCAATTGTGGTTCTAGTAAGGACCATTTAGTTTGTAAGATCATCCATTGAAATAATTTCCTTTAGTTAGTATGCGTTCTATGTGGGTATGATTTCCAATGTGATTTCTAGTTTTTTGTATGCGGTTCTAGTATGTTTAATGTGATAGGGTATCAACTAAATGATTTTAGTGCTAAATTATGATATTTGAATAAAAAGCTTAATAACTTCATAATATTCGGTCTTTATCAAGGTATATATGAATTTCATATTTTATATGGATACATATGATATTGGGAGATTTTGTAGAGGTGTAGGTGCTACATATTTTGGCGTATATTTTCATGTTTACCTTACAGAGTTTGAAACTGTGTACTTACTGTTACAGAACATCGTAGTAATACCACCTGGGTTCTAAAAGAAATGAGCTTTTTAATTTGTGATATTTATTAATATTTATAAATTTTTTATAACTAATTGATGATCGAAATATTCATAGTATTAATTCAAAATTTTCAAAAAATTCAAATTACACCAATATTATTTACAAAATCAAATAAATTATACTAACTTTTAGTTATCATTTGATTGGAGTTTGGAGGTTCTCAAACTATTATTAATACAAATGAGAAAAAAAAAAATCATAAAATGATCTGATTTCAAAAGATAATTAATTAACATAATTCCATTTTCCATAAGTAACACCAAATTCATATTTAAGACCAAATCCCATTTCCATAAACAAAATTCATATTAAAACATAACATCCATCATAATTACCAAATTTATTTACCCATTATTAGAACCAAATTACAATTTCCCTAATTAGATCAAAATTTCTATGATGAATATCCATAGGCCATAGTTAATGAATTTAATACCAAATCTCATTTTCCATATAAATAAAATTCATATTTAGACATTACTTGATTTTCCAAAATAACTCATATTTTGAATTCAATATATGAGTAAAGCTAGACAAACAAACAAATTCGACCGAAACACTAGTTCTTTCTGCCGCCTCTCTATAAGACCCCAAGCTCTTCTCTCTCCTCCAGTTTCCTGCGGCGGATTCAGTTCTTCTTCTCTTCATCTCGCTTGGTCAGAGGTTGACGTCACTCAACCGAAAATGGGGTATGTTGGTTTGTTTAGTTAGAATCAAATGTTTTGTTTGATAGATCTGTTCATATTTTCCTGATTTTGTACTTATGCTTGGTGTTTTCCATGAATAGATTTTTATTTATTACTAAGTTGCAAATGTAATAAGAAAATAAATAAAATGTCAATTTAGTGCACTTACATTTACATGAGCACAGAGCCGGATAATGAGTTGAGGTGATTTTCTCCATTAGCGGCTTGCGATGTATCAGACACTGCAACACCGCATTCATGAAGCAGGTTTTGTCCAAATTTTTTAGGCCTTTGACCTGCCAATTACACAAAAAAAGACCAGCAACAGTTCTCCACCAGACTCAGCAAGTTTTATCTTAAGATCAAATCCCTTTCTCAGCTCCTTTCGCAGTGTAGCCTTCCCTCCCATGTCTGTTATTTTCAAGTCAGGGAAGAGCTTCACCAACAAAAGTTCACCTTCACTTAGAGCATAAAGCCTTCCATCAAAGAAAAACATATCATCGAACACTTTGTGATCACCCTTCGTCTTGTGGGTCACCCACATTGAGTCCCCTGGTCGACAGTACTGGAACATGGGTCCATTTAGAGTAAAGGAAACAACTAAACAATCGGGTAAAGATGGATTTTTAGAAAAGATGACATCATGGAAAAGATTGCCTCTTCTAAGAGGGAGGCAAATCTCGGTGTTGGTGAAAATATTAGTTAGTTTGGTCTCATCAGTCCGTGTAATTCCGTTGTAGGTTTGAGTGACAATGAATCCATGAGCATAGCTCAATATCCGGTCATCCGTCCCGCACTTCATCCTGTAAAGGCGGTGAGCTACAATGTCATATAAGCCCTTATAGTTACCGCCTCTCAGCTCGACAACCATGAGAGGATGCTGCAAGGCGAGGACGTCAGGAGCAGGGGACGCAGCAGAACGCCAGATCTGAGAGACACGACGAAAGGAAGAATAGTCATCCAAAGTGTCGAGAAGTCGAGCAATGGAGAAGAGTACAGAGCTATTGAGGGGCGGGCAGTCGGGCGATTCCTCAGAGGATCCATGGCTTTTCTCTACTGTTGAGAGTGGATTGGGGTTTGGTTCGTTCGGAGCGAGCACATCACGAGAGGATTTTCTTCTCTCACTCTCCATTGAAGCAGCAAGACGGAGAGTGAGGGGCGAGAAAGAAAGATGACAGGAAAGGAAACGAATTAGAGAAACGGGCCGAAATATAGGCCCATTAGCCCTTATACTACTACACAGTACACATTGATTAAATTTGACTACGTTAAAGTTCTTTAATGAAGATCGTCTCCTCCAATTAGACCTCTTCTGAAAATGCAATGCAAAACCCTCTTCGAGCTCCTCTGCCCTAAACCCTACCACCGTCCATTTCAGTTCCCCACCAGTTTGAATGAGGCCGCCGTGAAGGCGGTGCCGGCTCCATTTCCGGCGAGGTGGCGGCAGAACTGCAGATTCTTTCCCTCCAGTTGCGGCTTAAGCACATTATTGGTGACCTGACCTTCAAACATTTACCGGACTTAACTGGTATTATTTTAATAGAAGTGAAACATTTTTTTCATTTTGATCCTTTAAAGGATGAGACTTTGTATTTTGGCCACTGACGCATTTCTTCATTAATTTGTAAAAAATAATAACTTCAAAGAACTAACAACCAAAAAGAAAACTATTTGTTCCTAATTAATCAAACCCTTAATTAACTACAACTAAACAATCCCTCAGTTCAACTAAAACAAGTCTTCCTCTTAATGTATTTCCAGATCTTCCGAACCTTCCGGAACCTTCTCCCTCTCTCTTTTCTTCCTCCCACTTATCAACAACCCTCCGAATTTCTCTCTTAGCCTCAATCCTGAAAAAATAAGCATAAAAAAAATATCAATAACAGAAATTCAAATGTTGAAATCATCAAAAAAGTACATAATATTTTGCTTATTATTTTACAGGAATAAATCTACCTGGTCTCACGGCTCTGCTTAATTTTATCCGCCTCCCACTCAACCCTCATCAAATAAGGCCTTAAGACTCTCACTCGATCCGTCCTTTTTACACGGATTTCGAGGCGATCTGAACCGTCGAGTGGTTTGGTCCAACAAATCTTAGCTCCATTAAATAATTCAACAATTGGCTGCTCAGTTGTGAGGGTTCTTAGATATGTTATAGATTTGTGGTACAATGGGTTTTCATGAGAGTTCCGATCGAATTTTGGGACTGTGAAGGTTTGTGTAAGTTGCGCTGTCTCGCTTAACCTGGTCCAGCATTGGATTATCAAGGATTTGTTGGAGAGGATTAGTTTATGGAGGAGGAGTGATAAGCAAAAGTCTGAAATTAGAGTGATTATTAATATTGGGTTAATTAGAATTAGAGAGGTTAGAAGCGTAATGAGAGATGTTTGAAGCTTGATGAGAGAGATTGCTGGGATGATTAGAGAGATTAGAGGGCTCATGATTAGAGATTTTGTGATTGATTTGTAAGTGAAATGGGAGAAAGTGGTGGGGTCTAAGTTTAAATAGGGAATGTAAACACAGATTTAGCTAAAATTAGAGCTCATTTATGTTGTTATCCCCTCATTTTTACAATGTCTATAATTAGACATCTACTAGTTGTCTATGTTCTCTATGTAATTAATTATGTCTATAATGTTTTATATTTTCCATATAATTTTAGACAGTCACCCGCGTTGTGAGAGAGGAGGAGCTTGGCGAGACCAAAGCATCAACACTAACTTAAATATTTTGTTAAGTGCTAAGGCCCAAAGCATTAACACTAACTCAAGGCCCAAATTAACCCCAATTCGAGGCCCAAATCAAGGACAGTACAGAACGGGATCTGAGTTCCCTCCTTTTGTTGTAGCATGCTCATCAAGAAAATATGAGTTAATTAAGTAGGAAAACTATATTATATTTCCCTATTAAATATTAGGAAATTACGAAGAGCCTACTTGAAAATTTCAATTTCAATGAATACAAAAGGTCCGTTGACGGACGCAAAGTAAACGACGACCCAAGCACAAATAAAATCATATTTAACTAACTCCACCATCCTCTCTCTCACTCTGCCTTTCCTATTCCTATTCCTATTCCTATTCCCCATTATCATTCTACATCAATGGCGTCCTCCTCCTCCTCCTCTCCGGCCATCGGGATAGACCTCGGCACGACTAACTCCTGCGTCGGCGTGTGGCAGCACAATCGGGTGGAAATCATCGCGAACGATCAGGGCAGCCGCACGACGCCCTCCTGCGTCGCCTTCACTGATATGCAGAGGTTGATCGGTGAGGCGGCCAAGAACCAGGTTGGCTCGAACCCGGTTAATACTGTCTTCGGTTAGTTTATGATCCTCTCTTTGTTGGTTTTAGTTTTGGGATTTTTGCTTTTGGGAAATACAACAGAAAGGGAGTTTGCTTAAAGCATGATTTTGACGCTGAATCTCTTTACTGTATTATCTCTTTATTCAATTTTTTGGTTTGAGGAAAAAATCATGCATGCTTGAGATATGAAATAGATAAATCTTTATATCTGAATGCTGACATCTGATATTTATAGCAAGGTCAACAATTCAAATCCGAGTTCCGATGAATTTTAATACCTCAAATTTTTTGAAATGTCAATAATTTGCAAATTACCTCAAGTCAATTAATTGATTGTACCAAAATCCAAAATAGCATCAAGTTAATTAATCTGAACCATAGTAGTCCTTACCATGATCTATATAATCGGAAAAATTGTACACCATCGCCAAAATTAATCATTGTATGATTACAACATCTGAAATTTGTTTAACTTTGATTCTCCAACTGAAGCAAAAATTGAAATGACATGAACAAAACCTGACTGAATTTAGCCATTTCCCTCTCTTGGACATCAAAATAATAAGTATCTTTGCTAACTCCTGATATCATGTCTTTCCCTCTTAAGTCTTTAACTCCTTCCAAAAGAAAAAATAAAGAATAAAAAAACAGAGCCTGATAGATAATAAAACATTAATTTCTTATTCAACAAAATGAACTAAATTGAAGTGAATTTTCCAGAGGAAGATCTAATCTGGTATCATTCAGTTATAGTTTTAATATGTGTTGATTCCAGGACTCAAAAAGATTCTTTTTTGACTAGTGGCTCGAAAGAACTTTCAGCTGCTTTTTGTTCATTTCTCCTCACTAGAAAATAATTACATACAAACTCGGCACTAACTCCATGCCTCGAATATAATTTATTGATTAGATTATTAATGAGACAATTTTATTTCTTTTTTTACTTACCAGCTGTGAAGCGTTTAATTGGCAGAAGATTCAGCGACGCCTCCGTTCAAAAAGACATCAAACTTTGGCCTTTCAACGTCATCGCCGGCCCCAACGACAAACCAATGATCTCAATCACCTACAAGAACAACGAACAAAAATTTTACCCTGAAGAAATCTCCTCCATGATCCTCTTAAAAATGAAACAAATCGCCGAAACCTACTTAGATTGTCCTGTCAAAAATGCAGTTGTAACCGTCCCGGCTTATTTTAATGATTCACAGCGTCGTTCCACTAAGGACGCCGGTTTAGTCGCCGGTTTGAACGTCATGCGTATTATGGACGAACCGACAGCTGCTGCTGTGGCTTACGGTTTTGATAAATTGATTGAAAATGGTAGTGAGAAGCAAGTCTTGATTTTCGATCTTGGAGGCGGAACGTTTGATGTTTCGTTACTTTTGATAAAAAATGGTGTGTTCACGGTGAAGGCTACTAATGGAGATACTCATCTCGGAGGCGAAGATTTTGATGATAGAATGGTGGATTATTTCATTGAGGAGTTTAAGAGGAGGTATAATAAGGATGTGAGTGGGAATCCGAAGGCTTTGAGGAGGCTAAGGACTGCGTGCGAGAGGGCAAAAAGACAATTGTCGGTTTCTGTGCAAGCCATGGTTGAGATTGACAGTCTTTACGAGGGGATTGATTTCTACTCTTCCATTAGTAGAGCTCGATTTGACGAGCTCAATTTGGATTTATTTAAACAATGTTTGGAGCAAGTCAAGACGTGTTTGAACGACGCGAAAGTAGATAAGAGTAGTGTCGATGTTTTAGTCCTTGTCGGCGGCTCGACGAGGATTCCAAAAGTGCAAGAGCTCTTAAAAGAGTTCTTCAACGGAAAGGAGCTCTGCAAAGGGATCAATCCAGATGAAGCGGTGGCTTTCGGCGCTACGGTCCAAGCTGCGAAATTAAGCGGACAAGGCAATCAAGAAGTTCAAGATTTGGTCCTTGTAGATGTTACTCCACTCTCGCTCGGTTTAGCTTCTCATGGAGTCAAGATGGATATAATTGTTCCAAGAAACACCACGATACCAGCAAAGAAGGAGTGTGTTCGTGTCACCGTGCATGATAACCAAACGAGCATGAGCATTAAAGTTTACGAGGGAGAGAGAGCGGAAGCAAAGCGCAATAATTTGCTAGGCCAGTTCACGCTTGACGGAATTCAACCGGCTCCTAGAGGAGAAGGAAAAGCCGATGTGACTTTTGAGATAGATGCTAATGGAATACTCACCGTTACCGGTATAAACAGGTATAATGGTCAGGTAAAAAAGATCGCGATTACAAATGATGAGAGTCGAACGGATGGGGAGATCAATAAGATGATAACGGATGCTGAGAGGTACAGAATGGAGGATGAGGAATTCAAGGAGAAGCACGAGGCGTGGGACTCGTTGGAGAAATATGCGTATAAGATGAGGAATGTTATACGAGATAGAAACGTTGTGAATAAATTGTCATTTACCACAAAGATTAGGATTGAAGATGCCGTTCAGGAGGCTATCAATTGGGCCGAAGAGAACCAACTCCAGCTTCCTGAAGTAGCTGAGACACAAGCAAAAATGAATGAGTTGAAGAGCATTTGTTATCCTATAACGACGTAACGTTATGATTGATAAGATTGTTGTTTGGACTGAATGATGGCTATGTAAATGTGTGTTTATTTTTGTTTTGTGGGTTCTTATGTAAATAATACGGTGCTGATGGTTTTGTGAAACTGAAATGAATCATGGATGTATAAAATTTAAACAGAAAAAAATACTTTGTTTGCTTTTATATATTTGTACTTGTGTTGTAGTTTGGGCTGGAAATTGTTTGATACATCTTTTTGTAAGTTTTTTACAAGTTTTAGATGTAAAAATTCATGGTTTAGAAATTCCGCAGTAGATGCAAAATTGCAATTTAGATGCACTTTTTTCCCATTTTTCCCTATGTTATATCCTAGTAATGAACCCTGGGTTTAAACCAATATCAAAATAGCTAAGATTTAGAAATCAAGTACATCGATTTAAACATATACTACAGAGATTACAGCCATTTAAACACACTTATAATAATATGAAATAAGCTTCTCATTCTTGGTTATACAAGAAATTAATGTGTTCCATTTGGAAACAATACTCTAACCAAGAACAAAATAGTGTCTGGTAAGATAACGATAGGAGGAAACAACTAAGAAGACAACTCTTGAGAAGAATCTAAAAGAAAAAAAAATATCTTCTCCATCTTCTCCTTGAAGATAACAAAAAAAAAAAAAAAAAAATCAATCTCAACCTCCAAAAGATCAAAATGAAAAAAAAAAAAAATCCGTACAACAAATCATATATTTAGTAAAGTTAGTAAATGCGTGAATGCCAACGCCTCACCATCTGATAAAACAAATAAATTTTGCAAGGACTCGGATTTTGGCTACCGCTTGAGAATTTCAAAAATATGAAGGAGGTCCTTATAATATTCAGGAAAATCAGGGTTTTTGAAAATTTCCCAAACTTGAATCTTTCAAGTAAACCCACATAATTTTCTCATATTTAATTAACTCATTTAGTTTTATTTTATTTTAAGTACATAAACTCATCTTAAATTTTTTATAGACCTATTGCAGCTTTGCATCTAATGAACTGAAATTTCTACAACACATAAAAGATAACAAAAAACAAAAAGATATATCTAACAGAAGTTCAACTTGAAATACCAACACAAGTAACAAGAATAGAAACAAACAAAAATATATTTCTATTTTAGTTTCTTAAGTCCATGGTTCACTTAGGCTTCACTAAACCATCACCATTTATTTTCATAAAACGACAAAACATGCAACTAAGCACGACATTCAATTCAATCAACAATTTTTTCCATGATAAACTCATGTCATTACAGGGGAGCATATGCTCTTCAGTTCATTCATTTTGGCCAGCGTCTCAGTAACCTCAGGAAGTTGGAGTTGGTTTTGTTCTGCCCAGTCGATCGCCTCCTCAACGGCATCTTCAATCCTGATCTTTGTCGTGAATGGTAGTTTATCGGCGACGCTTCTATCTCGTATAACATTCCTCATCTTATACGCATATTTCTCAAGTGAATGCCACGCCTCGTGTTTCCTCTTGAATTCTTCATCCTCAATTCTGTACCTGTCAGCATCCGTTATCATCTTCATCATTTCCTCATCGGTTCTATTTTCATCATTGGTAATTGCAATCTTTTCAATCTGGCCATTATACCTATTTATCCCTATAACGGTGAGTATGCCATTGGCATCTATCTCAAAGGTCACATCAACTTTTCCCTGCTCTCTGGGAGCCGGAGGAATTCCGCCAAGCGTGAATTGGCCTAGGAAATTATTGTTCTTTGTTTCTGCCCTTTCACCCTCGTAGACTTGAATAGTTACTGTTGTTTGGTTATCAAATGCGGTGACATAAACACGCTCCTTCTTTGTGGGTATTGTGGTATTCCTTGGAACTACTATGTCTGTCTTGCCTCCATAGACATCTACACCGAGGGAGAGGGGTGTAACATCTACAAGGACCAAGTCCTGGACCTCACTATTACCTTGTCCGCTTAATTTTGCAGCTTGGACAGTAGCACCAAAAGCCACCGCTTCATCTGGATTGATCCCCTTACAGAGCTCCTTTCCATTGAAGAACTCTTGTAAGAGCTGCTGCACCTTGGTAATCCTTGTCGACCCTCCAACAAGAACCAAAACATCGACTTCGTTCTTATCTACCTTGGCATCATTCAAACACGTCTTGACTTGCTCTAAGCATTTTTTGAAGAGATCCAAATTGAGCTCGTCGAACCGAGCCCGGCTGATGGAAGAGTAGAAATCAATGCCCTCGTAGAGACTATCGATCTCGACAGTCGCTTGTACAGAAACAGACAAGTGTCTTTTAGCTCGCTCGCATGCCGTCCTTAGCCTCCTCAAAGCCTTTGGGGTTTCACTTACGTCCTTATCGTACTTCCTCTTGAACTCTTCGATGAAGTAGCCCACCATTCGATCATCAAAATCTTCACCTCCAAGATGGGTGTCTCCAGCAGTCGCCTTCACCGTAAAGAGACCATTTTTTATTGCGAGTAGTGAGACATCAAACGTGCCACCACCAAGGTCAAAAATCAGCACTTGCTTCTCATTACCATTGTCAATCAATTTGTCAAAACCGTAAGCCACCGCAGCAGCTGTCGGCTCGTCCATAATACGCATGACATTCAGGCCGGCAACTGTACCAGCGTCCTTAGTGGCATGGCGCTGAGAGTCGCTGAAATAAGCCGGGACTGTCACCACAGCATTCTTGACAGGACAGTCTAGATAGATCTCAGCAATCTGCTTCATTTTCAACAGAACCATGGAGGAAATTTCCTCTGGATAAAACTTCTGCTCCTCGCCCTTGTACTTGACTGCAATCATTGGCTTGTCGTTGGGGCCGACAACGACATTGAAAGGCCATAGTTTGATGTCTTTCTGAACCGTAGAATCACTGAATCTTCTTCCAATTAAACGCTTGACAGCTGGTAAGAGAAAAAAGAGAGAACGAGTCAGAGGTAAGACTTGTTGTCCTTAATAATGTAATCGACAAATTAGATCAATTTCTGGATGAAGCTAGAGCAGTCTTCTTGATATGAAATTATTTTCTACCAAGTAAATAACTGAATGAAAAAGGGATAAAGTTGAGTCATATGTCCGAATATAAAGCTCGTTTGAGTTGTGAATTCAAAGTATATCTGTTACCTATATTCAAATTGTTCACATTTTGAAAAAAAAAAAATCAGAAAATCAAATTCATCGGATTTGAATTTGTTGACCTTGCTATAAATTTCAGTTAGGATTCAGAAATAAAGATTTATTCCTTTCATTATCTCTAGCATGAACGATTTTTCCTCAACCAAAAAATAAATAGAGAGGATAGTTTGGTAAGAGGTTGAGTATCTAAATCGTATTTTAAGCAAGAAAAAAAAATCTCTTTCACTCCTTTCTTCCACCCTCACCTCCATCATCCCTCCCCTTTCACTTCCCTCCACGTCAAAAAAACGCAGAGCTCTATCTTTCAGAAGGGACTCAAATTCATACAAACTCAACCATCCATTGACACTAAAAACTCACTTCCCCTTGTCTTTCTCCAAAACAAAATTCTCAAAACTAAAAGGAATCAAGAAAGGATCAGAAGATCACCGAAGACTGTGTTGACGGGGTTCGAGTCAATCTGGTTCTCGTACGGCTACCCTGATCATTGGCGATGATCTCAACGCGATTGTGCTGCCAAACGCCCACGCACGAGTACGTGGTGCCAAGGTCAATCCCGATGGCCGGACCGCTTCTTTGGGAGGAGGAGGACGCCATTGATGAATGATGAGGTTTCAGAAAGAAAATGGAGGAATGAGAGGAAGAAGAAGAATAGAAGAGTCACAGTTAGTGCAAAGAGAGAGGAAAGGATGGTTAAAGTAAGTAAAGCATAATCTGGCTTTATGGGTTCTGTGCTTGGGATTTCCAAGGAATCGTTTACCTTGTTTCCACCAAACAACAGACCTTTTCTATTCCCACCTTTCAAGAAAGATTTAAATATTGAATGTTTCACGTATTAGTTAATTACTTAATTCTGTTGTATGGAATAAAATGTGAAAAGTATGAATAGGTAGGCATTATTTTGTATTTCGGTCTTTCAGACTATCCCATTTAATCAATAAAAATTAACTAGGAGTAGAACCCATTCTCTAATCATATGCACTATATTCTTTAAAATCTTTACATGTTGCTCCTTCAAATTTTAAGAAGCTGGCAATACTGCACTTTTCGTTATTTTGAAATAGTTTGATGCATCTTGTAATTTTTAATAAATTATTATTTTCTCAAAAAATGGTTTGTTATTTGTGAATTATTTCAAATGAGCATATGCTATTTACTCATTATTGCAAATGAGAATTTCATGAGTTACCCTTACCCCCTCTAAAACATTAACGTATCTGAATTTCTTTTTATTGCTATTGCAAACTCTCATTATTTCCCTACAAAAAAAAAAAAAAAAAAAAAAATCAAAATATCTGATATGCACCTACTAAAACTACCAGGTGTAGAATAAACATAAAAAATACATGCTACAAAAGTAAATATCAAATATCTCTTTCATAACAAAATAAAATTTAACAAAAAATTGTCATTAAACAATATTTGCTGCAAAACATCATATAACATAAACATATCATCTTTTGTAAGTAAAAAATTCACTAACTATTTCAAAAAAATTCTCACATCAAAATAACATATCATTCCGTTAGACAAAAAACCTATTCTCAAAATGTGAACTAGTTCAATTGCCTCTAAACTAAAAATCACATTAATTATAAACCTATAAAATGACAGTATTCAATCACAAAATACAAAACATCTCTACTCAAATCCTATCACTTCTTCGTCAAAAACTTCCAAGAGGGCTTCACATCTTTCGACCATCTAACCCCAAACTCCAAAGCCCCTTTCATCCACCTCAATTTGTTCGCCAATTCTTCCAACTCCATAATCGACGAGTCAATCGGATCTCGCTGCCTCACATATGCTTTGCTACTATTACTACTACATATCCTACCAACAAAATCATCACCATCCTTAAGATCATTATCGTTACGACCATTATCATTCTTATTATTACCAATATCATCATTCTTCTTCTCATCTTTACTAATATCATCATCATCTGATAAAACAATTCCATGTTTTGCTTTCTTGTTAGCGTTCTTGCGCGTAAATTGCAAGAACTCGGAATCGCTTGAGGACATAGAACCACTTGCTTCAGTGTTGCTTTTGCTCGGCTCAACCGGAGCATTTGAAGTAGTAGCATTGGAACAGCTCGGAGTTTCTTTTTTCACCCCGTTGTTAGTTTTCAAATCATTTGCTTTGCTGACCCGTTCTGAACCTGTAGGAATGTAATATGAGGATATAGTTAAATAAAAGGGGGAAAAAATCATGCCTCTCAAATAGCAGAAAATGATAACGGAATATATGGTGAACAGGCCATCAAAAAAAGCCCTCTCTATTCTTTAACAAATGCAAAAAATAAAAATAAAAATAACTCTACCGGTTGTGGTTGTTAATATCTACGACCGTCATTTACTCTGACCCGGTTTGAAAAACCTACCAGATCGGCCTAAATACAACCCTATCTGACCCGTAAAACACGTTCGTCTTGCCAGAACCAACCCGAAAAATACACCCAACTTGCCTGACCCTAAAAAACCTATCCAACTTGCCTGAACCCGACCCGAAAAACACGCCCGACTTACCTGAACCCGACGTGAATAACACGCCCGACTTGCCCGAACCCGACCTGAAAAACACGCCCGACTTGACCGAAAAACACCCGACATGCGCGAACCTAACCAAACTAGTCTGAGACGGACTGGACCCAAGTCTAACCCGTTGACTAGTCAACATTTACGGGTAAGGTCCAGTTCGGTTAAGGCAGTTTTTAAAATCGGGCAAGATTTGGTCTAATCTCAACATAAAATTAATTTTATTAAAAAAATATTAACTCAACTGATTAAGATGATTGCCGGTAGATATTAACAATTAATAGGGGTTTTTTGCAACTTTTAATAGTGGAAGGGCTTTTTTGCAATTTGAGCATAATGCAGTTTATTTTCTTTTGCAAATTGAGCATAATGCAGGTTTTTTCTTTCAATTTGGAGAATCTTGATAAAAAAAAATTAATATCTAGAGAATAATACTTCGGAAAGTCATATTTTCTCAAAATAATTACAGCGAAAATTACCTGGTTTTTTTGTATTAATCAAAGGAGACAATTCGGAGTTGCTTGGTTCAGCCGGAGCTCCGGAAGTTGCATTGGAACAGCTCAGAATTTCTTCCTTCAAATCATTTGCTTTGCTGACCCATTCTGAACCAGTAAGGAACGTAATATGAGGATATAGTTAAATGAAAAGAAAAAAAATGCACGCATCACGAATAGCGGAAAATGATGCAAGAAAATATATCATTGTCTTGTGAATAAATATATCATTGGCTATTAAGTGAAAAATTTGAATGATAGAATAAATAATTCTACCAAAAAGTTGTTTTTGAACTGGAGATGATTGAGTAGAGATTGGAAAATGAGATGAGGAACACAAGGGAATCGAAAATTTCTTAATGAGATGATTAATTATAATTCATCATAGATGACATTATTTTATTTCATCATAGTTTTAGTTAGTTAAGAAATGATATATTCCATTTATTTTATTTACTTTATATTTTTTATTTGTGTAAGATTTGTAAATTAAAGCCCCAAATGAAGGACATGGTTTAACCGTGGATGATTGGACTTGTATGGCCTTATTGAGCAAAATTTGTATCATTGGGATCTTTGATTATCTTTTTCCCCATATTCAGAAATTCAAGAATTTATCTGAATAAAAGCTATGTGTCTACTTATAGTTATAATATTATGAGGAATTTGCAAAAAAGCCCCTATACTTAAAAAATTATAAAAACTATTGTTTGTTAAGACAACACCGTAAATTAACGCATCTTAATCATTCTAATGAACATTTTCTGAATAAAATGAACTTTTTGTTCTCCTACTAGAGCTGGCAAAATCTTATCCGACCCGAAAAACCATCCGATCCGAATCGGGGTGACCCGAAACCCGAAATGACCCAAACCGAATGACCCGTAATCCGATTGATATGTAATCCAAATGACCCGAAACTCGAAAGACCCAAAAACAGAATGACCCGTAACTTGAATGACCCACAACCCAAATGTCCTGAAACTCGAATGACCCATAACCCGAAATGATCCGAACCCGAATGACCCGCCTGATGTGACCCGAAAATAACCTGATTATTTTACCTTAATACACAAAATATCTAAAAATTGAGGATTTTTTCGCCTTTTCTAACATAATTGATCTGCCCATGACCAAAATGTCAATCTGGATGACTCGTCCCATAATTGAGTGACATTTGACCAGATTCTGAGTTTGATGTTGAATCGAATTAACCCATGACCCAAACCAGAATGATCAAAAACCCGAAGTGACCTGAAACCCTAAACCCGAATGATCCATAACCCGACGACCCGAAACCTAAATGACCCGTGACCCCATGACCAGAACGACCCACCCCAATTGACTCGAACCCGAATTGATCAAGTTAAAACCTGACCCACTCTACGTTCTACCCTATATGTAGAGCTCCGTGGCCTGAAAACCGCTAGACCGGCCCAAAGCTGACGCGACTAAAAAACATGTCTCTCCTACCCAAACCGACCTAAAAACCCGCCCCACCTGCCCAAACTCAATCCGACCAAAAAAACCCGACCAAGCTATCCAAACCCGATCCGACCTAAAACCCTGACCGAAATGACCGAACATGATCAAAACCAACCCGAATAGAACCCGCCCGAACCCTACCAGATCGGTCCAGAAAAATCTGCCCGAATAGGACCCGACTCTAACCGTTCGACTAGTCAACATTAGTGATTAAGATAGGATGATCGATGTTAGATATTAACAATCAATAGAGAGTTTTGTTTTTGCAATTTTCAATAACGGAAGAGCGTTTTTGCAATTTGACCACAGTACTGAGGCCTTTTTTGCAAATTTTCCTTCATCCTGTCATAAAAACACTATAACATAAATACCAGGGTATGGTGATGGCAAGGGTATAAATGGGCTTTAGCGAGTAATAGATCGGTGATAACATGAACTTTCAAATGGAGAATCTTAATAAAAGAATATCATCTAGAGAATGGTACTTTAGCAAGTCATATTATTCTGAAATAACTACGGCAAAATTACCTGAGTCTCTTGTATTAATCATGCGAGCGGTATACCAAGATTCACCATTTACCTAGTTCAACCAAAGAAAAACAGAAGTTAGCTTATGTAAAATAAAAGAGATTATGGATGACTAATTCAACTAGAATCCCAAAATAAAAAGTAATAAAGATAATTTATTAGGTAATAAAAATTTGTTGTTGTCTAGTTAGGTAAAAGTTTTGCAGACCTAACAAAAATTGATTCTTATTCATAGAGGCGGATCTTTATAAAGACCAGGAGCCCATGACCCCCAATTTTTTGACAAAGTAATATATGTTATTAGGGCTTTGAAGAAGAAATTATCGAAATATATGAATTTCTATATATTTAGCTCCACACACCTATGAACAAGACTAATTAGTAATAAGAAAAAAAATTTTGCCCTCTCACAATATGCGGTCAAGATCCACCACTGCTTATTCCGATACGGTAAATGTCATCTTTCAGATATCACGTGCCAAACTATCCCTTTTATCCTTAATTGACTTCAATCATTATTAAACAATTGATTAGGTTGTCAATGGATCAGTTTCGGGTCGGATTGAGGAAGTATTCAAATCCAATTGAAGTTCACAAGGTCCAAATTCGAATCCACATCCATTAAGAAAATCAAGATCCATATGTGAATCCAAATCATATTGGTTTTAGGTTTGAATCAATCATGTTAGAAGAAACCATGGAATCCGCTATTGTTCTCAATTTGATGATATTTAAAACTATTCTGAGCTACTAATATATTTGTGTGAGAATGTCTTGAGTTAGATATCGCACGATCGAGTTCTCGGAAATGTCTCGGTCGCATCCTGCCCATCTCAGAAGAATAAGAAGTCGTCATGCAGACAAAGGATTTCAAGAGAGTATCTCAAGACGTGGGAGCAAGCTTCTTAGTTCTTCGTGTGTGTTTATTGTTGTTCGGTTGAGGCCTATAGGGGGGGGTCTAAAAGGCCTAAAGTGCGGAAACGTGAATATTTGTATTTTTAGGATTTTATATTTTTAATGTTTTTAGACTTTTATTGATGGTTGTTTGAATACTAATTAATAAAGAAGAATAAATAAATAAGAAATTAAAGTAAATATAAAAGGTAAAGAGATCGAGTTTGTAAGTTATTGTTTTACCGGCCGTCAAGAGGTCGTTGTAAGGCGACGGTGCTACGAGATCTTGTACGATCTTATTTGTTAGTGATAAACGGAGCCGCAAGGCAAGTCCCGGAGACTAGGCAACTCGTGAACGCGGTAAGGACCGCTAGTGAGTAAACAGGTGGTTAAGGCTAACGCAACCACCTCGCCGAACTCCGTCATCAGATCGTGTGTTCGGTATCTCTTTACCTTTTATATTTACTTTAATTTCTTATTTATTTATTCTTCTTTATCAATTAGTATTCAAACAACCATCAACAAAAGTCTAAAAACATTAAAAATATAAAACCCTAAAAATACAAATATTCACGTTTCCGGACTTTAGGCCTTTTAGACCCCCCTATAGGCCTCAACCGAACAACATCCGCAATCTCCACATTCCGTGTATTAATGTAAAAGAATCAAGTTACTTTTTGGTCATATCATGAGGGTCATTTGGGTTTCGGGCCATACGGGAGTTTTTGAGTGATTGAAGTTTCACATCATTTGGGTTTTAGGTCAATCACGTTCTTAATGACAAACAAAAAGAATAATACAACAAGAGCAAAAAAAAAAAAAACTAACCGTTGAAATCGGCACGGTCCAACCAGTTTTCGGGGACCAATGGAGAGTTGGTCTCAGGTTCATGATACTCCCAGAGTAAAGTCCCCCTTCCCCAATCGGAGGTTTCGGCAATTCTACCTACAAAAAGGATCAAAAAAATGCATTTAGTGGACTAAAAGTGTTAATCCAATAAATCACACATATGATTTGAGTTTGAGATTAACTCAATGAATCACAACGAGAGTTATATCGGAAAAAATATGCGATAGATGGTAAGCATAAATTAGTCACCAAGTGAGCAAACTTATTGAGAACTATACTAGCATGCATTTTCTCTTCCCAAAAATCTATGAGAAACCCCAAATCAATCAAAAACACCAAAAGCCTAAAGCCTTTGTTCGAAAACCAAGTTAAATAAACGGGAAGTTTCCAAAAAAAAACCATGCATTATGTCGAATTTGCAAAACAACCCCTAAATTATTGAACATTGAAAAAGAAAAAATTTCACATACACCCTAACAAAATCTCATTATTTCACGTATACTCTTAAACATGAAAATATCATTAATACACCTATAAAATTATTCATATATCATCGATATACCTACAAAATGCTTTCACTAATGTCAATGTTGTTTGTTGTTCATCAAGATTCATTAGTAGAATAACATATTTAATGATTATATTACCATTAACTACTCATATGAAATATAAAATATTATTATTCCCTTACAAATTATGAAGATTAAGTTTATCTTAAATTTAGGTAACAAGCAAATACTTATTTGATTATTTTTTAAAGTTGAGTGACATATAAGGGACAATTGAAAGTTGAGTAACATATTTGTTAATTTTTTAAAGTTTAGTGACCTCTATAGGAAATTGAAAGTTAAATAACTTATTTAATCATTTTTTAAAGTTGAGTGGCCTATGGTTAAATTTTTCCCATAATTGAGAGATTAAAATTGGACCACATCCGTAAGGTAGTATATTACCTCAACCAAACCATCATTAAGAAAACGTGTTATTTTGCCGGACCAATAAACATCTTCATACCAAAGATCAACCGAGTCCCCGACTCTCCATGCATCGGCGACAACTGCTTTAATATCAGTTGCGGGGTCCTGTTCTGCTAGCTCACTCACTTTGAGAAAGGATGGAAATGGAGGGCGAACCATGAGCTCTGTCTTGAACCATAAGTCCTTGCGTGGTGTCACATATGGTTTAGTCCATGTTAGTTCTGCAAAAATAGCAGAAGGAAATTTACTACCTAAAGATTATGACTCATGCAAATAGTCCTCTAGCTTAGTGATTGAGTATCTTAATTGAGATATAGAGGCTGAAAGTTTAAACCCCGTACGCATCAATTGAAGTGGGGGAATTTCCTTTATTTCTTTACGAAATATTTCTCAATTGAGAAACTTCAAAATAAAAAGACAATAATGCAAAAAAACTTGCATAACGTTAAAATTGCAAAAAAAAACTACATTATTGCCAAAATACAAAAAAAAACTATCCTTATGGCATGTTCGAGAGGGTGGTAAAGGAGGGGAGGGGGAGGGAAGAGAAGGGTGAAAAAGTTTTTACCTTGCCTCAATAATTTTTTAGGATGAAGATTGAGGAAAATGGATGGGAAAAAGTTTGCCTCCTTTTTTACAAAATACCCTCATTTTTGTCTCCTCTAAATTAGAGGGTAATGGATGGTAAAAAATATTAAAGTTTTTAATAGCCAAAATATCACTTTTTAATTCACTCTATGACAAATAGGTCCCACCATTGAAATACCAAAAATACCTTTATAACCTCCTACAAACTTTAAGATTTTTTTCAAAGGACATAAAGAGAGATTAATTAAACTATAAAATATGCTTTCAAATAATTAGAGTAAAAAACTAACGGTGTTAAAACATACCCTTCAACTTTTTATGGGTCAAATTTTAGTACCTAAGTATATTTTTTTTGTCCCTCCGTATGTTAAGAGCTTACGTGTCCGTCAAGTAAGCAATGATGTTGCATATATTCTTTAACATATTGTGGCAAATGTTTGAAAAAAGTAAAAAATTCTTTAATTCCCCTATTTTATTTCCCTCTTATTTCCGTGTTATGTCTCACAAGTTTCATGTCCACTCAACTATTAATATTTTCCGGATGATATGATATAGAGTTGAAAGCGATAATTTTTTCCTAGTTTAGAATTTGATATGATAAAAATTTCTTCAATCATTTATTTTTTTGAAAAATAATTAAGGAGTTGTATTAAAAATTTATTTTATTAGAAAACGTACATTTTTTGTGCATGTTTATTTTAAAAAAAAAGTTAACATGCCATTACTTATGTGTAAAGAATATATGAAACGTCATTCCTTACGTGTTAAATTTAACGGACATGTAAGCACTTAACGGATAGAAGAACCGATAAAACATTTATTGAATAGTTCAATGAATAAAAATTGAGAAAAGTTCATTTTGACCCCTCAACTATTTAATTATTCTTTTTTTGGCCCCTCAACTTTTTATTGGTCCCTTTTTGACCCCTCAACTATTGAATTAGTCTCTTTTTGGCTCTTCCATCTGTTAAATGCTTACGTGTCCGTTAACTTGACACGTGAGCGATGATTAGGTATGTAATTATGAAGTGAAAATTGTGACATAGCAATTATTTAAAAAAAAAATTAAAAAATTCTTAATCCCCTCATTTCTTTTCCTCATATTATTTATATTTTATATTTTTCGAAAATTGCCCCTTAAGTTTGATTCGATATGAATTTTCTTCATTAATTAAATTTTTTTTAGAAAAATATAAGATAAAAAAAATACGAGTGAAATAAAGGAGGGATTAATTTTTTTATTTTTTTTCAAATAATTGTCATATCACAATTGCCACATCATAAATACATGGCAAATCATCGCTTACGTGTCAAGTTAACGGACACGTAAACATTTAACGGATAGGACTAATTCAATAGTTGAGGAGGTAAAAAGGGACCAATAAAAAGTTGAGAGGCCAAAAAAGGACTAATTGAATAGTTGAAGGGCTAAAAATAGACTTTTCTCATAAAAATTACACCCAAAAAAAGTATAGAGACAAAAAAAGAACTAGTTCAATAGTTGAGGGGGTAAAATGGGTCTTTTCTCGTTTTTTTTTGCAATTTTGGCAATAATGTAGGGATTTTTTTGCAACTTCCAATAATGTAAGTTCTTTTTTTGCAATTTCAGCATAATGTACAGTATTTTTTTTATTTTTTTTTTGCAAAATTCTCTAAAACGATTAGAACCTTAATTTCAAACAAAAACGAAATAGTAAATAAAGAAAAAAAAGATGTTGAAGTAAGGTGGAAGGTCTCCTTGTTAAAGTTTCAAATGTTATATTATATTAACCACTTATTTATATAAAAAAAATATGATAAGAAAAATAAAGATCTCTTACCTTCTTCTGGGAAGTCACAATGTTCCACGCAATATTCTTCAACGTGACCTCTTTTCATTTTGATATCTTGTATCTGCCAAAATTACAAAAAGTTAAATTGAAAAAAATATAAAGGTCGTCGAAATCAAGAATGAGAATGTCTTGATACTTGTTTGAAGTCTTTTTAGGAGTTCATACTTTTTGAATGAGGATCTCATGACATGCACCCATAATTAATTCTAATACTATGATTGATTGATTATTAGGTAATAAAATAAAGCAATCCAAGATTTCCTATCTAATATTTGTAGGGAATCAAATTCTCATTTTCATGAGAAAAGAATGTTATTTCCAAATTCCCGCCAAAAAATTAAAAACCAAAAACTTTCATAAAATCTTTCTTTTATTTTTAGAAGCTATGTTTTCTTTCTTATTGCATGTTAACATGGAATAAAAAATTAAAGATTACAATTCAAAATTAAACTTTATAACTTTTAAATTTAAAAATAAAAATTGTAATTGTAAATTTGAAACTTGAAATTTGAAATTTGAATTTCAAAATTAAAAACTAACATAGAAACTTCGAAATTTGAAAATTGAAATTTCAGATTTTGAATGCAAACCATGAAGCCTAAAATTTGAATTTCAAATCTCAAATATATAATTTAAATACAAATTTATTAAGTAAAATATTTGAAAGATAATTGTACCAACCAAATATCGCAATGGTATATTCTCTCAAATAATTGGAATCCATACATTCCAAGGCATTTTTCAAAAGTCAACACTCATAAAATGTTAAATGAAAAACTTTTCTTCTTGCTAGTCTACCTTACAACGAAACCATCCGCCACGATATCCTCTCATGAAGCTCCTGACTTCAATCTCCTCCCCAATCTTAAATGGTAAGTTTTGCTTCATATGAGGTGCCATGCTCAATTGATCCTGCATGTTGAGTTAATATTACATCAAAATCACATCGAGATATTAAAATAAGTAACATAAACTTTAAGAAACCAAGTCAAATTCACATTTTCAATAACAATATTCGTCACATAGAACGGAAAGATATTTAAAATCATCATCAACTAACTCTTACTACTAACCAACCCCAATTTGTACCCGCTTAATTGTCTTATTTTCCTAAATGAGTTTTCTAAGCATCTTCACATTTAATATCATTTATTATTATTTATTACTATCTATTACTACTGGAAAATGACGTGGGACAAGTCTTGATAATGGAAAATGCAAATGGCTAATTCACTAATGGAATTGAAGGCGTAAGTAACTTGGTGGCAGAGTAACGCTATGATAAGGCGTAAGTCATCGGTTCAAATCTTATAAAAGAGCTCTTTTCACTAAAAGATGAGTCCATTTTGTTTTCCAATAATCAAGAAAAGGATAACCATACAAGAAATTGGACAGTGACGGTTGGTGTTGAAATGGAAAGGCCACAACCTAAACCGAATAAAAATGATGCAAATTTCGTATTGGTGATGGTTCGAGTTGTGATGTTACCACCACCTATACCGAATATAAATGTCGTCGTACTTTCATAATTTCATTTAATAATTTTAATTTTTCTTAAAATCCTTGGGGACAAGGTTCTTAAAGAGAGAGTAGTGGTAGTGGATACTCATAAATGACATTAAATGTGGAGATAATTAAGAGAGTCAATTAAGAAAATAAAAGAGAAATTTACAAAAAAAAAATTCATTTTTCTGAATATTACAAAAACATCCCTATATTTTCAGATTTTCAAATAACCCCCTGTGATTGATATTTTCTTTTCAAAAAATCCCTTACCATCAACTTTTTAATCCAAGTTTTGTTAAATTTTTGAAAATGATCATATATTTTCATCTATTTTTCAAATAATTTGCTTTTCAATAAAAATTATAATTCAATATAAGTTAAGTAACTTTATATTCAATTATGTATTAAATAATTCAATATAAATTAAAAAAATTTATATTGAAAAATTTAATATAAATTATAATTTTTCTTGAAAACAAATTATTTGAAAGTGATTTTTTTAAATAATTTTCTTTCAATAAAAATAACAATTTATATTGAATAAAATTTATTTGAAAATTTCTATTCAATATAAATTATTCTATATTATACAATATCAATTTTATTCAATATGAATTATTATTTTTATTGAAAGAAAATAATTTGAAAAAAAACATTTACAAATGATTTGCTTTTAAAAAAATTATATTTTATGTTAAATTTTTTAATATAAAAATTATTGAATTTATATTGAATTATTTAGTAAATAGTCAAATAAAAATTATTTATCTTATATTGAATTATAATTTTTATTGAAAACAAATTATTTGAAAAATAGATGGAAAAATATGATCATTTTTATGTTTAGGATAAAATGGTAATTTTTAAAAATTTAACAAGCTTTGGATGGAAAAGTTGATGGTAGGGGTTTTTTTGAAAAGAAAATATCAATCACAGGGGAGTACTTGTAAATCTGAAAATATAAGGGATTTTTGTAATATTCAGAAAAGTTAGGGTTTTTTTTTGTAAATTTCCCAAAATAAAATAGTATTGGTTCAATTTGGGGAATGTCTAGTAATTATAGTTGCATGTGTGTTGATTATCGTTATGAAATTGAATGGAGACAGGTTGTCCTGTATCTCTTCCATTTTCCACCTCCATTAAAACCTAAAACACAAATTATACCCAAATTGACATTCTTAACCCTAATTGAATAGACCAAGCCCCAATTCGTAAACCAAAACCCTAATTTCGCCACAAATCCTTCCAATTGTGGCTATATCAACTGTTGCCTTCCTCGGTTTGTGACATCATAGCGAATTTCTTGGAAAATAGAAGCTCAATTTTGAGAAATTGCGGGAGAAGAGAAGCTCATTTAACAAAAAGCTAGGGAAAAAAACCCTCGTTAGTAAATATTAAGGGACACAGACACAACTAAGAATAGTAATACCCAAGGTCCCAAACACCAAAAGCATTCAACAAAAACTCACCATTCCAAGCAAGCAAGAAAGAAAGAAACCACACAAAAGCAATTACATTGCAATTTCTACAGACACTGTGCTAGATAGCCAGCGACAGATGTAAATTCTCATCAAAAGAAAAACAAAGGAGAGAAAAATCGCACTTACTTACAGAGAATAACAAGCAGCGGAGTCCGATTAAGGATGAACGGAGTGAAAGGGGGATTAACGAAGAGGAAATAGACGAAGCTATTCTTGGCCTAGTCCGCCTATTCCGCCTTGGCTTCAAATTCTTTCGACCTGCTCACTCTCGTTGCCAGTGGCGAAGGAAGTGGAGCTTGCGAATAGCGGGTCTGTCGGGTTTAGTTTATTTGAGTTTTGGATGTCTTGGTTGGTTTTAGTCCGAATTATCCGAGTTAAGGTTGATCAGTCAGATTAGTGTTATTGAACTGTTTAGCTGAGAAGTTTGAATCAATTTGAATGGATAAGTCATGAGAAATGATTTTCGACTAATCATAAAAATTTGGATTAGATCAGGTGTTTATCTTGAGAACAATTTAAGTGAGAAATATTATGTTGAGTGCATATAAAATTTGAACTTTCAATTTTTAGTTTTTCAATTAAGATAATTATTAATACAACCATTTGCCAGTTTGTTAAGATACAAGTAAACTTTTGAATCGCATATAAATCAATTGAGTTATTTTGAGTCATTTTTGTTTCAAATTATTTTAGTTATGATTAAGGTGAATTTTGGGGTCATAGATAATTTTGATTCAGTTCATGTTTGGATGATTCTTATGATCAGTGGCGGAGATTTAAAAAGACCGGGAGGTCCACGGCCCCGAAGATTTTTGCATAGAGCATATATTAGTCATGTTTTTGAAGAAAATTTTGAAATATATATATTTTTGTGTATTTGGCTCCTCAAAAATTTTGTACTGGTGGTTAATGTAAGGAGCATTTTTTTTTAAACCTCCTCGTCTGAAAATTTCAATCAAGCTCCGCAACTGCCGATGATAAGCATCTGTCAAGTTTTTTATTTGAGATGAGCAATATGTGAAATGTGAACAAATAGCTGCTCTGTCAAACTAAAGGAGGGTAGAAGTCACTTTAAGAAAGCACTCAGTGTGATTCATTCAAGAAAAACATATTCATCATGGTTCAATTTTAGATTAATCGAAAATTAATTCTTCAACATTTTTAAGCTCTAATTGATATTTCTTTCTCTTTTAAAGTTTTAATGCATCCATAATTCTTCTTCTTATTCTTCACACAACCTTCAAAAGAACACTTTTTTGTATTAAAACCTGTCATTTTGATTAAAAAAAAACACCTCTTTCGCACAAAAAAAATCAAACAAACTCTCAAAACAAAAAAAAATGCCCTAAAAAAATTCTCACTTTTCTTTATTTAGCTTCAATATCATCAGCTTCGACGACTCGTGACTTGTTAAAGAAGAAAATACCCGCCATACAAGAAATGTCAAATTTTTATAATGGCATATGTGAATAGTATCCATTCAACCTTTGAGCGGAACTCATGGAAGAATAAGCAGTCCACAACCTCAAGTCAGTTCAACAGCTCCTAAACCTGAGTTTGCTCTTACCAAATTTATGCTAATGATAACCGATTGCGTATTTATCGAATTTAAGCTTCAGATTAGCATTTTGGCACATTAATCATAACCATCAATGACTCAGGTTCACTAACCCGACACGCAAATATTATCATTGTGGCTCATGCCTTGTATCATCATCACAAGCTTAATGTCAATGAATTAATCTTCAAAATACAAAGAATAAAACACAGATTCTTAAACGTGTCAATAATTTTGGAATGAGAAAGAAAATTAAGCCTCAAGATTAGCATTTTGGCACATTAATCATTACCAACATTGACTCAGGTTAGAATACCTGATGCGCATAACTTATCACTGTGATTCATGCCATATATTATCATCATAGGCTTTAATATTTCAATTCCATATCAAATATTAAAAATTACACAAAAAATCACAAATTAGCTGATCAAATTTAAACCTTAGTTTTCAAATTCTCTAGAAAATTGCACAGAAATAAAGAAAAGAACGAAAAATATCGGAAGAAAACGACAATAAATTGCAGCAAAATCGCTTCAAAATCAGACAGATCACGTAGATCTCGTTCTGTTGAAAAATGGCGGCGACAGAACCAAAGAAAAGTACGAAAAAATCGAAAGAAAAGGATGATAAATTGCAGCAAAATCGCTTCAAAATCAGACAGATCACTTAGATCTCGTTCTGTTGAAAAATGGCGGCGACAGAACTAAAGAAAAGTACGAAAAAATCTAAAGAAAAGGATGATAAATTGCAGCAAAAATCGCTTCAAAATCGGACCTCGTTCTGATGAAAAATGGCGGCGGCCGGATAAAAGAGAAGGGATTCTACTTCCATTCTCAAGATTTTTTTTTTATACCATTTTTTTCAAAAATAAACCCGCAAATACCGCTACTTTCAAAATAATATAGTATCTACCATTTCCGCCACTACTAGTTGCGGAACAAATATTATTCCACCACTAGTAATGGCTGAACATGTAGATTTTATAATTTTTCAAAAATGGGATTAATTAATAAAAATGTGTTTCGTCACTGTACTGGCGGAACAGAAAAAAGGAAAAAAATAAAATAAAATAATTTTCATATTCCGCCACTATTTGTGACGGAACAGTATTTTTTTACACTAATTAATCATGTTTAACCAGCCAAATAAGAAATTTTTGAAAAAACTGAAACAACATCTGTTCGGCAACTAGTAATGACGAAAATGATAGTTTCTCCATAGTATTGATTTATTTTCGAAAAAATGGTATATAAAAAAAAAATCCATTCTCAATCCATTTTATCATCTCTTAATCGGGCCTTTTAATATTGTTGGGTTTTGGGCTTTGAAAATGAAAAGAACACTAATGGCCCATCCATTTATTAACTTCACAACTTTTTCCTTCTCTTCTCTCTCGCTCTAAAAATGGCGCTCTTCTTCGCCCCGACGCCGACGAGATTACTCACTGCTTTCTCTTCTCAGCTCGAATCATCCGCCATGGAGACGACGAAGGAAGATATCGACTGGTTCAAGTCCCGGATGGTGAGTAATTCACTGGACGGAGCGCATTTGTCTCATGATGAATGGCATAATCAATTGTGAGATCTTCGCAAGTAAGTTCCTTTATAATATGCTCTTTTTTCACGTTTACTTTGAACGAATTGCAAATGTAAAACCTTGATTTGATCCTTTATTCTTCTTTATCTTTTGATAGTTATAAAGGGATATCGCATTATGAGGCGTTTCATTTGGTATGTTCTTTTAATTTGAATAATTTCATGAATAACTCAGTGACATGTGAAAATATCAGGAATTTACTTGCGAATGTAGGAAATTGGGCTTCTTTTTGGAGAAGGAATATGAGTGAAAAGTTTATATATATATTAGTTCCGTTCCGTTTTGAAATTCGTCAGTAGATTTTGGATTTGAAAGGAGTAAGGAATAATGTTTCTCTTTCTAATGTTTCCAAAATATTTCCCTCTCATTTGGAAAATAAAATTCTGACTGGTGAATTGTTAAACTTACTCTTGGAAAATTAGTATGTACCAGTAAGGTTATACCGTACACTTAATGATATGAATCCTGTCCTTGTATTCATAGTTCGTTTTGCTGATATCTTCACACTTTTTTCAATATTGTCACTTCATCAAATATCAGTACAAAATTAAAATAATAAATCAAATAATCATGTTGAATAAGTTTTTGTGTGACAAAGCTCATACTAAATGCCTCTCAATTTTTTGTGTGACAATATTCATACTAAATTCTCTCAATTTTGCATGACAAAGTTCATCAATATATTACAAAATATTATACCTCTAGGAAATAACATATTTTTTTTTTATGTTTAAATCACACAATATAAAAAAACCTTAATTATTTCTTATATTCGCATTTTATCATCATGTATCACGACACGAATCAGTTTCACTGCTTAGAGCGAGATCCTCTCTCTCTCGAATGTTTGTTTTTCTTTACAAATTACCATTCTGACCAACAGACCCCCAATAATAAGAGGCGAAGATATGGTTTCTCCAAGTTCGGAGATAATTTATTTACGATTTTATATATGCAAATGCAGTATTTCTTCACATGCCTGATAAGCTCGTCTGGATCGGTCTTGAAAGACTCGTAGGACAATTGAGACCTCATAAAGGTCATACTTTTGTGTCACATAATATTAAGTATTGGATTTAATAGAGTAAACATTTGATTGAACACTCATATTTCTTGGCCAATGAAATCACAAAATAAAAGAGGCTCATTAAGAAACACAAAATCAAGGACCAAGCAGAAGCTAGTCTCTCTCTTCTTCGTTGATTTCATCTCACTCAGCTCAAGTTCTTTGCAAAATCAAAAGGAAGCTTCAATGACAGGATCTCTCACATTCAAATTTACTTTTATTCTTTCTCTTTTAGTAACAAACTGCAATTTTTTGAAGTTTAAATTTTTGAAGAATTGATATTTTTAGAGGATTCTTTGCAAAATAGGTCTTGGATGTGGACCCCTAAAATGCTGGGACCGGGCATGTCTGAATTGATACCCTCACTGAACCTGGGTGAAAGCAAGGCTGCAATAGCAGAAATTGTTGCTTTCACTGTCTTGACTCGTTTCACAAATCGCAACGGCAGAAATTGAATTTATCACCGGGCCTGATCAACCTATTTATTGATTTACCCTGCTGTCTGAATCTGAGTAGCCTATTCTCTTACATTACAATATCATATCCCATCTGTATGTTCAAATATACAACTAAAATTGTGTATAATAAAGCAGATCTAAAACATTTTCGACTGATTGAATGGTCAAATGACCTATTTTTCAGAATCAGATATTGATATTTTGATTTTTGACCATTATCATTTATTATTAATGTGATTATATGATGACTATGAGGAGAAAATCTCATAATTCTCCACAATCCGATGTCTGCAAGACACCTCAAATTCTATTTTCAAACTAGATGCCCAAATTCAAAAGTTGGTCTGGATTTTTAAGTATTTTGTTTTCATTCTTCCCATATTATTGTTGTCAAATTTAGTCTTTGCATCAAATTCTAATCAAAATATTGACATGAAACGTTACTTTCAGTTTATATCTTTCAAGGGAATCATTATTTTCAATCTTTGCATCACATACGTATACGTTTACAGTATTAGGAAAGAAAATAATGTGCAATTATTTTTTTCCTTGAAAATAATGGGAGTTGATATTGCCAGGCTGCAATTTGAGCTGTGCAGGCAACCCCCTGATGCTTTTTACTATTTTGCCCTTTACAATTAATGTGTCAATACAATTATGAATTAAGACATAAATTAAAACGGGACCTTTCTTTTAAAAACTCATTCCATTTTGGATCAATTAGTTAATATGTTTCTTTCTATACCACAAAAATTATTTATTCCTAAACAATAATTATTGTGTCCATATTTTTAAATTCCTCATATATTAATATTTTAAATTTTTCACATTTAAGAATCTGTTCAATTAAAAAAAATAATGATATGGTAAATTATAAATTAAGTAATAACATATGAAATGTATAAACAACTAATAATAATAATAATAATAATAATAATAATAATTAAAAAAATAATTAAAAAAAAAAACTATATCTATCTAGTTGAGATTATCTCACAAATTTTCTATCACGATATAATAGTTTCCATTTTGAATAATAACAATTCTTATTACATAACAGTCAAATTAATCGAATAGTTTATTTTTAAACGGCTAAGTTTTAATAAGAAATATAAATTGAAAAAATTAACAAATTAAATTAAATGGTAAAGAATTACAATCTAGTTAAATTTGGGTGCATCATATTAACATAGCTGGAAAGATATACATCTTGCTAAAAAATAAAGATTTGTGTTCCTTAATTACTAGGGCAATTGTGTCATTCACCAAATATTTGCCTGGATGAATCAAATTAGTGCCTGTCATTATCATTTCCCAAAATAATGGGCAATTATTTTTTTCCTTGAAAATAATGGGCAATTATTTTTTTCATTGAAAAATCCAAATATAAACAACTACCCAAAAAAGCAAAATCATACTCTTAAATTATAAAAAAAATTAGGTAATAATGGTTAAAGAGCTAATTTAAAACTAATTTCACACTTATCAATATATTGTTTTTATTTATTCAAAAAAAATATCGTTTTTACTTTCAATATATCATTTTCATTATAAATATAAAGTTTTCAGTGTCAATATGTTATTTTTAGTGTCAAAATATTGAGTTTTTAGTGTTAATATATTGTTTATTACGTCAATATATCATTTTGCAATCAATATTTAGTCTTAAATATAAATATGTCAATTTAAGTGTCGATATATTGAGTAGTTCAGTCTCAATATTATTTTCACTGTTAATATATTATTTCCAGTTCCAATATATCGAGTTTTCAGTCTCAATATACCGTTTACATGATCAATATATTATTTAAAGTATGAATATATCATTTTTAGAATCGATATATCATTTTCTAGTATAAATATATTTTTCTTGAAAAACAACATAAAACAGTAACGGACAACATGAGGCATTGATTTTTGGTAAAATATTTGAATTTTTCTAAATGAACATTTGATTTTGACGAAGGCTTTTTTTATATGGTCAATTATACGTCTCATAATTATCCCCCCTATAATATTCTAATTATTTGACATTTTTATACTGCACTGATATTTTTTCTATAGACTTTTTTCTATAATTTCGGCAGTAATATAAGTCCATTTTTGCAATTCTCTATAATTCTTAGATTATATTTGTAATCTGAGCATAATGCAGGAACTTTTTTGCAAATTTCCCATAAAAAATAGATAGTTCGATCCAACATTCGAACTACCACATTCGAACTACCTCGTTTCCCCTTCATACAATGAGGCATACTTCATGTTGACACTGATATAGGCAGCCATGGAGGCTAACCAGAACCATACATCCCAACTAACCCCTCAAGTCGTCCTCAGATTTGCTACAAAATTGGCATTGGATTTGCTACAAAATTTGGTGACATTACCTTTCAACTACGGACTACCCCTCGTTTTTGTTCAAAATTTTCCAGTTATGCTATTCCCTCTCGAATAGGAGAGTATACCTTCAATCACATGTAAATCCGTAGGCCTTTTTAGTACGTCAATTAGTTAACATCAATGACCAAACTTGACAGGACATTTTTTTTCTGAAGGATGACCCCTGTGAATCAATTGATAGAAACTCAAACATTACATCAGTTGACACATGAAAGCAGCCTTACAATATACGCCAAATCAATGGTCCCAACTTATACACAAATTATTTATCAAAAAAAACTATACACTTGCCTATAAAAAACTATACACAAATTGGACTAAATTTCTTATACGCCTTACAATATACGCCAAGTCAATAGTCCCAACTTATACGCAAATTATTTATCAAAAAAAAACTATACACTTGCCTAAAAAAAATATACACAAATTGGACTAAATCCCTTATACAAAGAACATGTTTTTTAGTAGTCTATTTCTCCCATCTAGCAACCATTACACTGTGCATTCACATTTGCACCTCTTTTAATTAAATTTTTGTTTGTTAGATTGTACTAATAGCCATTCGAAAACCTTAAAGCTTTGCCGGTATCTTACACTTCCAAATCTGTGCCACTGTAGAGTTTCAAACTCAGTTCGTCAGTAGGGAATAGAGTAGACTGCCTACTGGGAAATTTGTTGTCTGTTTGTCTAACATAGTCATGGTATCTTTTTCACATAAGATTGTTTGTCTCCGGATGACGTCTAATTCATTTAGGTGACGTTCGGCAAAAAATATAATAGCGAAAAAGTAGAATAATGAAAGAGTGTTTCTTCTCTTTTATTTTAAGGATATTCGGCACAATAAATAAGTGAAATAAACAATTAATACAATATTTATTTAATTTGAAAAGAGGAGAGAGAAGGAAGAAAAATCTTCTTATTTCACCTCTCTTTCACTCTTTCATTCCTCTCATGGAATAAAGATAAATTATTTTTCTACCTCTTTATTCTATCATCTTCCACTTTTGTTCGACGGAATAAGTAAATTTCTTCCACCTTCTTTCATCCTTCTACTTTTATTCCATGTTACCGAACGGACACTTAGTTCTTCCACCTCCTCGTCCGGTAAACTGTTTTCCAGTCCCAATTTCCCATCCCGAATCTTGAAACGCTTCCATTATAGAGATTTTCTTTTTGACTGAAGCCCTGAAGAGCGCAGGAAAGGCCTTTTCCAGTGGTATTGTAAGAGCCCATGTGTGTCTCCAGAAACTCAAACTTGACAAAATCAATGACGAAATGTAAATTGTAACCCAAAAATGCAGAGAAAATTCACAATTAATATTTTTCCTTTCATCCAGAATGTAAATAAATTTAGATAATATTTCAACTTGGTATCAATTAATGAATTGATTATGGCCATTGTGTGAACAAAAGACATCAGAAGATTAATTTTTATTTTAATATGAACAAAAGACATTAGTTGACTTGGTTTCTGAGCTTGTGTTCCGTTGACTGGCAAAAGATTTCCTGTATTATAGATGAAAGATGTTTTTTGATTTAAAAATGAATTGATAAAGCACCGAATTATTTATAGGATGATAGTAAAAAGAAGGAGATTTTTGGGTGTGGCCCAGCTACAAGTTGCAGAGCTGTTATATCTATAGAAAAAACGAAAATGGTATTGAAAGTATTTGAAAGTTGAAAGTTTCGTCAACAAATAAAGATTTTTGTGTAAATGGTGTTACACCTCGGACCCATTTTCGACCCGAGATATAACAGTCGTATATCCTTGAGGATATACGACACTAAAATCATATTACAGTAGCAGAAATATACAAGGAATATAAATAAATCAAGTATCTACAAATTTATTTATTGCATTTATTTCTTATATTTAATGTTATCTCAATATTGTGTCGACGCTCAATCCAAACACCTGCCTAATAACTGAACCTGAAAACTGAGGAAAGGAAAAAAAAGGGGGGGGGGGGGTGAATCGAAACTCGGTAAGGATATGCTTCGCATACGTTAAAAATAATATTAATTTTGACAAATAAATAATTAAATAAATTCATAATAAAAATATATATCGATAATATAAAATTCTTTTAGTTCGGGATATCTCTTTCTTCACTTTCATTTCACACACTAATTAGATCATGTTCCGTGGTATTGAGTACGCGCCCAGATACAAGTCTTTCCGAGCTCGTTATTGGGTGAATCGGCGGCCCTACCTTCCATCTACTAAGTACGGCCTATCAACAAATTAGCGGCATTGGCTTCCACTTACCAAGTACGATTATAGTGACATTAACTATATTTCACTTTTTATTCACACATCACTTCATATCCCATAAAATACTTCTCAAAAATTATATATATTATATTCGAAATGTTTTATACAATAATCAAAATATTCTATTTTTATATTTACTAAGATATTATGTATGAGCAATATAAGCTCAAATAAGAATATAATTCGTATTATTAATATTTATTAATAGCAAAATAATTTAAAATTTATAAACATATTTGAGAGCAAAATTCCTTACCTCAAAAGGAAGTATGACATGACTTAACGACTCTTTAAACATCAGTTCATCGAGACCCAACATAAATATTAAGTAGAAAATGTTTTGTCCACCAGTAAATCGGTGTGTGATTTTGTAGTAATATATAGATATATAAGAGAAGAATGAAATGGATGTTTTAAGCTATCCTTGATTCTTATGGAGCTATTTATAGTTGGAGGCTAACAAAACACATTTACTGAAAATTGGAACGTGCACATCGGTTGCCAAATTGCCAATAAAAAGACTTAAATGAAATGAGCCAGAAAGTCACACGTTACTAAAACTCCATTAACCTGACAAAGAATCTTATGCATTGTATACTAACTACTAACTTAAAGTATTAAATCCAAATAAGAATGCAAATATTTGATAAAAGTTTGGGTTCCAGCTTGATAAATATAAAGATAAATGAGAAGAATAAATGAGTTGGCCAATTAATTATCACGTTACATGCATGACTTGAATACTGAACACAAGGTTTTGACCCGGTCCAAGAAACTGATATGAAAGAAAACCTTTTGGAGAAAGAATTATGAATCCAAAATGATAAAATTAAGAAGTTGTACATATATATTTTTGTCTCATGCTTAAATATAAATATTAATAACCGTAAAACAGTATAAAAGAAAATTGATCTTATAAATTTATGAATAGACTGTTATTTGTAATTTATAAAAATACCATATAAAGTCCAAAGTTAAATATAAATAAAATATTGACAGTGTTAGTTGCTGTATTTTTATTTTACGATATAGAATTTAATAAAAAAATATTTATGTTTAATATTTGTGAAAATTCAGATTTAGCAAAATTACGAAAATACCCTTTTATTTTTTTCTAAAATTTTGGGGTATAACAAAAGGTGAAGAGGAATATAAGGTATGGACTACACACACGTACAGCACATTCAACAAGAGGTTCTCACACAAAAAAATATTTTATGTATGATTTCGTTTATATATTTATTTTTGAGACAACTCACAATTAATAAGTTGTTAGAATTCCTAAATTTTGAACTAAATGCGTTTGTCGTGATTCGAACTTGGATCTCTTTCAAAACCTCCGGGGCGTTTACCTTTTGATCTAGCAAGTTTTGGCTCATTTATATACTTTGGAGACAGAGATATGCTAGAGATGTGATAAATTCATTTTTCCTATTTTATGTATTATTTTATTATATTCTGCTTATCTTTTATGATTTTGTTTATATATTTATTCTTATTTATTTTTATTTTATTAAAAAAATTTCTATTTTATGGTCATTTTTTAATAAAGTAAATTATAAAAGAGATTTGTGTAACATCAATTCTTGTTGATGAACAAACCTTTTCTAATTATAATTAATCCAGGAACTTCCAGTCATGATCTGGATCATGATATTCAAAAAAATAAAATAAAAGAGATTTGTGAGGATATTTTGGTTAAAAATTGTAATATGCTTAGATGTTAAAATTGATCCACGATAGAGGATAAATTAATTCAATCCACTTTAAAAAGACTAAAATAGAAAATTTTAAGAATATAATTTTTTTCTGCCCTAAAAAAATATAATTTTTTATATTAAAAAAATAGAGTTTTTTGAAAAAAAAATAGTCATGATATAAATCTTTAAAAGAATCAACTTGTGCTAGCTTGCTAGTCAAGCGGGCCTACCTTCGAATTTCAGAAGAGATTCCAAGTTTAAGTCTCGGTACACGTAATCTTTTTTCTTTTTTCTTTTTTTGAATGCAAGATTGAGGTGTACATCTAATCTTATTTAGTACATATTTAATCAAAATTTATTAACTCACAGATTGTAGGTTCCATCTGAAAAAAGAACTCATGCTTCATCTAGTTTGACCAGGTCAAGTTTAAACTTTAAAACATGATTCGACGAGGAGGAAATTAAAAAGAAGATAATTCAATTTTGTTCTCTCTGACTCGTACTTCTTCAGAATAAGGCTCCTTTCGTAAGTCGGACAATCTAAGCTGCTAATCGAGACTGCTCTGAATGGATGTCTACACCTAGCTTTTCATTCTTCTTTCCTAGTTAGGGATGCAGTCTTTGAAGCTCTCTAGCTTGCTTAAATTTGTTTTTCTCTTTTTTTCCTTAGCTTATTGTAAATAATTTGTAATTTGAACTTATTATTTAATGGTATTTTAGTAAGGCAATCGCCTACTGAAACTTCAAAAAAAAAAATTGTTCTCTCTTTCGCAAAACCGAGATGAGGTTTAATAAAAAAAAACTGATGAGATCACGACAATGCTTTTAAATATCTTGTAACTAAGTTAGTAAAATTTGTAACCATTCAGAAACATTAGTCTTTTGAAAATTTTCCAACTTAACAACAATGCTGCAATAGTGGTAAAAATATAAATATTTTAGAGCATGTGTACAAAATATTCCTTCAAGAAAACTAGAAAAGATGTGTAGAAAATAAAGAAAAGATATCGAAATTTGTTTTCTTTCGTAGAACTAGATCAGGTCATGACAATGCTTGATTATTATTTTGTAACTTGCTGGAACAAATTAGTTTATGCACCTTTACAATGTTGACTGGAGAATGGAAACACTATGCATAGAGTAAAAGGTAAGAAATATTCTGCGTCAAGCAAAAAAATGGAGACTTTTTGTGCATTTAAGTCTTTCAAGTTTTGGAGCTTTATATCTACTGGAATTCGGAAAAACCAAAGATGAGGTAGAACCAAAGGTTTGAACATTCAAAGTTCCAACAAAAGAATTTTTGCATGAAAGATGGCTAGAAATATACTCCCTACAGGCTGCAATGAATAATTTATCCAAGAATTATATGGAAAACAAAAAAATCCTTGCTTAAAACGTGAATCGTTTTGTGGCTGCTACTTACAAGACAAGTTGTTAACGGTGCAAAATTTATGAATAAATAACTGGCCCCACAATTGGACTTGCTTATTGTGTGGGCAGTCATATTGCTTCTATCAACAGTTCATTTATTCTTTGGATTGTGAGAAGTTCGTGCATTTGTCTAAGAAATGCGATCATTTCCAGAAATGAAGTTTAATAAGAATTAGGAGGGGTCATGACCCTCTCAATTTTTTTGATATGTAGCATATATTTATAGAGATTTAGTACATTATATTATCCGAAGAAATGAAAACTAAGTGTATTGTCCCCCTCCCCCTCACCCCAAATATATTTACAAATATTATAAGGTATAAGGAAAAAAATTTGGCCCCCCCATTAATCCGGGTGAAGCTCAGTCCCTGATCACTTCAATGGGCCGATGGGGGCATCTAGAATGGTTGATTATTTTTTTTTAAAAGCCAAAATTTAGACAATTTTTCGATTTGTATTTGTGTACAGATCATGTTAATTTCTCATGTATCGTTTCAATTTTAATCGATCTCTTAATGATTATTACTTAATATTTTATATTCTCTATGGGAAAGGCGAATGAAACTGTAAATTATATGTTGAGATGTGCAAAAAGATATGAATGCAAAAATTTCTTTAGTTGTGAATTACATGAAATGCAAGCTATTCTATACGGCATACAGAGCCATGCCAACTTCGAAATAACTCTCAAAGCTACCCATTCTTCCTTCGGAAATGGCATCTCCATAAATTATTGGAATGATACTTGTGGGCTCTAGAATGCCCACTTAAGAAAGCCTTCCCGTCCCCAACATTTATTCCTACTACCAAAATGATAATATCTCCGTCTCAAATGTGCTCAATGGAACGCTTAAACTTTCATCTCGTTCTAATAGAACGACCCAAGATTACTTCCACAAACACAAGACCTATTCTTACTACTCACTCTGATTTCACCAAATACAAACGAGAATCAAATGAAGTGGAGATGGAGTATAATTCGGGGAGTATAATTCGGGTCAATTCACTACGAAGTCCGCTTACAAATTCATGTCTCTTGAAAACCTAATCAACTTGGAACAAGAGATTATGGAACATAAAATGTCCGGAAAAAGTGAGAGTTTCCGGATGGTTCATGTTACAAGATCGCCTTTTGACACAACAAAACCTAAAAAAAAAGAGGATCCAAAATCAAGGTGAATGTGCCATGTAGGAGGTTAAAAAAATTATTTTATTTTTTTCACTAATTTTCACATCAATGAATTGTGCAATTGGAAATATTAGCGAAAATAGTTGGCAAATAACGTGAAAAAAAGAAGTTCTCATATAGCAGTTTGTTGGACACTCTGGAAAGAAAGTAATAACAGATTATTCAACAATCGTGTCAAATCAAATTATTTCTTATTCACCCAATGCACTTTGACATATCGAGTTATAGATTTATCAACGTTGACCGTTCTTCTATATTTAGGCTTTTTTTTCCAACTTTGTTATTTATTGTTCAACTATCGATGTAATCTTTTGTTTTTGTTTAATGAAAATTCGATTGACCTTTCACCGATTGTGCCGAAAATACATTTTATTTAGTTGAAGATTCTTAGATTTATTATATTAAGAAAAGGTAGGGGGTTTTTTTGACAAATTTCCCAACTTAAAAAGTAAAAAATATTAAGGAAATTTTTTTTTTTTTTTTTACAAATTTCCCAAGTAAAAGAATAAAAACGCTTGCATATGCATGAGGTAATCATTGAGTTATGTGGGGGTAGTTGGCAATGTGATACCAATATTAGGCAGTGGCAATTTTGCTAATATTTGCAAACAAAGCCCCTTTTCTAATTCTTCTTGCAACCTTGCCCTGCTTGCTGCCTTCTATTTATACTCCCGCCTCAGTATCCATTGCCTCCGCGTTTCCATACCAACCCTTCCTCTCTCACGTGAATCTCTCCAAAAAACAAACTAAATCAGGTTTGAGAAAGAAGGAAGAGAGAAATCATAAGATGGGCGAGGTTTCATCCATGGTTACACTACCTAATCTTGAAATTGATGGAGTCCCCTTTCCAGCCAAGGTGGTTCCACCGAGCTCTTCCAAAGCCTTGTTTCTAGGAGGCGCAGGTTAACACAACTCCATATTTCTTTTTTCTTTTTTCAATACATGGTGAACTTAAGAGATATTTTTGAGCTAGAAGTTTCTGTAGTCACAAGGCATTTTTGGTAAATTTCATTCTACCCCATAAAATTTCAAAATATCAGACACATCCCTAAAAAATACAGTTGGGTAGTGGTGTCCACACAAAAAATATATATTAAATAGAGAGAAATTTTTGTCCCACTTTTAACATTGAATTTATCGTGTTTTGCACTTAGTCATATTTCTATGTTATTAAGCATAGAACATAAATTTCTAGAAGATAATATTTTTATAACAAATTTATCATTTTAGCTATTAATTTTCTGTTTCAAGTATAAAATACTTTGCTGTGGATATCTCACGGTCCTATTACATATAATGAAAGATTTTGATGTTTTGGAGGGTTAGGTATGAAAGTATGCCATTTTCTAAAACTTCTCAAATGCAGGTGTTAGGGGACTGGATATAGGAGGAAGGTTTATCAAGTTCACTGCAATTGGAGTTTATTTGGACGAGACTGCTGTAAAATCACTTGCCGGCAAGTGGTCCGGCAAGACGGCTGATGAGCTGGCTGAGTCGCTCGAGTTTTACAATGATGTCATCAGCGGTATACTTCTCTTTCTTGCACTATGTTTATAGAAAATTTTGAGAGAGTTTTTTTTATTTTCTGGTCTGAAATCCAGACATTTTTGAATAGTTGATTTGATAATATATGCAATAACGAAGCAAGTTATTGTGGTGTTAGATTTTTTTTATGTGATGACAATAACATTAATTAATTTAGTAAAACATGTCAACCGTTTTCTAGAGAAAAATTGTCTGATCGATATTTAAAGGCATGTTTTGTTGTTTAGGTAGTAGAACACGTAAGTTCTTTGATGCGACCGCATTTCGTCTAGAACGTGTCTATATAATTATTAAAAAACATTGTGGACATAAAAAATTGTTTATAAATGTAGCAAACATTATATTAGATGGTATAAAAATAGTTATATAAAATCATAAATTAGTATACATATAGGTTTCTAAAAAACAATATATAAAATCAATGAATAGTATTTATATGACACAGCAAAATATATATATGACGATATATATATACTTGTTTATTATTTTTTTATTTTTATACTACTAACAGGCTTATATATGTAGTTGCCAGATGAGACTTAATTTAATCAAGGGGTCTAATTGGCATGATTGGCTGATTACAGTGATTACCCATTTCCCATTGAATTAATTAGCAGACATAGATATGCTTCAAGGTCCGTCAAACCAACATTCCCATTGTTAGTCAAAACAGAGAGACTGAATTAAGATAAAAATGTGTAGAATGGATCCTGCTAATGAGATATTATTGTGGACCCCTGAAAAAAATTAAATTAATTAATAGATACCCACTTGCAAAAATAAAATTAACAGATACCAACCAATAGTGACAGTCATTTTGTCTGTTCTGTACCATTGTTTTTTTTTGTGCTGACCCCTTTAGTCATGGTTTTATGTGAAGAAAATGATATTTTCACATACTTATTCACATAATTTTCCACATATTTTATCATGATATTTGTGCCCTACATAATTTATGAACTTATGGTGTCCAAAAGTGGCCGAAGAGCTCGTAAAATATTACACGAACTAGTATGTGGATGTAGTTCCACTCTTATGTAGTGTTGTGTTTCTGTAGTACTAACTTCAATTACATATAGGCCCATTTGAGAAGTTCAGTCGGGTAACGATGATTCTTCCGCTCACTGGAGAGCAGTACTCCGAGAAGGTCTCGGAAAACTGTGTCGCCATTTGGAAGGCAATCGGGATTTACACAGATGCAGAAGCTGAAGCCATCAGCAAGTTCAAGGAGGTCTTCAAGCCCGAAACATTTGCTCCAGGCTCCTCCATCTGCTTCACTCATTCTCCTACTGGCGCTTTAACTGTAAGCAAACACCTCTCTTTGGTTTGTTTTTTATTTTCTTTTTTGATTTATAGAGTGCGTTTAAATTTCAGACGGTGTTGTATCTTGACAAAGATATTTGTCACAGTTATCATTGACACGTATCTTCTTATTTTAGTTGGGTACAAATGATATTTTTGTGGTTGCTAGGAGTACACATGAAATTATACCTTTTTGTTGTGTGTATTATTCTCCCACACTGATTGATTTGTGTCTAATGACAATGCAAGAGAGAGACAATTAGATTAATTTTTGTTTCTTGCATTATCTTTTTCTTATTTGTGTTAAAAAAATGAAAAGACAAGAGAAAAACTAAAATTATTGTATATTTATATCTTTTAATTTATTGTGGAGGCTCAACCTAACCCCATTATTAATCATACTTTTGTACCAAATTTACCGATGAACTATGCGCAGAAATTAAACCTTCAAATAGTTAAATTACTAAATATATTGTAATACTGACAGTAACTTGGTTTCAGATTGCCTTCTCGAAGGACAACTCGGTTCCTGAAACCCATAAGATTGTTATAGAAAACAAGCCTCTTTGCCGTGCGATATTAGAGTCCATCATCGGCCAGCACGGAGTTTCACCTGCCGCGAAGCGTAGTCTCGCTGTGAGATTCTGCGAGCTTCTCAAAGAATCTCAAAGCACCAGTGAGGAGACGGAAGTGGAGAAGCCGGCGGCAGCTATAGTCGCTTGATGGAATAAACATGATAATTTATAATGATTGTTAAAGTGGGAACGTGTTGTGTTTGGTGTTGTTTAGCAATAAATGTGTTCTGATATTGGTGTTGTATGTATGTGCATGTAAAATCTTTGGAGTGGGTAATGAAATATCTATCATTTTGAACTAATTATTTTACTTTTTACTCAATTATTTTTAAAAAGTTCTTCAAATCCGGACCAATTACTTTTTACTCGATTATTTATTTCTAAAAATTCCTCCAATAAGCCTTTTCACAACTAAGTCGTTGAACCTCTTAATAGTAACTCAGACTTGAATGAAACCAATTAGTCTTATTTTCAAGATTACAATCTATCTATCTATCTATCAATTTTAGTTTATATATTGCATTCATAAATCTTTCATTGATTCAGAAGTTAAGATGTTATATTTGCAGAAGTATTGTTTCTCTATTGGGCTCCTTATTTTTGAATGAATTAAGCTTGACCCAATTGCATATAAATAAATGAAAAAAACTCATTTTAGCACTCATAATTCTTGAATTTGCTTACTTTTGTATTATTAATTATTTTTTGAGCACTTTTGCACACCTCAATTATTTAAAATGAGTATATGTGCACCATCCATCCGTTAAATACTCAATCAACAGTTAAATGCTAACGTGATAGAATGATATGGCAATAAATAATAATTTAAAATGACGAGTTAGACTAATTGAAAAAAAACTCTCTCCCTCTTTCCTCCAAGTTCAATAAATATTCATTTTCACATCGATCTTTTACGCGTCGGCGTAATCCCTCCAAGTATGATTATTTTTAGTAAACCGTTCTAGAAAAAAAAAACCAATCAATTTCAATTCATATATTTAAATAATAAAATAGTATTTTAAATACCATTAAAATGAAGAATAATTAGAATACAATTACCTTAATTAGACACCATGAATCGTAAAAGAATCAAACTTAAAAGCATATTTAATCAAATTAGGCACTAATTATGCCTAATTTAATAAAATTTAAACCAAATTTAAACAAAGATCAATTAAAACAAAATTAAAACGAAAGTGTAGAGAAAAGAGAAAAGAGAGAGGACTTACTAGGTGGGAGAGGTGGAGGCCGGTGAAGGGATGGCCAGCAGCGGGGGCCGGCTATCGGCAACCTTGCCGGCGGGCGGACGGAGATGGGTGGGGGGCGGAGATTCTTCCTTTTTTTTCGTGAGGCAAGAGGGAAGGAGGAGAAAGAGAGGGAGAGAAGAGGGAAGAGGGAGAGAGAATGAAATTTTCTTTTTCTTTTTTTTTTAATTAATTCAATTCATCATTTTAAATTATTATTTGTTGTCATATCATCATGTCACGTCAGCATTTAAATATTGACTGAGCATTTAACGGATGGATGATACACATGTGCTCATTTTAAATAGTTGAGGATGCAAAAGTACTCAATAAATAATTAAGAGTACAAAAGTGAGAAAATCCAGGAGTTGAGAGTGCTAAAGTGGATTTTTTTCTAAATAAATCATATGGCATATGGGTTCAATAAGTTCACAAATGCCGAAATTAATCAATAAATTATTTTGGCCTAATTCTGTATGTATTATACTTTTTGAAATATGATTAGTTAAGAACTTTTTAAGTGAGAGAGAACTACAAGCGATCGCTTGATGTCTGTTCTCATTTAAGTTGGCTCATATGTTTTCACCTAAATTTTTAAATTTCGTGCAAATGACTCATATCCTAGTTGGTAGACTATACTACAAGTATAACAAGAGTTTATGGGTTTAAGTCTTAGCAAATGCGCATCTTTCAAAAAAAAAGTCTCGGGAAATGTTTATATTTAGCAAAGTCTCTCTATCCATAATGGGTTGAATCTAAAGAAAATATTTATTAAAATTAACATTGTATTTATTATTTTTTATTGAAAAATAAAATACTAAAAATTTAATGAGCGATATTTTGGTAAAAAATAATTATTAATTTGGATATAATGTTAACTTGAACTCCAAGATTAGGGTAAAAAATCTCATAAAAGGTTGGCATGTTTGATTTGGTGGAAATCATGAGAAATGAAACCCAATTCTTATGTTTGATTTCCTTGCTCTTATCCCTTCACCTCCTTTCCCCCCTCGTCTTCCACTCAAGATGCACCGAAAATGAATTCTCTCATGCTTTTTGTATGTGTTTTTAGGAATATGTTAAGTCGTCGAACAACTCTTAGCGGATCTCTGAAAAATTATTTTCAGCTTTTTTACCCCATAAGTGTTTTTTTAGATTCAAATTCGTCAATTGATCAAAAGACTTGTTAAATAATACTGAATGAGTTTGTGAAAATTCGAACTTAGAACTTCGTCTTTCCGAAATTCAAGAGTGTATAATCTATTGAGCTAGCAAGATTTGACTACCCTATAAGTGTTAAAGTTAGCATTTCATCCAATTAACTTATTTTGTTGGAACCCAAAATAATTCATTTTTTTTTTTGTATTTAACAAAAAAAATTTATAGCGAACATTTTTTATATAGCATATGAATGAATAAGAATCGAACTTTTTAAGATGATTAAAAATAAGGAAAAAATACATAAAAAAATTATTCGTAGTGCCCAACTTTTTGAGTGTCTAGAAGCGCCCACCATACAGTTTTAGTTGTACACATATATATTTGTACTTAGATATACATTTTATGTTTACAAATATATCTTTTTGAAAATATACATTTTTATAATTTTTCTGTATCTTTTGTGTTTACAAAATTACTTTTTTGTAATTTTATCACATATTTTGTAATCGAGCGCTGCAAAATACTGACACTCCATATCTGAACCCAAAAAAATAATATTTTATATTGAATATAAGAAAATTAGTATTTTAGTTACATAAAAAATAAAAGATATATAATAAAACCAAGTATTTTTTATTTGAAAAAAACTATAAAAAAAAAAATATTTTGGTTCAAAAACAAATCATTTATCTAACATCTATTTCTAAAAACATAATACAAAACAAAAGTAAAAACTCTCAACTAGATATTACTCCAAGGGCATGAATAACATGTAAGAAGCAAACAAGCCACCAAAAAGACTAGACTCCAGCTGCTCTTCGCTCCTCACACGTCCCATCTCTCTCTCTCTCTTCTCCCCCACTTTCCTTTCCTCGTTTTCTCTCCTCTCCAAGCTCTCCACCAATGAAAAACACCACCCCAAATTCCTCAACCAACCCAAAACCGAACACCCTATTCCACTAAAACCCAAAAAAGAACCATCCCATCCGCCACCATCTTGCCTCCTCCTCCTTCTTCTTCTCTTCCGCCGCTCAAAAATGGTCCTGGATCTCAATGTAGCCTCGCCGGGGGAGATTTCGTCATGTGGGTCGGATCAGGATGCGGACCCAAAACCCATAACCGAGGAAGGATCCGCCAGCTCGAGCTCTTCAATACTCATCGCGGCTGACTTGTCAGCATCGCCGGAGATCGTGACACGGCAGCTGTTCCCGATGGAAGGCCCGCCTTCTGCCATGTCAGCGGTTTCTGCCAAGTGTCAGCCTGCTGTAGTGAGGTGGCCTGATCTGACTGGCCAGACACAGACCCAGCAGAAACCGGCGAAGAAGAGCAGGCGGGGCCCGCGTTCCAGGAGCTCTCAGTATAGGGGAGTCACTTTTTATAGAAGAACTGGAAGATGGGAATCTCACATCTGGTTAGAGAATAAACGGATTTTTATTTCCTTTTGTTGCTTTTTTCCCTTTTTTTGTTTCTTTTTTTCTCTGCTTTTACTACATTGGATGGTTTAGTGGGTACAGTGTGGTCTTTTATGAGCTGATTTATGCCATTCAAAAGCTATAGCTTTCTAGTTTGGTGATTTTGAGTGGTGTATTTTTCCTATTTTTGGAAATTGAATTTGTTTCACGTAGAATTTAAAAATTGGATATAAACTGCGGTTTTGCTATAAAAAGAAATGTTTTGTCTTGGATTAACTTCTTTTTTTTCAGTAGTTGAGTCAGTCTGTGTTGCCTTCTCTGATTGAACTAGAACCATGGTTTTTCATCTATTTATCCTAATTTAGTGGATATTATTTTTGCTATTTTCGGTATGTAATTTTGTTTTTATACTGAAATTGGAAAAAAAGTTAAAATTGCAGAGACTTTCGATTCATTTTTGTCTTTACAAGGGCACTCATTTTTTATATATTATCCTCTGTTTCTTTTGACTTATTCTCATTAGATATAGCATTCTGATTTCTTTTTTCATTCAATCATATCATTTGTTTCCTTCCTGTTTTAATTTCTCCATTTTTTCAATTTTTTCAGGGATTGCGGGAAGCAAGTTTATTTGGGTAAGTTTCCATTTTACTTAACTATATTGTTTAATCACTTAATTCTCATTATCTAAAGATTCTAATTTTGTTAATCATCTCATTTTTCTCATTTTTCAGGTGGTTTTGATACTGCTCATGCTGCGGCAAGGTCACAAACTCCCTTTTAATAACCCCTTCAATGAATAAAAATACAAAACATCCATTATATTTACATTTCCTTCCTTATTCACACCTCCAAAAATGATAATCACAGAGCATACGACAGAGCGGCCATCAAATTCCGCGGTTTAGACGCCGACATCAACTTTAACCTATCCGATTATGAAGACGATCTCAAACAAGTAAACAAAAATCAACTTTTAACTTTTAAGCCTCTTTTGCGGTTTGGTCCAGAAAAGTTTGATATTTTGTATTTCTTCTCAGATGAGGAATCTGACCAAGGAGGAATTTGTGCATATATTGAGGCGCCAAAGCACTGGATTCGCGAGAGGAAGCTCGAAATATAGAGGGGTCACTTTGCATAAATGCGGTCGGTGGGAGGCTCGTATGGGCCAATTACTTGGCAAAAAGTATGAAATTATTTGGAAAAAAATCATTTAAAAAAAATTGTTGTGAGGTAAAAAGTCAGTTTTATATTCAGCAAAGTTGGATTTTTTGTGTTTCGTGTAGAAGGACAAGCTCGGTCTTTTTAGAGTTGAAATTTCGCAATTTGGTTTTTTCTTAATTTTGTATTTAGTCATCAACAACATGTTGTTGTCCAGATTTTGGAACATTTTTTTAATATGTGTTAAATAAGTAAAGTAAGAATGACAATATTCCTTATATTTTATATTATTTCCAACAAGGCATCATTTTTCGTTGCAGGTACATATATCTTGGTTTATTTGACAGTGAAGTTGATGCTGCAAAGTCCGTACATTTCCCCCCTTTTTCTGATCAAACTAAATATTTATTTACCTTAATCATTTTAATTTATTATCTTATGTAATTAAACTCTTTTATTAATTTTAATTAAAAGGGCGTATGATAAGGCAGCGATTAGGTTTAACGGAAGAGAAGCTGTAACAAACTTTGAAGCGAACTCTTATGAAGGAGAAATTCTTCCAGAACCAGAACCGCAACCTGAAGGTTTAATTCATTGATTTTGTAAAAAATGTTAAAAAACATTAATTTTGGCGCTTATTAATTATCTCTTTTTTCTTCTTTCCTTTTCCAGTGGTTGTAGGTGAAATGATTGATCTGAATTTGAGTATTTCTCAACCTATTGTGCCTAGTGCAAAAAAGGATTATAATTTCATGGGTTTGCAATTGGCTTGTGATCCCACTGAATCTTCTAATCAGGTATTTCTTAAAAATAAAATAAAATAAAATAATAACAATATTAATAATACTGTTAAAGATGACATATATGTTAATTTTTGCGGTAATGTGCATGTGTTGCGATTAGAAAAAATTAAGAGGACTATATGAGTGACCTTTATATTGGATTGAATCATTGAACTGAATGATTTTTATTTTATTATTTTTTGCAACCTACACTGATCAATTATTGGAGGTTGATGTCTTGAAAAATGGAAACATCAATTGAACCTTTTTACTAAAATTCCTAGTTTCTTTGGGCATATTACCGACATGTACTTGCCTAATAATTTCTTGTCCCTCTAGTTGTTAGATATTCTTTTTCAAATTATAAATTTATAAAAACCTAACTTTTTCAGTTGCTTTGGTTTGTTGGAATTTAAATGACAATAATTCGATTTTGTTTTGGTTTTTAATAGATTATTATTTTTTCTCTTTTGTTAGGTAAAAAATCAAGCAGCCTTTCAGGCTCCTCATGTGCCAATTGGAAACCCTAATTTTTGGACTGTTCCTAATTTGGGTTTCTCTCCTAATCTCCAGGTTATATTTAGCTACCACTTTAGATAATAAGGCCATTATATCAATTATTTATGCAACTTGCTCATTTCTTTGATCTTTAGCATGTCCATTTTGAGTAATCAGGATATTATTAGTGTATCATTATTGTAAGGAAATTATTTGTTTATAAATGGTATAATGTTCGCAACCACCAAACGTAGCCATAGATCCTAGTATTATTAGTTTCTTTGCAAGTTGTTGCAACATAGCTATCAATGATTTGTTTTGAACAAAACATATCAATGACATTTTTGAACAAAACATAGCTATCAATGACATTTTTGAACAAAACATAGCTATCAATGATTTCTGCTAAGATTTTTTTTATTTGTAGTGTTGATGATGTCAAACATAAGCTAGTTATTAACTTTTAATGTTTTCTATGTAAGTACTAATAGCTATCAATATCACTTGAATTCTTATCCATTTCTTGGAAAAATGTAAACCATGCCTTAAACTGTGGGTGTTCCAAGTATGAAGAGTAATGAATGCTTTAAAATGACAAGTTTCTATATTTAACCCTCCTAATTTTGTAAATACTCAAAATAACTTGATTTTCAACTTTTTTATCTCACTAACCCAATTCGTGTTTTCAAATCCCGCTTCAAATACAAAACGTGATTTCAAATGCCGCTTCATGGTTAATATGCAAAACGTACCTCTTAACTTTTAAAAGATAAAGGCGCCATTAATCCCCATACTTTAGTAGGAGTACAATTTAGTCTTTGTACTATTGATTTGACATATTTGGTCCCTATACTCTAAAGAATTGTGCACAATTCGACCCTAATTCACGGATTAATTAATAGTACAGGACCAGTCAAATTAATTAATAGTACAAGAGACTAAACAGCAGTCCAACTCTAAAGTACACAGACTAACCAGTAACCATTCATTTATCCCTTCAAAAAAATTCCAATCTACTAACTAACACTTCTCGTTTCCCATTCGCAGGAAAGAGCTATACAGCCGATTCAAGGAGGCCCGAACCAAGCAGCGGTCCCGAGTTGGGCATGGCAAATGCACGGCCACGTGCCGGCTTTGCCGTTTCCGTCTTCTGCAGCATCATCAGGATTCTCCCCCGTCGCCCCTCACCCACCGTTTCATTACCAACATTTTCCCTTCCCCCCTTCGACGCCTGCCCCGCCTCCTGCGGCGGCCAACAATAATTACAATTATTTTCCGAATTGAAGATGTTGGAGTCGAAGTGTCGTTTGTATTTATTGAAATTTAGACGTTGGGTTAAGGGTAGTGTTGTATTGAGAACACTTGTATTGATTGTATCTTCCCCCATTGTGTAGACTGATTCTTATTGCGGGTAATGCAATTTTATCTTTATTATTGAGAAATTTCAGTATCAATATTTCCGCTTCACACCGCGACGCCTGTACCACTGACAGCCAATAATTTCAATTTCTTCCCGAATCGAGGATGTTGGAGTGGAGTGGGTGGGCCCATTTGTATTTATTGAAGTGTTCACATGTGTTAAGTTTAGTGTTGTCTATTTAAGGTTGTGTGATTGTATCCTCCCCCCATTTTGTGTAGACTGATTCTGTTGGGTAGTGTTGTTTGTACAATTGGAATATTTTGATCTTATGGTTGCAGTTAGAGTGCAATTTCATGTTTGCTTTTGTGAAATTTTGATACCAACATTTCCCCTTCCCCCTGATGACGCCTCCAACCGCCAGCCAATAATTTGAATTTCTTCCCAAATTGAGAAGTGGAGTGGTTGGCGGGAAGTGTCATTTGTAGTTATTGGAATGTAGACGATGTGTTAAGCTTGGTGTTGTTTAAATAAGGTTGCATGATATTTTTCGTTGAGGTTGTATGACTTTATCCTCCCCCAATTTGTGTAGACTGATTTTGGGGGATAATATTGTTTGTACAATTTAAATATTCCGATTTTCTGATTGAAGTTATAGCGCAATTTCATGTTTACTAAAGCGAAATTCCGGTACCAACAATTGCCACTACCGGCCAAGCACTTCAATTTCTTCCCGAATTGAAGATTGAGTGGTTGGGTGGGTATACAAGCCACTTGTATTTATTTTATTTTTTTTGAAAGAAGCCACTTGTATTTATTGAAATGTAGATAATGTGTTAAGGGGTAGTGTTGTTTGTTTTTGTTTGTTTTTGTTCAATGAGGTTGTATGACTATCCTCTCACATTTTTTAGATTCAACCTATATTTGATGAGTTCAGAAATTTGATAAATATATGATACACATGCAATATGTTAATTCTCTCACATTTTGTGTAGACTAATTCTGCTGGATATTGCCATTTGTACAATAGGAATATTATGATTGCAATTATAGTGCAATGCCGTGAATACATTTATTTACGTATAGATGTTATTTTTTTGTTTGATATTTTATTTTCTGAATTTGTCCCTTGTTATTCCGGAGTATCTCCTCCCATTGATGTTGTATTTGATAGGGTAAACAAGTATAACGTGAGTTATTCCTATGACATGAGGGATAGAATAAGTTTCCTTTGAGTGAGCAGTGAAATGAAAGCTGGAAAGGACTTTGTATCTTAGTGGCTCAGTACAGTAATACATGATGTGTGAGAGGGGAAAAGCCTACCATTCTCTAACCTCTCATTGACTGTCATGTCACTTTCGCCCTCTTTCCCTTTCTTCTTTCTCTGTAGTTAATAAATACAAGGAGGGCGTGTACCTTATATTATTGTACAGAATAGTTTCCTATTCAAAGGTGAACAGGGACAAGTCGCCAAGCCAACTGGTGCTTTGCCCTTATTATTATTGGGTCGTGCGAATAGGATTTAGGAATACTTTATTCGAGCCACTTTTTCATAAGAGAGGTGGGACTAAAACTAGAGTAATGATTCTCCCTACTCCAGTCCAAAGCCGGCTTTAATGCCTTTGTGCCTTTGTTTTGTTTCCTATCAAGTATTAACGTTGGACGGATCAGACCAGGTTGGAAGCCCAAAAGCCAATAGGAAGGGGAAATTGTTTGAGTTGTGATATTTTGCCAATAGTTTATATGAAAATATTTCTTTTTATCTTTATGCAAAATATGAAGATAATTTAACAATTTATCCTGTTTCTACTTTGCTTTTTTATTGAACCTAATCCAGCACGAACCGACCTGAATAATTCAATCTATTCTCAAAATTTCTTGATCCGATTTGCCTAAATTCAGATGAATACGATGCCTAGTTCACTTTAGGGCTTGACTAAAGGAGTTTATGATCTAGATCAATGAGTTGTGTTTCGCAAACAAATTTCGAAAAAACAGATGAATACATAAAAATATAATTGTTCACAAGATTAATTTATATATCGCACATGAATACAGATTCGCTAACACTAATTCGATTCGATTTTGGAGCGATTTCAAAATCAATTTTAACCAAAAACAATTTGAAATTAACCCTAAACTAATAATCTAATATGATTCATTTCATTCAGACTTCCAACCACAGTTGTGTTTGTGTGGTTTCATGTGCCAATCTTTTCTGGATGAATACTTAATATGCCTTTCTATAATATCATGGAAAGGTCTGATTTTTTTAATATATCATATACATCAACTCACAAATAATATTGCTCGGAATCTTCAACAGATGTAAGACTGTGTAACACATGACTTGCTTTCCATTCTCCCCATAAAAGAAAGAAACAAACAAAAACCGCAAATCTATGATCATAATAGAAGGGACTGAAGTGCAAACAAATCAAGTATCATTATAGAAGGACCTTATTGCAACTATATTGTTTAAAGTTCATGATCAATTAGAAAACCTCACTCGTATGAAGGTGGCATGAAGCCAAAATAGCACAGCATTAGGGAGCTGTTGGCAGTACAAAGGGTGGCTGGCTGGCTGGTTAAGTAGCCATCCATCACAGGAGAGCCTACTCTTTCTTTGGTCTGTCAATTGTAACAGGACAACTTTCTACAGTCGAATGCTATTTCAATTTTTCAATCACAGTCAATCAAAGTAGCATTGTTTGGGACTAGTGAGGATTTCGAGCTTTTTTTCATGTTGGATCAGTACGGATCACATAGATTTATCACCCAATCTGACTCAATATGGTTTATGAGACTTTATTTTTCGAAGAATAATATTTATTTTATGTGTATACTTAAAAATTAAATTTGTATATGTATCATACCTTTCAGATATTTATGTTTGTGTGATGATACTAGGATATGTACAAGATACTCTTGTTTTGAAATAATAACGGATATTCGATTTCAATTTGCTCGGGTACTTCTGATGCATACATACATGTAAAACATAAAATATATCTCAATGCAATAAGAGCGCCATATCTAATATATAATTGAAAATAACAAACATTCATTATCCAATATGAATCGTGATATTTCTTTATGTTATATTCTGTCAATGTTTTGACAGAATAATAACATGATATCAAAGCTATCAGTTAAATAATTATGTTTATCAATTATTCACTTATAATTCAAATCAACTACATATATTAGTCTAGTTGTGACAATTTTGAATTATAATTGAGTGTGGTTGATTCTAAATGATAATTAAGATGCTATATATATAACTTGATTTTTTTTTTGATATTGTGCTATTATTTCATAAAATAATTGAAATAATTTTCATAGTCACTTGATTTGAATAAATAAAAAATTTAGTAATCTTGCATGGGCAGTCAAAAGTTTAATGACAAACATAAAAATATAAACTTGAGTGACCTATAAAAACATATATAAAAAATAAAATAATATAAATTGTTATTAATAAAATATCAATATGTTATTTTTTTCCCTGAAATATCTGTGTTTTTTGTATCCATAACATATAAGATATGATATGATATATGCATTTGTACTTGTATTTATATTTTGCAACATAAAACATTATCTTTCAGGGGAAGTTCATGGGAACGTAATTCCCATTGGAATGTTGCATCAAACTTTCCCATTCTCACGTTTGGTTCAACCATGAAATCTTACGTGATGGTAATGTAACATTTCCATGAGTGTGATATACTCCCATTGACCATGGAATGTAATTCCCATGAAAATTCATGGGAATGTTACTTTCTAATGCTTAAGACAAATTTACCCTTAATTAATTAATACTTCATATCTATATATAATTTAGAAACCAAGATAATATTTATTTTGTAAGAAAAATAATTTAAAAAATTAGTATAATTATATCATTAATTATTTTTTTAATTAAGATAAGAATAAGAATCTACATATGAAAGTGATAATTATATATATAAATAAATTTAATGAGCAACATATATTTAATTAAGAAAATATAGCTTAGAAATGAATAATATTAGAATGATAATTATATTTAATTTAACAAAAATGATAATTATATTAATTAAGAAAATATATTTATAGTATTTTATAATGCCTACATTTTAAGGATACATTGGTCATTTTATAAATGAAAAATTATGAAAAGCCCACTTTCCCAAGCATATAAATTTTTCATCCAAGCAACAATATTCCCATGATGGAGTAATCGCATTCTCATCTATCACATTCTCGGTCATTCCATGGTAATGTAACATTACCGCGATATCCAAACGCACCCTCGACACATTAAATTCCATTATTTATTTTGAACTCTTCAAACATTAAATTCCATTATTTGGTTTCAATTTATATCCGTTTCCGGATATTAGATATTTCAATAAAAAATAAACAATTAGTAATTTAATAAAATAACAAAAATATATAAATAAATTAATAAATAAATAAAAACAAAACCCTAGTCATAACATAAGTGAGCCAGCCCAAACAATCCAGCCCAAAGAATGTTCTAAAACCCCCTCACAATTAAACCTTCCTTTCTAAAACAAAACCAACATCTTCACCTTCTCACCAACTCGGTCGACAGTAAACCCTTCTTCCTCTTCAGCTCCTCTCTTCATTCTTCAGCCATGGCGCCGGTCGATCCCCACTCCTACACCGAAGCATCCTCCCCATTCATCACCCATGCCTCTCTCTCCCTCTACCTCGACTTCTCCACCTCCGCTCTGCACGGCTCGGCCCTCCTCACTCTCTCCTCGCCCTTCACCGGCTCGCTCTCCCTCGACACTCGCTCGCTCACCATTCACTCCGTCCTCGACTCTTCCTCCCACTCCCCGCTCTCCTTCTCGCTCTCGCCCTCCGACCCCATCCTCGGATCCCGCCTCACCGTTTCGTTATCGGAGCACTCTTCGTTTTTGATCGCCTTCTCGACGAACTCCTCTTCTGCGTTGCACTTTCTTACTCCTTCTCAAACGGGCTCGGTTCATCCTTATGCGTACACTCAATGCCAGTCGATTCACGCGAGATCGATTTTCCCGTGTCACGACACTCCGGCTGCTCGGATAAAGTTCTCGGCTCTGTTGAACATCCCGTCTTCTCTGTCGGCCGTCATGGCGGCACGCCACGTCACTCGCCGGGACCCACTTCCTAACGAAGGCGGGCTCACTTGTCCCGACTCTCAATGGTGTTCGTCCGGCCGAATCGTGGAAGAGTTCATCATGGAGCAGCCCATACCGCCTTATCTCTTTGCTTTTGCGGTCGGTGAGATTGTTGGCAGAGACATCGGGCCGAGAACTAGGGTTTACGCCGGACCGAGCGTGATAGAAGAGGCAGCGAAGGAATTCATGGGGACAGAGGAGATGATTAGGGCGGGAGAGAAGCTGTTTGGGCCGTACGATTGGGAGAGATTCGACTTGTTGGTCTTGCCGATGAGTTTTCCTTATGGCGGGATGGAAAACCCTAAAATGGTTTTTCTGACGCCGACCGTGATTCGAGGCGATGCGGCTGGAGCCCAGGTCGTGGCTCATGAGCTCGCGCATAGCTGGACCGGGAATTTGATTACTAACAAGACTAATGAGGATTTCTGGCTTAATGAGGTATGTCATTTCATTTCATTTTATTTCATTTCGGTGGGGATATAATGTGTATTATTCTCAATTGTTGAAGCTAAAAGTTTCTTTCACGTAAAGTGATATGTTTTTTTGGTAAGTAACATGCAAGTGTCACTGTTTGTTTGTGTATCTGTTGAAGAACACTTCTTTTCTGGAAATATTACCATCAAGTGAAAAAAATTAGAGGTATATACGAAAAACATAAAATTTTGAAGTATTACGTCTGCAATCATGTTTTCTTTTTCGCCACAACACATTCATCTCATACTCAATTAATTTTTGAGTACTCGTGCCAACAACCGAGAAGAAAAACTTTGAAACCGTATCAACATATTAATTTCACCAATGCACATTCTACATCATACACATTTATTCCATTTTTGCTAGCGCATGTAGAATCCCAGCTATTTATCAACCATTTAGTCCCATTCTTCCATTCTCACAGAAATTACTAAACAAACAAAATTAGGGTTTCACGACGTATGCGGAGAGGCGGATAGTGGAGGTGGTGCAGGGCGAGGAAATCGCGACGTTGAACATGGGGATAGGATGGAGGGGCTTGAACCGGATGATGGAGCGGTTCAAGGACAACATGGAGTTCACCAAGCTCAAGCCCAACATGCAGGGCATCGACCCGGATGATGTTTATTCCGAGGTCCCGTACGAAAAGGGGTTCCAGTTCCTTTGGAGGATTGAACGAGAGGTATGTTTGTTTGGTTGCTATTGTTTTGTTTGGTTTGATTTGGTTTGGTTTATTTGAGTTTTTGTGATAATAATAATTAATTAAGATCGGAGTAAATAATAATTAATTTGGTACCGGTATTTTTATGAGATGTCAAAATTGTTTATGGTACCATGTTGAAAAAAAAAATTATATTCAGTGCATTCTGAAGCGGAGTGAGGGTGCCCGTTGTAATGAATTAATTGATGAGGTTGTAGTTAAGCTTCATTTGTATCTTGTCCAATTAAGCACAAAGGTACTGTGGACCCTACTAAAATGGTGTTGGTAACTAAAACTGCAATCCTTGCTTCGCACAAGGGACTACCATACTGACCTTACCGTAAAACTCAAAAAACAATAATCATATATACTTTTATCCTCTTAAGAATCACCCAATTTAATAAACATAAAAATAGAAATAGAAAAAATGAAACTCCATGGCTCTAACGAATAAGCTTGTACCACGCTTTTCATAATTCTTCATAAACTCACACCCACATCATACTCAACTAACCCCTCATTTCCATCTTCATCAGATCGGTAGGCCCGCATTCGACGAATTCCTGAAGACCTACATCTCGACCTTCAAATTCCAATCCATTGACACCGCCGCCTTCCTCGACTTCCTCAACTCCAGCCTCCCCTCAATCCACACTCAAATCGACCTCGAGACGTGGGTCCACGGGACCGGCCTCCCGCCCGACGCGATGGAGCCGGTCTCGAAAGTTTATACTAAGATTAAGAATCTTGCTGAGGAGTTTGGGAAGGCGAGGATGCCGAGGGAGGAGGAGGTGGCCGAGTGGAAGGGCCAGGAGTGGGAGCTGTATTTGGAGAACGTATCTTGCCATGTCGAGCCCTCACAGGTTCTTTTTTGTTGGGTTTCTTTTGGTTTGGTAGTTGTGAAAGTAGAGTTTGTTATGCGGGCGTTGGTGTTGTATTGGTTTCACCGAATTATTTATTTGCCCAAACTAGGTTTATTATTGTATTAGTTTCTCCAAATTATTTGTTTGCCCAAATTATATGTAATTAAGATCCGACTAGTCTTCAATTGTTGCAGTTAAGTAGCTAACTATGTAACCAGTTTTGGAATTTGGATTAATTAACCCACAATTTTGCAAGTAATTTTCACCCAATTCAGCCTCAAATTCCCATAAATTGCATAAATTGAACACAAACAAACCAATTAAAAGAAACCAAAAACTAATCAAAACCAATAACTGATCAAAACAATTATTTCTCTTTTTCCTAGGTTTGTGCACTGGACGAACGGTACCACCTATCAGAAAGCCGCGATTGGGAGGTGAAAGTCGCGTTTCTGCACCTGGCGATCTCAGCTGGATGCAAAGAATACTTTTCAGAAGCCGAAAAGTCGCTGAAGCAAGTAGGAAGGATGAAGTATCTGAGGCCTCTTTACACTGCCTTAGCGAAGTGTTCTGATGAGGGGAAAATGCTCGCTCGGAGGATTTATTCCGAGGCTCGCGAGTGTTATCACCCTATAGCGCAGGGTGTTGTTGAGAGTATTTTGTCCAAGCACTCTTGATTAATTAGGTTTGTGATGATTATTAACTGGGTTTTGAAGATCTGAAAGGGATTATTTATCTGTCCCTTTGTGGGAAATCTTCTGTGTTGAACTAGATGTGTTGTAACTTTATCCTTGAAATGAACATGGCATGCCAAGTTATTATGTACTTTTGATGTACTTTGATTGCTTGTTAATGGACCAATGATGAGCTAAGTTGGACATTATGAATGTTTCTTGTTTGGATGGAGTGAAATAGAACTGATCTTAAGCCGTGAACCATGGACTTTTTATTGTTTGATTGTGCGGAAAGAAAGGTGGCAAGTGACCTTTTATTTTTTGTGTCGTCAAGGTGGCAAGTGACCTTTTGTTTTTTGTGTTGTCTTGCATCGTTTTGTTTGGAATTGTTAGCATGGTGTGATTTAGTTGTCTTGTGCTTAAGGCAACTGTCGGTGTTTGTTTTCAAAGCTTTGTGTTTGGTTGCTTGTCTAGAACAAGCTGGTATCTAAATATTTCTCGATTGCTTTTATCTTCCAAATTTATTTTACCACTATTCTCCTACTTTCACTGAAAATGTAATGGTGATAAGAACAAACTAAGATCTCATCATTAATCATCTCACAGTATTATTCTGATCAAATCAACACGGTCTCTTGATGAACTTTACATTTATCGCTGATACTGAATTTGACATCAATCTGCCAAATGTATTATGTGACTTCACCCCGGAAATACATACTGTGTAATAAGCATAAAAAAGTGGCATTGAATTTGACATCAATGTGCTAAATGTATTATGTGACTTCACTTCACCCGGGGCCGGAAATACATACTGTGCAATAAGCATAAGCAAGTGGAACTTTCTCACTGCTAATGTCTTGTAAAAGTTGGATGTAAATGTTGTGTAAGATTAATTCAATGAAAAGTTGCCGTTTGGCAACTATTTCCTTCAAAAAAAAAAAAAAAGCATAAAAAAGTGGCATTTTCTTTCTCTTACAAAGATACCTTAATCCAAACAAGTAGCTAGTTAGTAAAAACCTTCATAATTTCATTCCCATACGGAGTTCCATTGTATTTACATCCACCAAAAGAAATGAACCCCCCTCAAAAAAACCTACACTATCTTACTTAAAGACTAAACTACTTGAGATTTAAGCACAAGCTTCTCGCCCGTGCAGTGCTTTGAACAGCGACTCAAGGTCAGGCGGCTCAAAGTATCCATTTTTTGGAGGGTTCTTATTCTTTGCCGGTACGAGCTTCTTCTTCGGCGGAGCCGGACATGGAAGCATTGCAGGGATACGACTCTCCAATCGCTTCGGCGTCTCGCAACCTTCCATCTCTTTCACTCTCTCTTTGTTTCTGCCACTAGATATATCTGGTTCTCTCTCTAGCTAATGGAGTGCAAAAGAATTTGGACGGGGTTAATCTCTTTGGAAAATGGAAAAATAAGAATGAGAAGTGATTTAGACACAAAGAATATTTTTATATTCTTTTCAGCTTCCTTTTTGTGCTGGAAGCATGTAGAGAAAATAAGTGGGCAGCTAGAAACTTCACCTTGTTGATTCTTTGTAACCCTTGTGTCACCCTGGGCACAACAAATTAGTCTGATGCCCATATGATAATTTTGAGTATTTCTATTATAATAACTATTAAATGTTTATGTAATTTTTTTTTATAGAAATAAAAAGTCAAAATAAGTTATAAAATAACAAAAAAGTTGCTTGTTTACTGAATTGACATTGATGTTTAGATAACAAATATTTTTAATTATTCAAAAGCCAATAAATTGTCGGATTTCTCCTGAGTTTTCATATTAGTTTGGTCTAAAGTGTCCTCCATTTATTCTTTGTGTTGATGATAAAGTATCAAATACGATACTTGATTAATGAAATATGTGATAAATAAAATCTTATTTAATATATTTTCTTATAGAATAAAGAATACTTTTGTCCCACATTCACTATTTAATACTAATGAGTATGATTTATTATACTTTATACTCGGTCATTTAGTCATGAATCCGCTGTTGATCTCATTTAGTTTGTATCATACATAAAAAGAATAAGGGAAAAATTATCTTAGAGGTAATTCTATTAAAATCATTATTTTATACACTCTTGCAGCTGTCTCTAGTTTGGAATTGTTGTTCTGGCAGGGACTCGTGGTGGAATGGCCCGACACGTATCGGGAAGACATGACACCTGTTTAACAGAGGAAAATAGTTTTAGACATGGAGTTGTACTCATTTATGCACCATATGTCAGAGAATTATTCATCTGACAATGTTCACCAGAGATTTCAGAGAACTAAAGACCAGATGTTTTTAAAAATTGGAGTTTTGGAAAAGTTCCCAAAGAATGTGACGGTTTTCAACAAAATATATTCAATCGACATTAAAATTGTGATTTTTTTTCCTTCTGAAAACATTATTAAACACTAAAAAGTATACATTATTAGTAAAAATGCTTGTGAAAAAAATGTTAACTCTAAACAGCGTATTCATACAACAAATGCTATATTGTTAACAAGGTACACACAATCATAAACTTAATTAACATTATTTAGCACTAAGAAGTATATATTACTAGCGATCGGTTGTGATCTTTTTTTAGTTATTAATGAAAGAAGAGAATAAATACATTTTATAAGAGAAAAAATGATAATTTAATATTATGTACTACAAATACAATTTCAAATAGACACATATCCTAGTATGATTGCATAATAAATAATATGTTCATAGGTTCAAATCTTATTAACACCAAAGAATGAAAAGTGAGATAAATAAACTTTCTCATTCAATTAAACACCACTACATACTATTTAATGACATAAATCATATAATCTTCATTTTAAAGATAAAAAAAAAAAGCAAAATAATATGTAATTGTTTCATTTATTCAAATATGATTACCGTATAAAATGTTGGATTATTATTTATATCTTAATACAAAACTCACTTGCTTTAATGATATTAAATAGTTCAAAAATGGTAATTATATATAATAATTTAAATATTAAATATTTATATCTTAATGCAAAAACTCACTTTCTTTAACAATCGTAAATATATATATATATATATATATATATATTTTTTTTTTAACTATTTATATTAATATTAATATTAATTTTTTAGGCTATGTTTCATGTATTATTTTATTTTTAATTATTGTACATGAAATATTTTACTTTTCAATAAATCACTCATCATATAGAAAATTTCAAAAAATTGGACATAGAAAATCATGCAAAAGAAACATGGCATGATTCTATGCCAAATTAAGCTTTGTATATAGTGATAAAAAAATTAGTAATATTGTTTATAAAAAAAATATAAAATCTAAACAGCACATTCATGCAAAAATGGTATATACTCAACAAAGTACATCCAAGCATTAACTTACTTTAATAAACATGTCATGACTCATATTACATTACCAACTTTATTCCGAAACACGAATTGCATAAATCCAAATCTTAACATCACTAAAATCTAAACCTGCAAAAATTAATCAACAAATTCCTCTTAAAATCTGACATTACAACAGATCACTAAAATCTAAACCTGCAAAAATAAATCAACAATTTCCTCTCTTTGCAACGTACCGCTTGCATTATTAAACAAAAACTCAACACTACCTGAGACCTTGGCAAATTAAATAAATCTCTCTTGACGAAGATCTCGTTGCTTTCGGTCTTAACCACGCCACTTTCTCAAATCTCGTTTTACAAAATTTCCCAAAACCTACAACATAAACAACAATTTAATCATGTAAACTCACCAAATTTATAAAATAATGCAATTCTTTAAAATTGAATCCTGTAAACTTACAAATTTATAAAAATACTGCAGTTCTTTAAAATTTAATCACGCTAACTTACAAAATTTATAAATAACGCAATTCTTTAAAATTTAATTATGTAAGTTCTTTTTAAGTGTCAAAACAAACCTGGAACATCTTCGCTCTCTAAAAACTTAATCACAAGATTGCCCCCACTCTTAAGCACTCCGTCCTCATCCGCATCGGAATCCGTGCAAAGAAAACTCTCTATCGCTGAGCTGGCAGGATTCGATTCGTCTATCTTTCCAACGGCCAATGAGAGAGCTCGCATTCCCAATTCACAAGACAGAGCCGCGTCTCTTGTCGTGATTCCTGATACTGAAGGACACATGTCAGATAGAATTACTGAAAAGCCCTGACTCTGAAAGAAAAACAAAAAAATAATAAATTGATTGATTATTTAAAAGAGAATTTTTGCAAAAAAAAAAAAAAGCCCTTACATTTTCCCGAAATTGTAAAAAAGCCCCTATATAATTGGAAAAGTTTTGGCAATAATGAAGGGACTTTTTTGCAATTTCCAAGAATAGGGAGGCTTTTTCGCAATTTCAGGAAAATGTAGGGGCCTTTTTACAAATTTCTCTAGTAAAATTGAGGGTTGGAATGTGAGTTTTGACCTGAGGAGAGAGAGACTTGGTTTTTGTCTTTAGTAATGACATTACATCGGCGCTGAATGTTCTCACTCTAGAATCGCAGTGAGAAGAAGGCACCTTCACATTCTGCACTATAACCAAAAATGTAGGGTTTAGGCCCTTTAGGGTTTAAATTTTAAAGAGGAATTTAATTCTTTTTTAACTAATTGGATGATGTACTTTTATATCGATGCCCACTACTGCTCCGCCTTTCTCAAGAGGACCCAAGCTTTGACAAGCAACCTATACATTCAATTTTATAGCACAAATTCAAAAGGAATATGTAAAATGATCAAAATAAGACCAATTGTTGGTGAAGAGAATTGAAGATTTGATAACTAATCTCCAACTTATTTGAGGGTTTTGAACTCAAAATAGTGCAACTTTATTAGGAGTTAATCATGTAATAATCACGCTAGATAAAAAAAATTTGAAAAAAATGGCTACTTGGTTTCTATCTTTATTTTTCCACATTCGAATTTATCTCATACCCAAATTTTGGTCTATTCATATCAGACTCAGTTCCCTCACAATTTTCAAAAGTAATATTAAATTACCGCTCAAATTATGTCCAACAATCCTCAATCTTATTTAACTTTGATATTTTTAGGCTTTGCCTACAAGTTCCCCATTAAGGAAAGATACAAGCTTAAAACCCCAGATCCTAAACCCTAAACCCTAAATCACAAACCTCAAACTGTTACAGCAAATAAGCTCACCTCTTATCTACCCTAAACCTCTTAAACCCCAATTGATTATTTAACAAATCCCAACATCACAATAACCAAAATTAAAACCCTCAGAACCAGAGCCGGGTCTACAAACCTGTAACCAAGCACCAGGAGCACAGCCGAGGTCAAGAACCGAAGCACCCGGAGTAATAACCTTGAACTGTTTCTGTATCTGGATGAGCTGATCGCAAACAAATAAACAAAGAAACAGGAGCGATAAAATAAAACAAAGAGTGAATGAATCAGAAACAAGTGAGAATCGACATGGAAAGAAGAAAGGAAGAGGAAGAAGAGGATGAAACCTTGAAGGCGGATCGTGCGAGGTAGCCGAGGCGCTGCGCCTCCCGGCAGAAGAAGTCCGGCGAACCGAGGCCGCTCATGCTGGCTCAATAACGTTAGGCTGCACTTTCCAGTATCAAAGCGGAGCCTATTATCGAAGGACGACGGGTGTTGGAGAATCCGGAATCTGAGACTTTTTTTTGTTTTATATACCACTCAATTCAAAAAATAATTCGGCAAATATTATTCATTTTAAAAAATAATGGGTACCTACCATTTTCTCGCCGAGGTTGTGGCGGAACATATAAATTTTCAGTTTTTTTCAAAAAATTTCCATTTAACCGACTAAACATGATTAATTAGTGTAAAAAATACTATTCCGCTACAGATAGCGGCGGAACATGAAAAAAATTATTTTTTTGCATTTTTTTTTTCTGATTTTTTTTTCTGTTCCGCCAGTGACAGTGACAGAACACGTTTTTTTCACTAATTAATTCTATTTTTGAAAAATTATAAAATCTATATGTTCCGCCATTACTAGTGGCGGAAATGGTAGATACTCAATTATTTTGAAATGAGTGATATTTGCTGATTTATTTTTAAATAGAGCGGTAAAAAAAAAAGTCGGAATATGAATTGGCCACTTTGTGTTGGGCCCTTGACTTTCAACTTTCAATTTTAGGACTACTTTTAGTTTTAGTCCAAAAAAATTTTAATTACAAAAATATTATCTGACCAATTTTATTTGTGAAATTATTGTTTTTGCCCGCTTGTTTGGCGAAAATACTGGATTTTCACCAAATGGACTGAGGAAAGTTAGAAAATAGTATCAGGAATTATTAGCCTGATTAATTAATGTTAATAGAGAGATAAATTAATGAAAACCCATTTTCGTCATATCAGTTGGAGAAAGTGGGAAAAAAAATTGCTACAATAATTTCGGCGCCTGAGGTGGTGATTTTTTATTTTATTTTATTTTCTCAAGTCAAAAGTTATATTTAATTAATCAAAAAATTAAATAATCACCACTTTCGTGAACTGAGATGGCGAAAGTCGATTTTAACACCAGAAATACTTGGGGCTTACTCAGTGAAAGGTGGATTATTTCATTTTATTCTACTAGCATTGGACAATTAATGAAATAAGAAGTTGGTTTTATATGTACTAGTGTCATGAAAAAAAAATTAGTTAGGAAAAGGCCTTACTGGTACAAGATATGTTGTCTGAAAATTGGACTTAACAGTCCTTTAACACACTCCTTGCATTTTATTACATATGAAGTTACAAGAAGAAATCTAGTTCAACTGCAAAAACTAACTTTATATTTAACACAAAAATGGGAAAGAAGGAAGATTTCTCTCATTCGTTTCAAAATTAACTAGAAATTTTTGGAGAAGTCATCGACAAGGTTGGCCCAGAGTTCTTCGTCGTAATAGTTTTCTGCTTCTGCATCTGCCATGAATTCTGCTTCTGTTTGCCACTGCACATTTTCAGTGCCACTTGTACCACTAGAATCATAGATATGATTGTTGTAAGTACCATAACTGCCCTCAGCATTCTCCACCTCTTCGTCATTTCGTGCGAATCGGCCCTTTACTCTCGGCCGGCTATCTGCCAATGTCTTTCTGCATTCATACTACAAAAGGGAAAAGAGAAATTAATCTCCATTTATTTTCATGAACATCTTTAAAAAAAATACAACTTTCTGATTGTATAGTTCATTTTTGTTTGTAAAATTCAATTTACTTTCATGTATTCCCCTTACACGCTGATCATAATATTGGTGCTTACTGTGATTTTCTTTTGGAAGTTCCTTTGATTTCTTTTGCTTCGATACCTCTCGATCCGCTCCTTTTTCTCCTCAGGGCTATAACGGCTCACCTTCCCGGCCAATACACCGCTTTCATCGACATTGATCTCTTTCCCATGCGGCATCTCCTGTTGCAGAAGTTTTGCAGAAATAATACAAAATGAAGAACTTCTTTATTAGTTATCGATACGGCAGTTGATTATTCAAGTCATATTAATCATAGTTCACTCTATTTATATATTTCCTTGATGCAACAACAAACTAATAATACACCACACAATCATGCAAGTGCTTGAATCATAATGGTTGAGGTGTTAGTCACTGTCAGTGCTACTTTCTTACAATCTTTACAGATATTCGGAAAAGTCCATCTCTCCTCAAAACTTTTTTGACACTATTGTACATATTATAGTGGCTCTATTATGCTATAACAAAATTTCAATCTGTATGTATTTGGTCTCTCAAACTATTCTACCTCACTTAATAATGAAAAGAAAACTGCCCCATAATTTTCCGGTCAAGATTTGTCACTGCAAGATAATGGACTGAGATGTTTCGAAGTACCTGAAGGTAAGGAGAGGGAAAGAATGGTGGAAGATATATGTTGTCATTATTAGCATAGTAGCCGGAGGAGCTTTGATTTGTTGATGGAGAAGTGGAGGAAGAAGGTCGATACGACGCCATGGTGATTCTTAATTATTGGGTTAGTGGAATCTATCTATGATAGGGGTTTTATAATGGGGTGAAGTGAAAAATTGAAAGTAGTAGAGATATATGGTGGAGCACTACTATCTATTACTATTAAGGGAAATATTAGAAAAAACTTTAATAGTTTGATCTAAGTTAGTCAATTAACTAACTAAAGAGGGGGGGGCACCAATAATTGACAAGCATAAATAATTGCTAAGCATAAACTCACAACAGGCAAGCAAGAAATCTGAAAGAAATTATAGTAGATTGAAATGGTGGCTAATTAACTTGAGCCTAACAATGTGTGTTTTACTGCTTCCTTTATCTCTTCACTCTTATCTGAACCACTGTATACACTGTTTGCCTTTAAATCTCATACCGAAAGTTCACTAAACAGTCAACGTTGATCTCTTTAACTATCTAGTCAATAAAAGGTTAGCCCCTTGACTTGTAAGTCAACAGAAAATGGAAGGCACACAACACAAAATGCAAAAAAAGTCTCATGGATCTTTTTAGGTCAAGCATGTGTGACACTTTCTACCAAGGACTTTTTTTTTTGAGATTACTATCAAGGATTTGTTCATAGCCATTTTTTATTTTTCACTTTTCTAGATCTAATGGAGAAGTGTATTTGGTCCACTTTCAATTTATGCACATCTTTCATATTTATAACCATTTAGAATTATACAAAATGTTTTTAGATTTTTAGATGATTAAAGATGAAATGATACTCAATTTTTTCTAACATAAGTTGTACTAGAGATCACCAGACCATTGAAGATTATTTTTGTTGTTACTAGCAAAAAAAGTATAGTCTTTGACTCCTAAGGCCCTGAATATATATCTAATACTAGCCAAGAATAAACAAAATACGTTTCAATCTCCTACTTCAGTTAGAATTGACGCAAGTAAAGCATAATCGTAGACCGAATTTGAAAAACCTATAAAATAAAATAAAAATTGTACTTTTATTTAGTGGGAAAAATTGAAATCTCTAATTTTGGTGCTTTGTGAGTTTCAGTAAAAAGAAATTTCAGATTTTCAAAAATTCAAAAATGTTATTTATACAAATCAAAACATTATAATCATTATTTGTGGTAATTCATTTTATTTTTGGGCTATTCTAAAAACAATATGTAAATTTGAATATAGTGTGTATATATATATCAGTCACATATAATCTAGTGGGATTCATGATGTATTGCTTCACAATTCACATTGATGACACATAGTGCGCAAGCTTGCCCTTAAGCTTGTCCAACATTTCCTTTTTTCTTCCAAGAGGTAGGCACATGAGCCTCAAGACAGAATCCTCTCCGAGTTGTCTTATGATCTGCATATTATCGACTCGCTACAAAGGTCAAGCATTCAAATAGGCCACTGAAATTCGGATTTCGAATGCCTTTGCCCGTTGAACTTTTAATCCTAAGACTTTCATGTCTGACCTTCACTTTGGTCAGTGACAAGCTTTATATCTGTAGTCACTTTCTAGAGAAAGAAAGAGGGAGACAAACACACCCACATTGCCAAGAAAGACAGAAGAGAGAGAACAGACATCCACATTTCCTTGCAAGTAATAATCTCTGGTCATTATCAAATCATGGAAATTTTGAAGTACTAGGCACTTACGTATCGCTTCAGTACTGAATCAGTTCAAAAGTCAAATGATCTGAATGGAGCGTGACTATAGAATTCTTCCATAATTCTTCGAAAACTATATAATAACATGGAGACTGTTAGTTCAAGAAGTGCAAACTTCAAAGATGGATGTGAGAACTTGAGACTACTGATTGCATTCTTTCCGTAGGAGTTCGTTTCAGTTTAACCCCTTCATTAATAACAAAATGATGCGGAAATTATTGATAAGTAAATATCTAAAAGATCAATTAAATACAATCTCAAAAAATCAACTGGGATCACCAATATAGATATATCAATGCAAACACAAAAAAAGAAAAAAAAACAAATGAAACAATTAAGATTAACATCAGCAATAATTTCGGGCAAATCATGCGCACAAGGCCCTAACAACATCCATATATAAGTCCTCCATGGTCATATATACAAAACAACTCACGATCGCCTTCTCACAAATTATACCCAATCATATAATATCCAACTTCAAATCACCGATACACACAACGCCAAATAACCCTACCATACCAACATCCAATCAGGCCTTCTCAACACAACAATACACAATATCATAGCATTAGTTAATCAACGAATACTAACACCATATCATTAATTTATTGTCACTTCAACTATTTACTTCCACTTCTTGAACCCATGGTGCTTCCCGCCAAACATGCCGTGATGCTTCCCGCCAAACATCCCATGATGCTTCCCGCCAAACATGCCGTGGTGCTTGCCTCCAAAGAACCCGTGCTTGCCGAACTTCCCGTGGTGTTTAAATTTCCCGTGGTGGCCGTAGCCGTGGTGCTTGAACTTGCCGTGGTGGCCGTAACCATGGCCGCCGTACATGCCGTGACCACCGCCGTACATCCCGTGGCCGCCGTGATGGCCGTGGGATAGTTGGTGGGCGCCGTAGGCGGCTGCGGCCACGGCCGCTCCGCCTGCGAGCATGGCGCCCATGCCGGGTCCATGACCTAAAATGGCGGGTTAGAATGTAAGGTAATGATTTAATGTAATGATAAAATAATATGTGTGGGGGAAGATAAGGGTTCGGAAGAGAGTTTGAATGTAAGGAGATTGTATTATTTTAATAGTTGTATTTTAGAGGGTGTAAGTAAGAATACAGATCATAAATGACTTTAAGATATTACTAATTTGGGTGCGACTTTCTGATTTAGGACATAGTTCCAAGTTGCAAAATATTACATAATGTATTTGAAGGAAATACACAACATGCAGGTTTTTGAACCATAAAACCGTCAATATTAGCATGGAAACGTAAAACCACTGCTCGTGAAGCTTTACAATAATAAAAACTCTAATATGATACCTGTTCCCTTTACTAGTTTTTCATAGCTTTCCGTTGAACAATTTCATATGTTTTTCACCTTTATACTAATGCAAAGTTGAGGAATAACTCACACTCAACTGAACCTCAAACACTAACAACAAACAAAATTCGAAAAGAACCACAAAACAATCCATTAAAACTCACCTGAATGGCTAGAGCCACCAGGGTAATGCGCAGGCGGATACCCCCCGGGCGGCGGGTACCCAGCGGGCGGGTACCCGTATCCAGGTTGAGGAGGGTACCCAGACGGAGGGTATCCTTGAGGAGGGTACCCTTGCGGGGGGTACGCCCCAGGTGGCGGCGGGTATCCACCGGGTGGAGGATATCCAGGGTAGCCACCTGAGTACCCCCCGTGGAATCCCTTTTCACCAGACTTGTCCTTTCCTCCTCCCATCGGTTTTGGTTTTGACTTTTTGTCTTGTGTTTGATTTCTGTAGGAAAGAGAAAGAGAGATTGGTAAGTGTAAGTCCGTCGACTATCATGGTAGTTGGTAAATATTAAATTATTAATCATGTTTGTAACACGTTTTTTGTTTGTTTTTCCTATTAGTGTTGGAATATGAAAAAGAAAAAGGAACAATCAAAGATTAATAGTTTAATGAAAAATATCAAATGAATATGGAAAAAAGTAATGTGTAATAGTATAGTGAACTCAATATACCATTTATTTTATTCAGGTGATTCAGTTTAGTATTTTAAAGTAATCAGAGTTTAGGTGTTAATCAGGTAGGTTGGAAGAGAGGGTTAAGGAATATTAAATGGTTAAATAGATCTGATTGGGTACAGGTGGGTGGATAAAGTATGATTTGTTGGTGAGAAAGTTGACCTGCTAATCATTTTTTAAGGATCAATGCTCCCCTCAAATGTTGTATTAATAATTTAAAACTGACCACATACTAAAAGATAATATACTAATTACATTGATAAATAATGGATGCATGCAAATGGTATTACGTGTGGTGCTTTCATATTGATACAATTTCAGAAAAAAAAACTAGCTTTCTGTATAGAAAGATCAAGTCAATAATCAGGAAAGAGTCAGAATTCTTTTCCCTGACTCAACCAGAAAAGAAATGGTCAAAATTTTGCAATCAACGCCACCTGTAGCTAAAACTTCATGAAAATGCATTAAGTTCTACATGCACAAAATTAGAAACAAAAGGCAGAATGAATTGTTTAAATCTCTAAGACAATTTTGTAATTACCCAAATTTGTCTTCAAATTCATAACAGGAAAAAAAAGGCAGAATAGCAGTTGTTTGCAGATCAAATTAACAAGTACTAACACGCATCAGAAATAACTCGATTAAAAATATTTACCAGATTTCACCAAACAAAGCAATAATCACATCTATAGGTAATTTCGATCACAAAACAAGGGGGAAAAACAAGAAACACGTCAGAAATGATTTTACTTTATTATCAGACAGACCATCAACCCCATTTCCCTCGATCAGCAATTAAATTCTCAGCAATTGAAAAAAAAACAAGAGATTGTCGGTTACCTGATGATTCAAAGATTCGTAGAAATTCTGATTTCTGAGCGAGGGAGAAAAGAGAGAGGCTCTGTTTCTTTTTATTTAAGAGGTGATTGATTTGTACGCGTTTTTCCCATTTCAATGGCCACGCATTGCGTTGTCCCGAGTATTTATGTTTCTGCAGTTTCCTCTCCAGTGTTGAAAAATTGGATTTGGCCATTATTCTTGTATTAGGCCTGGCCCAAAAGTCCACGGTTTAGGGCCCGAAACTTGAAATTTTTAATTATAGATATAGATCAACATGAAATTAATGAGATAACATGAAATTAATAAAATAGAATAATCACCTTTTTTTTTATTCTGCTATTTCCATTTTTACCAAACATTTTTAATTATAGATCAACAGGAAATTAATGAGATAACATGAAATTAATAAAATAGACCAAACATTTTCTCTAAAAGTTTTCGTAATTTTATTTACTAAACTTTTATAGAAACTAATTTTAGTAAACTCCACCAATAAAAATCTCAAGGAAGTCATGACCACTCAGTTTCTATAAAATTCCACCGCTAACTTATAATAGTAATATCTACAAAATCGAAAAAAAATATAATAAACAAATCTACGAATTTTCTATAAATATCATTCGTTTCCATTATTATTAACACTTTCTGCATGTCCATTTCCAGGCCTGTCCTCTTGAACTAAAGGCCCCAGTTTTAAAGTTGTCCATTATGATTTATGATTAGCTCCTCTCTCTGTCTCTCTCTTGCCACAAAAGTCTCCCTCTCCAACCACCGCAATCCACCCAATCATCGCCTCCCGCCATCCATGGCCGTGATGGTGACGGCGGCCACCGACGCCTGGTCGTCCGCCGTGACCTGGCTGGGCCTCGTCGTGCGGATGATGCTGCAGGTTCTCAGCGGGACTTACTGCGCATGGGCGCCTCAGTTCCTCTTGCCGAGCTTCTTCTTCAAGCCTCTGCGCTCTGACCAGGAGATGGAGATCCCCATTGTTGCTTCTGCTGCGCCTCCTCTGCCTGCTTCCTCGCTCGAGTCGCTGGATAAGCTCACGGTAATGTTGTCGCTCAAATTCGGGGATTTTGGAAGTTGGTATTATTTGGTATTTAGATCTCGTAATGTTGGGTTTAAGTGGATCTCTCGATAGTCAGCTTTGTAATTAGATTGATTGATTTGTGGTTAATTAATTGAACTTTACACTGACAAGTTAACTGGAGTGAATTTTTTTAATGAAAATATCGAATTTTATTTCTTTTTGTGTATAGAAAAGTGGAGAAATTATGTTTCTAAAGTTGTTGTATAAAATTCAGGTGGTTCTAGACTTAGATGAGACATTAGTGTGTGCTTATGAGACATGCAGCCTGACAGATTTTGTACGCTGTCAAGCCACTCAAGCCGGTCTAAATTCCTTCGAAATTCAATTCCTTTCGTCCCACAAGGTAATTCTAAAAAATAAAGTTTGGAATTGTCTTGTTGTTGTAAAATGTGGAAATATGTATTTGAATATTTATTAATTTTTTGTTTGAAGGAAATTGATGGGAAACCCAAAATGAACCACGTTACGGTTTTTGAACGGCCCGGCTTGGACGAGTTTTTACAAGAGGTTAGCAAATTCGCTGATCTTGTTCTTTTTACAGCTGGCTTAGAAGGTAATTTATTTATTCTTTTTTTTATATTTGAATTTGATATTTTCAAAACGGCATTGCGTAAAATTATTTATTTATTTTATTTTCTTGTTGAATTGATTTTGAAAATAGGTTATGCAAGACCGCTTGTTGATAAAATAGATGTTGAGAATAGATTTAAGCTTCGTTTGTATCGGCCCGCAACTACAAGCACGTGAGTTTCATTTCATGCTCATATTATTAAATATTTATTTATGGGCTAATTTTATCATTATATGATTAATTTTTTGAAGTGTATTTATTTGGCTCTAGTCATAAGGTTCAATAAATATAATTATATCACAAAACCAGAAGTGCTAAATTAATAAAAAAATTATGTTTATTATGTTGTGATTAAACTTCATAGCATGTCGAATTTATATCTTTATTCTTTACCATCACATGACATAGTTTTCAGTCATTTATCTTTGTCCATATTTTTATCACATAAAGATTATTCAATCTACGACATAATAAAATGATATATTTTTCATCGATACGGTCAAAAATCTAAGGAATCATTGAATAAATGTTGGTCATTGAACCTCATCCTTTTTTAATACTCATATAACTTTTGTTAATTTGTGGTTATTAATTACTAAACTATTTTATTTTATTTCATTTCTTTTTATTTTTATTTAATAGAGAGTATAGAGAGCATGTAAAGGATTTGACTTGTCTCTCAAAGGATCTGAGCCGAATAGTAATTGTAGATAATAATCCATTTAGCTTCTTGTTACAACCGCTCAATGGGATTCCGTGCATTCCTTTTACGCCAGCTCAGCCCTCTGACGATCAGGTTTCTATCTTTTTCCATCTATTTTTTTGGGGGAAATTTGCAAAAAGGTCCCTGCATTATGCTGCAATTACAAAAAAAAAAAACTGCCTTGTTGAAAATTGTTTATAAAGAAGCCTTAGAAATTGTTAAGAAAGTTTTTATATTTCATTAAAAAATATTATTTACGTTAGGCGTTGAACTGGGGGCCCAAGTATAATATAAATTATTAATCTATTTTTTTAAATATAATTATTAATCTATTTTTTTAATATAAAAGAATGGGAAATAAAAAAAAAGAAAAAAAAACTAACTTTTCTCAATATTTAAAAAAAACCTTCACTTTTTAGATCTCAAATAACCCCCTACGAAATGATTTCAATTAATAGTTTTTTTTTAAAATTAAAATCACTTTATAGGGGGGTTTTAGAATCCAAGAAACGAGGGTTTTTTAAATATTGAGAAAAGTTAGGGTTTTTTTTTTGTTTTGAAAATTTCCCTAAAAGAATTAATATTTTTGACATGTTTATTTTGGCTTTACTTAACTGCCTTACTGTTTTTGCTGTTTCAGCTTTTGAGTGTTTTGCTTCCGCTTCTCAAAGAGCTCTCACAACACAGAGACGTGAGGCCTTTGTTGAATTGTATATTCCAAATGCCAGATTGGTTTCAGAAGCACGGAATCCCACAATCTCGTTCTCCTTCTTCTGTTTAAAAAATTATTATTTCCATGAAATCTGTTCAGTACAAAGTGCATTGTTTCAGCCGAAGGCGTTTTGTATATTGTTTTGTCATTATTTTTTATTATTTTTTATTCTTTGTTGGATATATTGTTTGGTGTTTTTACGCGAGGCCTCTTGTTTTGAGAGGGAGAAATAGAGGTTTATTGTCGAAAGATTCATTGTTTTTTTTTTTTGTACATTTTGTAATGCCATTGTTAGGAAAAGCTTTATGTTGAGTGAGCCATCTAAATTCTTGTTTCCTTTTTTTTGATCCTCTGTATAATTGAAATTTTTTGTAGGAGTATCGAATAATTATGAGTTATAGCAACAAGGGGAAATATTCTGGAATTAGCTTGGTACATTAACTTGTTAAGTTAATGGTTCAAGGTGCATATATTAGGATATCTAAATACTTCAATTTTTAATTTGAACAGTGCCGATTTTGTGAAATGTGTTTTCTTGGAATTAATAAATCAGTCAAATAGAGAGAAATCGTCATGTGCATCTCTATTACACAATGCGTATTGAATATATTGATTAATCTTTTGAGAAAAATATAAACATTTCCTAAACATCACACACCATATTTTTATATTTTTTAGCTGTCTATTATACTTTTTTTTATAAAACTATGATGTATTTTCATATATTTATTATATCTTTTTTTAATAATATAAATTTCTAAAAGAATGACAATATATTTTCTTATTTTTATGCACCATATCTTTTTAATATCAATATATATTTTTTATAATTCCGTTACATTTTTTTGAATTCCGACCATACTGTCGACAGCCAAGTATCAGGTTAATCTTAAACTTGTAAATTATAATGGGAAGAAATAATAATAAACCAGTCAAAGAGAGGCCGACAAAAAATCCATGTAAAATCTCAACAGTCAATTATCACGTACATCATGTTCTCATGAATGCTGGACTTTTCTTTTTGAACCCGCAAAAAAAAAATATATATAATTAAGAAAATAGCCAAATTTTCAAATTATTTACGAAATTAGCCGTTTCGTTCATTCACTGGACGACGAGTAGCGTGACGAAACATCTATTTTCTTATTTTTCCCACTGAATTAAGTTAAAAAAAAATACTGTTTCGCCCCATGGCGGAGTGTTTCGCCCAATAGTGGGGCGAAATATCTATTTTCTCATTTTTACCACTGAATTAAGCTAAAAAAACACGGTTTCGCCCCGTCAGATATATATATTTTTTTCAATTTAGAGCAAAAAATATTTTTTTTTTGCCAGTTTCGCCGGTCATGGAGCAAAACAGTATTTTTTTGATTTTTGCAGAAAATAAAAATTTGACTGTTTTGCCTGAGTAATGAAGTGAAACGGCTAATTTCGTAAATAATTTGAAAACTTGCCATTATCTCTGATTAATCTTGTTTTGTTGGTCAGTTCAAAAAAAAAAAAAAAGTCTGAATGCCGCCGGTACATAACATACAAATATCATATATACCTTCCCTTCTCCATTTGACTACTCCAACTTTCTTTCCACCAGTCTGACCTATTTCCGGCGATCCACCGGCAGACTTCTCTACCTTATAATATTCAATAATTACATAATTTTTCTCCATCCTTATCGACTTACTTTCCCTTTCCTTTTTGATTATTCTCCGACCCAGGTCAGATTGAATTTCTTTGGAATTCTTATCTATTTTTTTGGATTCTTTTTCGAATTCACAGCTCTGAATTTTATATATAAAGCTCAAGTCGACTTTCCAGTAGAATTTGTGCATGTTCACAAATTCTTCCAGCAAAAAATATTCATGATTCACAGTGTATTTTCTTGCTTATTTTCTCCAACAATTTTGATTAGTTATGGTGATCTTCAATTTTGGGTTTGATTAGGGTTAGTTGGGGCTAAATTAGGGTTAGTTAGGGCTGAATTGGGGCTCGATAGAGTTAATTTGACATGGGTTCATTTGGGACTTAATTATAGTTAAATGGGGTTGATTGAGGCTTTAGTGGTATTTTTTAGATATAATCGGCCAGACTGGTTATTTCAAAATATTGTTTTATTGTGATGCATATGTAATTTGATTTGAGTATGATATTGCAAGTGAGTATTATGAACTTAAGGTATGAAAATTGTAATGTGGGTATAGTATTGCAATTGAATTTATGTGAGTATGATATTTTTTTATGTTCTTTTCATTAATACAAGATCTTCATTCGTATTATTAAATTAGTATAGTAGTCTATGTTAATTGTATTAATCGATAAAGTTAATTGCATTCATACCAAAATTAGGAATAAGGGTACTTTGCCCATTCTAATTATTCATATTATTTCAACCATTATTTTATCAATTTTGCCAAACGTACTGAGAATAATAACATGTAATATTGGTTATTCTCTATTCCACTATTCCGCTATTCCAGAAAAACCACTAACTTTTCTTCCTATGAACTTCTGCAGATTGCTAGTATTTCGTGTGGAATCAAATTTCATCAAGGTTTATCTCAAGGATTCAATTCAAGAGATGGCTAATGATGATTCGTCTGATTTCACTTTCTGTCAGGTATGCGTTTATGTTCATTAATTTTGAATTTTAATGGTTCTTTTTTTACCAAATTGAGCCTTAACTTGCTTTATTTTGACCAAATTATCTCTTTGCTTTCCTGTTTTAGTATTTCAGCTAATTCAATGTTTAGTTTATTTCTCTAAATTATTATTATAAATTTTATTTTATTTTAGGTTTCACCACCAGTGGATCAATTCAACTTAGAATCTCCCAAATCCCTAAAAACCATACAAACCCTAAAACTCGAAGAAACCTCTAATCCCGCCCCAAAACTGGAGGCGTCCAGTTCAACCAAAGTCCAAGACACACAAACAGAAAACTCAACAAGTGATTTAATAAAGCCTAGTAGTAAAGCTGACGTGGCGGCTGAGAAAGATAAAAAACCTTCGGAAAAGAAAGTTGTGAGAAAGAAGGTTCCTTTTGAGAAGGGCTACAGCCAAATGGACTGGCTCAAGCTCACCCAAACCCACCCTGATTTGGCAGGTCGGTACAGAAATATGATTATATTTAAGCCTTAATTTTGTATTAAATTAATTTGCAAAAAAAGCTCCTGCTTTACAAAAATCGCAAAAAAAAAAATATATATTTATGAAATTTAAAATTTAGTCTCTACCATTAGTTTAGCATATTCTTTATTATAATCAATTTTAGTTGTTTATTGATAGTTTTTTGTTACAGTTAGAGCATGCAAAACTAAAAATAGGGACTAAATTTTAATTTTCATAAAAATGTAGGGGGTCTTTTTGTAATTTGGGCATAATACGGGGTCTGTTTTTTGCAAATATTCCTAAATTATTAAATTACTATTGATATTATTCCGAGTATTTTGTTACTGTTTCACGCAATTCAATTTTGTGGAGCTTATTTATTATTTTTCATGAGCTTATGTATTATTATATTACTTTTGTAATAACAGGGCTTAAAGGAAGATCGAACAGAAGACTGATAACAATGGACGAAATTAAACAGCACAAAAACACAGAAGGAGCAATTTGGACGGTTTTAAAGGGCCGAGTGTACAATATGTCTCCTTACCTTAAATTTCACCCTGGAGGTACAATTCTTCGTCAATATTTAAATACTTCAAAGAGAAATTTGCAAAACAGCCCCTCTATTATTGGAAATTGCAAAAAAAAACTTTTCTTTGGAAATTGCAAAAAAATCCCTCTGTTCATTAGGAAATTAATTTTATTCAAAAAATATTAATTAACTCATGGTTGGGTTTTTGGAATTCGGAATTTCCTAAAGAAGAGAGGTTTTTTGTGCAATTTTCAATAATGGAGGCTTTTTTGCAAATTAAGCATAATGCAGAGGCTTTTTTTTTAGAATTTCTCATTTTCTTAATAAAATTTGTATTTGATTGGTGTTTACTATAGTGGATCTAGTAGGAGCGATAACATTGTTTATAATTTAGGTTTTGGATTCCGTAAATTAGATGGCCAAATTTTGAATCTTACTTTTTTTTTCTTTATTGTGGCTGGAAATTGACTGTTTAGTGATGTTTGTAGGAGATGATATGCTTATGAAGGCTGCTGGAAAAGATTGCACCTCTTTATTCAGTATCCTTTTTGCTATTCCTACCTCTCTTTATATTTTAAAAATAAACTAAAACTGAAATAAATATATTAATAAATTAATTAATGAGGGACATTTGTCTACATGCTTTTGTGATAATTGTGACATATATTCCTTAATTGTCTTAAAGATAAATATCACGCTTGGGTAAATGCGGAGTTTCTGATGGAGAAGTGCTTGGTGGGTTTCTTGGACGTAAACGAATGAAGAGTTTTTTTCACCTAAATTTTGAAGCAAATATATCATTGCTCCTTTAGAAATTGATTTATCTGTAATATTATTCTAAAAAGTTATATTAAGCTCATGAGGTACTTTGCTGAAGGCATATTATTGTACTGAGTTTGGATGACAATAGATTGCTACTTGAATAAACTTTTCTAGTCTAATGATAGTATGTGTATGAAATGATGTAAGATTTGGACTTACTGGTATATCGAACTGGTGCATTCGTAAAAGTAGTATATTGAAATAAGAGAAAAATAAGTAGCTTAATATTTTGCAATTTTATAATGTTATTTCTTAAAAAAATAACAAATAGACATGTTTGTGAAATTAAACAAAGAAGATATCAAATTGTAAATTAAGTTGGATATACTTGCCAATTCAAATGCATGTTATTGTTATTGTGAAAAGTTTGATATAACAAGAGAGGACCTCGCTAATTTTTTATTTTTTCTAATTTTTTATTTTTTATTTCAACTTTTCAAATGTTAGCTGATTGTTTTTGTTCAGTAAATAAAAATAATAAACAAACATAAAAAGAAATGTAAAGATTGGTTTATGGGACTTATAAAAATCACAATAATTTTATAACACAAAAATTTAACTCATCTTCCATTCATTTTCACTTTCAGTTTTGTTGTAATTTGTTAAGTTATTTGCATTTAGAACAATAAAATTTAACATATATAATTTAAAGAAAAATATCATGTGTACCATCCGAAATGAATGAAATCAGGTACATTATATACCTTTCGTAAAAAGAAGAATATTTGATTGTCCCTCTAAAAGAGTTTCATTTTATTACTGTATAATTTATACTCAATATAAATTCTTCTGTAATAAAATTCTCTAAAATGTAAAAATATATCAAATAAAATATTTCATTAGAAGAGAATGAATAATTATCAAACTTCCATAAGAAGTTTATTTATGTCGAAACTTTATAATTTCATAGGAAAATAAAAACTCAATTCTTTATAGTTTCCTTTTTATTTTAAAAATGAATAATTTAAATATTAATGATGGTTGACTGAACAATATTTCATATTATTTTCTCGAGTGGTATACATGATATTAGAGATTTACGTTAAGAAAAAAATATATAGAGATTTGTAAGGCTGAATATGAAGCTTACGTGAGTGTCAAATGCACTATTATCATAGAATTATCAAACTATCATAGCGCCTTCATTTTTCTCTACTCCTAATGAATTTGACAAACGAAACATAATGACTAATAACATAATTGATGTAAAGAAAAGTAAAAAATTGTATACTTTTTGGTATTTTTTTTTTATTAATGTAATAGATATGCGAGCGTATCAAATTTGCTTGTTCTATTTTAAATTATAATAAACACAACACTTTATATATTATATTATGTGATAATTTTAAATTTTGAGTGGATATAATAAAATTAGTTGGATAAAAAAAATTGTATTCTCATAGTTTGTAGGGGTACACATAAGATATGCTCGTTTAATTTTTATATTAATTTAAGATTTTACCGGGGTGCACATGAAATTTTTTGGATATTTTAGTTTAGATCATGTTAAAACATGAGGCATGTGTGAAGATGATGTCATACACTTTCTGAATATTGAGTTGTATGAACTCATCCGCCACATGATGACTTGTAAATAAATTATAAAACAAATCTCAAAAAATAGTACATCTCAAAAAAATACAATTTACAAACTTTATTTATAAGGAAAACTAAATGAAATCATAAATATATATGAATTAAAAAATATATTAAAAAAAATATTATTCTATAAAATAAAATAATATTTTACTAAAATAAACCACAAATAGAAAAATAACTTTATTTTTTATTGTGAAAAATTATATAATTTCTAGAGATTAAAAAATGAATACAAAAAGTTAAGTAGTGATTTTTAAAAATATTGAGAAAAATAAGGTGCGTTTCAAAAAAATTCAAAACAATATCAAAATTAAATCAAGTCAGATCTCATCTATTTATATGAAAGTATATAAGTATATTTTTAAATATTGAAATGATTTAAAATATTTCATTCTATAGGGACTAAAATGAAAGCATATAATGAAAATATTTAAGAAGTTTATGAAAAAAAATCTTTTTTAGAGTGGTGCACATATTATTTTATTATAATTTATCCAATATCATAACACATTATATTATTAATTTATTACTAATAAACATAATCTCAAACATTAAAAAATATAAATATAGAAATAATTATTGAGTTCAAAAAGGGGACTCATATCAAATGAAAACACATATGATGAAAATATTTAATGAGTTTATGAAAAAGAGTGGGGCCCATATTATGTTATTATAATTTATCCAATATCATAATATAATATATTATTTTATTATTCTATTACTAATAAAATATCATAATATCAAAATTTAAAAATGAAAATATGAAAATAATTATTGAGTTCAAATTGGGGACTCATATCAAATGAAAATATATATTGGTTCAACTTGGATATATAGTAATTTAGAGTTTGCCACGTGTCAATATTCCCCCAATTATAAGCTTTATATATTAGAAAGAATTGGTGTAGTGGCTTGCATGTAAGACTTCTTTTTGCTAAAAATAAAAAAATGGCGTGCAGTGGCCTCCTACATCCGCTAACCGCTTTGCGCAAATAGTGCCAGCTATGCTGATGAGCTGATAAAAATGATATAGAGTAGATAGAGAATTTTTTTAGAAAGCTAGCATTTTCAAAGACATTTTTGCTACAGCACGCTATAGCGAAACTGTAGCGGTGCTATTTTATTAAAAATTATATGCCAGATAATAAAACAGTATATCAAAGAAGTAAAATACTTCATAGGAACAATTAAACATTATATAAACATATATATAGAATATGATAGAAGTATCACAGTAGTAAATAATATGAAAATGATAAATATATATATATATATATATATATATATATAGCTTATCACAGTGTAATAACAGTATATGTAATTCATTTTTTATAACAATATATACATAAAGAGTGAAAACAGTATATAAAAAAATAGTATATGCAAATTCTAAAAGTAATAATATAAAAAATATATATATAAATAATAAATAAAAAAATATAAAATGGTAAACCAGTATAAATAATACATTGAAAGTGAAAAAACTATATATATACCGTCCGTCGTGATCCGGCGTGCTACAGTGCCATCGTGATATCATATTTCCCTTCAACAAAAATAACATTGAGATATAATCTATTTGTTCACCATGTAGGTAACAATTCCAACTGCAACAACTAATAAAACCGGAATGAATGATTTTAACATGAAAGCCTTTGCGATTCTTGTACGATAAATAGGAATAGGAGCTGCTGTTTTTGAAATTCCAATGCGACAAACAGGAGGTTGAGGGATCCAGTAGCTCAGACGAGAGCAATTCCATAGAGAAATGTCACTAAAAGACTAATCAAATATGCTGTAGAGATATATATATCTAAGTGGGCATATGATAAAAAAAAAGTTAAATTTTAGAAGGGTACATACATATTAGAATTACCATTGATCCGCTTCGGATATATATTTATTCATTTTGTGCATATTAGTATATTACACAATATATGACATACATATTAGAATTACCATTGATCCGCTTCGGATATATATTTATTCATTTTGTGCATATTAGTATATTACACAATATATGACCGTCAATGGCGGATCTTCACCAAAAATTTAGAGGGACACTAATAGAAAATACACCAAAAATTTAGAAGGGTGATGTGTATATAACTTCCAACTATACAAAATACCGTGATAAAATCATACATATATCTTCTCTTGTACTTATAAAATTTTGAAATTGTAAAGTGGGTATCCTGTAAATATGACAATTACTACATTATAACTCACCGTATAAATACACACATAGAAGTACTTACATGTTATATTATCAGACATATAAATATTTAACGGATGAAGAATCAAATATTGACTTATTAAATAGTTGAGAGATTAAAAATATATCAATAAAATGTCAAGGAGCCAAAAAAAAAAACAAGATAAATAGTTGATGAGCTAAAAATATAAGTAGACATCACAATTTCTTATTTAGAAAGAGATGACATCATCTTTTCTAGTTTTTCCTTTGAAATGTGACATCATCTTTTCTAGTTAAAACCTTTAATATTTTTTTGGAAAAAAAAAAGATAGGTCATTTACATATTTGATTATATACTTAAAACATAACTCACTATAAACTACAACAAATAACAAAGAGATCCATTCATAACATTTTATTTTGATTTGTGGCCCATCCTTTTCTCTAACACACGGTTGTTTGATTAGTTATGGCACGGATTTCCTAGAAACAAATGTTATGTTCTGAATGACTTGTTTTCGTATAATATTATACAAAATCTGCTATAAAAAATCTAAATAAAGTACACTTATCAAATTTCTATTAGCATTATGAGAAGAATATGAAAGATTTATACCGATGCTTTATTGCGGGGATTTGGAGAAATTATCGGTGCGCCCATGCCAATCATGGCTAAAATTGTTCCAAATGTTGCAAGCATAAATGTCAGTCCATCTGGATCTTCATATGGCCCTATACATATGCCGAAGGTTGCCGTGTTCGTTCTTTTAATACTACGATCAATCTCATCCGGAACATCAATTACAATCGAAGAAGCCATTTCTTACGCTGTAATGTTTAAATAACTTTGCCTTTGATATTTGTGAGAAAAATAGTTTTGTGACCACAAAACTCTTTCCTTCGAGAATAAATAAATAGATCTATTTTAGGAAAATAAATAAATAAATTTCAGTTTGTACGAGTAACTGTAATGTTTTGAGAAACTATTTACATCAATCATTTAAATGTCATCTAAACCGCACCGGTTAATATTGAAGTTTGACCATTCAATAATGATAATTTCACACTCAAAACATCTCATATTCACCACCAATGCATGTATATAGATATGTGAGAATTTTTTACTTTTTTTTTAATAATTGACATGCGACAATTATTAATATACCTTTCTTTAAATATTAATATATCTTTTTGGGAAATGTGAAATCACGACGGCTTAGAGCATGTCCAAATCATGACCAAATTTGTATATACTATTTTTTCGTTTTTCAAAATACTTTTTTTTTCTATGTACAGTTTCACTGTTTTATACATCTCTTTTTGTTTTTTGTGCATTATTTTCTTTCTGAAATTTTTATATATTATTTTTTCACTTTTTAATATTCTATTTCTTTTCTATATATTGTTTTCAATGTTTACGTATACACTGTTCAAAGTTAGGGGTGCTCATTTGGCCGGTTCGGTCCAAACCGAACCGGTTAACAAAACCGAATTGAAAATTGAAGAACCGAACCGACCGGCTCATACGAACTGAACCGAATTTTAACCGAACCGAACAAACCGATTTTTAATTCGGTTTATTCAGTTTAAACCGGATTTTAGTTTGTACATACTTCTATACTAAAACTTAGTTAAAATCATAATAAAAAATATAACTATAATTTGAATTATGAAGTCCATAATCCATATCATCACATTTCATAGAGTATATTATCAAAATATGGTATATACTAATATAGTTCGGCCGGTTCGGTTATACCGATTTTTCAAAACCAAGAATCGAACCGAACCGGATAAACCAAATAGTGGCAGTTTTCAAATCAGACCGGACCGAATAAATCGAATAACCGAACTGAATTGACCGAAATTAACCGGTTCGGTACCCGAATAAACCGAACCGAATGAACACCTCTATTCACAGTAAATGAATTATATATACTATTTTTTCAATTTTATGTACTGTCTATTACCTATATATACTGTCGCCGTACTGCATAATGAGAAATTACCGTCATGACATATCAGGTTCCTATCTTTTTCATCCGTCGAATATACTTTTTCGCTTGACTTTTTTTTATATCTCTTTATCTATGCAGTGTATTTTTCAATAGCGATTTTCAGTTTATTTTTCTTGATATCAATATTCTTTTGTGAACATCAATATATAATTTTCAGATATTAATATACGTTTCTGAATACTGATATACCTTGTAAGTATAATTGTCCGAAAAAAATTATGACTTGTGCCAAAAAAAAAAATCTTTGTTTTTAGCTAGAAAATTTTGTAAATAAACAAATATTAGCATATGAAAGGCAACCCAAAAAAGGCCTATGAATATTTCTCTTCTGAACTGACAATTTTCATTGACTTTGACCGGTAATGAATAGGTGACATTTTTTTTTCACTCCATAATATTTTATACTAGGATCGTGCTCGCGCTTCGCTGCGAGTATTTAAATTTGCTATTTATTTAAAATTTATGTATAAATTATAATTATGTATAATAATTATGTTATGTAAGTTAGTTATATTTAAAATTATTTTGAATTATATCATAAGATATTTTATCAATTTATTATTCATTAAAAATAGTTTCTATATCACATCTAATTTTATAAGGATAGATAACTCTATACAAATAAATTTACATATATGAAATAAAATAACATAAATAATAAATTCATAAAAAAACAAAAAATAATAATTCAAAAAATAATTTGGATTATTAATTTATAATCTAATTAATTTATGTTTGCATTAAGATTTTTAAGAATAAAATATCATTTTTTTTTATCTCTTTAGTTTTCTTGTGCCGTTATTTATTGACATATTATATAAGAAAAAAATCAAGTATTAATCAGACGATGAAGGAGATCTAAAAACTAAAAATAAATGATAATTTATTTCATAGATTTTAGTTGAAACCCCATAAGACTTAATTATAGATTATTAACTTTAAAAAAATATAAAAATAATAATTATATTTAACATAATTTGTAAAAAAGAAATATGGTATTATATACATAGAAAAAGTATGTTTACTACACATAAAAAAAATATAACATGACTCATTTTCTGAATAAATTGTCAGCGTTACTTTTCTTATTTATATTTTGTTAGTTATTAAAATAATACATTTATCCGTAATACATTAAGTAATATAATATAATTTTTAATACTCTGAAATTTTATTTGATATGATAGTTCTCACATAATTGGAGATATAACACGAAACATTAATCTAACTGACCACGTGATATTGTGCTAATAATTTAAATGAAAAAATAAGATTTGAAATTTTTTTTCATCCAACGGCCGAAATAAAATTGACGATAGGTCTCTTGAGAATGCTTAAAGAGAGATGAAAAATAAGGTGTAATGTATAATTTAATGAGCATATTATTTTCTTACATGTTCTTTTATATAGTCTTTATTTACATATTTTAGCAAGAAAAAAAAATTAGAACCATAACAATATGGAACTCAAAATAAAGAGAAAATTCCAACAAATTTATATTTGTTGATTTTAACATGAGAAATAAAATATTTCATTAAGAATTATAATTTTTTAAAGAAGAAAAGAAAATTATTTATATTTTAATGAGTGAATTCTTCATTAACTATTGTTATTAATAATTGAATATAACTTTGAACTATGATTCATTGAAGCCATCTGATTAAGATCTGATGGTCATAAACAAATTTACAACGGTTCTCACTAAATCAGGGATGGAACACAAAACACCAATCCAACCAATCATATGATTATGTTTTAATAGCCACACACATGTTGTCATAAAATATCAATAAATTTGACAAAATGAATGACTAAGATTTGACAAAAAAATTGATCGAACGGTAGAGATAAAAGTGATGATGTGGCCTCTTGAGGAGACTCAAAAGTAGGTGAAAAATAAGGGATTGGGGTTAATTAGCGCATTTTCATTGAGCGGGTGTTGTGTATCCAATCTCTAATGTTTTTATCAAGTTGTAACTAATCATTATTCATTGCAATTCGAGAAACTTCGTTCCACCTCAAAATCTATTATTGTATCAAAGAGCCTTCAAATTTCTCTCCTCTTAAAATCCATTAGTTAAACTTAAACCAGATCCCAAGTCCAGTAAGTCCTTTCTCTTAGGTAACAAACATTTGGGCGGAGAGCAACTAAAATGTATAATAATGTTAAGACCCTATACTATAAAAAGATATTGACCCACGCTAAAACCGGCAGAAATGATTTTAAACATAAACAAATTACTTAGCATAATTATTATATATGGTTTATGTATTATGAATTTATTTCAAATTTTTATTTTTAAATTTTCATAATTATAATTTATACATAGATTGAAATAAATAATAAAATTAAAATATTCGTAACTAATCGCGAGTATTATCTAAAACTAGTATCTAGAAATTTAAAACTGACAACTTTTGATTTATTTTCGGCTAACCGTAAATTGTATAATTCTCTACTACCCACCCAATCTGGGCCAGCACAATTGAACTTTTCATCCCAATTTTGGAACTGTATTCTTGCGGACTAATCCAACTCTTTTATGTGATATAACCAGCTAAACTTTCCAAGCAACATGTAATGATCTGATCCGTTCATGTGAGTTGGTAGCATATAAACAACGGTTGAGAATATTTCCCTTGGCGAAAAAACGAAGAACAACAACAGTCAACAGGTTTGGAAGGAAAGAAAGATTGTAATAATGGGCATTGTTTGATTTGGTGTAAGTAGCAATTTAGTAACGTTTTGGAATGATTGTAACTTAACTGTACTTGATTTCTTCTAAATCTTGTCATGAACAAATTTCTTACTACTTCCTCGAGGCAGTATTACATAAGAAACAAAGACCGAATGAAAAATCTAAAGTGTGCAAACAATAAAAAGATACAAAATTTGAGATATTCTAGCTAGCCAATAAATTACAGATCAAAACTAAATCTCTTGGTATGAAATAATAAAAACATAGTTATAGTGCATTTCCTATTCACAATAAAACAATTCAGATATTCTTCCGGAAAAAAAAAGAAGAAAATCAGAAGATTAAAACCTCATAAATTACTATATCACCACAGCGGATCAAAATTTAACTTTTCTTCTTCACACTTCATGCTTCTTCTCCCCCATTTCCCTAAAACTAACTTCACCCACTCCAACATACCAAACATTTACAAACTCCACGACCCTTCCTAAATTCCCACACCCGAGGCAACCACAGAAAATTCGTAAAGGGAACTGATACTGCGCGACGGATACTATAACGATTCTGTAACGACGGTATATAAAAACTGAAAATAATATATACAAACATATGAACTAAAAACAAATAATATATAAAAATTAATTTGATAAAACAATATATATTTAAAAAAAATGAAAATAATATATACAAACTCATAAACAGAAAACAAACAGTATATAAAAATTTATTCGGTAAATAGTACATATTTTAGAAAATGAAAACAATATATAGCGTATATAGAAACGTAAGAAAACAGTATATAATTTCAATACATCGCTACATGATCGCTACAACGTAATTTCCAATTGAGAAAAGTCCAATTTTGCCCCCTCAACTATTGAATTGGCTCATTTTTGGTCCCTCAGTTTTTTTTTCTTTCATCCGTTAAGTGCTTAAGTGTCCGTTAAATATGACACGTAAGCAATGACGTGGTATATATTCTTAACACATACACAATAACGTGTTAACTTTTATTTAACAAATAAACATGCATAAAAAAAATATATTTTTTTAATAAAAATAATGTTTTAAGAAAAGAGGGGAATTAATAAATTTTTTATTTTTTTCAAATATTTGTTACATTACTAATATTATGTTATTGCTTACGTGTCAAATTTAAGGAACACATAATCACTTAACGGATGGAATGACTAAAAATACAGTTATTGAACAACTGAGGGACTAAAATTGGACCGAAAATCAGCTAATTCGAGGGCGGAAAGACTTTTCTCTTTCCAATTTCCCATTAGTAAACTCTCGTAGAAACCTCGCGTGTAAAAGTCCCCGGTCTCGTCAAAGTGCAGAAATATCAGAAAAGCTATAAAATAAAACAGATGCCGATCTAATTATCTCTCAATAGTTCCTTTTTCTTCTTTCTAAAAACCCTAGAACGAACGAACACAAGGAGAAATTACTAAGCTGGAATCCAGCCTCGAGCGGGCGGAACACTTCGAATCGTCCGCCAGCTCTCTCGATCTAATTGGTAACTCACTCTTGAACCCTTGAATCTCCAGTTCGATCAGTTGTTTTGGTGTTTGAATCACGGGTTGGAGTTTCTGGTTTTGATTTCGGTTTTTTGTTAGTTTTTGGGTATGAATGTTGTTTTGAGTGTTGTTTTTGGGTTTGTGTGTTGAATTGAGGGTTGGTTGACCTTGTGAAGATTAAGTGCGTGGCCTGTACGCTAGTAGATGTGATGTGTTTGAACTGAATTTTGACCTTGTAGAAGTTAGGTTTTACTCTTTTGGGTTGATTTCTGGAGTGTTTTGATGTAGAAATAGGGAGAAATTCTGAGGTTAAAAAGGCTACTTAGTTGTTCAGTCTGATCTGATTTTGTGTGGTTAAACACATAACTTTGGTTTCTCCAGTTTGTTTTATTTCAAATTTTCCCCTTTGCACAAAATTCTTCTTAATTGAGAAGCTTCCTTGCTGAATTTTAGATGTATGGTTATTTTTGGCTTATGGTTTTAGGAAGTTTTTACTTACAAAAATAGAAAAAAATGTAAGGTCAAATATGCAAATTATTTCTTCATTTCATTCTGATCAACTTGCTTTTGAATTCAGTACTTGCTATTTGTGATTGAATATTATACACAATTGAATTATTTCATGTGTTATGGATTAGTTTGAGACTATTTATACTCCCAGTTACACTTCAAATTTCATTCAATTCAGCAATAAGTTCAGTAAACAGGTGAATTTGTTCTCTAAGTTGTCTTTTCTTCCTATCCCTTCACTTTCCAAATTAACTAATTTCACATCGATTTTCACTCAACTCTATAAATGAAAGATTCCCTAAACATTTGCCCATTTGTTGTGACAGAGTGAAGCAACACACTATATGCTTCCTAGGAAGCGAGACACGGAAACCGAGGCAGATCAAACCGATCAGACCAAGAAGGGCAAATCCTCTCTCCTCCCTTCCTCTTCCTCATCCTCTCCTCCCTCAACAATGCAGGCCTCAAAGAACGGAATGGACATTGATGTTACAAATGGTTCTGCTAATAATTTGGTTGAGATTGATGAGGATCTCCATAGTCGCCAGCTGGCGGTTTATGGACGCGAGACGATGCGAAGACTTTTCGCCTCCAATGTGCTCGTCTCGGGCCTTCAGGGCCTCGGTGCGGAAATCGGTGCGCTATTTTTTACTTTTGGTCTTTGTTTATGAGTTGTTTTTTGGAATGGTTTTGTGACGGGAGTAATTTGGGAAAATGACCTTTTTTTTATGATTGAGTTTGTATGGATGGTGTTTTGGATATCTAGAAGTTTGGAGTCAAGATTTATTGCTTTTATTTGGAACTATGGAAGTTTGAAATTGCCTTTTCATGCCAAATCATAGTGAAAGATTTAATTTCGAATTACCACAGTTCCAAATAAAAAGCAAAAAAATGTCAATTTTGAACTTGTAAGTTTGAAAATGCTATTCTTACAAGCTCAAGTGTAAAAACATTATTTCTGCAAATTTTTTTATTATAAGGTTATTTCAAAAAATAATTCTATTTATATGCAAATATAATAATCTCTGCTGGTTTTCACCTTATAATACTTGTAGTTCAAACGTTTCATTACTTCACATAAACAATTTCTTTATTTATATATTTCATAAAGTAGCTAACTACTTTCCTTCCCTTTTGTGCAGCGAAAAACCTAGTTCTGGCCGGAGTAAGATCCGTGACTCTCCATGATGAAGGAAATGTAGAACTGTGGGACCTCTCGAGCAATTTCTTCTTTTCGGAGGGTGATATTGGTAAAAATCGCGCTCTCGCTTGTGTCCAAAAGCTACAAGAGCTGAATAACGCTGTTTTGATTGATACGCTCACTGGTCCTTTGGAAAAGGAGCAACTCTCTAACTTCCAGGTTTGTTTACTTGTTTGTTACTCATGTGCTGATTTTTGTCCATGGAAGTTTGATTTGTATTTATTTTGTTTACTGGCTATATATTTCTAATGTGGAGATATTTATAGTGCGAGTTATTTTCGTTATCTTCATGTGATTATTAATTACTGATTGTTGATTTTATTTTTGGATGAATCCACTGTTAGTCCCTGTACTTTAGTTAAATTACAATTTAGTCCCTGTACTATTAATTTGACATGCTTGATCCCTGTACTTTATGAAAACATGAATGATTAGTCCCTGAGCTAGGGACTAACCATGCACAATTCTATAAACTACAGGAACCAAACATGTCAAGTCAACAGTACAAGGACTAAATCGCTATTCCATCAGAGCACAGGGACTAACTGCACATTCATCCCTTTATTTTCCTATTCGCATTTGCGTTTTTCTAACAATTTCAACCACCTTCTTTTCCAGGCTGTCGTATTCACCGACATTCCCTTATCCAAAGCCATCGAGTTCGACGCCTACTGCCACACGCACAGCCCGCCGATCGCCTTCATCAAATCCGAAATCCGGGGCCTGTTCGGCTCCGTTTTCTGCGACTTCGGCCCCGCGTTCACCGTCTCCGACACCGACGGCAAGGACCCGCACACCGGCATCGTTGCCTCCATCTCCAACGGCAATCCCGCCCTCGTCTCCAGCGTTGACGACGAACGGTTGGAATTTGAAGATGGGGATCTTGTTGTTTTCTCGGAAGTTGTTGGAATGAACGAGTTGAATGATGGGAAGCCGAGGAAGGTGAAGAGTACGAGACCGTATTCGTTTATGTTGGAGGAGGATACGAGTGGTTACGGGGAGTATGAGAGGGGCGGGATTGTTACTCAAGTTAAGGTTCCGAAAGTTTTGAAGTTTAAGCCGTTGAAAGAGGCGATTAACGATCCGGGCGAGTATTTATTGAGCAATTATTCGAAATTTGATAGGCCGCCGCTTTTGCATATTGCGTTCATGGCGTTGGATAAGTTTAGGAGCGAGTTGGGGAGGTTTCCCGTTTCGGGGTGCGAAGAGGATGTTGAAAAGTTGGTGGAGTTTGCGGCGGGGATTAACGAGAGTATTGGTGAGGCCAATAAGGTGGAGGAGATTGATAAGAAGTTGATTAGGAGTTTCGCGTTTGGGGCGAGGGCGGTTTTGAATCCCATGGCGGCCATGTTTGGTGGTATTGTGGGGCAAGAGGTTATGAAGGCCTGTTCGGGGAAATTCCACCCTCTTTTCCAGGTAATAAATAAAATAGAGAAATTTGCAAAAAAGCCCCTACATTATTGTAAATTGCAAAAAAGCCAATGCCCCTACGTTATTGGAAATTGCAAAAAATGTAGGGGCTTTTTTGCAATTTCCAATAACGTAGGGCTTTTTTTTTGCAATTCTGGCATAATTGTAATTTATAATACTTTTTTAACGCTACTATTATTCCTAACATTATCCAAAACTTTTCACTTTTTACAGTTCTTCTATTTCGATTCTTTGGAGAGCCTTCCTACCGAGCCGTTGGACCTGAACGACCTCAAACCACAAAACAGCCGATACGATGCCCAGATCTCGGTCTTCGGATCCAAACTGCAAAAAAGGATGGAAGATTCCAAATTATTCATGGTGGGTTCCGGCGCTCTGGGTTGCGAATTCCTCAAAAACCTCGCGTTAATGGGGGTTTGTTGCGGTCCGAAAGGAAAGCTAACCGTGACCGACGATGATGTCATCGAAAAGAGCAATCTCAGCCGTCAGTTCCTCTTCCGCGACTGGAACATCGGCCAGGCGAAATCCACTGTCGCCGCTACCGCTGCTTCTGAGATAAACCCTAATTTCCACGTAGAGCCTCTTCAGAACCGCGCGAGTCCGGAAACCGAGAACGTATTCGACGATTCCTTCTGGGAGTCTCTAGATTTGGTCATCAACGCTCTGGACAACGTAACCGCAAGAATGTACATCGATTCTCGATGCCTCTACTTCCAAAAACCATTGCTCGAGTCCGGAACCCTCGGTCCGAAATGCAACACGCAAGTCGTAATCCCTCATCTCACGGAAAACTACGGAGCCTCAAGAGACCCGCCGGAGAAACAAGCGCCGATGTGCACGGTCCATTCATTTCCGCATAACATCGACCATTGCCTTACGTGGGCGAGATCGGAATTTGAAGGTTTGCTCGAGAAGACCCCGACCGAGGTGAACAGTTTTCTGACGAATATGAGCGGGTATTGCGCGGGGATGAAGAGCGCCGGGGACGCGCAGGCAAGGGACCAGCTTGAGCGGGTCTTGGAGTGTCTTGATAGGGAAAAGTGCGAGAGCTTTGAGGATTGTATCGCATGGATTCGGCTCAAGTAATTTACATTTTCTTCAGCTCTTTTTATATAGGGAAAGTTGTGAAAAGGTCCTGCTTTATGCTGAAATTACGAAAATGCCCCTGCATTATTCGAAAATGACCTGAGAATGTAGGGGGTTTTGTCATTTTGACAATAATGCAGGGGCTCTTTTGCAATTTTTACAATAATGCAAGGGCTTCTTTTCTTTCATTCTTGAGTCTTTTTAGATATGTTGATTGTAGGGATAAATGCATCATTTTTAAGCCTTCTTAGATATGTTGATTGTAAGGATAATGCACCTTAGTCCATGTACTTTAGTTGGATTGTGATTTAGTCCCCATGCTATTAATTTGACATACTTGGTCCCTGTACTTTATGAAAATACAGGATTGTGATTTAATGCACCTTAGTCCATGTACTTTAGTTGGATTGTGATTTAGTCCCCATACTATTAATTTGACATACTTGGTCCCTGTACTTTATGAAAATATGCATGCTCAGTCCCTGAATTAGGGAATAACTGTGCACGATTCTTCAAAGACCAAAGTATAGGACCAAACTTGCCAAATCAATAGTACAGGGACTAAATTGCCATCCTATTAAAGTACAAGGACTAACGGTGCATTTACCCCTTAACTATATACTTCCGAGTTCTTTCTTCGATGTTTGCGATGCTATTTCGCTATCTTTTGTCTCTGTTCTATTTCAAAACATCTAACTCAAAACACATCTTCCTCAGATTCGAAGACTACTTCTCCAACCGCGTCAAGCAACTCACCTTCACATTCCCCGAAGATTCCATGACGAGCTCCGGCGCCCCATTCTGGTCCGCCCCCAAAAGATTCCCCCGCCCGGTCGAATTCTCCACCGCCGACCCGTCCCACGTCCGCTTCATCCAGGCCGGCGCGATCCTCCGCGCCGAGACATTCGGCATCCCGATCCCCGACTGGGCCAAGGATTCAAAGGGACTGGCGAAGGCGATTGAGAAGGTGAAGGTTCCGGAGTTCCAGCCGAAGCAGGGGGTGAGGATTGAGACGGACGAGAAGGCGACGAGTGTGACGGCGGCGTCGGTGGATGACTCGGCGGTGATTGGGGAGTTGATTGGCCAGCTGGAGGCTTGTTCGAAGAGGTTGCCGCCTGGGTTTAGGATGAATCCTATTCAGTTTGAGAAGGTGTGTGTTTTTTTTCATTTTTTTTTGGGGTTTAGCGAACGATGTGGAGCTGTCTGGCTTCATGGTCGTTGATTTTGATCTATCCTAGCCAGTTCTTGATGTTATAGAATACCGGTACAGTATTTTCAGCTAAAACATGAGATTAGGTAAATGGGATATTCATAAAAATGGACGCGAACAACATTTATGCCATGGTACAATAGTTCGGTGGCAATTTATTCCCTGTACTGTTACTTGGCGTGTCTAGTCTCTGTACTATAGTTCGGTGGCAATTTAGTCCCTGTACAGCGACCAAGCAGGTCAGGTCAATAGTACAGGGACTAAACTGCAATCCAACTAAAGCACAGGGACTAACTGCGCATTCATCCCTAATTAACGTTACTCTTCTAATAATTGTCACCATAATAAAACAAAATTCAACAGGACGACGACACTAACTTCCACATGGACCTCATCGCCGGTCTCGCCAACATGCGGGCGAGAAACTACAGCATCCCAGAAGTCGACAAGCTCAAGGCCAAATTCATCGCAGGCCGCATAATTCCAGCTATCGCAACATCAACCGCAATGGCAACCGGCCTCGTCTGTCTCGAACTCTACAAAGTCCTCGCCGGGTCCCACAAAATTGAAGATTATGCCAACACCTTCGCCAACCTGGCGCTGCCTCTCTTCTCCATGGCTGAACCGGTTCCACCGAAAACTTTTAAGCACCAGGACATGAGCTGGACAGTGTGGGACAGGTGGACGATTGAAGGGAATATTACTCTCAGAGAGCTGCTGGAGTGGTTGAAGGGAAAAGGATTGAATGCGTATAGTATTTCGTGCGGGACTTCCTTGCTGTATAACAGTATGTTTCCGAGGCATAAGGAGAGGATGGATAGGAAGGTTGTTGATGTGGCGAGAGAGGTGGCGAAGGTTGAAGTGCCGAGTTATAGGAGGCATTTGGATGTTGTGGTTGCGTGCGAGGATGACGATGATAATGATGTGGATATCCCGCTCGTCTCGGTTTATTTCCGTTGAATTTGATTTTGTTATAAATAAATGGAGTGTATTTTTAATTGATGGGTGATATGTGTTTGTACCTTTAGGGGTGTTTCGTCCGACACGGTCTTGTGCTGCTTGGTCATGTACTTTTAACTGGTGTTTGCTTGTTTGAGTTTTTCTTGGTTTATATTTGTTTAGTACTTAAATTTGGAGTTTTCCGACTTAAAATGTTGCACCAAAGAATAATTGTGTTGCTTGAGGTTCCTGTTTTGTGTCACATTATGTTTACCATCATTGTTGTGAAAGTTTTTTTTTTTTTTTTTTTTTTTTTATAGAAAGCCCGTAGGTTGATTATATATATTTACAAACAAAGAGATTATATCAGATATCGTAGGTGTTCCATTCAATCTTATAAAACTTCTAAAATCTATCATGCTATCAAGCGCCATCCTAACAAAATTTTGGCAACAAAACCCCATAAAAAACCAAAAAAACTATCAAATTAACACAACAAACCCAAACAAAAATCACCAGTCAAAAACCCCGAAACCTTCAAATTTACGTAAGCCCCAAAACACAATAACCTCAAACACAAACCACCAACCAGCAAAATCCTAAACGACCTCCAAATTTACAACAAATTTACATGAACCCCAAAATACAACAATTTTACAATAATTCCCAAAATTTGAACAAGTCCATAGTTTTACTAACTTCTATCCGAGAAGTAAAATTCGGGATTAGACTAAAGTTCTGTGTAGCTTGATCAACCCTAGCAATTTTAGCTAATTGATGTGCTATTCCATTAAATTGTCGTGAAAGGTAGCGATTTTGACGCTTTCGTTTTCTTCAAGTCTCGCTTGGTTTTGAATAAGGATTCTTCTTGAACGCCAAGGTAGTTCTAAAATTTTTAAAGGATTAATGAGAGCATTTATTATTTGAAGACAATCCGAAAAACAATAAACAACCGAGAAATTAGTAAAAGGGAGATTGTTGTGAAAAAGTTACTTCCAAAGAATATATATTGGACCAGATGTCCTGCAATTAGTTTAAAGAGCAATGAATCCGCATTACAGTTTGAGGTGTCTTTTTGAACTTTGAACTGAGGCATAGTTCTGGTTCTATTTTTGGGAATAAATCCCTGGTGGCGTTGGTGTACTGTGAATGTTTTGCTGATGCAAAGTTCTGCTCTATTTTTGGAAATAAATTCCTAGTGATGCACATGACCGCGTCAGTCAGTTATGGAGTACCAATATTTGCCCTTTGAAGTTTGAAGCATTCATTGCTGAACAAAGCCCCATCACAAATTGCCTTCTCTCCTAATTTCATGGCCGCGATTCTAGATATGGATCAAAGGGATTGGTCAGACGGACTGCCTCAAGAACTTCTACATTTCATCTCCAAAAAACTTTGTGAAATCACTAATTTTATTCGATTTCGAGTTGTTTGCAAGACATGGCGCCTTTCTTCCCCGACATCAGACCCTACTCCACAACTCCCCTGGCTTTTTGAGTCCCAGAAAAAGAATGGAAAATATGAAAACCTTCGTTTCTACTCAATCGCGTCTAGTAAGATATATAACTTCGCAACACCAAGTAACCTCAGGTCCTTATACAGAACTGCCTCTGGCTATATGCTTGCATATGGTTGTTCCTGTATAGTTGGCGGCATCACTTTAGTTAACCCAATTACTAATGATCGAGTGCATCTCCCAGCTCTAAATATAAAATGCCCATCTCCACTATGGATGAGTTCAAACCCACTACGAAGCAAGGACTATGTGGTTGTTGCATCTGGCGTACAATATGGAAAACGTATCGTAATAAGTGATCTGGTTTACATGGTGACGATAAGTGGACTTATATGAAATGGCCACTGGATATGGGTTCATATTACCGTAGTGCCATCTACAAGGGAAAATACTTCATCATGAAATATAATACTGCGATTAAGGCATTTGATATCGCTACTGCAACCATGGCATACGTGATACCGCCATTTGACGATAACGAGTTCTCATCTAATTACCTTATTGACTCATCTGGAGATCTTCTTAGAATTGATAAATGTAAAGATGAAAGTTCAAGAAAGTATATATTTAATATATACAAATTGGATGTTGAGAAAAGGAAGAACGTCGGACCCATGTGGATCAAGATCAATAATATCGGTGATCAAATGTTGTTTTTAGGCATTATGAATGGCCTCTCTATTACGGCAACAGAGTTTGCCGGCTTCAGAGGAAATTGTATCTATTATTTGGACGTTGAGGACGATAATACCAGATACCACTTTGAGAACCGCCCCAGACATCTCTATAGGTACAACATAGAGGACCAAACAACAGAGGAACTCGATTGCCCTATCAAAGCGTCCACTTGGTTTATACACTTTACCATATCCTTTCATCTGGATGTGGCAGGAGTGCCTAATATTAAACTCACCCCTTTATTTTTCGCCCATATTCTCATTCTCCCAAATCACGTCAATTATTTCAGTCATGAGGTATAGGCAAATCTCAACCATTCATCAACTATTGATTTTTTATGGTTAATATTTGTTTGTAGACTTTATTTTGTCCGTATTTTATAATTATTTTTGTGTATTTTTAGAAAACTCCATCACCTAATATTGATGATGTGACTTGTTATTCGTTGAATTTATGTTTATTATCTAGGGTTAAGTTCAATTATTAATACGAAAAGGAGGAGTTCAATTATCAAAACACAAATAATTTTTACAACCTCCTTGAAAAAAATAGAAATTTTCTAATAATGCATTTCTCAAGCTATTAATTTCATATATACATCCATTTGAATTTTCGCTATAAAAATCACAATGCTAAAAAATACTGAGCTCGCAAGACTCCGTATGGTTGAGAGTCGAGAGCTATTTTCTATTTTGTTAAAGGTGCTAAGTTAGATGTACTCCTTTCTTTTCAAAATCCATATTTCATCAGGTCATTACAATTTATACACTACATATGGAGTCCACTCACTCGTGAAATTATGCCTCAATTAAGACTCATGTTAGCCTCAAATTACCTCAATTATGCTATTAACACAAAACATGTCAATAAAAGCATAAACAAATACTACAAGACATACCGAACCAGTACCAGTACATAACACTAATTATGTGAAATAACCTAAATTACTCTTATTATGACACACTCTTATCACCCATTATTTTCCAACATTATTGACATCTCAGCTCTCCCCATTATTTTCCAACATTATTGACATCTCAGCTCTCCTGAAAAAGAGACACTAAACACAGTTCCGAAACCTTGCCTTCTTAGGAAATGTAACCCGTGCTCTTGAGGCTTTCCATCGAATCCTTGATGATTTTCTCCGTGGATTTGAATTCTACGCCCAAAGCTATGAGCTTCTTTGCGGGATCTTTGGCTCTTACGAGTCCAGGCTGCGTATCCTTTGGTAACCTATAATAACCATACAAAAAGTCACCACAGGATACTATTTTCAGTAATTGATCATTTAATCAAATATTAAATTGTTAAGACGGTATTTCAAACCATAATCTATTGGTCTGTATTGTAAGGACCGGTATTCCTAGGAAGACGATGTGCTTAATTTTATACAAAGCATATAGTTTATCGATATAAACATTGTTATGGTACAAAATAGTAAATATTGTTCCTTTTTGTCTCTTTTGCAAATAATATCTGAATTTGTATTACAAAAGTAAATTATAGGTTAATTTGTTTTATAAACTAAACATTAGCCAAATAATACAAACCAAAAACATGTTAAGTATCCGAAACATACTCTACAAGTCCCATACCTAATACGAACTCTAAGTATCAACATAACACATATAGAAAATTTACTTGGGCACTTTGTATTGGGGGTAGAGTTCGACCACTTTGGACGCGAAATCGCTCCAATGAGCGATGGATTCAACGCACAAATGCCTTCCGGAAGCCGACGGATTCTCATAGAGCAAAATGTGGGCGAGAGCGACATCCTCCACGTGCACCGGCCCCATGTAAATATCAGCGTACTCTTCTACGCAACCTGTGTGTGGTGACAGTGTGATTTAAATTTAGAATGAGTAGCACGATGTTTGTGATGTGTATGTGGATATGTGAGTATGGTATGGATTTGAGAAGGAACTTTTATTTCTTGTTGTTGTGGAAACAGATTAATATTGGAAGTTCATGGGAAGTTAAGTACAAAAGAGAAACTAGATTGTTGTTATTGGACCGATGGGATAGTAGACTGATAATAAGTAATTAATTTTTTTTATCGAAGTTTTGAACCCATTTAACTTTTATGATGTTTACTTATTATTATTATTATAGTTGTAGTTATTTTTTCAAATATTTTCTATTATCAACATTAAGTCCAAATCTTTGCCACAAAACCACCACTCAATGCCGAAAACATGAAAAATCTCAACACCTCTCAATGATATAAACGTTCCGGTCTCCATAACTCAAGGCATCACATTTTAGATTTTTAACTTTTGGTCACCTTAAAGAACTTAATGCATCAAAATTTAGATAGCGAACTTCATAGAAAACGAACAAGTATCAAGATGCTAGCATTAACGGAAGGAATTTTAGGCATAAAAATTTAGATATTTTTTGCGACCTTCAAGAAGACGAACGAGCATCAACATAGTCGCAGTAATTGGAGGAGGGATGATAGGGCCCATAACCATCCCCGGGTTGATCACCACCACAAAATCCAATCCATTCTCTTTTTTGGACCAAAATACTCCTCATCAATAGAAAATTAGTTAGAGGTATTTTGGTCCAAAAAAATTGGATGAAAAAGTAAACTTTTAGGGGTTTTGGAGGGAATCTAAAAAGTAAGTGATTTTTTTATAATATTATAAAAAGCTAAGGTTTTTTATTTATTTTAAGATTGTTTTTGCGACCTTCAAGAAGACGAGCGAGCATCAACATGCTCGCATTAATTGAAGGAGGGATGATCGGGCCCATAACCGTCCCCGGGTTGATCACCACGATATCCAACCCGTTCTCTTTCGAGAACTCCCACGCCGCCTTCTCCGCCAATGTCTTCGAAGCCGGGTACCAAACCTTATAAGGAGGGAATAAAATAGTTGAGATAATAATCTTATTCAAAGATTTAAACAAGAGAAATTTGAGATAAAAACTCTATATTATGCTTAAATTGTGAAAAAAATAATTAGAATGAGTTAACTGACAGTGTTAGATCTTAACAATGTTGAGGGGTTTTTTGCAACTTTTTAAAAAAAGAGTGATTTTTTTGCAATTTTCAATAATGGAGGGCTATTTTGCAATTTAAGTAAAATGTAGTTTTTTTTTTTTTGCAAGTTCCCCTTATAAGTTAAAACTCAGAGCACCCAAATCCACAATTTCAGAATACCCAAATCGTACTTAATACAACTTTCAACCCAATAATCTAACAATGAATAAAACCCACAACCGAAAAAATCCAAAAGTGCAAAACCTCGTTCTTCTTGCAATACTCGACATCAGTCCAACAGCTCTCGTCCTTCACTTTATCCGCTGGCCAATCGGGGCTCGGAACGATAGCGGATATGGAGGACGTGATCACGACCCGCTTCGCTCCGATCTCCGTTGCGGCTCGCAGCACGTTCAGCGTGCCCTTCACTGCTGGATCGAGCAACTGGCTCTGTATTTGTGAAACAATACGAGGTTTTGTTATTTATTTTTTAGGATGTTTTACCTATTCACATGTTAAACTTAAACATTATTTTACTTATTATCATTATAAATTGGCTTAAATATTTTAGGTTGGGCCTAAAATCCTGACTTTTTATCATGGTTTACAAAAATCGGCTGATCCCAATCCGAATTAGCCGATTCGAATCGGAATCAGCAAGATCAGATCCAATTAATACCCAATTCTCACCACTGTAAAATCAATTTTTACTACAGATTGATCTGATTTTGTATCTGATTCAGCCGATTCAGATCCGATACAGCCGATTCCTATTCCCAATCCAATTCTTACTTTTTCAACCGTGGTATTTATATTCAGCCAGTATTCATATTCTAGTCAGGAAATCACATAACTGACCTGGGGATCGTGGACACGGTCTACGATGCACGGGGAGGCGAGGTGAAAAATGCCCACCGTGCCCTCAATGGCTTTGTAAAGAGATTTCGCGTCGAGTAAGTCAATCGCGAACAGTTTGAGCCGCTCGGATGCTCCATCAAGTGCTCTTAAGTGGTCCGTCTCTGCCTTATCATCTGTATGTAGCAAAGTGTTTAGCAAAAGTTAAAACAAAAATTAAGCGGAGTTAATTGATCATAAAATGAACTTAAGCGGTCTGTCTCTGCTTTATTCGTCTATATATAGCAAAGCATACAGCAAAAGTTAAACAAGAATGAAGTGGGATTAATTGATTATGAAATGGGCCTGGTAAGCAAAAGCTGCGGTTGGAAATGTAATTTAAGATTAATTCTTATGCTATGACAATGGAAAATGCCAATAGATTCAAGCATATTCCATGCCAAATTATACAAGACTGGCAGTTTATAACTAGGCTAGTGGATCAGTGTTTTTCCAAAATAGCCCCCCTCTTTTTTCAAATATATAAAAACACTATTTTTTTTTAATTTGCAAATACAGAATTTCGCTGCAAGTGGCGTTAATACTTAAAAATTGAGATTAAAAACCATACGATTGCGCTCAAATTCCTGATTATGGGCAAAAAACACTAAATTTGCAACGCAAATTAAAACAGAATCACTCACTATTTTATAAATTTAAAAAGGGAATACTTCAGAAAGTACTACTGCTACTCCAAGCGGAGTAATCTATTATATTATGAATTTGGAACGTGTAATAAGGGACGAGAGAGAACCGAGGTTTTTGACGGTGGCATGAACGAAGTAGCCCCGCTGGAGGAGGAGGCGCACGATCCATGAGCCGATGAAGCCGCTCCCTCCCGTCACGCACACCGTTTCCGCCTCTCTTCCTTCTCCGACCATCTCTCTCTGTCTCTGTCTCTGTCTCAGAGGGGTAAAGGAGTGGAAGTGATAACAGAAATAGAATGAGCTAGTTTGGACTCGTTTCCTTCCAGGTCTAGAACCAATGGAGACGTCCTTTAGAAAGTAATCAATCATTTAAGCACAAAAACTATCTGCCTGCAATGAAAATGATCTTGTTTGAAAAAAAAATAGTACTCAAAAAGTAAAAAATAAAACACCTAACAAGTTCTAAATTAAGCACAAAAACTTCATGCTCACACTTCATGTGAGTATACAAAGTGGTTTAGGTTCTATTTGGCATGACAATTGAAATAAAAGGAGATATGATATGTCACGATGAATTGTAATACGTCGAAATTATGACAACAATATATATTACTTATTAACAATGTAATAAAAATATATAAAATTTATTTTTTGTAACACTATATACCAGTGTTGTAAATAGCGATCTGTAGCGACGCTATAGCGGTTTCTGGAAGCTAAACGCTACGCGCAGCGGTTTTGTTGCGGTGTTGCATGTGTGTGTGTTGCGGTGTAGCGGTCTGAATAGCGTTTTCGATGGATTTTTTTTTAATGAATTTTTTTAATGGATTTTTTTTAATGAATTTTATTTTAATGGATAGACATGTTGTATTTTAATATTTTAATATTAATCATATTTTGATTTTGAACATATAACTTTTGGCAAGAACATTTCAAACTTTTATTGTTAATATTTTAATATTAATCATATTTTATTGTTGTATATTTCTTCTTTTAGATTTTGTAGTGATATATATTACGTAGTGGTATATAGGGAAAAAATATTTATATATATTATCCGCTATAAAAATATATCTCTGTAACATTTGTGCTATACGTTACGCTATACGCAATTCGCTACATGAAAATCCTAAACGCAACACACCGCTAAACGTTATTTGCAACCTTGGTATATACATAAATAGTAAAAACAATATATTATATATAAATTTCAAAAGTAAAAAATACATAAAGAATAATAACAGTATATAAAACAACTAAAATAGTATATAAATTTATATTGAAAAGTGAAAAACAGTACATATACCGTTCATCATTCGTTTGCTACAGTGCCATCGTGATAATCATATTTCCCAAATAAAAACCTTGTGAAACAAGAGAACTTAAGTGTGAGTTCTGAAAACACAAATAGCATGAGCGAGCTAGTTCAGATGTACTTATAATAATATGATTCTTTTAACTAGAAATATCGAGCCTACACAAGAGAACTCAATCTTGCTAATCAAGATAAAAGGTTACTTGAAAGTTTCAGCACTCTTAATGAAATATTGTAGGAAATCAAAATAAAATAAATGGAGTATAAGGGATCCAATATTGATACACTTTTGCCTTGAAAAGTTACAATGTAAGTTTTTCTAGAGAGTGAGCTCTATTATAGAAACTATAAGCAAATGTATAAGTATTACAAAATAATTATAATAACAATAAAATAGCAGTGCCATGGAGGTATTCTCTGCACTTCACTTTTTGCAAAACAATATTGCTTATTTTATTTTATTTGTTTATTTATTTATTTATGCTAATTTAATTGTAGGTTGCAACACTCGAGGTGTGCATAGGCTGTGAGTGTCGCACACGATGAGAGGCGACACTTCGAAAGTATTTTTAATTTTTATATAACGAAATTTTTGTCAAGTATAAGCTTGCACTGAATAAACTCGTCTGGTCTTGGGTATTTGGACATGATTAATTGTCACAATGATGAGTTTAGTGAAAATTAACACCTTCAGAACAATATCATTTTGAACTTAATAACTATGGAGATTTATGTTTCGAGATTCATGTTAACAGTGATTATATTTGCTTCAACAATTAGTAATTAGGCTTTTCTAATAATGAAATTAAAATGACTTAGCAGTATCGAAAGAATTGGTTTACCAAATGCAATCAAGCTCCTCTCGCCTAGGTACTAATGGTATCAAAATCATTGATATGCGAATTCTAGGGGTTAATATTGCGAAACGGGTATTTTACTATATAATATTAAAAAAAAAGCAAAATATGTTCATATATAATATTTTTTTTATATATTTTTAATTTTTTTTAAATTAGGCGGGCGGCAAAGATGATTTTGAGGGAGGAGGATCAGTAGCTCCTATCAGTTATGCCAAGGACCATAGTAATCCGAAATTCATAAACAAACATGAGAAAGATTCAAATACGTCAGAATTTGACCTAAATGCTTTCTTTTTTCATATTTCCCATGTCTTTCGTCAGTTAAAACTTCTTTACCCCGTTTTAAAAACTGGCCTATATTGGTTACTCAAATAGCACAAATAGCATGAGCGAGCTAGTTCAGATGTACTTATAATAATATGATTCTTTTAACTAGAAATATCGAGCCTACACAAGAGAACTCAATCTTGCTAATCAAGATAAAAGGTTACTTGAAAGTTTCAGCACTCTTAATGAAATATTGTAGGAAATCAAAATAAAATAAATGGAGTATAAGGGATCCAATATTGATACACTTTTGCCTTGAAAAGTTAAAATGTAAGTTTTTCTAGAGAGTGAGCTCTATTATAGAAACTATAAGCAAATGTATAAGTATTACAAAATAATTATAATAACAATAAAATAGCAGTGCCATGGAGGTATTTTCTGCACTTCACTTTTTGCAAAACAATATTGCTTATTTTATTTCATTTGTTTATTTATTTATTTATGCTAATTTAATTGTAGGTTGCAACACTCGAGGTGTGCATAGGCTGTGAGTGTCGCACACGATGAGAGGCGACACTTCGAAAGTATTTTTAATTTTTATATAACGAAAATTTTGTCAAGTATAAGCTTGCACTGAATAAACTCGTCTGGTCTTGGGTATTTGGACATGATTAATTGTCACAATGATGAGTTTAGTGAAAATTAACACCTTCAGAACAATATCATTTTGAACTTAATAATTATGGAGATTTATGTTTCGAGATTCATGTTAATAGTGATTATATTTGCTTCAACAATTAGTAATTAGGCTTTTCTAATAATGAAATTAAAATGACAGCAGTATCATAGTATGTATCTTAACAAATACTCCATTTGGTAAATAATAATATCATAAGAAATGTAAAATAAGTCGATTGGTATGTCAGTAAAACAAAGAATGAGATTTTATGTACTTTATAATAATTGCTTTTTTAGTATGATTAGGATAATGCTCACGCTACGTTATAAATATTTTAATATTTTTTATTCATTTTTTATTTAAGAGATATCTAATTACAATTACATAGAAACAATATAGTCTCTACAATTACTATAAGGGATATCTAATCACATTCTTAAGTTAGAGAAAAAAACTAAACTGAAACTATCTCAAAGGAGGTTAAAACAAAGAGAAAATTCAAACAAGATTATATTTGAAGAATTTAGTAGAAAAATATAATATTTGATAGAAGCACTAAAATTCATGAAAGAGAAATATAATTATTTATGTTTTAGTTGGTAAATTCTTCATCTTCTATTAATAAAATAATAATTATAATATCTTTTAGAAGTTTAGTTATTTGACTCTAATTGCAAATAGCATGTAGCCTAGTTGGTTAAAGTATTTGAATGTGTATCCAAAAGTCATAGGTTCAATTCCCACCAAACACAATTTAGTACATATTTAACAAAGTCTTTCAACCTAACGGTTGAACATCAAAAAAAAAAAATTATTTGACTCTAATTATATAAGTACACATTCTATTTAAAAATAATCCATTATAGTGTCTTTTAGAAGTTTAAATATCTAACTCTAATTATATAAAGTACATTCTATTTTCGTTTTTTATATTTTTTTCCTACTCATTTTCTTACATATTTCATCTTCATGTAATTAAATGAGAGAAATGTTAAACAAAAATTGTATGGATATGGAGTTCAAAACAAAGAGAAAATTCAAATGAGTTTATATTTGAACAATTTAGTCGAAGAAATACGATATTTGGTTAAGAATTTTTTTTAACGACAAAAATAAATATTTATGTTTTAAAAGGTCAACTCTTCATATTCTATTGATTTACATACTTAATACCAAATGATAAATATATGTACACTTAACCTACTCAGTTATTCGTAATTATATATCAATCAACCAATCATTTATGATTTTGTTCTAATAAAATCTTGGGCGTTACCACAAAATATCATTAAATGTGAGAAATCAAAATATCATTAAATGTGAGAAACCAAAGGATTTTGATGGTTCTTGTGAAATTGGCAACCTTAAGAAAATCACGCACGTATTTCCGTGTTGAAAATCAATCCAACCAATATATGTTTCCGTGTTAAAAATCACATGGAAATTGTCATGAAATATCAGCAAACTTAAGAAAATGAAAGACTAAATATGGAAAAAAATAGATTGGATAGGCGAGAGAAAAATAATGATGTGACTCAATGAGAAAAACTCAGATGTGAAAAAAATAGAAATGTTATAATAATGCATTTCTCAAGCTATTAGTTTCATCTATAAATCCGTTTGAATTTTCGCTATAAAAATCGCAATGCTACAAAATTCTGAGCTCGCAAGACTCCCTATGGTTGAGAGTCGAGAGCTATTTTCTAATTTGTCAAAGGTGCTAAATTAGATGTGCTCCTTTCTTTTCAAAAAATCCATATTTCATCAGGTCATTGCAATTTATACACTACATATAGAATCCACTAACTCATGAAATTATACCTCAATTAAGACTCATGTTAGCCTCAAATTACCTCAATTATGCTATTAACACAAAACATGTAAATAAAAGCACAAACAAATACTAAAAGACATACCGAACCAGTACCAGTACATAACACTAATTATGTGAAATAACCTAAATTACTCTTATTATGACACTCCTATCACCCATTATTTTCCAACATTATTGACATCTCAGCTCTCCTGAAAAAGAGACACTAAACACAGTACCGAAACCTTGCCTTCTTAGGAAATGTAACCCTTGCTCTTGAGGCTTTCCATCGAATCCTTGATGATTTTCTCCGTGGATTTGAATTCTACGCCCAAAGCTATGAGCTTCTTTGCGGGATCTTTGGCTCTTAGGAGTCCAGGCTGCGTATCCTTTGGTAACCTATAATAACCACAAAAAAAAGTCACCACAAGATACTATTTTCAGTAATTGATCATTTAATCAAACATTAAATTGTTAAGACGGTATTTCAAACCATAATCTATTGGTCTATATTGTAAGGACCGGTATTCCTAGGAAGACGATGTGCTTGATTTTATATAAAGCATATAGTTTATTGATATAAACATTGTTATGGTACAAAATAGTAAATATTGTTCCTTTTTGTCTCTTTTGCGAATAATATCTGAATTTGCATTACAAAAGTAAATTATAGGTTAATTTGTTTTAGAAACTGCGAAACCTATTCCACAAGTCCCATACCTAATACGAACTCTAAGTATCAACATAACACATATAGAAAATTTACTTGGGCACTTTGTATTGGGGGTAGAGTTCGGCCACTTTGGCCGTGAAATCGCTCCAATGAGCGATGGATTCAACGCACAAATGCCTTCCGGAAGCCGACGGATTCTCATAGAGCAAAATGTGGGCGAGAGCGACATCCTCCACGTGCACCGGCCCCATGTAAATATCAGCGTACTCTTCTGCGCAACCTGTGTGTGGTGACAGTGTGATTTAAATTTAGAATGAGTAGCACGATGTTTGTGATGTGTATGTGGATATGTGAGTATGGTATGGATTTGAGAAGGAACTTTTATTTCTTGTTGTTGTGGAAACAGATTAATATTGGAAGTTCATGGGAAGTTAAGTACAAAAGAGAAACTAGATTGTTGTTATTGGACCGATGGGATAATAGACTGATAATAAGTAATTAATTTTTTTTATCGAAGTTTTGAACCCATTTAACTTTTATGATGTTTACTTATTATTATTTTAGTTGTAGTTATTTTTTCAAATATTATTTAACTTTTACGATGTTTAATTATTATTATTATAGTTGTAGTTATTTTTTCAATAATTTTCTATTATCAATATTAAGTCCAAATCTTCGCCACAAAACCACCACTCAATGCCAAAAACATGAAAAAACTCAACCCCTCTCAATGATATAAACATTCCAGTAACTCAAGGCATCAAATTTTAGATTTTTAACTTTTGGTCACCTTAAAGAACTTAATGCATCAAAATTTAGATAGCGACCTTCATAGAAAATGAACAAGTATCAAGATGCTAGCATTAACGGAAGGAATTTTAGGCATAAAAGTTTAGATAGTTTTTGCGACCTTCAAGAAGACGAACGAGCATCGAAATACTCGCATTAATTGGAGGGATGATAGGGACCATAACCGTCCCCGGGTTGATCACCACCACAAAATCCAATCCATTCTCCTTTTTCGACCAAAATACCCCTCATTAATAGAAAATTAGTTAGGGGTATTTTGGTCAAAAAAAATTGGATGAAAAAGTTAACTTTTAGGGGTTTCTAAGGGAATCTAAAAAGTAAGTGATTTTTTTATAATATTATAAAAAGCTAAGGTTTTTTTATTTTATTTTAAGATTGTTTTGGTGACCTTCAAGAAGACGATTGAGTATCGACATGCTCGAATTGAGTGAAGGAGGAATGACAGGGCCCAGAACAATCCCCGGGTTGATCACCACGATATCCAACCCGTTCTCTTTCGAGAACTCCCACGCCGCCTTTTCCGCCATGGTCTTCGATGCTGAGTACCATACCTTATAAGAGAAAATAAATACTTGAGATGATAATATTGGATTATTCTTGTTCAAAGATTTAAACTAGAGAAATTTGAACAAAAAAAGGATCTATATTATGCTTACATTGCAAAAAAAATTGAATAGAAATGATCAAGATGAGTTAACTAACGGCGTTGGATCTTAACAAAGGCGCTTTTTGCAATTTTCTAAAAAAAAGAGGGACTTTTTTGTAGTTTCCTAAAAAATGGGAATTTATTTGCAATTTTCAATAGTGAGATGCTTTTTTGCAATTTAATTATAACGGCATTTAATCTCTCTTTTTTTACAAATTTCCCTTCAAACTAAGAGGATCCAACTCCTCAATTTCATAAGGGTAATCATAGGTCACGAATGACCCAATCTCGAGGAAGAAGGAAACTCTCTTCCAATTACTCTAACAACGAACAAATTCACAACCGAAAAAATCCAAAAGTGCAAAACCTCGTTCTTCTTGCAATACTCGACATCGGTCCAACAACTCTCGTCCTTCACTTTATCGGCGGGCCAATCGGGGCTCGGAACGATGGCGGATATGGACGACGTGATCACGACCCGCTTCGCTCCGATCTCCTTTGCGGCTCGCAGCACGTTCAGCGTGCCCTTCACTGCTGGATCGAGCAACTGGCTCTGTATTTGTGAAACAATACGAGGTTTTGTTATTTATTTTTTACGATGTTTTACCTATTCACATGTTAAACTTAAACATTATTTTACTTATTATTGTTATAAATTGGCTTAAATATTTTAGGTTGGGCCTAAAATCCTGATATTTTATCATGGTTGACGAAAATCGGCCGATCCCAATCCAAATTAGCCAATTCGAATCGGAATCAGCAAGATCAGATCCAATTAATACCCAATTCTCACGACTATGTAAAATCAATTTTTACTACAGATTGATCTGATATTGTATCTGATTCAGCCGATTCAGATCCGATACAGCCGATTCTTAATCCCAATCCAATTCTTACTTTTACAACCGTGGTATTTATATTCAGCCAGTATTCATATTCTAGTCAGGAAATCACATAACTGACCTGGGGATCGTGGACACGGTCTACGATGCACGGGGAGGCGAGGTGAAAAACGCCCACCGTGCCCTCAATGGCTTTGTAAAGAGATTTCGCGTCGAGTAAGTCAATCGCGAACAGTTTGAGCCGCTCGGATGCTCTATCAAGTGCTCTTAAGTGGTCCGTCTCTGCCTTATCCTCTGTATGTAGCAAAGCGTTTAGCAAAAGTTAAAACAAAAATTAAGCAGAGTTACTTGATCATAACTTACGTGGTCTGTCTCTGCTTTATTCGTCTATATATAGCAAAGCATACAGCAAAAGTTAAACAAGAATGAAGTGGAATTAATTTATTATGAAATGGGCCTGGTAAGCAAAAGCTGCAGTTGGAAATGTAACTTAAGATTAATTCTTATGCTATGACAATGGAAAATGCCAATAGAATCCTTATTTATTATATCATTCAAACATATTCCATGCTAAATTATACAAGACTGGCAGTTTATAACTAGGCTAGTGGATCAGTGTTTTTCCAAAATAGCCCCCCTCTTTTTTCAAATAAATATATAAATAAACTATTTTTTTTAATTTGCAAATACAGAATTTCGCTGCAAGTGGCGTTAATACTTAAAAATTGAGATTAAAAAACCATACGATTGCGCTCAAATTCCTGATTATGGGGAAAAAACATTAAATTTGCAACGCAAATTAAAACAGAATCACTCACTATTTTATAAATTTAAAAAGGGGATACTTCAGACAGAAAGTACTACTGCTAATCCAAATCCAAGCGGAGTAATCTATTATATTATGAATTTGGAACGTGTAATAAGGATGGAAGGGACGAGAGAGAACCGAGGTTTTTGACGGTGGCATGAACGGAGTAGCCCCGCTGGAGGAGGAGGCGCACGACCCATGAGCCGATGAAGCCGCTCCCTCCCGTCACGCACACCGTTTCCGCCTCTCTTCCTTCTTCTCCAGCCATCTCTCTCTCTTTTGTGTGAGGAATAAGAGTACAAGTCTAGGACTGAGAGACTGGCGACAGAAATAAAATGAGATGTCTCGGCTTATCGCCAGGTCTTAAACCAATGGAGACGTCCATTTTGGCGCTAAAAGACTATATAAATGGTCCTTTTTCATTTTTTAGAGATCGTTTGACGTTAGTTTTTGTTTTTTTGTTTTTTGTTTTTCTTAAACAAAAAATACTTTTATGTTTTTTCATTTTTGTTTCCGAAATAATCGTTTTCATTTTTAAAACAGACAAAAACTTGTTTCCGTATTATTAGTATAATAAATATAGACTCTAGTATATAAAGACATAAATACAACTCAATAAAATTATCACCACATGCAACATGCTTTATGCCATATCTATCTATATATATAAAAACAGAGAGCTTAGGTGCTTGTGTGCCTTCTTCTTTTGTCCAGAGCGAATCACCTCTTGCCACGTTGCAACTTCTATAATAGTTTATATGAACACGGCTTCGGTGCAATGTAACCAATTGGTTCTTGACAAGTGGCTGGACTCGGTTTTGTACTCAACCAGCTTCTATAATGTGAGCACAAAGATATTTTGTTTTCCACTATTTAAAGAAAAAAACATGTTCTACAAACATCGTAGTAGAGTATAAATGCGGTTTACATGAACCGAGTCCAGGAAAGTAGAACTTGTAATCTATCAATAGTTTTAGAAAACAAAGAAGATAGATAAACTCTGTGGTGAGTCAGTGCAACCTATTATACCGCCCACTACATGAGTAAAAATAGTATAAGATTAACACAAGATCCCATGTTTACTATGTATATAACTTTTGATGAATGGAGATCTCCCATTTTATGAAGATCTCTCTCTCTCTCCTCAAATGACAAGCATTTCCAACCCTCTTGTTAATTTGCACATTTGCTTGAACAACCTTCAAATATCTTAAAATTATTTTTAGAGCTAAAAATTATCAATTCTTTTATCAAATAATACTCAAATCTTTTACCTCTATTTTTTTGGAATAGTTTATAAGGTCTTTAAGAAACTTAAAATATAAAATTTACTTCTCAAATATCTAAGTCGATTTTTTTCGAAAATAAATAAATCATTAAGTTTATACTTAGAAAAAAAAACAAATCTAGCTATTCTGTAGAAGTGCAATTGTCCAGAACCAATCACAGAAAGCCACGATTTGTGATTCTCACATAGACCCATTGCATATTAAATATTCAACAAAATGTGGGGAGTGTGTGAACATATTTTGTTGCAGTATTTAAACATATGAATCCGTTTCATTTACACCACGGGTCTACTAAAACATTGGCTCAAGTAAACCCGGTGCACACCAAATACTTGATTGGCTTGGGCTTCAATCAAGATAATTCCATTTTTTGTTGTGTCACTTACTATATCTTTTATGTAGCGGCTCATTTTATTGTAATGGAGAATGATCCGTTTTTAAATTGTGATTTATTTCAAAGAAAATTGGTGAATATTTGAATTTTATACTATTTTCATCCTAATATGTTATGATCTAAAATAATGCAAAAAAAATTAAAAGGAATAATAAATTTTGAACGTTTATACTAAGGGTTAATCTATACTATTTAAATTGTAACATTTCTTGAAATTATTTTGATGATGTCCAAAAAAATTGTAAAAATTCTTGAAGCTTCAGTAAAATATAAAGCAAAAAATTTAAAGGAATAATAAAATTTGAACATTTATACTAAGGGTTAATTAACTTGTTATATTTTTGAAATTATTTTAATGATGTCCAAAAAAATGTAATAATTCTTGAAGCTTCAATAATATAAATTATTTTGCCTGGTTCTTCTGTCCAGAGCCAATCAGGCATTAACACATGTTAATTTCAATAATATGTTTAGTGAACATGGTTCACATACACCAGAGTTAAAATATCATGATCCACACGATATGCCATATGGGCCGAATACACAATGAAGTATATTTTGAAACATGGACCATGATTTGCACTTCACGCATTTTCAATGTGAAGTCAATAACTTAGTTTTTTTTGCATGAAATTAGTTCATAAAAACTATGTTATTTCTGCAAGAATTGATTTACATGAACCCAATTCATATCAAATATTCAAAAGAATAAATTCCTTTCATATTCTTAATAGCTTCTAGTTGTATATACTAGTCTTTAATCACTTCTTATAAGAACAAAATCATGGCTAAGACTTTGATAAGAAATTTGTCTAGAAGTAAACAAAAAAGGGGAAAAGAAAAGAAAAATCAAAGAAAAGGCACAGTACACTGCTTCACTTCATTCTACTACAAAACTTAAGCCGCTCAAGCTCAAAACACTTTCTCAACACAAATTTATATCAACTAATCAGAACTTTGCATAATAAACCGATTGATTCTTTTTCTTTAATCCCTGTAGAAAAAAATTCCAGGAAAAAGAACTATCAAAAACTCCCCGTCGAAAATTTACTGATCTAATAAAACCAACACATTTCACAGCTCTGCATCATTTTGCTCAGGTCGTGCATTATAGAAAAATCTACCAATAAAATTCCAAAACATAGGTTTTGGTACCTCTAGAATTGTGTCTTCAACCGCCTTTTTAATCGCACAAATGCTATTAAATTCATGCTTTAAATGCGGCTCAACAACCGATTCCTAAATAATAAACAATAAAGTTCTGGTTAGCTAAGCATTTTTCACATTGATGTATAATCAAATTAGGAAATAGCGGTACTGAGATATGAAATGTACATTAAAAATCTCAAAAGGACAGAAATCGGAATTTCCACAAGCCTGCGGAAAGAAAATTAAGGGAAAAATCAAAATTACAATATACAAAAACATGAGTAAAGTAAAAAAAGAAAAAAAGAAAATTGACAAGTGATGTATTATAACATAGAAAGAAAAAGTTAAATACATAGAAAGTACACTTGTAGTTGGTTGAGGATTTAGGGTTTATGATCATAAACTTATCAGTACAACCGTACCAAATGAACATTCGAACTTTTAAGATAAATTTCTGATCATACCAAACAAATAATTGGCCATTTAAGATAAATTTAAGACGAATTTATGAACTTATAAGTGAAAATTCCAGACAAATTTACTCATTGATCGTACCGGCAATGGAACTGGTACTTCATTGTGAAGCACTTGCACAAAATAGGATCCGTTTTTCCCTGATTTGGCCCCACATTGGTACAAAACCAACATATTATTTCCAGCAAAAGGAGTGACAACACTGCCCTTCCAATTTCTCTTTTGAGGTGGCTTGGGTGGCAAGCTTAGCTTCTCTTCTCTCTGAATCTTCTCAAATTCTAAAATAAGAAAAAAAAATTAATGTTTGTGTAATTTTGATAGGGGGAATTTAGGGTATGTCGTTCCAAAAACCTAAAATATCAAATTATTTATCCTCTCAAAATTCAACTCTTATCGAATTTATCTTTCCAATGTTGAACTCTTATCAAATTTACCCATTCAGAAGTTAGAAAATATCAAATTTATCTGAAGTGTTAATTCACCATTAAGTGTATAAATCAACCGTAATTTAATCTTTAAAATACTAGTTAAGAGCATCCCATGGATAAATTTGACAAAAAATGAACTTTGACATGGATAAACTTGATATTTTGGGTTTTTGGAAGGATATAATGAAATTACCCCAATTTCATATATACCCCTCAAAAAGTAAGAATTAGAAAGAAGTGAGAAACTAGAAAAGAGTGAAAAATGTTTTACCGGGTCCGTCAAGAAAGAGGCCTAGAAGGCAACTGAAAGGCACGATAGTTTCTGCGTGTGCGAAACGGAGCCTTGCTCTTTCATACATCCATCCTTTCTTGCTTTCTGTACAAAAAGTTAATAATTTATTTAATTAAATAATAGCTCCAATAAATAATGATAATTATTCACATTTATGCAGATCAGGACCTTGCATACAAATTATTTTTTTCTCTTTGTAGTAATTAAGTTGCATTACTGAGGCTAATAGCTCGATAGAAGCTTAAACAAATCATTATAACTTGGCCAGATAAATAAAAAAAAAAAGAAAACCCAAAAAGATTCACGTTTATGCTCTTAATCGAACTTCGTAGAATATCTCAAAATAGGTACAATAAACCATTGACTTAGCTAGCTTGAATTTATGAAGAAATAAGAAAAATACAGAGTTTGGTAAGTACCTTCTTTTGTAATAATTGCTTGTTCTATCGACTGAAAAATATCTTTGAGCAGCGGTACGCCCATGCGGTAATTTATGGAATTACCGTAGCTTTTTAGTATAAAACCCTCCAAATCATCTGTCCATTCAAGCAATTCAATCTGAACAAACAACAAAAGTTGAAGTGTCAAAGCTGTCTTTATGAAAGAGAGTTTAAATAAATACACCAGTGATTTACAAATTGGGATGAACTGAATAAATTGAGGGATAAGTGGGCTAAATTGTGTTAATCAGGGTTTAATTGATGGATGATTGCGTAATTAAAAGAGTGAATAAGCTGATTTGGGCTAACTGATGCTAGTTAACTGAAAATAATTTGCCTAATTTACTCTTTTTATCATATATCATAAAAAGTGAATAATAAAAATAAAGAAAAAAGTGAGACATGTGAAAACACCTCTGTTTGGTTGAAAAGGGCGCAAGCTTGATCAGTTACGTCCAACAACGACGCCTCCTAAAAATACCAACCACACAATTTCATAAAATACATAAATAAATTATATTATTTTTATTATTTACATTAAAACATGAAAGAAATGAGCTAACCTGTTTACAAAGGAACCACAGTGAGGCAATATCTTGTCTTTTGAAATTAAGTTTGTGCCTCAAAATTAGTGCAGATGTGATTTCATCCAAAACAGGCTCTTTTAACTTTTCGACAGCTGGCTCTTGACTCTCTCTGTATTGCTGAAATGTTACTTAAGGTTAAAGTTTATTTGATTGATAGTATAAATATCAAAAGGGTAATTGTAACAATTTCAAAAGGTGAATTATAATGAATAAATAGCCGGGTCATAATGAGACAATGAGGTTTATCATACATTAAATTAAACAACTTCATGAGTACACTATTTACCAAGCAAACCACATTAATATTTTATAATATTCTTTACAATATTCTTTATATTATACGCAATCACTCATCACTTAGTTCCAACCAAAAGATAACCATAAATAATCATTAAACAATACCATAACTATATTTATCTTTTAATATTAATCGTACCTTGTAGGTCCCACATGATTCGAAAAACCGAAGATGAATATCACTCGCTCGATTCTCACTAACAACCGAAAAAGCCCGATGCTTTCCCGGCCCGAGATTTCCCTTTCCTGAAAATAATCCCAGACCGAACGCAACAGCGCTGGCCGACGCCCTAGGAACCTACAGTTTTGCAAAGGTTAGGAATGAGCAAAAGTAAATACGGAAAAAAAAAATAAAGGGATAAATGGATGATGGATGAGTAGTTTATGTAATTTGATTGGATTGCAAGTTGGTACTTGTACTGTTGGTTTGAATGAGGACCGAATTGCAATCTAATTAAAGTACAGGGGCAAACCGTGCAATTATCCCTTTATAATCAGTCAACACGAATAGATACCGAAAAATAAAACGTCACATCATAAATACTAAAACAAAGAGCTTCTCCCCAATCACACATAATTTCATCACAGCTACATAAATACATATCAACCATTGAATTTCGTTTTTTCCCCACTGAATTTCAATTTTTCCCAACTGAATTTCAGTTATTTCCCACTGAAATTTGGTTACAATTACCAACCTGTGTGGCCTTTATAGGATAAACATCAGGATGATACTCCTCCCCAAAAATCCCTGGAAATCTCTGCCTAACTCTGAGCGCCAGCCTGTACAGCTCTTCCTCCCCCAATCCTAAAAGTTCCCCGCCCTTTTCCCGGCCTTTCCAGGGCGATTCCCACCCTTTCATCCACTCCAGGATCCCGCGGGAATCTGTGGGGTTCTCTTTGAGAAGGGATTGGAGTCTGAGGGAGAGTCGGTCGAGCTCTTTGATTCTTTTCTTGGTCGGCGCGCGGGTCCCGTGCCTCGCCTGGAAGTAAAATAATAGATTAGTATCTTCTGTATATACTATTGCTATCTTTTAATATTGATGTAATATTTTTATTACAAACATGATATATAGCATAATCAGAAAGCATAATGGCAGAATGATAATATCTATAGTGTAACTGTTATTTTTAATTAATAGATTCAGTTATACTATTAACGTTATTAATCTTGTCATGATTTTGTTATGTTTTTTATCATGTTTTTTTATTGTGATAACGTCATGTTGGTCTATTGCATTTCTTCATTAGTATAAAAAATGATTAAATAATAACTAATATATAATCATAAAACTGATGTAATGTCCAATGAAGCGAAGGGATTTAGTGGGGAATTTACATAAAATTTCAGTCGGGACTTTGTATTGAACTTTGGTTTATTTGAGAGCTTTTTGTAATTGGATCTCTTTCTGTAAAATTAATAAATTATGGGAAATTTACAAAAAAGACCCTGCATTATTGGAAAATTGCAAGAAAAGGCCCTCTATTCTTCAAAATTTTTAAATATTGATATTGAATTTTTGAAGAATAAAGGAGAGCTTGAATTTTGCCAATTTTTACGATTTTCAATAACGCAGGGGCTTTTTTGCGATTTCTAAATTATGCAGGGGCTTTTGCAAATTGCCTGTAACTTATTTATAATTACTTACTACAAGGTTTAAGTGGATTGCTTCACAACCGTCTGGAATTGCAGAAGCGAATGAAGCAGAATTACTGGTACCTCTAGACGCTTCATATCTGCAATAAATTATAGAAATATGAGTTAATTTTTTAGAATAGTACCTTGAAAGAGTTAAATTAGACATGAACTGAACTTGTATGTTTGTTCAATATGGTTCGTAAATTATTTTTAGATCAATTATGCTTTTGAACTTTTGTGTTTTGTTGCAGTTGTTGTTTTTAGCTCAATTGGGCCTTTGAACTTTTCGATTTAGTATCAATTCATGATTCTATTGTGAAAATAAGAGTAATCATATCCAGTTCCGCGTCAATTAACCTTCAAATGTGCAATTTTTTTCTTAAAAAAGGCACAACTTAGGGTTGATTGAGCAATTAAGCAACAAACAGAGAAAGTAAAAGCTGATTTGAGCACATAAGATCCAACTGAAGCAATACTAAAATCTGGTGCACGAGAAAACTCAGCTTTAATCTTCTTTGTGTGCAATTATAGAGCACAAAATGTTTTAATAACTCCCACAAAAATCACGATATAAACATCCAGTGAATCTCGCACAAACTATAGAAAAATATAAGTCGGTTTAGGCGATAAATCATCCATTTGTCCCCCGCTCATTTCAATCAATCCTACAACGAGAGAGATAAGAGGGAGACCTGGTAACGGTGGAGAGGTGACGGCGAACGTCGAAGGACTCGGCGGCGGCGGCAGAGAACAGAGGGAGAAGGGAGGCGCAGAGGAGGAGAAGTAGAGAGCGGAGAGCGATCTTCATTTGTTTGCTTTACTTCGAGACGGAGGTGAGAATGAGAATGAGAATGAGAATGAGAGTCGAATTTGTAATTGTCACCTTCTGCTTTGGGCTTTATTTCTAAAACCGATTCTAAAATTAAGACGGCTTTTAACAAGCCGGATTGGGGAGGATTCATTATAATCCCACCAGGTTTTATTATACTGATATGAAAGAGAATAATTGGTGAAGAAAGGAATGGGATTGCCGAAGTGGTAACACGCAGGCACTGAATGTGTGTTAAATACATTAAGCAATTATTATTCAAACAAATCATTATGGGATCATTTGATTTGTGTACGATATGTGCACTTAGCTTTTTTCATTTTTTTTTTTCAGAACAGACTACATAAATATTTTTCTCAATAATAATTAACACAGTTAATTTTCTACTTTAATTACTTGAAATTTTTTAAAAAGAATTCTTCGTTATTTTTTTAAGTTTTTTTAATGAAGTTTAAGAAATATTATTTCAAATAAAATATTAAAGAGAAAATGTTACTTAACTTTAAAATATTATTTTAAATAATCTAATGAGAGAGAACAATATTAATTAATATTTTTAAAATATTTTATAAATGATTAAACTATTAAAAATAACGGTATTAACTTTAATAACAGTAGAGATGTTTTACAATCTTAACAATAATAATTCAGGGGCTTCTTACAATTAGTTTCCCATGAATTTTTGAAATATTAAGCAAAGTTAGGGGTTTCCGAAAACTTTTCCAAAACGAAAATGAAAAGTCTTTGCTCCGAGACTTTTTTTTTGAACTGACCAAAAAAATAAGATTAATTAAGAAAATAGTTAAGTTTTCAAATTATTTATGAAACTAGTCGTTTTGCTCTATCATTGGACAAAACAGGTAATTTTTTATTTTCCGCAAAAATTGAAAAAATACAGTTTCGCCTCATTTTTTTTTTTGTCAGTTTCGCCCAGTCATGAGGCGAAATTAGCTTAATTCAGTGGAAAAAATGAGAGATAGATGTTTTGCTCCACTACTGTAGTTTCGCCTCGTCATGGGGTGAAATATTATTTTTTTAGCTTAATTCGGTAAGAAATATGAGAGAACAGATGTTTTGGCCAGCTGCTGATTTCTTAATTAATTTTTTTTTTCTGAGTCTTGCTCTGGTCTTTCAGCAACAAACAACGGTCAACGAAGGTAACAAATTCGCTTCCCTCTCTCGCTCGAGGAGCATAACAATGGAGATCACTGCTCCGTCTCTTCTTCTCCTCTGCATCTCCCTTCTAGTTCTCCCTCTATTCTCTGCTGCCGCCGAGCTCTTTGACGTTCGCCAACACCTCTCCACCGTTACCAGGTCTCTCTATCTCTCGTTGTTGAAATGAACTGGTTACAAACGGATGATTTATCACTTAAACCCACTTGACATTTTTCTGTAGTTTGTGTAGAGTCGCTTTGATGTTTGAATCCTGATAGGTTTGGTAATCATGCAAGCACTTCGTGCTGTATAATTGGGTACAGTGAAGTGTGGAATTTAATTTGTTTTTGTAATTAAGTGTGAAATTTTGTTCAAATGCCCAATTGAACTAAAACCAGACAAGTGCTACAAAAGACAAAAATTTCAGAAGCACAATTGATCGAAAAATCAATTCCACTACTCTCAAATTTATTACAGATATGACGCATCTAGAGGTACCCGTAATGCTGCTTCCTTCTCTTCTCCTATACCAGACGGATGTGAACCAATCCACTTAAACCTTGTAGTAAGCAATTTTAAATAAACTATTAAGTTGATATAAAGAGATCCAATTACAAAAATTCTCAAATTAACCAAAGTTCAATACAAAGAATGAAGAAAAACCTAGAAATTTGAGTTCAATTTTACGATTCTGCATTATTTAATATCTTTTTTTACTACAAGTCAAGGCACGGGACCCGCTTGCCGACCAAGAAAAGAATGAAGGAACTCGACCGACTCTCCCTCAGACTCCAAATCCTTCTCAAAGAGAAACCCACAGATTCCTGCGGGATCCCGGAGTGGATGAAAGGGTGGGAATCGCCTTGGAAAGGCCGGGAAAAGGGCGGGGAACTTCTAGGATTGGGCGAAGAAGAGCTGTACAGGCTGGCGCTCAGAGTGAGAGAGAGATTTGCGGGGATTTTTGGGGAGGAATATCATCCTGATGTATATCCTATTAAGGCCACACAGGTTAGTTAGAGGAAATTTAATGGAAAGAAAAAAAGGAAATCTAGTGGTGTGTATGAAGTTATGATGAAATTTTGTATATTTGGGGAGCAGCTTTTTGTTTCATTGATCATGATTATGATTATGAATTATAATGTTATATTTATTTTTTATTTCTACATATCTATTTCAGTTTTTTAGAAAATGTAGGTTCCTAGGGCATCAGTAAGTGCAATGGCGTTTGGTTTAGGGTTATTTTCTAGAAAAGGAAATATTGGGCCGGGAAAAAACCGAGCTTTTTCCGTAATTAGTGAGAATCGCGCGATTGATATTCATCTTCGGTTTTTTGAATCATGTAAGACGTACAAGGTAATCATAATTAGCCTTTTGATATTTATACTAGCAATATATTAAAGTTCAGCATTACATTACATAACATTTCAGGAGTACAAAAAAAGTCAAAAACCAGCTGTCGAAAAGTCGAAAGAGCCGATTTTGGATGAAATCACATCTGCACTATTTTTGAGACACAGACTTAATTTCTCGCTGTGGTTCCTTTGTAAACAGGTATTCTCATTTCTTTCATTTATTCATTTAAAATAATATATAATATATTTATTTATTTATTTTATTTTAAGAAATTGTGATGGTTGGTTTTTTTAGGAGGCATCGTTGTTGGATGTAACTGACCAAGCTTGTGGCCTTTTCAACCAAACTGAGGTATTTCAAATGTCTCATTCTTATCTTTAATTTCTTATTCATTCAATTAAGCAAGTTAACTCGTTCGGTGCTTAATTATGCACTGTAGCATCAATTTAGCCCAAATCAACTTATTTACTCCTTAAATACCCTATTATCCATCAAATAAGCCTCAATTCAACTCAATTTAGACTACCTCAATTTGTGCTATTCAAGTATTCAGCCCAATTTGTAATCACTGGTGTTTCATAAAGATGGATTTGACATTTTAAAGTTTTGTTTTTTGTTCAGATTGAATTGCTTGAATGGACAGATGATTTGGAGGTTTTCATACTGAAAGGCTACGGTAAATCGATAAATTACCGCATGGGCGTACCACTGCTCAAAGATATTTTTCTATCGATGGAACAAGCAATCATTACAAAACAAGGTACTTACAAAACTCTCTATTTTTCTTATTTCTTCATAAATCAGAGCCAGCTAAGTCAATGGTTAGTGTTTCAATTTTTTGGAGCATAAACATGCATCTTCTTGGGTATTTCTTTCAATATATTTGGCCAAGTTATAATGATTGGTTAAGCTTCTATTGAGCTATTAGCCTCAGTAATGCAACTTAATCACAAAAGAGGAAAAACAGTATGTACGCAAGTACAGATATGCATATACGTGTTCAATCATCATTATTTATGTATATATTTTTTCAAACAGAAAAGAAGCCAGGCTGGATGTTTGAAAGAGCAAGGCTCCGTTTCGCACACGCAGAAACAATCGTGCCTTTCAGTTGTCTGCTCGGCCTCTTTCTCGATGGATCCGGTAAAACATTTTTCACTTTTTGAGGGGTATATATGAAATTATCCAACCATATACTTATTTTTTTTATGATTTAGAGTTTGAGAAGATTCAGAGAGAAGAGAAGCTGAGCGTGCCGCCTAAGCCGCCTCAAAAGAGAAATTGGAAGGGCAGTTTTGTCGCTCCTTTTGCTGGAAATAATATGTTGGTTTTGTACCAATGTGGGGCCAAATCAGGGAAAAACGCATCGTATTTCGTGCAAGTGCTTCACAACGAAGTACCGGTTCCATTGCCGGTACGATCATGACCATATTTATCATGAATTTTCAATTATAAAATCATAAATTTGTCTAAAATGCTCAATACTCTTTTGGGTACGATCGTAAATTTATCTTAAATGGCCAATCATTCATTTGGTACGATCATAGGTTTATCTTAAATGTTCAAATGTTCATTTGGTCCGTTTCATACCGATAAGTTTATGATCTCAAACCCTAAACCCTAAACCCTAAACCAACTACACGGGTACTTTTGTATGTATTTAACTTTTATTTTTTTATATGCTATATAATACATTACTTATCAATTTTCTTCTTGTTTTTACTTTCACTCATGATATTTGTATATTATAATTTTGATTGTGCCTAATTTATTTCCTTCTCATTTTCTTATTCTCTTTGCGCAGGCTTGTGGAAACTCCGATTTCTGTCCTTTCGAGGATTTTAAGGTACATATTCATTTCTGTTTTGTAATTCCATTATATATCAATGTGGAAATACTCAACTAACTTGAAGTTTATTATTAATTATTTATTCAGGAATCGGTTGTTGAGCCGCATTTAAAGCATGAGTTTGATATCATATGTGCGATTAAAGAGGCAGTGCAAGATCCTATTGTAGAGGTACCAAAACCCTCTTGTTCTGCCATGTGTAAATTTCGGAATTTTATTGGTGGATTTCTCTTATTGAGTGGATCGAATGCAGGACTTGAGCAGAAGGATGCAGAGCTGTGATACACATTAGTTTTATTGAATAGATAAATTCAAACGCGACCAATTTTGATAGATTTTTCATTCAATTTTGATGAGTTTTTGTTATTAGTATGTAGAGTCTGATTTGGTCGATATAAACATGTCTTGATAATTAGTGTTGGTTCAGCCGGAGTTTTGTTGTAGAATGAAGTGAACTGTGTACAGTGTATTATGCATTTTTTTTTCTTTGTTTCTAGTTGATTAATTTAATTTCATGAGTAAATACGATATGTTTATTATTTGAAAGGGTATATTTGACATTTGATAGTTACTTTCATTTATGTAAATGTAAAAATTCAAAAACATATAAATTACTTTTACACTTATATGGGTAATTTTTAGCCCTCTCCAAATTTCCTTAGAGAAATTTATTCCTAGTTTTTGAACTATAAACATGATATTTTTGAATTTTTACATGGGTATAAAATAAATCCGGCGAGGGTATCTTGGTCCAAAAAAGTTTATTTGCTGAAATGGTTAAGTTTAACCCCACCCCATAGAGGGGTAAGAAAACTCAAACTACTTTACATGAGGTTCTTGAAGAAACGATAAAAGTTGGCAAGGTTTTGGTAACATTCATAAAATTTACGTTTTTTTTTTTGAATTCCCTGTTCAACACTCACCCAAAGCTTGTCTTTTCTGAAAGGTAATAGTACTGGCGTGGATTCCGACAAACTTGGTATCCTCAAACACCTCTTCATCATCCCCGGTGGTTTCCTCGTCGGCCACCTCCTCGTCGCTGAACTCGACGGAATAAACCGAGGTATGATTGCCGGGCGAACTCTCGCCCTCGCCGGTCTCGATTGTCGCGCAGGCATGCCACTTGGCCGCGTGGCCGGTCAGCGACTGCGCTTGGTGCGTGATTTTAGCCGCGCTGCGCAGGATCATGAGAAGCCCTGCTATTAGAACGATGGAGAATAGCTGTGGGAAAAGAAAAGAGAAATGTGTTATGTATCAAATTCCCCTAAGTTTGAGACTTTCAAATATACGGCCCAAGCCCAACCAGCACCAGCACATGAATTAATTGATTTTTTTTTTAATATACCATTTTTTTCAAAATAAACCATAAAATACTACTGTTTTCAAAATAATGGGGTATGTATCATTTCGTGGCGGAACAGATTTTGTTCCGCCACTAGTAGTGGCGGAACATGTGGATTTTATAATTTTTCAAAAACGGGATTAATGAGTGAAAAAAACGTGTTCCGCCAATGCCAATGGCGGAACAGGGGAAAAATTTATATGTTCCGCCACTTCCACTGACGGAATAGAAAAAAAATTATTTTTTGCTCAGGAAAAAAAAAATTTCGGTAGTGGCGGAACACTATTCACTTACATTAATTAATTGTGTTTAGTCAGTCAAATGAGAAATTTTTGAAAAAACTGAAAATTCGCATGTTCCGCGACTAGTAGTGCCGCCACTGATAGTGACGGAAATAGTAGATACCATATTATTTTGAAAGTAGTGATATTTACCGGTTTACTTTTGATGAAAATGGTATAAACAAAAAAAAATCGAATTAATTATCCACATCAGACCCACTCCAAACTCCAAACAGCCCAACCATCGTCCCAATCCGCCTCACTCACGGCGGAGCTCCCTTCTCTCCTCCTTCCGGCGATCAACTCCCCCCCTCTCTCTATCCCCAATGGCCGGCCGGCGGGGACCGCACGTCCTCGACCTCGACCAATCCCGCGCCCCTCTTCTCGGCCGCGCCCCTCCTCCTCCTCCCAACGACCCTTACCTCCGTCACCACCACCTCCCTCCGCCTCATCATTCCACCGGATCGATATCCGCGTTAGAAGACCGCCTGGCCGCAATCGACCGTGAGATCCACTCGCTGCTCGTCGACAACCAGCGCCTAGCCGCGGTGCACGTGGCGCTCCGCCAGGAGCTACTAAAATCCCAACACGAGCTGCGCGTGTCGGCCGCCACGGCGTCGGGAGTGCGGGCGGATAAGGAGGCGGAGCTGAGGGAGGTGATGGAGCGGGCGATGCACGCGGAGGCGGCGGCGAGGCAGGTGGACGGGGTTAAGATGGAGATTGTTAGGGTTTGTGAGGATGTGAAGAAGCTGACGGCGGTGAGAGACGAGATGGTCGAGAGGTTGGTGGGGATGAGAGGGGAGTTGGGCAGGATGAAAGCTGAGAATGGGAGGATGGAGATGGTCGGAAAGGAGATTGACGCCATGCAAAGAGAGATTCAGAAAGGAAGGTATGTGAAGGATGGAAATAGTAAGATTTATTTATGAGGAAATGTTCAATCGATTAATGAAATTGATTTGTAGGGCGGCGATTGAGTTTGAGAAGAAGGCTCATGCGGAAAATTTGGAACAGAGTAAGCAGATGGAGAGCAACATGGTATCGATGGCTCGTGAGATTGAAAAATTACGTTCTGAACTTGGTAATGTTGGGAAGAAAATTGTTGCAGCCAATGCAACTAATCCTGGTATTTATTTTGATCATTTTAATTTATTTTGGTGTTTTAATGAGGTAATATATATTGGTTTAACTGTTTTAATTGTTGGGTTTTGAAGGATATGCTGGAGCGTATGGAAATTCTGCTGAGGTTAATTATGGAGGCGTTTCGCATGCTGATGCTTATCATCAGGTTATTTGTTTATTTTATTTTATTTTTACTTTTGTGCGTTTTTTTCAAAAGGGGTAGATTACGAGTAAAACTGTGTTTTGTAGGTAAGTTTTCGTATATAAGTTAATTTTTCAAAAAGCAACCGGTATTATACTTATTTCTCTGAATAATCTGGTTTGATTTCAGATCCCGTCTTAGATACAAAAATGGGATTTGAAATTCTGCCTTAGGTTTTATACAGTCTTTTTAATGTTTTATACAGTCTTTTTAATGTTTTTAACATGTTAATCATGAAGTCAATTTTAAATCCTTTTTCTTTTATCTGAGATGAGATTTGATAATCCGAATTGGGTTAGTGAGAGAAATAAGTTGAGAATCAAGTTATTTTCAGTATTTGAAATTTAGAGGGTTAGATATAAGAACTTGTCTTTTCTTAATCAATATCATGTTGAACAGGAATGAAAATCGAACAATATTTATTCTAATTCTTTATTGTTTATTGTTTATTTCAGGCTCAGGTTCAAAATGCGGCAGCAACTATAACACAACCTCCTACAGCATATAATACGCAGCAGATTCATCCTCAAAGATGAATATTTATAAATGATTTCTTCTTGTAATATTAGCATGTAATTTATCAAGAATCAGAATGTATTGTTTATATCTTTTAGGATGGTTTCTTTTTTTTTAATTTGAAATTTTAAGACACTATAAAGCTAACTAGACTTTCAAGATATATTAGCACAAAACAACAAAATTTAGCATTTAAAACCTCGTTTGCTATTGTTGAGATAATGAGATATGCTCTTTTTTTGTGAGAGAGAAAGAAAAATTATTAAATTGATGCATATTGGGATTGAAGTCACAACATCTTGTTTCTCAAGTGAGATAATCTACCATTAGGTTATGAAATTATTTGCAATTTTTTTTTCTTTCAAAACCATGTATTAGAAAACAATTTGTTAAATTTTTTTGGGGTAAAAATCATAAATTTTATTTTTTTGCTTTATTCTATGTTAATTATAACCGGTTCAAATAAAATTTAGCAAGAAACATTTATTTAATTTTGTTTAATTAATTAGTATATTCATGTATCTTATAATACAATTATTTTAAAGTATTATAAAATATATAAATTTGGCTCCTCAATGTCCTCATGTACAGAACTTTACAAGATCAAACACCGATTTATAAAACTTTCTGAAATCAAATCAAACATTGAATTATATAATTTTACAAAATCAAACATGGAGTTTTGTTTCAAATCATGTAAATTCAAATACAATCCAACGAAGATGAATCCCCTCAAATAATCAAATCAAATCAACATTCAAACCAAAAATGAATTGCGTGTTTAACATCTCTCCCTACACCCGTGCCACGCTCAAACTCTCCATCCAAACCAAAACCGACTCTAATCAATCCACCCCAAATCAATTACTCAACAAAGAAAACCTTCTCTTCTCCTCTCCCCACTCTCTCTCGCCGCCGTCTCCTCATCACAACACAAACCTCTCTTCTTCCTCTCCACTTCTCTCCTCTCTCGCTCGCCGCCATGGGTCGAAAAGACGACGCAAAACCCTCCAAAACCTCCTCCTCATCCTCCGCCGCAGGCGGAAAACCCGCGCCAAAGCTCTCCGTCTCCGCCATGCTCGCCTCCATGGACACCACCGCTTCCAAGCCCACCAAGCAGACCAAACCCTCATCCTCGAAGCCCAAGTCCAAGCCCAAATCCTCGGCTCCTTCTGCTTACATGGGCGACATCGATCTGCCGCCTTCTTCCGACGAAGAGGAAGACGTCGCCCCCCATCCCTCATCCAAGGAGTCTCGTGCGGAGAAACCTGATCTGTCGACCCTCGGAATTCCGTCGGACAAGGAGCTGAGGAAGAGGGAGAAGAAGCAGCAGGAGGCCGCACGGGCGGCTGACGTGGCGAGGCAGGAGGCCTTGAGGGACGACAAGGACGCGTTCACTGTGGTTATTGGGTCGCGCGTGGCTTCGCAGGAGGATGATGAAGGTGGAGTGAATTCGTCCATGGATAATGTGAAGGATATAGTTGTGGAGAATTTTTCGGTTGCGGCTAGAGGTAAAGAGCTGTTTAAGAACGCGTCGGTACGGATCACGCATGGGAAGCGGTACGGATTGGTGGGACCCAACGGTAAGGGCAAGTCCACACTGCTCAAATTGCTCGCCTGGCGTAAGGTACTGTTTGTATTTGATATTGGTCCATTTAAATTTTTACACAAGAGAATTAGATTAGCATAAGACAATTTAATCTTATTTCCATTAAGAATTGGCTAGGTTCGGAATACAGTAATGATTATGAGGAAATTGTACATATTTTTTAGACTTATTTAGTTTAAACAAAAAAAATCCGATAGAACAATTTCCAAAAATCCAAAAATTGAGATGATCGTATGGAATTGCAATCCCTTGTTATATACACAATTCGGATCTACTAATCCAAGTATCTAATAAGTATATTAAATAAATAAATAATATTTTTAGATGAACTATTTATTGAAATTAAAAAATAAGTAAGATAATCACTGAAAATTGATTTGCCATGATTTTTTTCTTTTTTTCCTAGGTCCCTGTTCCACGCAACATAGACGTTCTACTCGTCGAGCAAGAAATAGTCGGAGACGACCGATCCGCCTTACAAGCCGTAATTTCCGCCAACGAAGAGCTCATAAAACTCCGCGAAGAGGCCAAAACTCTCTCCGAAGCCGACAACGAAGAAAACGGAGACCAACTCTCGGAAATCTACGAAAAGCTCCAAATTCTCGGCTCGGACGCGGCCGAAGCCCAAGCTTCGAAGATTCTAGCGGGTTTAGGGTTTAGTAAGGAGATGCAAGCCCGGCCCACCAAGTCGTTTAGCGGCGGTTGGAGGATGCGAATTTCATTGGCTCGCGCGCTTTTCATGCAACCAACTTTGTTGTTGCTTGACGAGCCGACGAATCATTTGGATTTGCGAGCGGTTTTGTGGTTGGAAGAGTATCTTTGTCAGTGGAAGAAAACCCTAATTGTTGTTTCTCACGATCGGGATTTCTTGAATACGGTTTGCACGGAGATTATTCATTTACACGAGTTTAAGCTCCACGTTTACCGAGGCAATTTCGACGATTTTGAGACGGGCTACGAGCAAAAACGAAGAGAGATGAACAAAAAATACGAGACCTTCGAAAAGCAAATGAAGGCGGCTAAGAAAACGGGAAGCAAGGCTCAACAAGACAAAGTCAAAGACCACGCGAGATCCAAAGCGGCCAAAGAAGCGGCGAAAAGCAAAGGCAAAGGAAAGGCTTCGAAAGCCGACGAGGACGACCAAGCTCTGCCCGAAATTCCGCAAAAATGGAGGGACTATAGCGTCGAATTCCACTTCCCCGAACCGACCGAACTCACTCCCCCACTTTTGCAGTTGATCGAAGTAGGGTTTGGTTACCCTAATCGGCCCGATTTTAAACTCTCGGATGTTGATGTGGGAATCGATATGGGGACACGTGTCGCGATTGTAGGCCCCAACGGGGCGGGAAAGTCAACTCTTTTAAATTTACTCGCCGGCGATTTGGTCCCCACAGAAGGAGAGATGAGGCGGAGTCAGAAATTGAGAATCGGAAGATATTCGCAACATTTCGTCGATCTTTTAACAATGGAAGAAACCCCCGTTTCATATTTACTACGTTTGCATCCGGACCAAGAAGGGATGAGCAAAACGGAAGCCGTACGAGCGAAATTGGGGAAATTCGGTCTCCCAAGCCACAACCATTTAACCCCGATCGTAAAATTATCGGGCGGGCAAAAAGCTCGAGTTGTTTTCACCTCAATTTCCATGTCAAAACCGCATATTTTACTATTGGATGAGCCGACAAATCATTTGGACATGCAAAGTATCGACGCGTTGGCGGAGGCGTTGGAGGAGTTCACGGGAGGGGTGGTTTTGGTGAGTCACGATTCGAGGTTGATTTCTAGGGTTTGTGAAGATGAGGAAAAAAGCGAGATTTGGGTGGTGGAAGATGGGACGGTGAGTAAGTTTCCAGGGAGTTTTGACGATTACAAGGATGAGTTGTTGAAGGAGATTAAAGCTGAGGTGGCGGAGTGAGGATGGTGGTAATGTTTTAATGATTATTGGATTGTTTTATAGTAATAAGATGGGTTTAGGGTTTGAATGGGTTTCTTTTTTGTGTTGTTGTTGTTGTTATGTTTATTAATTAATTATGGAGTGAGACGATTTTTGGTAGGACTTTTGAAGTCCAGAGAGGGAGGATTTAGTTTGTGTGTTGCTGAGTTTGTAATTTAAAGATTGAACAGTACGGTATGATAACTGAGGTTTTGTTCAGTGATTTTTTTTTCTTGTGTGATGGGTCACTTTTAGTAATTTTGAGTCTTTTGACTTAATTGAGGTTTTTTGGCTCTGATGATCTGTGTACAATTGATATGTTCTTGGGTTAAGGTTTTCTTTTCTGCTCATTTAACTCTGTACCAATCCTATATGTTCTGGTACCAAATTTTTTTTCTTTTCAATGATATTTAGCATTACTAGTTGAATATCCAAAATGCTTAGTAAATGAATTTCTCTTTCGACAAAACAACCTGATTTATTTCTTAGAGTAGCCCCTTGATCTGCATAGTTGTGATAGACTGATAGTTTTTGGAATTACTTTTCTCAAGAAATTTGCAGAAAGCCCCTATATTATGCCAAAACTGCAAAAAAGACCGTTCGTTATTAAAAATTGCAACCCACTACATTATTGCCGAAATTCTGAAAAACTATCTACCGTTGGTTAAAAGTTAACACCGTTGGTGATTATAGTGAGAAACTAACAATGTTAGCTTTTAACCAACAGTAATGAATTGTTTTTGTAATTTTGGCAGTAATGCAAGGTCTCTCGTTGCAGTTCTCAATTGTGTCAGATCTCTTTTGCAAATTTGGCATAATGTAGGGTTTTTGCTGCAAATTTCCATTTTTTCTGTTCTGATTCGATTTAAACTCTTATCATTGGTTAAAAAAATATTTGAACTCTATAATTGCATATAATTATTAGTATCATATTTGGAGTATTTGTTTAATATTTGCATATTTCATCAGAAGCGATAAATAAACATATTAAGAACTAATTGTCTTGTGTCGGTTTATATGTACTCGTCTCTATAAGCAGGTTCATTTCGAGATCGACAAACCGAAATACTTATCAAAATGCAAGGATTATGTGCTGAATCACTTATTGTTCTTTTTAAACTGACATACTCTTTTAGATAATAGAATTGGGATGATAGAATTGAGCGATGATAGGTATTAAGGTTATCAAAATTGCACCAGTAACCATAATTGAAATAATCTTGTGTGGCACCCTCTGCTTTAGGTATTAAGGTTACGTGAGAAGAGGCAAAATCCCCAAGTCCATCCGGTGCATTATTATTTGCTACTAGGGTTCTTGCAAATAGTCTCATGGGCATAATTTAATGAAAGAATAATGGCCATGTCTCCCGATCAAAGATGATCCCTCAGGCCTTGGCTTCAAAAAAGAAGAATCTAACTTGAGATATGAGAGATAATGAGTTTAAACCACATATACATCAATTAAATAATTTTCTTTTCTTTCATACAATTTTTTCTTATTCGAGAACTTAAAAAAAAACATGAGTAACCTTTTTAACGCATTCTTTCAAGGTCCACTTTCATTGACTATATCTTATTGGAGCAAATGGATGTAGTAATTTCTTTTCATTAAAAAATAAATAATTTTTTTTTTCTTTAAAAAATTATAATTCTTAGTGAAATATTTTATTTCTCTTGTTAAAATCATCAAATATAAATTTGTTGGAATTTTCTCTTTATTTTGAGTTCCATATTGTTATGGTTCTAATTTAATTATTTTCTTGCTAAAATATGTGAATAAAGACTATATAAAAGAACAAGTAAAAAAATGATATGCTCATTAAGTTATATCTTATACCTTATTTTTCATCTCCTTTTAAGCATTCTCAAGAGACCTATCGTCAATTTTATCTCAGCCGTTAGATCAATTTTTTTTTCAAATCTTAGTATTTCATTTAAATTATTACCATAATATCACATGGTCAGTTAGATTAATATTTTGTGTTATATCTCCAATTACGTGAGAACTATCATATAAATTTGTTGTAATTTTCTCTTTATTTTGAGTTCCATATTGTTATGGTTCCAATTTTTTTTTCCGCTAAATATATGAATATAGACTATATAGATGAAATGAAGATGTGCAAAGATGATATTCTCATTAACTCATTCCTTATAACTTATTTTTCATCTCTCTTTGAGCATTCTCAAGAGACCTATTGTCAATATTATATCGGCCGTTGGATCAAAGTTTTTTGAAATCTTAACTTTTTATTTAAATTATTACCACAATATCACATGTACCAATAGTTAATGAAGAGTTTACTCATTAAAATATAAATAATTTTTCTTTTCTTCTTTAAAAAATTATAATTCTTAAGGAAATATTTTATTTCTCATGTTAAAATCAACAAATATAAATTTGTTGGAATTTTCTTTTTATTTTGAGTTCCATATTGTTACGGTTCCAAAAAAACATTCGCTAAAATTCGCTAAAATATGTGAATATAGACTATATAAATGAAGATTTACAAAAATGATATGCTCATTAATTTATACCTTATATCCTATTTTTGATCTCTTTTTGAGCATTTTCAAGAGACCTATTTGAAATCTTAGCTTTTCATTTAAATTATTATCACAATATCACATAATGACATATTGTTATGATTCCAATTTCATTTTTTCTTGATAAAATATATGAATATAAACTATTTAAAAGAACATGTAATGAAATGATAAACTCATTTACTCTTATCATATTCTTTTACCCATCTGTAAATATTCTCAAGAGAACTATTATCAATTTTCTCTTCACCGTCGAATGAAAAAATTGTTCAAATATTAGGTTTTAATTTAAATTATTATCATAATATCACATAATTAGTTAGATTAATGTTCAGTGTTATATCTCTGTTATGTGAGAACTATCATCTCAAACAAAATTTCAGAATATTGAAAATTATATTATATTACTTAATGTATTAAGGGTTTTATAATAATATATGTGTAATCCATACAATTTTAACATCTAAAAAAATAAGAAAAATAGTTGTGACAAATATTTTTGAAGATCTATAATTTAATCTCATGCAACTAAAATCTTTGAAATAAATTATCTTGCATTTTTTTTGTCTTATTCAACTAAACCTGATTAATACTTATTTATTTTTCTAATATAATATGTCAAAACATAATGACATAAGAAAATCAAAGACAACAATTTTGAATTCTCATATATTATTATGTACTATAGATTCACAAACTTTAATTTTGAATTTTCATAATTGTAAGTTATACGTTATTAGACTGAAATAACTATTAAAATTGAAATACTCGAGTCGAAGCGCGAGCATTATCCTAGTTATATTAAAGATTTCCTCCATTAAATTTAGCCAAAATTGTTTAAAAAATTCACCATTGTAACCATCGGGACCAGGAGACTTGTTATGTTTCCAATTCTTAATCACCTCATCAAATTCCTCTATTCTAAATGGATCATTTAGAAAATTTAGAATTGTGGGATTGATAATATAGATTTTCAGTAAGTCGAAATCTGGTTCATTATTGGATTTTTGAGATTGTCCCTATGAGACTTTTATAAAATTGAAACAGGATTTCGGATTTGTCTTTATGATCTGATTTTTTCTCATTAGAAACTGGATCAATTAAATTGAGAGAGACGAGTTGGAGTAGATGGGTTTAGTAGGTAAGTGGACCAATTTTGTCTCAAAATTTAAAGGCCTAAATCAAGGAATTAATAGGAATACCAGGCCTCTTTATTTTATGAACCCCCATTTAAGGCCTATTAATAATCAGTAGTCACCAGGTCCAGTTCTCTCTAATTACAACTTTCCGTTGCATAACACACTACTCTGTGTAGCAGGCCCAGCGCATTATTTGAGTTGAACCGTTTTACAATAATCCCCAACAATTGTTCTGTATAAACCAGAATTTATCAAAAATCTTAAAAATAAATAAAATGATGAAATGGAATTCACTGAATGCTTGTTTATTGTAAAAGGGAATTAACTGAAATGGAATTCATTGAAATGAAAATTAGATATTTTATCCTTATTCTTTGGTAACAAAATTCAGGGAAAAAAATTTGAAGTATCTGGTTTCAAATTTTTTGGAGAGATGCATAGTTGTAATTTAATTTCTCTTGTAATGAATATTTTGTAAAGTTTCTGAAATTTGAGTATATATGCCGAGCCTTATAACTTGTATGATTTTAGTCGTTATTTTGTCAAATTAAGTACACCATCCAGTATTCTAAATTTTATTACTCCCAAATTTCTGAACTGATATAAAACCAAATTTAATAATTCACTGATATCAAATGTACCATTTTTTATGTATTTCCTCACAAAACGAAATATTAAATAAATTACACATTGTGAATTATTCAAAAACAAAATTACACATTGTGATTCTGTGAAAATTGAAAATTTTCTATGCAAGCACTTGTAGTCATAAATTTCAAAACATTTTGTGAGAATACTACAATTGCCTAGATGAAAAATATGTTTGCTAGTTTGCCAGAAGTTTTGCTGAAGCAAATGTTTTGCTTGGTTAGAGTTCTAAAAACTTAATTTCATTTGGTAGTTGTATTAAAAAAAAAATTTAACCAAAATGTTTCAAAATGTCCAAATCATTCCATGATCTGAGTTAATCAAAATCATATTGTAAAAAACGGTGTACTAAATCAATATTGACAAATGCAAAACATTATTGTTTCACTAGATCCGGAGAAACAACCAAATCTAAACTCAAAAAACATATATATTGGATTGCTCATTTTTTAATTAAACCATAACAAACATACATATTAAAAGATAAAATTTCTGCCTGTTTACTCAAAACAGGGCATAACTAAACAAACCTTTTTTATTTTTAAACAATAATTATGGTGAAACCGAAACATCAAATACTTTCTTCAGTGATAATGTATTAACTAAAATATCATTTCTACCAATTTTTTTTCTATTTTCTCTGCCAACTTCTTAAAAAAGAGAAAATTGGTTTGAGGAGAGCTTTACAATAAATCAACTTTTCATCATACCTAACATATGAAGTGATCAGTCACTTTCCTTCTTTTCACACTTTTCCACTTTTCTTAGATTCAACGGCAGGTCACCACCCAATTAATTCCTGGGTGCAGTGCCTTTTTTATTAAAAGAGTGATATTTATTTGTACAAATTGAAAGTAAAATGAAAGTTCAGTTAATAATATCATGAGATTATTGACAGTTAGATGACGTGTGATCATCAAATATTCACCTTGACTGAAATTTATCCTTCTTTTAGTATTAGTATTAGTATCGTATATTGTTATACAATATTATATACTTTTTTTATCATAATAATGAAACAGCACATGATATGTATAGTGTTCATGTACTGTTGATATGGTGTGTTTTATATGTTTTATGCACAAATTATAAAAAAGTACATGGTACAATATGGGTCCGAACCAAACCCTAAACCTTTATGAATATGCGAAAATTTCTCCAGCTCTCATGCAGATGCAGGGTCAGCTCTTTCAATTCAAGGACTTTTGAGTAATTATATCATATAATGCCGGAACATATGTGAGACAGAAGGGACACTGCCATATCAATTCTCAGTTTTAAGGGCCCCAAAAACTACCTTAAAGTTTGTAACTTGCACAAAAAGAGCCCCACAATTATTTATTATTTTCAAAAGAGGTCCCCAATAAGTACCAATGAGAGAGAGCACAACAGTACAAATATATCAGTAAATTGCTTGCACCTATCTCACTCGTGTATCAATTCATATCACAACAAATATATCAATACACTGCACCTATCTCACTAATTTATCAATTCATATAGTTCCGAAATGTTAGGTCTCTTCTTTTATTTAAACTCTGTTGTTATGATGGTAATTGGTAATTTATTATATTTACTTTTTCTGTTTCTTCTTCTATTATTTTTGTTCATAAGTAAAGAGTAGTAAATACTAAATACTAATTATACTTTTAGTTCAAAAAGAAAAAAAAAATCATCCCCGCTCCAAATATGATAAAACTAGCCGATATAACAGGCACCGGCGAAACTTTATAAGAATTTAAAGGATCTATAATCTCTCAAAGTTTTTTGATAGACTAATATAAATTAGTAAAATTTTAGTGAAACTTTTTTTGAAATATATATATATATATATATATATATATATATATATATATATATATATATATATATATATATATATTCCTTCTCCTAAACTTTTGTACATTGTTAATTGAGATTTTTATTTGGCCCTCTCAATATATCAGGTCATGATATGTCTGACAACACATTACACCTTTTCGACTCAAAATCAATTTGTATTCGTACAAAAACAATGCATATACCATGTGTAATGATATATGTATATGATGAAATAGTATATATATTGTCAAAAATAATATATATAAATATAATAAAATAAAATAGAAGCAAGATAATAGCCCATGTGTTTAGGGTTCATATATCATGAAAAGTATATATTTTACATGAGGTAAGTTTTATAATGGATCCAATTCCAACTAATGAAAGTGCTCGGCGCCGCTTAGTTATTTCTCCCAACAACGACCATAAAGTTTGCTTACATTCTAAACATGACAAGACAACTAATGAGATGAGTTGGGATTACATGTAACTTTCTTATTAGTGGAATAGCTATCTATTGCTTAGTTAACACAAGGCTCGTTTTCAAATTTAGTTTTAAAGATAAATATTCAAAAAAATATAATGTTTTTAATGTAGTAGAGTATATGAGAAAATGACACACACTGGTGCTAATAAAATTTTCAGTGTAATAGAGTATATGAGAAAATGACACACACTGGTGCTACTAAAAACTCGTTAAAAAGGAAATGTTCTCATAAAAATAAATTTTTAGAATATCGAAACGTTCTCATAAAAATGAGATCTTTAGGATTGCATAATTGATCTGAATTCAACAAGTTGCAAATGTATGCTAATATTTTTCTTTGATTAAAGTGAAGGATTTGCGTAGTTGATCTGAATTGTGAACGGTGTTTTAGTAAGGATAATCCAAATCAAATTGAAATCAGATAAGTTAAAACTTTACACTATTTATGTTGTAAATCTAACAATATCAATAACAATTACGAGCTGGCTAAAATTCAAACGTAAATAAGTTACGGAATAATTGTATGAATATTATATTAAATAATAGTAGTGATCGAAAAAATTATTTCTATTTCTCCTCTTTCCAAATAGTAAAGATTGTTTCCATAATATAATTTGATGAATGCCCCCATTTTAAAATTTTAATAAATAAATTAAGTTGTACAAGTTGCATTCACTTGTATATACTAGATACAAAGGTATATCAAGTTACAGAGAATCTTATGCCTTGAGAGTTGGGATCCTAAAGTTCAAATCTGTTGCACCCACTCCATCAAACCATACCACCTTCTCTGTTTTTCTCTCTCCCTCTTTCTCTGCTTTCCTTTCAAAAGACTTCTCTTCTTGTTTTATACTAAGTCCAACAAACTTCGCAAATTCGAAAAAATGAAGCATCCTCTTCCCCTCCAAATCAGAAAGAGCAGACTCTCCTCTTACCTTATAACCATATGCTTCATTACATTCGCATGTTTTTTGTACTTTGAGGATTTCACATGCTTTCTAAGCCGCTTGTCAGCGCCGGCCGATCGAAAAGGTGAGATGCAGTTAGGATTTCTTTTCCTTTGGTTTTCATGGAAATTGGATCTCATTATTTTCAGAGCACTTATACTTTGTGAACTTTATCCAATCTTCGACGCAAGATTGATTTCGTTTAGTTAAATTTGGCTTGTTTCTGTTTGGATTCACATATTTTCAAGAGGTATTTTCCATTACGTTAAACTGCAGGGTATTAATCGTAAATAACCTTCTATTACAAATGGAAGGCGTTTTCAAAACATCTACAAAATAGTAAAGGTGAAAATTTGGAAATCCCATTCATACATTGTTCATTAACATAATTAATACAACCAATGTGATTTGATTTGATATTCATTCATCCAAACCAAATCATTGGAATCATTCATTCTTAAAACCAAATTACCTAAAATGACGATTATTAATGATTTTCAATAGAAAATGAGGATGATGGTCTAAACAAGCTTCCATTCACAATTAGAGAGAGAAAGCAAAGTTGTAACATATTTGAGGGGGAGTGGGTCTACGACGAGGCGGCTCGCCCGTTCTACGGAGAGGACGAGTGCCCTTACATTCAACCTCAACTGACGTGTCAGGCGCATGGCCGTCCTGACACGGGATATCAGTATTGGAAATGGCAACCCAACGAATGCGATCTTCCGAGGTACTTACGGGTTTTTAATTGTTTAAAAATATGATTTTGAGTCTTTGACGCGTTGGCATGATTTAAGAAAATGGTTCCAAAAATCCCATTGTTTTTTCATATTTAAAAAAAAGAGACCTAGTAGAATATCAAAAGAACCTCTAGTTTTAACTTTTCATTTTTTAGAAAAATTCCTGACTTTCGGAATTTCAGAAAGAAAAAAAAAATCCCACTAGCAATTTTTTAATATTCCACAAGTTACGTGATTTTCCACAAAAAAATCTATAGGATTTGAAAAATTCCTTAAATTTTTTGCATAGATATATGAAACATAATGATGTAGCGTTTTACTGCATACCATTTAAAATAATGAAATGTTCCGAAGTTGATAAGCTACCTGAAAATATTCTTAAAGAAATACAAAGCTTGCATTTTCATATACAAACCTAGAAAATGTCAAAAATCAAAATATCAATTACACCTAAACATTCATATGCACCCATGTAACACGAGATATAGGTAATGGAAATGGAAAACCCATGATTTAAGATATGATTCTATCTTTTCAAGCTCTTTTCATGAATTTCTGTAATCTTTTCAAAGAACCTTTTATGGCTGTATTCTCAAAAAAAAAAAAAAAATCTCAATTAACCTTTTATAACTGAAATAAATGCACTACGCATGATTTATATAGGTAGAATTTAATATTTATGACAAAATATATTTTCCTCCAAATTTTTCCACATTAACCCACTCCCATCGACAAGTGGCAGTGTTGTCATGAATGATCAACAAACATTATTGTAAAGGTTTATGATGTGGAATATTATCCAAATATATTTTCCTCCAAATTTTGCTATTTTAAGCTTCTCAAATGGGAATTTTTTTTTTAGCAAATACATATAAAAATATACTTTTATTTAAGTAAAGTTCGAAAATTATTCTGCTTATACATGCCAAATTGACCAACTTCTGTTGACTCGGATTGGAGTTAATCATGGACTCACGAGTGATTTTCACAGTATTTATTCTGGTTGCTAATTTTTGGATTCGAGTTGGCTCGATTTTGTGTGATTCCTTGCCAATTTCCACGAATTATATCCTAGATTATTCATTTAAGTCAAATTTTTTCCTAATTCAGTTGATTGAGCTCATTACGACTAATTCTTTGTTTATTCCAGTCGATTCCTGGTCTGGAATTTGGAATAGAAATCTAAAAACAGTACATATCCATTATATTCAAGAAGTATATATTTAAAAGAAAATAATATATAGAAAGCCAAAACATTACATATTTAATAAAAAATAATATGTAAATATCCAAAACAGGATAAAGAAAAGATAATATATACTTTGGTACAATTAATTAGGTGGTATATAATAGAAAAAATGCCACAGTGAACTGGTTGGGAGCGCTCATTAGGGTGAGACTCAATTGTCGTCCTAGCATTTCTTAGTCACTTTCCCTTGTGAAAAACTTTTTTGAGTTACAACAAGAAGATAACTAAATAACAGATATAAATTATTAGTGTGGAGTGTGGACCAACCTACTTCATAGCTTTCCATGAGTCATCACAAAAGTGTGTTCATAATAAATCATAAATCATGATTCATGTTATGTTATGACAACTTTTGTCTCCTATTTATTAGTATTTAGTGGCCACATAAGTCAAGGTACATACTTCAACAAGATTAATGCATGCTTGGTAGGTGGGTCGGTGGCCATAAATTATGTATTTGTACATACAACATTGAACTGATTATTTTATAATACAGATTGTATGTATACATAAATAAAAAATTGGACATTTAATATATTGTAGTAATTAAATTTAACCTAGTTCACAGCCATTCACAAATCTATAAATTAATTAATGTAGAAATTACTCTCATAATCCACAGTCTAACACATCCCTAACCATAAATCTAATATCTAAACCTTAAACTCTAAAGAATTTTATATGTATAAGCTAAATAAATTAATTTATAAATTACTCTAATAATCCACAGCTTCAACGCAACACTAATGTGGGAGAAGCTGAGAGGCAAGCGCATGATGTACATCGGCGATTCACTGAACAGAGGGCAGTTTGTGTCGATGGTGTGTCTCCTGCACCGTGTCTTACCAGCAAACGCTAAATCGTGGGAAACCTTCAATGGCGACTCTCTTACCGTTTTCACAGCCAAGGTACCTTTTATTTAGGGAATGTGGAAGGTAAAATATAAAAGAGTATATAAATTGGTAATTTTTGAAGTTTATAGCACAATAGAGTACATATATAAATTGTTGATTTTTGGATTCCATTGGCACCCTCTCTTTCCTTCCCAATGCAGCAAGCTAAAGCTCTAATGCCTAATTTACACTTTTGCCCTATGTATGCTGTTAGAAAAATAGAAATTTCTCCACACTTTATATTTTTTTGCTTAAAGGCCATCCCTAAAGTAAGCAAGATAAGGCCCCTTTTATTCATTATGACTCTTCTCCTAGAAGCTCTGAGCTCATTCTTATTTATAGCTCATTAATAGGAAATGATTAACATTATATATTTTGAGTTTCAAGAAATTGAGTTTTAGAACAATAAAATTGATGTTCTCTTTTATCAAGATCATTTTTCTCTTATTTGTTGTCTTTTTTCTTTCCATATTCAACATCTCAGTGTGACATTTCATCTATTTTAGGATTACAACGCTTCGATTGAGTTTTACTGGGCTCCGTTTTTGGTCGAGTCAAACTCAGACAACGCTGTCGTGCATAGAATCACGGACCGAATTGTTCGGGCCGGGTCTATCAACAAGCATGCCAAGCACTGGAAAGGGGTTGATATTTTTGTGTTCAATACCTACCTCTGGTGGAAGACTGGCTACAAAATGAAAATTCTGTAATTAATATTCTCCCTTTGCAGATCCTTTTTTTGACTATTATATTTTTTGTAATTAAAAAAGTTTTCGAATTTTAGTATAATGTATCAGTCTAAATTTAGGAGAGGATCTTTTGACGGCGACATGAAAGATATAACAGAGATGGAGACGGATGATGCGTACAGAATGGGGTTGAGAAGAGTAGTGAGATGGCTGGAGAAGAATGTCGATCCTCACAAGGCTAGGGTTTTCTTTGCCACCATGTCGCCTTCTCATCAAGGGTTATAACCAAATCTCAGACTAATATTCTATTAAATATCATGTTAATATTTTAATTAACATATCGACCAACTTACTGGCTGATACAGTAATTAACATGTATTATTTTATGATTAATTAGCTTACACTTTGGACTCATTCTTTCATTGAAACTGTAATACAGGAGCAAAGAATGGGGAGGAGAGCCAGATGGAAACTGCTACAACGAAACGGCCCCAATCAAGGACCGGACATATTGGGGATCCGATACAAGCAAGAGCATGATGCGAGTCTTGAGCGAGGTTTTCACAGCTTCAAAAGTACCTGTCACAATTCTTAACATAACACAACTGTCAGAGTACCGAAAAGATGCGCACACCCAAATATATAAGAAACAGTGGAACCCACTTACTCCAGAACAGCTGGCTAACCCTAAGAGTTACGCTGACTGTGCGCACTGGTGCCTGCCTGGACTTCAAGATACGTGGAATGAAGTTTTGTACGCTATGTTATTCTTCCCGTGAGGAACGGTGGAAGAATCGGAAAAACACAAGTTGTTACTCTTTTTGCGGTTCCTTATGTTTTGGAGGTGTTTATGTTTTATTTATTTTCATTTCTTTTATTATAAAACGGAGGTTGTTAAAGAAGCTGAAAGGGGTTTCTCTAACTTTCCAATTTTTTGTATATGGTTAAATTGTGAAAAGAGAACGTATATTTGTGTAATAGAATGTAACGATCCGAGAGGGAATCAAGAGAATTTGAAGTATTCATCCATATTTAAGTTATGGGGTGCATAATGATTAATGATTCGTTCAATTTCATGAAATTGGTCATAACTGATGAACAATAAATTTCTCACTAGTAACGCTCTCGGACATATTTCTTCGTCGAATAAAATGGCATGATATTCAACACATAATACAAGTTGTGAGAAAGGAACATGAATCAAGTCGGTAAGTAAAATTGCCATCGCTAAATCGTTCTGAGTTTGCGAAGTCCAAGGACATCCATTTCTATGATAGATCAGAAGCAATTACTAACAGATATCTTTAAGATTGCTTGCGGAATGCGGAGTTTTAGTGAATTTAATGGTGTTTTATTCAAATTACTGCGATTAATTAGTTTGTGCTGAGTCAAAGGAGTAACCTTCATGATAGAATAAGTAGTCATATCTGACAATCTTCACAAATAAGGGTGGTGATAATTAAAGGAAGAATATTGATATTTACAGGCTTATTTTCTTTTTTTGACAAGTTTATCCCTATATTGAAAGGGAAAGAAACTAATTAGATATTTGCAATTATATCTTGCCATATTAACTTCATGACGGCATCTTCCATTCTTCTTTACCTTAGAGAAAAAAAAAGAAAATTAATTATTTTGTCAAATTCATTCACTCCAAAACCTTTAAATAACATCAATTATTTAAATTTCGTGTTTCTTATGTTTTTTGTGAATCCTGGACCAAATTGATGCATTGAATCCGAATTGACTTTTATAATAAGTATATATATATATATATATATATATATATATATATATATATATATATATATATATATATATATATATATATATATTGGATAATGAGTATATATTTTATCTTTTTGTGATGGTTATATTTTATTTTATGTATATGTCAGAATCTAGTTTATATAATATATAACTAATGCAAATTGGAAACAAGTATAGTTAAATAACATGATAATTGTGTTGTTGTGAATTGTGAATTATAGCGTTAATTCCAGATTAATCATAAGTGTGAAAACCACACATTTTTATTTTTATTTTTTTTTACTTTTTTTGACATTTTTCATAAGCATAATATACATATACTGTTGATTTTAAAACATCAAGGTGTCTGCGCCTTTTGATACATGTTGAAGTACTAAAGTTGTGTGCTTATTTTCATTATTTTTTGAATGAAGGTTTAGATCCGGAATTTTACTCAACGTAATTTTAATAATTACTTCCTAAATATATGATATTAATTAAATGAGATAATTAATTGCCAATAATTACAAGATATCAAACAAGTTACCATTTAAAAATAGAGGTAAATTGTCTAAAAAAAGATTGAGCCTGCAAATAACAAATACCTAGAATTAACTAGGCTTAAATACCTAGAATTGTAGTACTTAATATAGTTCTTTCTATCAATTTTTTTTTCCTTTTGGGAAGATTTGGAGTGGGCTTGTAGTCCCCTTCCAAATGTCAATTTTTCTTTTTTTCTAAAATATTTACCATTTTTTTCCTATATATATATTTACATCATTTTAATAAAAAAAAATGAACCAAAATTTAAAAAGGAAACTAAAATTAGGCCCAATGGAAATAATTTACAAATCGACCCAAGCCCAAAAAAATCTAATAGCAGTTTGTATCAACTTGATCCAATAAAAGAGTAATATATTAGATAAGATCATTTAAGTGTTTCTATGAGGGTGTCAATGGGTTCGATAATATCCGACCGAACCGGAGACCTTATCGGAAAAATATCTAGATCCGAATAAAAAGATCTGGAACTATGAGGAACTTGATTCGGAAGTCGGTACTGAATCCGTTTTTATAGGTATAGGTCCAAATATATGACTTTAAATATTAGGCTCAAATCCGGATAATTATAAAAAATACTTAATTGCATTAGAGTCAGTACCAAATTGGATAGGTACCAACTTATAATATTCAAGTTAATACACATGTCAGCTGATGCTATAACTTAAATTACTACCATTCTCGTACCATTATGGAATAGTGACTTCAAAAATTCAAGCTGATATACATACATAATTAACTAAATAAAATTGATATATTCTCTGGTGGTATTGTAATAATACAAAGTACAAACAATAAATTGATACAATTCACAGGATAAAAGAACCAGTAGACAAAATAAAACCAATTGTTCCAACTCATCTCTGGTTATATATATATTTGGGACCAAACAAATCGAATTGAGGATATACCACTTCAATAAAACTTCTATTTCACAACTAAAATTACAATAATTGCCCAATACTTCAAAAATACTAAAAATAGCATCATTATATCTATTCTCAAAACTTGAAAAATCAGTCACAACAACATTTAGCTTAAACCAAAACAATAAATCCTAATCAATCAACACCAAGCCTTAACTATACGAGCCTAAACCCTAAATCCTAAACCAAAACATTAAACCCTAATCAATCAACACTAAGCCCTAACATTTCAACCCTAAACCCTCAACAACTAGACATAACAACATTTCATCATCATCTTCATATCACATTCCGGCATTTGCAAAATAGCATGTCTCCCAGAAGAATTAGTCCATGTCTTTTTGCAAATTCCCCAATTGTTCTGACTATAATGAATCCATGTAGAGGGCAATCATACAATATAACCTGAAATAAACCAAAAAAAAAAATATTAATTAATTAGTTAATAAACCCTAAAAACAGTATAAAAAAAACAGTGAAAAAAGAATTAAAAAAAATTGGAAAAACAGTACAAAATTTTTTTTAAAAAAAGCAAAAAAGTAAAAAAAACTTCCACAACAGAAAAAGGAAAATGCAGCACAAAAACATAAAAATCAGCCAAAAATAGCAAAAACAGAAAATTCAGCCAAAAAAAAAGAAAAAAAGAAGAAGTAAAATTCAGCAAAAATAAACCCTAAATAGACAAAATTCAGATTAGTTAAACCTAATTAGACACAAATTCAGTATAATTAAATTTAATTGGTCCTAATTAGGCCTAATTTAGCTTCACTAACCTTAATTTTGGCCAAATTTCAGCTTAAGGAACCCTAGGTAGACAAAATTCAAAGGTACTAAAACACAATTAACCCGAATTAAGTCAATCCAGTCACTACAAATCAGCCTCACTTAAACCCTTAGTAAACATTGAGTAAAAGTTCAGTCAAAATTGAGTAAAAGTTCATTAAATTCAGCAAAGCGCAAAAAAAACCTTCATGACGGAGAAGGCAGGCTTGTGCTCTGTCGCCTGATCTGGTCTGGATTACAACAGCAGGCAGAGAGAAGTACCTCGCGCGAACAAGAAAGGGGAAGGGCGGAAAGAAAGGAAGGAAGAGAGACGGGAAAAGAAGCTCCGTTTCCTAACTTATTTTGCACCCATCTTGGAGCAAATACAAGGGTGCATAAGCTGTAAGCAAAAAATGTGTTTTGTTTAACTGTGGGCGGCGTTCGGCAAGGTGAAATAAGAGTGGAAGAAGTGGGTTATTCCAGTAAGGTGGGAAAAAATAAAATAAATATGTGGAATAGTGAAATTTCCATTTTTTATGGAGGGATGGAAGATCATCTTATCTTCCATAGAATAAGACAAAATTTAAGACAAAAATATTTCTCTTTCTTCCATCTTGAGATGGCATGGCACTAGTAATTAATACTATGGTTTTCTCTCTTATTTCTTTCCAAATAATTTTTTTGGAAAAATAAGAATGAAAAAACCATCAATTCTCACTAATAATTTCATGAAATCATATATTTAAAATGTGAAGATAATTATGCTCATTTTTCTCTATTTAAAGAAATTTAGCTCTCATATTTTTCTTTCGTTGTTCATTTTTTCCATCTTTCTTGTCATGCATAAAGAATTTAGTAAATCAAACAAATTATTTTCTATCTTATTTATTTAATTTTTTTTTATTTTCTTTTAGGTTGAATAATAATAATTAAATTAATTAAAAAAGTATGATTAGAATAAGGACATTGTAGTAATTAGATATTATTTATATATTTTAAACTAATTTGTTACTCCATGGATGTTGCCGAACGATGGTGGAATAAAATGGAATAACCGCTCTTCCACTCTTCCGCTCTTCCACTATTCCACCTTTCTCCGAACAAGTCCTGTGTATTTTAGATGCAATAAATATATATATTTTGAATATGTTGTAGATTAATTTTCATAAGAATTAGAATATTATATTATTGCCATCATATATCATCAATATATATATATATATATATATATATATATATATATATATATATATATATATATGTGATTATGTTCCAAAGTGAGATTGGTATGTGACTATGTTCCAAATGGAATCGAGTTTTAGAATCATGTTACAAGGGATTCTATGTTGCTCAGCTCATGAGTACTTTGCTTTATCCTGATTGGATTAGTATCGGAAAAAAATATGAATATGAATCTAATATGACTACTATCCGAATCGGATCCGAGAGTTGTTGACACCCCTAGTTCCTATACTCTCTCAAATGCCATAACTAAATAACCATCTTAGTCAAATATTGCTTCACGCTTTCAATTCTCTCCCACACTTTTTCAATGTTGAAACATTATGTGCAACACTCTAGTGACAACGTATGAGCATGCAAAACATTGGTAACTAGTAGTAGTAACTAGTATATATGATCAAACCACATTGGTATGATTACACCACATTGGTCACATGCATGCACTGATCGATGCACATATGCTCACAACATTGGTAACTAGTATAATCACGCACACAATTATTCATGTGATCATCTATGGAACAGTCATTTCCTCGTTATTATGCATTTGGCTCATCATCACTCATTTTTTATTTGTGTATTATGAGAGCCGTAAACATTCATATCTTACTAATGATCTCCATTAGTCATCAAAATTATAATTCTGGCCGACAAGTTCAAATCTTCAACTAATTTTCTAGAACAGAATATTAAAACATTATTTATTTTGAAAGTTTCTTCAACAACGAGATCATTCTGCACTCCGTTTTATTTTTATCATGACAAATTATAATTTTTAAATTGCATTCAAGAGACTGTTTTATACAAGTTCAAGTTTTTAACTTTTTATTTTTCTAAAATAATTTAATTTCGAAAATCTTTGAAGATCACATGAATCTTAATAGAAAATATAAACAACATCTATTAGATTATCTATTTAGTATTTACCTTAAAAGCTTCTTACTCCGTTTGACCAATTATAATAGGAAAAATGATCCCTGCCACAGAATTTCCAATCTTTGCAAGGGGAACATACGAAAAATTCCTATTTTAGGTGCCTCTAATATTCAGTATGACATGATGTTTGTAATACATTGATACGAAGTTTAGGTACACCAAGTCGCAAAGAAAAGTGTCAACTACCCTCACCTAATGAAAAACAAACCCTTTCATCCGACGCAAAGCTTGCAAACACCTAAAAGCTTCCTGAAAACCAAATATTCTTAAACAATCTTCTCTTTTATCTCGTTTTATAAGTACATTCTTCACCTTCTTCAAACCATAATTTATTCACAGAGAGAGTAAAGGATTGGTGTTCAAAGAAACTAGAATGGGTGAATGACCAGCTTACAAAACTAACGTAACCTAAACCATAACCCTAAGTCTCTCTGACTTTTTCTCTAACCCTAATGAAGCTAAGAAATCAGTTCAAGTTCAATTCATTTGTAGCACTCTTATTTGGTCTCCTAGTCTTCCTTACGGTATCTCTTCGCCTGAGAAATGGAGACTGGAGGGCCGCTAAAATATTTAACCCCGCAACAGTTGTAACTAAAGAAAGAATTGAAAAGTGCGACATTTTCTCAGGTAAATGGGTCTATAATGACGTGGCGTATCCGCTCTATGAAGAGAAGCGGTGCCGGTTCATGTCAGACCAGACTGCGTGTGAGAAATTCGGCCGAAAGGATTTGATGTATCAGAATTGGAGATGGCAACCTCATGATTGCAACCTTCCTAGGTATGAATGGCGTATAATTTCAAAGAGGATCTAAATGTTTGTCCCCCTTTCCTCACTCATTTGTCCCTATTAACACTTGTATGCACAAAAAAAAAAAATTCTCATCTAACGTTGGTCAAAAAAAAATTTTCATTCCCCATATGTCATGGATATAGAAACGAATGACATCTTTTTTTTCGACTTTCTCCGTTTGATATTTTTCTCCTTTATCACCTGTCATAGACAGGTAAACATATGGGGACGAAGTGTGGGGAACAAGCAAATTTTTCGTGCGTGAATCAAAATTTTACCTAAATAAAAAAAAAGCTCGACATCCTGATGTATCATGTGAAATATCATGTGAAATATCATGCGGTGCGGTATATTATAAAATGATGTACCATGTGGTCCAAAAAAAAAAGGAATATATAAATAGGATAAATATGGCCAACAAAGTTAAAAGAGAGTAAAAATAGTTTGAAAGTACATAATGTTTTCCTATTTCAACACGATTTTGCCCAAGTCAACATAAAAAAAATGAAAATATTGGTTTGCCCACGTCGACCTTGATGTATTAGTTGAGCAGTTCATTACATTTTTGGTTTTCCAAGTCAATCATAATGTTGTGGATTTTAGTGACATTTTTATTATTTAATTAAGTAAAACAATTTATTTAGTGCCTTAAAAATATAGTATTCTGATGTACAATTTTGAACATGAACAGGTTCAGTGCAACAAGGCTGCTGGAGAAACTAAGGGGAAAGAGAATGGTGTTTGTTGGGGATTCTCTAAACAGAAACCAGTGGGTCTCCATGGTTTGCCTCCTTGATACCTCCACAGATGGTCCTCAAAAAGATATGGAAACTCATGGCAACCTCATGTCCTTCAAAATCAAGGTATATGACGCATATTTTAATGAAATTCGTTATATATAAAACATTAGAAATAGTGTCATGTGCAATAGTGAGTATTATTTATTTGTAAATGGCGCACATAATAGACACAATTGGTACACTTCAATGAGAGAAGTGATATATACATTATTCATTATTTGAATCTCTTTTTCTTCTTTTACAAATTTGATACATGATACCATATGTTCACCAATGATAGGACTACAATGCATCGGTTGATTTTTATTGGTCACCACTTTTAGTCGAGTCAAACTCAGACCACCCAGTGCTTCACCGAGTACCAGACCGGACCGTCAGATCACAATCTATCAAAAATCATGCGAAATACTGGATGGATGCTGACATACTCATCTTCAACTCTTATCTTTGGTGGAGACGGCCTGAGATGAAGGTCTTGTAAGTCCTTTCTTGTTTATTTTTGAGCAAATATTTGGAATTTTGCATGTTATGTATAATTTCAAGATCAAATTACTAAATTAATTATATGAATATTATCATTTGAATTTAACTAGTTTAGTTTTTCATCAGGTGGGGATCATTTGACGAGGAAGATGGCGTGTATAAAAAGATCAAGAGTATACGAGCTTATGAGTTAGCGATTAAAACATGGTCTGATTGGCTTGAATTTCACATTGACCACACGAGGACTCAGCTCTATTTCATGAGCATATCGCCTACACATCAATCGTATGTATTTCACATATTTTTGTCTTAATTCCATGATAGTTAGATCAGTGAAACACTATTTCATCAAACTAAAAATATATGAAAATTATTGTATAGAGGAGATGAATGGGGGTCCGATAAGGATGGAAACTGCTACAATGAAACCATACCGATCACAAGAGTTGGATACCACGGCAAAGGATCCGATCTGAGATTCACGCAAGTCGTAGAAAATGCAATCGGAGATCTGAAGAAGAGATGCATAAATGTGAAATTTTTGAACATCACACAACTATCTGATTACCGAAAAGATGGACACCCTTCAATATACAGAAAGCAGTGGGACCCGCTTACAGAGGAGCAATTGAAGAACCGTAGCGGTTATTCTGATTGCATACACTGGTGCCTTCCTGGCGTGCCGGACATTTGGAATGAGATGTTATATGCACATATCGTTTCTTAAATTTGTTTTTTAAGATGGAAATTGTTTTCGTTTTCTTTTTCCTAATTTTATTATTGTTGTTTGAAATATCCAATTGTAAAAAAGTGAGGTTCCATTATTATTGTGTTTTTTAAGTTGAAATTAATAGAGTGTCATCTCGTCATCTCTCGATAGTGTCTGTCTCTAGATTGAAGTTTTGCTACTTTATTTTCTAGTGTTTTCATTCTCTTTTTTTATATAAACCCGTAGGTTCTAGTGTTTTCATTCTTACTTTAAGATTACCATTGTCATTAAAGTTTACTTTCCAATTAAGATGTTCTTTGTGTGATGCTGATGTTATATAATTAAAATAAGGATAAAGCAAAGTACTCATGAGCTGAACAACATAGAATCCCTTTTTCTTCTTTTGTAAAATTTATAATGTATAAATATATATTTGGAAGGGGGATTTAAGCCCCCTCCAAATTTTCTCAAAAAAAAAAAACACTACATAGAGCATATATCATTTTTGGAAAAAAAAAAAGAAAAGAAAATGCAACCTCAAACTAGAGGACAGAAAAGATGCAAACCCACATCATAAGTAACAAAACAAAAATTCCAAGAGTATAGAAAGCTCTTCAAAATATTAAGAACATATAGTTATTTTATTTATTTTATTTTTTTTGAAAAAATGCTTCTTATAAAAGCATCTAAATTTTCTTAACAATTAGACATCACAATCACATACATTTTCTCCCAATTAAGTTATTTAACTATGATTCTAAAACTCGATTCCGAATCAAACTGTAAGAATAGGGAATATGAATTGGCGGAATGATTGTAATCGACTCTTGTAAACATAAACTTATTTCTCAATTGAAAGATAAACCAACTCCTTAAACTCTAGCCACCTTGTCTCACTATGAAAAGTTCTACGCTTATTGGGCCAATATGTCAACCAAATCTTCCCTTTTATCTCAAATTGAATAGTCTTCCCTATTGCTCCTTCACTAACTTTCCAACAAACACTCTCACCATATTCATCTCCAGCAAATATAACTCCTCCATCCCTCGTAAATGGCCGGTAGGGGCTCCGGTACCGGTTTTGAAACCATGATATAGGCCTCCAAAATGCAAATTTAGGCGGTTTACTTGAAAAAACCTCCTTTCCATTCGCATCGTGTAAGAACCAGTTGAAAATTGCGCTGTCTCCGTAAATTGATTGCTCAAATTTCCATGGTTTTAGGCTCATTGTGACGGTTTCGGTCGATGAAATGGTTATGCTAATGGATTTTGGAGGGTCGAAGGAACTCTCTAGTGTTTTTCCTACTTCAATTTCACTTACCGGATTATCTGTTGATTTGCTCACGGTAACTGAAAGAATTTCAGACTGGAGTGATGGAGTGAGTTGCAAAGAAATGCGGGATGGAAAGTGCTTCTCGTCGGAGCTGTAGCCTCGTCTCTCCATTAGGGTTTCAGATACCAAGCGAATCAAATCACACCTAAAATGCGTAGTAAAAGTGAATATAAGAATGAAATTTTCAATCTCCAAATCTAAATAGAATGAAAAGTGTAAAATAATAATGAATGTAACCAACCTTATATTATCGACATTCACTTTCACATCAACCCAATCCTCCTCAAAACTCAATTTGTACCTAAACTGAATCACACTCTCAAAATGATTGAAGTTGAGTGAGAAGTTCAATCTCTCATCCTTCGACAAATTGTCAGTATTTTCTGTGATCGTAGCAACCATAGGATGATATTGTTGAACTTTCCATAACATATTTGCCGAGATGGCGTAAGAAAACGAAGGCAAAGGCGACAAAAAGTCCTTGTTTGAAGCCTTCAACTCAACTATCCAATTTGTGATTCCGAGATTCACGGATCGCATCCATTGTTCTTCTAAGTTTAAGCCTAACACAAGCATTAGTTGCTTCTTAGCTTCACATGTTTTAGGATTCGATATATAAGACCAGATTGTCTTTATAAAGTCATGTCGGGTTTTTTCGGGGGTTTCATATACGCAAACTAAAAAGGCAAGTGTGAGAAATGAGAGGTTGAATATATCCGGCAAATTGTCGCAAGACTCCACCGAAATTGTATCGAAAGGATATTTACCATGCGGACCATATTTCAATATGCTTGAGACTATGTTGTTGAAGAAATCATGCAAGATATCCTCATTTAAAGTCGAATGCGGTTTGATTTTGAAGGAATTGGAGGCCCAAAGTGAGATTGGTATGTCTAAATCAGGATTGATTATGAAGGAAAAGCTTAGGGATTGATTTTTTGGGCTTCTCTTAATTATCACGGCTAACGAGTCATTTGTGGACTTATAGGTGCAAATGTTGAGAGAAAATGAGTTTTCTGACCACTCATCGAGTCGTGAGAAGCCAGTGAGCCATCCACAAATATCGGGTGAACACGACATAGCCATGTGTATGGCGCAAAGAGATGATGGAATCACTATATTAATTATGAAATAGTTGTGAATTTGGGACGAATTTTTTTCACGAGTAGTACATGGTATTTATCAAGTGATAAAGGAAGTTTGGATCAACTAGAAGTGTCATTTCAATACAACGAAAACTCTAATTATCGTTATGAATTGTATCATTCTAAATGTGGAACACTATGAAAGGCACAAGCAAACCCTACAATTTCTTTCATGCAACTAGTAATGGGCCTTCTCTCCATTTCATAAAAAATGGATGGTTCATTGCTGCCATAAAAAATAAAAATCCATTTGAAATGTCTCAATTTTAATCAAATCTCAATCTTTTTCATCAGAAATGGAGAAGACTTCAAGATATATGGGCTAGCTTGTTTCACAATTTCATGACTCTTTATTATGGATTTCCCTTGTCGAACGTAAAATGAGTTGTTGAACTAAACAAAACTAGGATTCTAGTTCTGAGTCAGAAATCCCTAATTCTCGAGCTCTTTAGAACGAGATAAGCTCGACCCAGTTTTAGAAAGTTTGCCTTTCTTTGGAGGAGATAACCTGCATTATTAAAGTTAGGTTGCCTGTCCTTCATTACCACAATGGTGCTAATTATATTTACGGCCAATAAAAGTCATAATGAAATAGGTGTGTTCTAATATTAGATATAATTAAGTATAACACGCCCATAAAGTAATGCTTTCAGGATGAAGTTGCTTTTTCTTTCCAATCTACTGGTATGTAAATCGTGTAACATATGTTGTTTTTCTATAAGCAAGTGTTCTTTTTTCTTTTTTTTCTCTTTTCCTTTCTTTTTTTATTATGGTAGTTCAATAGATAATATTTTTTATTTATTCTTACACTCAAAGGTAATCAATTGAAATCAATTATACATTCAAGTGTTGGGCCATACAAGTTCTTGATTAACTGTTCACATCATTTACAGAATTTTTTATTTATTCTTACACTCAAAGGTAATCAATTGAAATCAATTATACATTCAAGTGATTAACTGCTCACATCATTTACAGAAATGCTTATGACAAACACCACCAGAAACTAAGAAATAAAAATAAAAGACAGCCTGAAGTATAATTCAAGTTTCCAATTAACAGTCTTTTGTCATTGAATATTTATTCGTATCAAAAAATGTATAAAAAAGAGGAAAAAGAAAAGAAAATAATAGAAAATGGAAAGGCATTTATTTACAAATGGAAAGAATAAACAATACCAAATAATTTTTGAACTGTTATGTGTAGATTCATCTATACAAATCTGTAACCAGCTAATAATACCTCGGTTACCGTCAGTTCTACCTTCCTCCTTTTACCTATTCACAAAATTCAAAATTTAAGAATTGGCAATTTCAATTGAAATTTGGGCTGTCTTTCAAAATAATAAAAGAAATAGAGAAATTACAAACCTAAAAGAATACCAAACGCTGTATAGTCTCTGAAAAAAGAACTGCTCCAGATGGGTTCTTTGCCCAACTTGCCTGTATCAAATTATCAAAACCCTATGTACAAAATTAGGGTTTCATTTCACATTACCCTCAAGGCCCAAAACTAGGGTTAGTTATCACTAGCACGACCCTAAACACAAAACCCTAAATCTAGGGTTTAGGCTCACCACAGGCCTCTTCTTTTCTCCAAGGTTTAGTAATCCCATGTACCAAAGCGGTACAAGCCACCTCATCCAACTCAAAACCTCTTTCAGACATTTCATCAAACACTTTGGCTACATCTCCAATCTTTCCACTCTCACAAAACCCTAAAACGAAACTATTATACGTAAAACTATCCGGTACGATTCCTCTCTCTACCATCTCATTGAACGTACGGCTCGCTTTCTCTCTCTCGCCCGTTTTGTTATACCCTTGTATTAAAACCGTGTATGTTAGCTTGTTTGGTAAAATGTTATTTGAAAGCATTTCATCGAACAGCTTGCGTGCATCTTCCATTTGACCCATCTCACAATATCCATTAATTATAGTAGTGTAACTCACTACATCTAGCTTCAAACCGGTTTCTTTCATGGTTTTAAAGATCTTTTTTGCATCTTCAATTTGACCCGCTTTGCAAAATCCGTGCATGAGCGTGCAATAAGTTACATTATTAGGTACAATTCCTTTGGATTTCATATCGTCAAATAATTCTATCGCTTTTGAGATGTTTACTTCCCTACAATACCCACCAATTAGAGAATTATACACAATTTCGTTCGGTTTTAGCCCCAAATCGATTAAATCGTGAAAGTAAGCCATCGCTTTGTCAATCTCCTTCTTTTTGCAAAACCCGTTTATTATAGTGCCAAATAAAACAATATCAAGAGAAAAACCCTCACTTTTAATTTCATTTAAGACCTTTACTGCCTCTTCCATCCGACCCAAATTGCAAAATCCGTGAATTAATGAGTTATATGTGTAAATATCCGGCTTAAACCCTCTTTTAATCATATCATCGCGAAGCATAAGCCCTTGCTCCATTTTCCCCTCTTTGCAAGATCCTTCTATTAAAATATTATACGTAACTCTATCTAACCCTAATTTCCTATCAATTATAACCCTTAGTAAACCAATCGCCTCTTTCATATTTCCTAAGCCACAAAAACCATGAAGCAAAACATTTGATGTTACAACATTCACACCAAAACCTTTGTCTAGTAAAACTAGCCAAACCTCCTTAGCCAATTTATGCATGTTTTTCTTACAAAGCTCTTTAATAAAAGTGGTCATGAGAGAATCATTTGGTCTCAAATTTCTTCCAACCATCTCTCTAAAGAACCTTAAAGCCGAATCGAGTCTATTTTCCTTTGTAACGAGCCAAAATATCATGGTGCTAAACAAACCGACATGTATATCCATTCGTTTTGAGAGCATTACTTCAAAAAGTCGCTCTGCTTGAATCATATCTCCATCTGTGCATAAAGCCTTGACAATCAAATTGTATGTAACTACATTTGGCATGATTTTCTTTGAAGTCATTTCATCTACCAATCTAAGCGCTTCTCTACAATTCCCTTTCCTACAATTCCATCCAATTAAAGCGTTGTAAATAAACTCGTTCGGTTCAATACTCATCTCTTTCATCTCTCTCAAAACACCATCAACAGCCTCAAAACGATTGCATTTTACCAACCCATTAATCAAAATACCGAAAGTAATAATATTAGGTTTTACACCTCTCTTGACCATATTCTCCTTATACTTAAGAGCTTCATTTATCATCCTGTTTTTGCAAAGCCCATCCAAAAGCACATTGTATGCAATAACCCAAGGCAAAACTCCTTTCTTTTCCATTTCCGAAAAAATCTCAACCGCCTCTTTAATCTCTCCGTTTTTACACTTCAACTCAATCAAAGGCGTATAAGAAAACGAATCAGGAGAAAGCCACTTTGACATTTCATCAAACACTTTTCGCGCGGCAACAAAATCCCCGCCTTTCACAACAGACCAAATAAGATAATTACACGTCCTAACACTAGGACAAAACCCACGTGAGATAAACGCCCAAAACGCCTCGAGATGCAGATTCAGCCTCGAATTCTTGAAATTCACGCAACAAACATGAACAACCACATCAACTGCCGGCGGAAAAGACCCACTTTCCGAATCCGCCGTATCCGCCACAGCACCAACAAACTCTAAAAACGAGAAAGGAGCCGAGTTAGAAGGATCCAGCAGCCGCACGAGAAGAAGCCGAGCCGGAGGAATGAACTCCGACTTCACAAGCGAGTGAAGAAGCAAAGCGTAAGGTCTGGGATCAGGATCAGGATACTGCGGGGATTTGAACGAGAGGGAGGAGATTAAGGCGTTGAGACGGTGGGAAGGGAGAGAGGTTGCGGCGGAGGGATCGGAGAGGAGGGCGTGGATGGAGGGAGAGGAGGAGGAGGAGAGGAAGCGGAGGTATTTGCGGCGGAGGAGGAGGAGGAGGAACGGTGGAGGTGGTGGCCTCATGGCAGCCTTGAGAAGAAGAAAGGAAGGGAGAATGAGAGAGGAGGTATTATTGAGTTGTAGGGCTGCTTCTGTTTGGGCCCAATTGGGCCGGACAGTTTAGCGGGTTAACGGGTTAATGGTTCTGTCTTGTTGAATAAGTTGATATGAAAAATGCTATTATACTAGGGTGATCGGATTCGGAATACACTTTTTACTATAAACTTTATCACATATATTTTCTAAAGCTACATTTCGGTCATTTTTAATTCATTTTTTAAAGTCATTTGTCATTTCTTGAAGTTATTTAGTCCATTATTATATAATAGAATGATACTGTCAATATCTTTTTATAAGGCAAGCTTGAATGTCAATATCTTTATTGGTTTTAAAATTATAGTCTAGCTTTACTTGATTTTTTTAACCTGGTGATGAGTCTCTTCAATATAAAAATTAGATTATTTCTACCAAGAGTTATTATTATATGAATTATGATATAAGCAATTTTACATGAAAATACTTGGAAATGTCTTGGATGTGAAAATTATCTAATTTGTACTTGCATGAAAATTATTTATTTTGTACTGGAACTTGAATATTTTTATGTAATTAATAGAAGAGATAATTTTATGAATTCACTATGATGGGCTTTGTACATTCTTTGGGCCATACGGTTGAAGTATTTTTTTAGGGAATTGAAAATTTTAGACACGTGTCAACATTGGGTAACTGGAATATTTTTTATGCTTATAGTATAATGGGAATCTAAAAATGCCAAGGCTTGGGCACGTCAAAAATACGACCATATACTGTTTTTTTATTTTTCTATATATTTTTTGTTTTCATCATACTGTATAAAAAGATAAATTTTATATATTATTTATTTAATTTTATATATTGTCTATTATCACTATATACTGTTTTTTTTACGAAAAAAAAATCTACACTACAATACAAGGGGAGCTTTAAAATATGCAGAAAAGTTGAGGATTTTTTTGAAAGACTTTCCCATTAAATTTCTGGTTGGTGTTAACCAATCAAACGCGATCGACTCAAATTATAGATTAGAATTACAACTCACGCCAACTGTCTTCTCTTCTCCTCTCTCCCTCTTGAGAAAACATTCCTTCCAAGAAACCAATTATTCTAAAAGACAGCAATGGCGACACCAAATGTACCTGAAACAGGCATCAATGGCGAGCCAAATGGTATTGCTTGTTAATTTAACTACCCCTTAAAAACATGAGAAAATATCATTTATACCCTTGATCATCCCTTAATTTCTTCAAGAATTTTTCTTTCTTCCCCTGATTCATATAGGATGATAAGTAATCCCAATCAATGCCCACTGTGATAATTTGGAGATTAAAGAAAGAATAGAATATACACGACATTTCAGCTTATGTTTTGTAGGGGCATAAATGATATTTTTCTAATCTTTTGCAGCCATCAATGTAGATCCGGCCGGTAGCACCATTAACTCGATGACTGGGATTTTGCGCAGAGGCACCTTACTTGACAAAGGGTCTCTCTTGCTAAGGTTTATTGTATGGATTTTCTCTCTTTTATCTCTTATCATAATGAGTTCAAACAAGCATGGCGATGGAAAGAATTTTGATCAATATGAGGAATACAAGTATGTATTTTCCCTACTCCATTATGAATATTTGCCCTTGCTTAATTATATATGTATCTTTGTTTAGTTAGTTCAAACCTAATGAACCTTTGATGTCATTTTTGATATTTAGGTATTGTTTGGCAGTTTCTATCCTTGCTGTTTTGTATACCACAGTACAAATGGCGGTGAAGATATATCAATCGCGTAAACATGAAAGTATTCTACCAAGGAACACATCAATAATTGTCGACTTTGCGGGAGATCAGGTAAGCAAAATTTTTTTCCCTAATACAATAATCCCTCAATGAAAATGAATTTACATTGAAGAAATAAGAATCACTAACAAAACCCAAATGTCAACGAAATAGGTTATGCGACAGGTGTTTTATGAGAATGAAATTAGTTATCTTATCTTAATAATTTGAGTTAATTATTCAATCCTTATGAAATTAATCATTTACCTTATATTATCCCAAATCACTCGCATGTACTTTCACTTTTTCATTTAAAACTTACATTCCCATAAAATCACAAATAAACATTACATTTTCATGGCCCAGAAATTCGCTTGTATCATCACCAAACCAATACTCAGTTTTAAACGAAAGAGCTTACGCAAATAAATTTATTAAACATATTTGCAAAAATCAAATAAATATAAATGCAGGTGGTAGCATATTTGTTAATATCGGGCATGTCAGCAGCAACACCGCTAACAGATTACTTTCGAAAAGGATCCGATAACCTGTTTACAGATTCTTCTGCTGCATCGATCAGTATGGCTTTCTTCGCGTTTTTGGCCATGGCTATGTCAGCTCTCATTTCAGGCTACAAACTCTCTCAAGAGATTTTGGACTAGACTTCAAATTTGGATTATTGATTGATGTTTTGTTTTGCATGTGCAGATTATAGTCTATTATTTTGTTCTTTTGATATTGTTTGTGAATATATTGTGTTGCTTATCTTGATAAGATTATTTTGTATAGAGAAACTGGCGAATGAATAACGAAGTAAATAAATAAAACATTTTATTAATTGTAAAAAACCTTGCTGAAAAATTACAAAAAGCTCTTTAATAACGTTACATTTGGAGCTGTGTTGCAATTTTGATCTATTGCAGGAGATTTCTGTAAATTTTCTTTTGTATATTACATCATGTATCTTCTGTACACTATATAAGAATAATATATTGGTGCATTTGTCGAAAAATAAACATTAATCATCCATCACCAAACAAAAAACATACCATTTCAATCGATCTAGCAAACAAAATACAATAAATAAATTTGAAACGCCCTCACAAAATAGACTAACAGAAAGCAAAATGCTTTTCTTAACTAAACACCTATATATCCTAACATGCTTAGAATTACATACAACATGGCCTCTTTGAGGCCTTTACTACTAACATTCTAATTTTCCCCCTCAATTAAGTGGTTACAAATAGATACAACTTAAGAACAAAATACAAGGAAAACATAGTGGAAATAAAATGATAATAGTGGTAAGTAAATTATACATGAAACTCATCTAACTTTCAAATATATTCATTACAGATGAAATTACAAACTCACAGTTTATGCATCGCTCCAACTATCTTCATCTTCTTCATCACTTCCCACACATGCCTAATAAAAAGAAGATAAAAAATAAAAAACAAAAATAGAAATAATAAAATATACCATTTTATGAATGAAAAAGAAAGAAAATTGAATTAAATTAACCTGACGAATTGCATTTGCTTTTTCTACAATAGCTGCTACTTTTAAATTTGTTTGTGGAGCCTTGACAGCTGTCGTTTTTGGCGTGCTGACCGGCCTTAGACTAAATGACTGAAAAATAATAAAAAATAAAAATCACAAATTGAAGTAAAAATGAAGGAATAATACAAATCACCAAGATGCAAGAGCAAATTAGAGTTTGAACTAGTATAAACATACATAAATATAAGGCTAAAATTCATTCTAATTGGGACGACTAATGGTTAACTGCATACATAACAAAGACTTATTTCTTATGAAATACTTGGTTTTTTTATTTATGCAAACCTTGTTTCTAATTTGCTCTAGCAAAGAATTTCTCTCGTCGGGTTTTGACTCGTCAGTCGGCCTGACAAGCTCAGATACTTTCCTCATCTGCAAAATAAACAATCAGAAAAAATTATAAGAAAAATAAATAAATAAATAAATTTATTATTCTTCAAAACTTCCATTTTTTTTGGGGCAATTTTGGCATACGTTCCTTGTATATATCTCTGAAATATATTTACTTCACCACGTATCATTAATTGGTTTACTTTACTCTTAGGGGGGAAAAAGTTCCCCAAAAAGCCCCCGCATTATTCCAAAATTACAAAAAAGTCTGCATTATTGGAAATTGCAAAAAAACCCTCACTGTTACTGATATTGCAATAAAACCATACCGTTAGTTTTCTACTCACTTATTTGAACAAAATATTTATCACCCTCCCCCCCCCCCCCCCCCCCCCTAACTGTAGGGACTTTTTAGCAATTTCCAACAAACTCAGGGGCATTTTTGCAATTTCCAGTAAACCAGGGGCATTTTTCGCAATTTCCAACAACTGAGCGTCTCCTTCCTTCGCGAATTTCCCTCCCAAAAAAAAAAAGATACATAAAAAGTCAAATGACTGACCGTGCTTCTGTCGTGAGCGGCGACAGCGTCCATGAGCGGATTCCTGGGAATATTCCTTATGGAGTAGGCTTTATTCCTCCTTCCCAGCCTCTCGTCCTCGATCGCCGGCCCGATTCCGTACCGGGCCCACAGGTTCTCTTCTAGTGGGATCAAGTAGCCCGCTGGCAGAAAGAGGTTTGGTGGGTTTGGATCAGATGAAAAATTAGGGTTTGGTGGTGGATTATTAGGGTTTGGGATGGGCGGAGGGTTTGGATCAGAATTCGGGAAATTTTGGAGGTTTTGAGCTAAAACGTTTGGGTTTGGTGGTGGATTCGGGTTTGAGGTTTGTGGTAGGTTTGTAGTTGGATCAGGATTGGAACCACCGTTAGTCTCAAAAGTTTGAAGGTTTTGCCCTAAATTTGGGTTCGCTGGTGGATTAGGGTTTGAGATGGTCGGTAGAATTGTAATTGGATCAGGATTCGGATCATTGTGCTCGAAAGTTTGAACGTTTTGACCTGAAATTGGGTTCGGTTGATAATTAGGGTTTGAGATGAGCGATACGTTTGTACTTGGATCAGGATTGGGACCAGCTTTATGCTCGAAATCCTGAACATTTTGCCCTAACAACGGGTCAACTTGTGGATTAGGGTTTGAGATGGGCGGTAGGTCAAACAAACTCACCACATAAGGTTTCTCTTTCTCTCTCTCTCTCTCTTGCTTTTGCAAATCAACCGTACAATCATTACTTAACACCTCGCTCTCTTTTTGCGAATCACTCTTACTTACGCTCTCAGATCTAGTTTCAAACGGGTCGGGTTTAAAAAGATCCGAATCATTACTAATATTATCCTGTTTTGTCTCAACTACACAAGGCATTTCAACAAACGGGTCTGGCACATTAATGGGTTTAACAAATGGATCAGAATTACTACCAATATCATCTTGTTTTGGCTCCACTACACAAGGCATTTCAACAAACGGGTCAGGCTCATTAACGGGTTTAAACAGACTCAAATCACTACCAATATCATCTTGTTTTGGCTCCGCTATACAAGGCAATTCAACAAACGGATCGGGCGCATTAATGGATTTAAACAGATCATTTGAGTTGTTTCCAATGTCATCTTGTTTTGGCTCATCTATACAAGGCAATTCACCAAACGGGTCGGGTTTTAAAGCGGGTAAGAACCCGTTAAGAGGCAGAGAGATTCCTTTACGGAGTTTCCCGCCGAGTCTCCAGCCGAGAGGGGGCAAAGGCGGCGGCTTGTCTTCGTTTTGCGAGGATGTGTTTGAACTTTGTGAAATTGAGGAAAAAATGTCGGATATGTCTCGATCGATAGAATTAGGGTTTGGGTTTGGGTCAATTGAGGGAATGCTAGGGTTTGGATTTGGGTCAATTGAGGGACTATTAGGGTTTGGATTTGTATCATCAAGATCTGTAAAGGGGGTTGAAAGAGCATTAATCGAAGGTTTTTCATCCGTTTCATTGATTGAAGCATTAATTGAAGGTTTTTCATTCGTACAGCTGTCACGTGAGAAATCATGGGGCTTTACATCAGAATTTTCTTCTTTTTCTTCTTTTGATTGGTTATTATCAAACCCTAAATTGCGCGACAGAACGATTTTGTCCGTAGAAAGTTCGTCAGATTGGCTAATATCTGTCTCATTTGATAATTCAGATTGCTCATGATTAAATCCCACTGAGACTGTTGGAAAAAAACCGGGCTCGATCCAATCCTTTTCAGTTAATGGTTCGTTGGATTTTGAATCTAAATCTTCTAGTAACGATTGGTTGTGAACTTGGCCCATAGGAGGATCTGATGGACCAAATTGCTCATTAACCTGGTCCACAGAAGGATCTGATAGACCGGACGGCTCATAGACCTGGTCCATAGCAGGATCTGATGGACCGGATAGCTCATGGACCTGGTCCACAGGAGGATCTGATAGACCAGATGGCTCATAGACCTGGTCCATAGCAGGCTCTGATGGACCGGATAGCTCATGGACCTGGTTCACAGGAGGATCTGATAGACCGGATAGCTCATGGACCTGGTCCACAGGAGGATCTGATAGACCAGACAGCTCATGGACCTGGTCCACAGGAGGGTCGGATATCTCCCATAGCTCATGGTGGACCTGGTCCGCGGTGGGAGAAGGTAAACCAGAATCAACGCACTCTTCTTCCTTTTCATCGAAAGACTCGACAAGCAACTCGTTTTCACATGCCTTACTCTCTGAATCATTTGGCAACAGTTCGTGGACCTGGTCTGCAGAATGATACTGTAGACCAGACTCACATTCACTCTTATTTGAAGCATCAGAAAACCGGTCTGGTTCCGGTTCATGGTGGACCTGGTCCATGGAAACAGTTGGTGCACCGTTTTGACTGAGAGATGTAACAAGTGGTTCAATGGTGGACTCACGAGGCGGGCTTGCGGGTTCCCAAAGGAAATCAGAATTAGGAAATTCCTGTTTTGCCCCTGCATTAAATTCTTCCACCAGTGTTTCATACTCCTCTTCATTATCTGACCAGAGTATTAAATTTTGGGCATTTTCTTCTAAATGAGTATTTGTTTCAAACGGGTTCTCAGAATATCTTTCATGAGATTCAGATTCAGATAGAAGGTTAAAATTATTGACAAAATTATAATGGATAGGTTCGTTTTCTTGTATCTGTTTGACCGAGTCAACTTTGGATTCTTCTTCAAACAAATAGGCTTGCCAGTCTTTCTCATGTTGTTGTTGGATCTCCTCAAATGAATCTAGGGTTTTGAGTGAGTTTTCTTCTTCCTCTTTAGGATTTAGGGTTTCTTGGGTTTTGAGTGAGTAGTCTTCTTCCTGTTTTGGGTTTAGGGTTTCACCAAGATCAAGTAAAGCTCGTACTGGTTCTGGACAATCATCCGTTTGAGAGTTAGGTGAAAAGGGCTCATGTGAATAATCTTTTGGTTCTTGGAATAATAATGTATTTTCATTTTGTTGAATTAGGGTTTCTTCAAAATTTCTCTCGTCTTTTTCCCCAGACAAGTAATCAGCATTTTCTTCAGATTCTAACCCTGTAATAATAAAAAATAACAATGAAACGAAACAAGTATCAAATAGAATTCATGAATATTTTGTTTCGTTTTTGAGAAAATTTAGAGAGGTCTCAAAACGTCCCCCTTCCAAATGAAATATTATATATAAATATTTTTTCTTTTTGGATTTAAATTTTAAACTTACCGTCATTATGTTTTGGCAAGTTCATAGTTTCTCCATATGTTGGTATAGTTTCCTCCTCTCTAAATGAAATCAAATCTTCATGATTCAAACTTTCATCAGATTTATACTTTTGATCAGATTGTAATGTGTCAGTAAAATCATCTTGAGCTTTCTCAGAATGATCTGTCTCAAGAAGAGACTCTGCAAGTAAATCAAAAGAACAAAATGTCAAAAAAACAGAAAAAAGGAAAAAAAAAATCATATTGTTTTCTTAATACATTACTAAAACTTAATTACCGTCTTTTTCATTGGAGGATTTATTCCTCTCAATAGTACTGTCATAATCTCTATTTGAGATTAAATATTCTTCAAGATTAAGAATTTCATCAGATATATTCTTCAATTCAACTTGTGAGACCTCATTATGATTCTCATTTGTCTCTGCACAAAAAACAAAAAAAAACAAAGTAAAATACAGTAGAAAAAGGAAGCAAGAAATGTGCATTATTTCAGTTACAACTAATTAGTTACCTTCTAATCCTTCAGAAATTATACCGTCTAGTATAAATTTTCCCTCTTTATTTGAAACTGAAGAATTTTGAACATTAGATGTTTCATTTATACTCTCATTTCTCAAATTCTGCTCCTCGTTTGAAACCAATGAATCTTCCATTACCAATTGTTCTTCAATTGCCCCTACCAAATTCAAACAAACAAATAATTAATTAAATAAATAATAAAATAGTAGAAAATGAAGCAAGATTTGATCATCACAAAACAAATGATTTACAGTTAACTAATTACCTTCTAATTTTGAAACTGATGAATCTTCAATATTAAATGTTTCATTTATACTCTCATTTCTCAAATTCTTCTTTTCATTTGAAACCAACAAATCTTCCTTTACCAGATGCCCTTCAATTGCCCCTACCAAATTCAAAAAAAATAAAAATAAATAAATAAATAAAATAAAACAAAGTAGAAAATGACACTATTTGATTGATCATCACAAAACAAATGATTTGCAGGTAACTAATTACCTTCTAATTTAGAATCTTCACCACTTATACTCTCATTTGTCGATTTTGTTTCTTCTCCATTTGAAACTAAAGATTCTTTTTCGATCCAAGCTTCATCTGAGATTTTTATTTCTTCTGAATTTATAATAGGAATTTCTAATTCCTCAACAGAATCATTTGAAATTGGCTCTTCAACTTGATTCTTCAATGGAAAATTAATTTGCTCAGCATGATCTTCAGCCACAGAAGGTAAATCTGCTTTAACGAAAAAATTAACCATACAGTTTAGAATAACATTGGGACGCTTTCTATTAGTTTGTTATTTGATATTTTGTATAATGGTTCACTAAATCATAAAAAAGATGCCCATAAATATTGGTATTGTACAATATTACTAGCACTAACATAATAAAATTATAAAACTTCAATTGATTAAATACAAAATACACAAAGCATCAAGCTTACCTTCCAAATTTTCATGTGCTTGTTCAGCCTCATTGACAGACAATGCCTTAGAATCCTCTAAATCACTTAGTTCACTTTTATGCACAATAACATAATCGTTCTGACGCGAAACAGGAGGACCGTCCAGCTGGCGAGCCCCGTCAGAACGCCAGCTGGACGTGGAACTCACGTCCATGAGATCATCATTGTCAAAAAACTCTTCATTCGCTTCGTCAAATTCATTTTCCAAACGCTTTTGTGAAGAAGAACTTTCCAACCCTTCTTTATTATTATTATTATTAATATTAATTATGGGATCTGGTTTGTGTATTTTCTTTTCGGATTCGGCTTCGGTTTCTGATTCTATCGTGTTGAGAGCATCCACAAAATTCTCCAATTCATCAGAATCGCCTAAAATCTTGTCTTTTGTTTGATTTAAAGACCTTATTTCATTTTCCTTTTCCTTTTGGGTTTCAATTTTGTCGGATTCCGATGAAAAATCATTCTGCTCTTGAATTGGGAATATTTTATTCATCTTTTGCACTTCACCATTAGTTTCTCTTTCTAACTCTACATAATCTGAAGGATCATTCACTAAACTTTCTGGTTTGGTTATTATTCCATTTTGTTCTTTCTTAAAGCACGAATCTTTTTCAGGATTTGAAAGAAGAATTTTCTGTTGAGATTCAATTAGTCCAACGAGAATCGAATGGTGGATTTTTCTAGTATTATTATTATTTTCAGAATTTTGCGATTTGAGCGACTTTAGTTTTACTCTCCTCACAATTGGAGCTTGATTTTCTGTTGGGGACTGAGACCTAAAGATTAGTTAAGAGAGAAATTTTATTAGCGAAATCTTAGTATAATAATATATTTTTATTTCATTAATTACTTTGAGCTAGAGATGAGTAATGACTCGAGCGTCTCGCCCTTCCTCAAGCGAAATGCTTTCTTCTACAAATCAAATAAAATCAAATCAAATATTTTTACCATTTAAATAGTATTGAAAGTATAATTTTTTGTAAATTTATCTATTTTAATTTGCCTTGATTTTGCGAGGCTTTTTCTCTCTTGGAGAATCTTCAGTTTCTATAGAATCGGAAGATTTAGACATTTCTGTTTTGAAGAAAGACGGATCGGAGTATCTCTTTAAGCACGCGCCAGCTCCAGCTACATCAAATCTGACGCAAAAATTAAGAAAAAGATTATTATAAAAATACCAAAATATGAAGTACTGAATTTAAGGCTTGTTTTGTGTTTAGTGGCAGAATTACTGGTAAAATGAGCGAAATTGTGTTAAATTGGGTCAAATTGAACCTTAATTGATGCGTAATTGCACAAACTATAAGGTGTATTATGTGTTTTGGTTGCACAATTAGAGGTATAATGCGACTAAATTGTGTTAAATTGGGTCTAAACTAAACTTAATTGATGCATAATTGTACACGCAAAGTTAGGTTAAGGTCGAATTGTATAGAATTACGAGGCTTAATTGAACAATTCATTGAGTTCAAATTACTACATAAATATAATTCACGTATAAAAAAATTAAAAATTACTTGTCAAGTGTAAACAAGCGAGGCGGGCCCCGGCACTCTTCGTATGAATCCATCACAAATCGCGGCATATCTCCACTCGTTATAAGATTCCGATCCGTTTGAATATTTGCATGAAATTCAACACCTAAAACACAAAAAACAAAAACTTTATTTCACTTAAAGCATTCTGAATAAACACGTAATTATTATACTCGTAAGAAAGCAGTCAAAGGCCTTAATTAACACGCTTTTTCCTCAGCTAACCCTCACTAGTCTAACTAAGTGTATATATATCAAACCTTTTTTCACTCACATATTCTACAGGACCAATTCATACTGGCAATCGCCTTCTTGGTAAGGTAAAGAAACCCAAAATATTTTGGGGAATTCTTCAAAAACCCCCTAACTTTACCGGATATTATCAAAAACCCCTTAACTTTTTCATTTCTTCGAAAACCCCTATAAAGTTGGTTGATTTTTATTCTACCCCCCTTATGCGGTTCACGTAAATTTTCCATCCATTAAATATTTTATTGACCAAAATGCCCGTCATATAATAAAAATGCTCTCGACTGACGGAAACTAAGGCAAACCCAAAAATCACTCAAACACTTAATATCATGCAATCGTAAACCCTAAAACCTAAAGAACACTTTCAAAACCTTAAATTCTAACGTAACTAACCGTCATTCTACACAACACATAGGCCGAATGAGAGATTTCTCAACAGTTGACATCAGTCAAAGCAAACCGTAAACCCCAAAAAGAATATTTTCAAAACCCTAAATTGCAAATTGAAATAACTGACCGTCGTTCTGCAGGACGTTCGGAAGGCTGATCTGAGAAACAAGAGAGCTCTCGACTGACGGAAACTAAGGCAAACCCTAAAATCACTCGAACATTTAATATCACGTAATCCTAAACCCTAAAACCTAAAGAACACTTTCAAAACCTTAAATTCTAAAATAACCGGCCGTCGTTCTACACAACACACAGGCCGAATGAGAGATTTCGCAACAGTGAAAAAGAATATTTTCAAAACCCTAAATTGCAAATTAAAATAACTGACCGTCGTTCTGCAGGACGTTTGGGAGGCTGATCTGAGAAACGAGAGAGCTCTCGATTGACGGAAACTCGGCTTCCAGCTGGCGCAGACGCAGCGTCAGACCGTGACCTCTGCACGCCGTCGCCATCACTTCTTCGTGCAGATCGTGAAATATTTCCGCCGCAAACCTAATATTAAACAAATTAATTAATTAATTAATTAATTAATAATAACAGGACAACGGAAAAGATGGAGAAAAATAATAGTGAAGTTGAGGTTCGTTCTGAAGAAAAAGAATGGAGTGAATAACTTAAATTGAACGATTTGAGAGCGTAAGTAGTAATTACCATGGTTTATTTCAATAACGGACTCGAGTTATAATCAGTGTGATTTACTACTCAAGTTGTATTTATTTAGTTAATAACAATCATACTAAATTTGATATATAGAACAACAACAGTTAACAGACCCATGTGGCCAGGTGGCTGTCCAGACCTTTAACTAAACCCACTTACTAAAATCACTAAAATACACTTTTTATGCCAACTATTTGGGTCTAAATTATATCCAAAAAAGGTATAATTATTATTCTAAATTCTACCTCTAGAGAGTAATGAGACCTGTTAATTGTTGCATGATGCCGCATAAAAATGGGAAAACATTAATTACATAATATATTACACCATTCACAGAAGTACTTACCATTTCAGTATATAATTTATCAATACATTATTTTGTGTGTCAATATACTGATTGGAATTGTTTATACATAATGGTACATTAAATACAAAAATGTCATTTTGGCCATTTTTAGTCTTCAAAGCCTCATCACCTTGTAGCTTGGCTTGAAGCTATAAATTTAAAATGGCTCTCTATAGTCTATACTTATCAAATTATTATCCTGTCCCTTTGTTTTTTCATTTGTAGCCTTATTTTTTGAATTTGCTCGTATTTCTCCTCTTTTCCGGTTTCTTTTTGTACTTTCTAAACACTCTTTTCATTATTTTAACGAATTTCAGTGAGTTGTAGTGTTGATAGTTTTTCCCTAATTAAAACATAATTTAACCTTAATTTACATGCATTTACCAAATTCCCCATCAACATAACCAATCAATTCCTCAACTTCCACCATTTCCACAAAACCACCAGCACAACCTCACTCCACCAAACTCAAACATCAAACCAATCAAAACAAAACCCTAGCAAAACAATCCAAACCAACCCACCAAAACCCAAAATCCACAACAACCCAAATTACAAAACTTACTCAGCCAGATCTCCGAGCTGGCGCAGCAGCCCGACGAGGCCGGCCATGGCGACGCCCTCCAGCAGCGCCTCGGGGTCATCCTTCTCCGCCGCGCCGTACAGCCCCGGATCCGCCAGCCCGTACTCGCTCCGTATCTGGTACCTCACCGTCGGCATTTCTGAATCAGTTCGAAATTCACAGCATGAGAGGCGATCATGTGGAAGGATTTGGGAAGTTGTGTTGTGGATTCGAAGGAAGGATAGGAATGGGAGAGTATTGAGTAGGAAGTGATTGTGAAGAGGAGTGTGACGAAATGTTCGGAAAAGAGAGAGAGAATGAAAGGAGGAATTATGAACTTTAAATTCTGTGTGGCATGTACAATATAAGAATATGTGGCATGTACAATATAAGAAAATCAGTGTGATATATAATAATTTTTATTATTTCAAATATGTAAGAAATACTAAAAAATTATGTAGCATGCAAATTAAAAAAAATTATCTCTAGTTATATATTTTTTTTAAAAAAATTAGTATGGTATATAATAATTACAAATTAAAATTACCCGCTTATGTTTATGAGCATCATTGATTTCTTTGCATATTATCTTGAGTTCGTATCATATTATTGTACTCTCTCTTATTTAAATTTGAGATGAAATCACTTTCCAACTCATGCCACGTAGCAGCTTCTAAGTTGAATTTATATTTTTTTTTGTTATGTCGTATATGTAAGAAATACTAAAAAGTAAAAAAAAAAAATCAGTATGATATATAACAATTTATTATTTTATTAATAATAAATTAATAATCTAGCATGCAAACTCAATTTTTTTTATCTTCAATTATATATTTAAATATGATTATTATTGTGTTGATTTTCTATTTAATATATTATGTTTTAAACATATTTGTTGATACTTCTTAGATCTCAAAAGTGAAAACATTTGAAATATACACTATTAATTTTAGGAAAAAAATGTTTAAATATGACACATGAATTACCCGATATATATCCAATGAGTACTATATATATCAATATTTGATACTTTTTTTTTAATTATATAAAGTGCTCGTATATCCGTCTGTATACCTCCAGAAATATTTATACTTATAAGTGAAATTTATAACAAATAACAATATATGAAATATACGAAGAAACTGAATTTTGGATAAGTGGGGCCATTTTTTATGTGTATCTGTGTACTGGTTGCAAAGCCATTGATGGACATAGAGGATATTTGGACAAGGAGAGATTAAGGTGAAATAATGTTAGAATGTGGGGTCTAGGTCGAACAGTTAGGCATTGATTGTGACGGGAGGTTTATTAGTTCTGAAATACCTCTCTCTAGAATTGTGTTGGATTTGAATTAACCCCACATTTTTTGTTTTTCATTCAATTTTGGACAATGTTATTATGCCATAATACATATCCAAATCCAAATGTTTTATATTGTTGGATCTTGACTGTGTTTCATGCATCATCATTAAGCTTGTTTATTTTTGTTTGAACGATCAAGCATATGGATTTTATGTTATATGATACTAAATCAATACTCGTCAAAAATCTCGAGAGGCCCGTTCGGTAGCATGGAATAAGAGTGGAAAAGTGAAAGAAATTTACTTATTCCGCCGAACAAGAATAGAAAAAGATGGAATAAAGAGGTAGAAAAATGGTTTAATTTTATTCCATGGGGAGATGGAAGAGTGGAAGAGAAGTGAAATAAGAAGATTTTTCTTCCTTTTCTCTTCTCTTTCTAAATTAAATAAATATTGCATTAACTGTTTATTCCACTCTTCTACTCATTTATTGTGCCGAATATCCTTGGAATAAAATGGAAGAGGCACTCTTCCATTCTTCCACTCTTCCGCTATTCCACTTTTTGCCGAACGCCACCGAGGAGATAATGACCCCTCCGGCTCTATAGTGATATTCGACAGGTTTTATTTATTGTTTTCTCCTCATTTATCAATCTTTTCATAGTGCTATTGTTATTCCTACTAGAAAAAATCTTAAATATCTTTTTTGCTGTAAAAATCTCAAATATTTGTTCTTCCACAGTCTGAATATGCATGAACAGAATTTGATATTAAGAGAAATTGATTCCGCTTTATCTTTTTTTTTTACAGATTTCCCATTTTCTAACTATACATCTGAGATAATACAAGATTATTTTGAGATATAAAGTATTGGAGATAGAGAAATGATAAACTCTGTTGTCAATGTGTATTTAGTGCAGTCTGGACTCAATTGCATACTACCTCTTGGGCTGCAACAGAAGATCCAGCCCTGAAATATGTAATATGAATGTTTCAATATATTGAATGTTTCAATATATTAACTCAAATACACCTTAAAAAGGCTGCCGCTTGTTTTCTTAAAAAAATCAATATTTATTATTGATTTTTTTACTTAACCAACTGTATGTATGATTTATTTATTTATCTTTTTCTTTTTAATAGGATGGGGAAGATTCATAATTTTTAATCTATTATTTGATATCAATAATCACGCAGCGCATGTGTTTTATTCGTGACCTATTCGACCAATTAGGCTCGGAACTGATTAGATTCTTTAGTCTAAATTATATTTTGAAATTGAATCATAGTTTTCTTTGATTCTATTATATTATCTTGCTGCAACATAACTCTCATATTGTTAAAGTATTTATGGCCACGTACCTCTATAAATAACCTCACATCTTCTATCACTAGTTTTAAGTTCTAGTATTCTTTGATTATTAATGTCATGTCAGAGTTTTTAATTGTACCTAGTGTTTAATATGTCACGGATTAAAACAAGTCTTCTTAAACAAATTCCTTCTTTGCATGTTGCAGAGAGAAAGTTAAACCAAATATCTTATTAGTAGTCTTGAAACATCTGTCATCTGTTCTTCCAAACCAATCAAATATAATTTTTTTGAAAAAATCAATCAAACATAAATTAAAGATAAATATAATATATATAGACATGCAAACGACCATAAACAAAGTCTCCTCCTCTGATTAGGTCCTCTCTCTCTTTCTAATTACGATGACAGAGTTAGTCGGAATCGGAACAGGAACCTCAGTACGTCCACTCGCAACAGTCGTGTCTCGACCGGTTACTGTGGTAGGGCAGCAATTCTGTCTGCCACGCATCATGGAACTGACTGTCACAAAGAAAGTGATGAGTTTATCGGACGGTGATTTCATCGTGACGGACACGAACAGAAGCATCTTGATGAGGGTGCAAGGCCGCATTTTCAGTTTTCCGATGCGGCGTGTGCTTCTTGATTCGGCTGGCAATATTGTTCTGTCTATTCAAATGAAGGTTTGTTTGCCTGCTCGTGTATTTCAATTTTTTGTGAGTTGTGAGTTGTGAGTTGTGACTGGTAAATGATAGGTAAAATGTGAGTTCATTGATAAATAATAAGTAAATATTGATTTGTTAGAACAAAAGAAAAAAATTTAAACCCAAAGGCAAATTAAAAAATATCTTCTGGAAATATCTGTCGTTTTTCATTTGTTTTGGTTTTTGTCAATTATAAATGTACTGAAAAACATCAGGCTTTTTAATTAAATCAGACCAAATAAATCAAATATGTGGAAATCTGTCGGTTCAGAGATCGAACACATTGGAGGAAAAAAAATACTTTGTTTAGCTTAAGTTACTTTGTTTCTTAGTGACTGAAACAAAATAACAAACCCACCTTTTTTTCATGTCACATTTAGAACAAACTGATTGGGAAATTATAAATTGATAATGCAGGTAATAAGTGCGCGAGGTAGATGGAATGTTTACAGAGGCGAGAGTTCCGATAATCGAAACTTATTGTTCTCCGTGAGAAGATCATCTGTCTTCCAATTCAAAACCGAACTCGACGTTTTTTTAGCAGGAAACACTGCTCAGAAAACATGCGATTTTAAGATCAAAGCGAGCTTCCTAGACAAGACGTGCACCTTTCACCTCGGAGATACCGACACCATCATGGGCGTCGTAAGCTCTTAACTTCATTTGGATCATAACATTTTATTGTACTATGTGCTACTCATGGTTTGCAAAATTGGCTGATTCTGATAGGTTTTAGTAGATACAAATTAAAATTGACGAGTTCAGATCTGATATTAATACCCAATTTCTAGGGTTATGTAAATTCAAATTTTTATACAAATTGACCTAATTCAGCTGATTCCCGATCCCAACTCTTAGAGACTGACTTCAAATCCTATTTTGATTTTTGAAACCATAATGCCAATAACTGTCAATTCAATGACATGTTATATTAGTAAGGTACCTTAAAAAACTTTCGACTGGTCAAAACTTATTTCTGTGAAACAAGATTGTCTGAATGATGCGAATCATAATTCATTGTGTTCAATTTTTCTTTTTTTTGAGGACAACATTTTTTTTAGACAACAATTATTGTATAAGTATGTCAATAAAAATTTGAATGCACAACTTCTAGCTCCATATGCATTGAGTTTGACCAACTAGGCTAGAATTCAATTGCTTGAGGGCAATATTTGTTGCATATTTAATTAAACAAAGAACCAACGAGAACGTCAGATATATTGCACTTACCAACTAAGTTGTGAATTATTAACAATTCATCATGTTTGATTAAAAATAGAAAAAAAACACAATAAAATTCTTACATTATGCCAAAATTATAAGGAGGTCCAACACTTTTCATCAATATCTAGACATTTTTTTTTATTGTGCAGATGAAGCGTCAATATATATTTAAGCATTTACTGGTCGGAAAGGACACATACGTGTTAACCGTCTACCCGAATGTGGATTATGCATTTATCGTTGCTCTCTCGGTTGTTTTTAACGAGATTCGTCGAATGAAAGAAAGAGAAGCCGCAGAGTGACATTTCTTGTGACATATTGAATTAAAAATGTGTTAATAAACCTTTCATGTGAAGAGATATATATTTTTTTTTGAATTAAAAAGTGTCAATATTTTTACCATTTTCCTTCAATAACAAATGGTACAGAGAAAATAGAGCTTATATATTTTAAGGCGAATGCTTTTTATCTTTTGCGAGAGACAATGAATGTGTTTTTATTGTATGTAATTTTGATGGAAAATAAAATGAAAGGCCCTTTTTGTGATTTATGCATTTACATTGTTTTTGCAAATTATACCGGGCCAAAATTGAAAATTGAAAATAGTACTTAAAAAGATTGCATACTATTCAATCTCCCCTCATTTTATACCTCCATCAGTAAACTGGCATTGTTAAATTGTTCGTTCAATTTTGATTTTTGAATTTCCTGCATTAACTTAATTGTTAAAAAATGATAAAAACTATGTATGATATGATAATGTATCTTGTTAAAACTTTTTAATTAAATTATTTTGTTCTAACCTCTTAATTGTTATCATGTTGTATATATGAACTCTACATGATATGTAGTATATATGACTGTTTGTCTGCAAAATATGATGATCTCAAAATGTGACTAGAAAATGTGACTATTACATTACTCATTGAGAAATGAGAAAAAACATCAAAATGCAAATATTTTATAAAGGGTCCTTTTCCGATGTGCCCATGCACCAAGAGGTTTTTGTTTGAAATATATATTGCATTCATTAGAATTACATATTATTTTATAATATATATGTAAATTTTTTTTTATGAATAATACATAAGTATTATAAAATAATAAATAAGTTTATAGAATAATATACAATATGTATCAAAGTAGTATATAGATGTTAACAGAATAGTATATAGGTTCTAGCATATAGGTTTATAAAAAGGATAATTTCATATATGTCACTACAAAAATTCGAAATATCATATTTGACATTACAAAAACTTAAATATCATATTTACCATCATAAAAACTTAAAATGTCATATATGCCATTACAAAAACTTAAAAATACCATATTTGCCATTACAAAAACTTAATATATCATATTTGTCATCAAATTTACTCAAAACTTAAAATCATCCATTTTTCCCGTTAAAATTAACGGTCCAATCTTATAATTATCATTATACCCGTAAATTTAGTTAATGAATTAGATTTCATATTAAGCATTCATTTTATGATCTCTCTCTCTCTCTCTCTCTCCCTCTCTCTCCATGATTGAAATTCGTATCTAATAAAAAAAAAAATCTTCACTTCAATTTGTTAGTCAAAATAATTTGACACGAGAAAAAAAGTATTCAAAAAAATAATCAATTCATTTCTTTCATACCAAATTCTTTTGCTTCAAATTAACAGAAAGAATTTTTTGTTTATATATGAATCTAAATCATGCAGAGAGAGAGAGAGATGTTTAATATGAAATCTAATTCATGAAATAAATTTAGGGGTTATAATGGTAATTATAAGATTTGACCGTTAATTTTAACGGAAAAAATAAATGGTGTTAAGTTTTAAGTAAATTTAATGGCAAATATGATATATTAAGTTTTTGTAATGCCAAATATGATATTTTAGGTTTTTGCAATGGCATATATAATATTTTTAAGTTTTCACAATGGTAAATATGAAATGTAAGTTTTTGTAATGGCAAATATGATATTTCTAGTTTTTGTAATGGCATATATGAAATTATCCCTTTATAAAACAGTAAATATGTTCTAAAATAGTATATAATAGTAATAAAATAAACATCTATATATTCAAACAATATATAAGCCTCACAAAATATATAGCAATAAAATAATACATACAACTTAAATGTGAATATCAAAACCTTAGTCAAAAATGTTGCCGTCATGCAATTATTTGATCTTCTTATCCAATTTTTTTTTCGAAGTTGTGTTGAAAGCTTCTTTTTGCCAAGTCAAACGCTCCACCATTGAACAGATCCCACCACTAAACAAAGACGAAGCTCCCTCTCTTCTTCTTCTTCTTCTTCTTCTCCCCTACAAAATAACTCCCCACAATCTCTCCTTCCAATCAATCCTCTCTTCCTCCTCAAAACCCTCCCCCCAACCAACTCTCTTCAACGAAAATGATGGCGCAAGGTCCCTCGGCACCGCCTCCGCAGGCGATGATGGGGCCGGTGGCGGTGGTGGGGCAGCAATTCTGCGCGCCCTACGTGGTCATGCTGACGGTGACCAAGAAGGCCTTCAGCCTCTCCGACGGCGATTTCGTCGTTACGGATGCGAACGGCGGCGTTTTGATGAAGGTGCAAGGCCGCCTCTTCAGCCTTCGGGAGCGCCGCGTGCTCTGCGACGCCGCTGGGACTCCGATCATTTCTTTGAAGGAGAAGGTAAGATCGATTTTTTCATTTTTTGATTTGGGAAGAGAACTCGAAGTATAGAATTTATCTGTTCACGCTAAACTCAAAATTTGTTAATTGGTTTTGTAATTATAGTTTCAGATGGATCAATTTGATAGTCTGAGTTCTAGAAGAGTAATTTGGTACTTGTTTTAGACGGGTCAATTAGTAAACCATTTTTCAGCAAATATTTGTTGCTATTAAAAAAACAAATATTTGTACTAATGAAGCTCAACAACCATTTCCCAACAATTATTTGCATTAATAAACCTCAACAACAAAAATAATACGTTACATTTCTTATTTCTATTTCTATTACTGATTCTAAAGTATTGTCATACAAACAGATTTTAACGGCGCATCACAGATGGAACGCGTTTAGAGGAGACAGCTCGGACCCGAAAGACTTGCTTTTCACCGTGAAGAAATCTCACATCATCCAATTCAAAACCGAGCTTGACGTTTTTTTGGCGGGAAATACAGCCGAAAAATCTTGCGATTTTAAGGTCAAAGGAAACTGGTTCGACCGGTCCTGCACTTTCTACCTTGGAAACACGAACAACATTATTGCCCTTGTGAGTGATTCTCTTGCCTTATAATAAAATAAAGAAGTAATGAAACAATAAATAAACTTGAGATACAGATAAGTAAAAATAGAAATTATGTAATCGTTGCGGTTTAGTTTATATAAGGTATTTCATTAGCGAATTTTGAATTCATTCTGATGTTAAGCAGATCCTTCGTAAATCAAGCCAAATCATATCATATCATATTGTATATACACGTATGATACAATACGATACTTGTCGAATACTCCATATTTCAATATTTCAATATAAAGCACATATGTACCAAATATTTCTCGGATAAGAATATATCTTTAATATATGTAGAAATATACTGGATACATAGAATATTATTTTTCTTTTTTGAGTTTTTGTCCATAAATTAATTATTAGAAAATAATAAAATAATATATAAATTAATTATTAGTAAATTAATAAAATATCATATATGATAGACATTTTGTAATTTTTTTTAAGTTATGATACGATACTCATATCCGTACTATTCAACATATGTTCTGACTTTTGAGTTTATTTGTGGTGCAGATGAGCCGTCAATTTACAGTCAAGAATGTAATTCTTGGAAGGGACACATTTGGCATCACGGTTTATCCGAACGTGGACTATGCATTTGTTGTGGCTATTATCGTAATTCTCGACGAGATTCACCGAGAACAATCAGATGATTAAGATTTGGATATCGTGTATGATATTAGATATTTTTAAGGAATATATTGTATGTATTATTTCGTCTTCTTTAACATTTGAGTATCATGTATGTAATGGATTCTAATTAGGGTCATTTTAGGTAACACTCATTTCTTTTCTGATATTGAACTAAAAAAGAGTTATGTTGAAAGATTAAGTAGCAGCGCCATTGTTGAGAGGTCAAAATCAAAGATACCTCTTCTTCCAAAAAAATATCAAACTCTTCTCTTTTGAACAGATCACACCACTAATGTCAAACTCTATTCCATTGAACAGATCACACCACTAATGCCAAACTCTATTCCATTGAACAGATCACACCACTAAGAGAGACAAGGTCTCTCTCTCTTCTTTTTCTGTATTGCCTACCAATAACAAGCTTCACATTCTCTCCTTTTAATCAAACTCATTCTTTCTCCCTAATCAATTCTATCTCCCTCCTCAAGTTAAGCCTAATTAACATCAGATCATTCTTTCTCAATCCTAAAAAAACAGTCTATTTTTCTCATCTCTTCTTTCTACCGAAATGATGGAGCAAGGGCCATCGTCACAGCCGCCGCCGCAGATGATGACGACGCCTGTGGCGGTGGTGGGGCAGCAATTCTGCGCACCTTATGTTGTGATGCTGACGGTAACGAAGAAGGCTATAAGTTTAACAGACGGTGACTTTGTCGTTAGTGATGTCAATGGCGAAGTTTTGATGAAAGTACAAGGCCGCTTTTTCAGCCTCCGTGATCGTCGTGTGCTTTGCGACGCTGCTGGAACTCCGATCATTTCAATGAAGGAGAAGGTAAGATCATTTTTTTTGGACCAAATATCGAATTCTAACATTGATTTTTTTATTTTTCATTTCAGATTGAAACATCAAAGTATCAAATTCATTTGTTTAAAGGACTAAATATCAAATTTTAACATTAACTTTTTGATTTCTCATTTCAGTCAAATTTATCCGTTCAAAGGAGCAAATAACAAATTCTAACATTAACCTTTTGATTTTTCATTTCAGAAGAAACTCAAAATATCAAATTATCCGTTTTTTCTAAATTTACTGTCATACTACTATCAAAACAGATTTTATCCATGCATAGTAGATGGAATGTGTTCAGAGGAGACAGCTCGGACCCGAATGACTTGATTTTTACCGTGAAGAAATCTCACATCTTCCAATTCAAAACCGAGCTCGACGTGTTCTTGGCGGGAAATATGGCTGAACAATCTTGCGATTTTAAGATCAAAGCAAGCTGGTTGGACCGGGACTGCACTTTCTACCTCGGCAATACTGACAACATTATTGCCCTTGTAAACGATTGTCTTTCCTTATAATGAAATAATCAAATCAACAAATAACCAAACAATTCCTTAAAACAAGTAATGAAATATTTAAAGGAAAAAAGAGGCGATATATGCCAATACTTCATAAATCAAGCCGAATCATATCAGATAATGATACTCATATTATACTTGTCGAAAACTATGTAAAACCTATTTTAATATTTTATTTCAAAAATAAAAGGCCAAATACTTCTTCGGTTAGAATTAGATATCCTTAATATATATACTTGTTAAATAAAATAGTGTAAATGATTTATGTTTCTATTAGCTTATAATATAATTTAATTATTAGTAAAATAATAAAATATTATACATAATTGATATATTCTGTTTTTTTAATTGTTGTATCTATATCAGATACGATACTCGTATTCATATCCATGCAACATAGGTTCTAATTTTTTTAGTCTGTTTGTGGTGCAGATGAGCCGTCAGTATACAGTCAAGAATGTAATTCTTGGAAAAGACACATTTGGCATCACAGTTTATCCGAACGTGGACTACGCATTTGTGGTGGCTATTATCGTGATTCTCGATGAGATTCACCGGGAAGAATCAGAAGATTAAGATATGCACATGGTATATAATTAGATATTTTTAAGGGTTACATATATGTATGTATTGTTTTGTTTCCTTTAAGATTTGAATATCAAGTATGTAATATTTGTAATGGAGGTTCTATAGCTTGTGGTGTGTTGGATGAAAGCAACTAAATAGAATGAGCTCATTATTCTTTTATTGTAATAATTCTCAATATATTATTATATCTAGATAGTCAAATTGATCATAGATAGTATGTGAAGAAATTTCGGATTAAGGAAATCAAATAGGTACCTTTAAAACAAACAAAGAATATCAAAATCAGTCAAGGAGACTATAACATGCACAAACCAAAATTCTAGGAAAACTTGCAAAAAGAATTGCATTATGATTAAATAAATTGCAAATATAAAACCCCTTCATTCTTGTTAAATTCAAATTTATTCTCTGAATTGAATTCTCTATAATTAATATTTTCATATAACATTAGTATTGAATTTTTTTTATAATGAAAGTTTTTGTTTGCAATTTTCAATAAGCAGGGTTGCCAGGAGGCTTTTTTTACAATTCTCAACATGTAGAGGCTTTTCTGCAAATTTTTAATCCATCATTGTTAATGGAGGCCGCCGAATTGGGAAAAGAGAGCAGCAAAACTCCGAGGAAGCTACATAAATTCCGACTGATAACATTGACAGGAAGTTCAAAGCTAATTATCATATATTTAATTAAATTCTCTAACTATCACATATTGAAATATAAAAAAAACTCAATTACTAATTTAAAAGACAAAAAAAAGAGTATAAAAAATTTCAATTACTACTTTGAAAGACAAAAATAGAATAAATTAGGGTCATTCTAGACAGTGGCGGCTGTAATAAAAGATACATCAAAAATCTAAAAAGACAATATATATATAATTTCCAATTCTATAGAAAATGCAATGATACAATCATATTTAAATAATATTACTTCAAAATTTAAAAGAGGGTTGCTGCCCTCCAGACTCTATTAAAATCCGCTACTGATTCTAGATAACAGTCATTTGTTTTCTAATATTAATGGAGAAAAGTATTGTCGAAAGCTTCTCTTCTTTGAGCAGTGAACAACTAATGTCCCATGCGCCACGGGCCTAAGTTGTTAGAGTCTAGTATATTAACTGGCTCAGCCCAACCTTCAGGCTCACACCATATTGTCCTGAAAAATGCTTAAGCTTGGTTGGTGCTAGTAGTTAATGCACTTGTCTATTTAAGTAACTCTAATTTTCATTCACTACTCAAGGTGAGACTAATCAACTAGCCCCCCTTTCCACTATTTGATTCCGGGATGTAACAAAACCTAAACCTTTTAATTTTTTCAAATTTATTGATATTTTGTGGCAACATGCGTGCAGTTATTAAAACATAATCATATAATTAGTTGAATTGGTATTTTGTGTTCCATCCTCGATTTAGTGAGAACCGTTAAATTTTATTTTTAGCCGTCATATCTTAATCAGATGGTTCCAATGAATCATGGTACAAAGTTATGTTCAAGTATTAATACAAATTGAATATGAAGAGTTCATTCATTAACACATAAATAATTTTTTCTTTTCTTCTGTAAAAAATAATAATTCTTAATGAAATATTTTATTTCTCATATTAAAATCATAAAATATAAATTAGTTGAAATTTTCTCTTTACTTCGAATTCCATATTATTATAGTTTCAATTTAATTTTTTTCTATATTAAAATATGTGAATATAAATTTTATAAGAGGGCATATAAAAAAAATGATATGCTCGTTAACTCCTACCTTATTTTCACATATTTTTGAGATAAATTAATTTTCATTTTTTTTCTTATCTCCTTCATCTAAGCCTGATTAATACTTGATTTTTTTTTCCTATATAATATGTCAAGAGATAACGGCATAAGAAAATCAAAGAGAGTAAAAAAGAGATGGTCTTTTAATATTAGAAATCTTAATGCAAACATAAATTAAAGTTATAAATTAATTATCTAAATTATTTAGTGGTTATTATTTCTTGTTTATTATGAATTTATCATTTATGTTATTTTATTTCTCATATGTAAATTTATTTGTATATAATGATCCGTTTTTACAAAATTAGATGATATAAAATTTATTTAAGAATAATAAATGGATATAATATCTTGTGATGTAATTCAAAATAATTTTAAACATATCTAACTTACTTAATATAATTATTATATAATATTTATGTATTTTTAATTTATTTCAAATTTTTATTTTAAATTTTCATAATTATAATTTATACATTATGAATTAAAATATTCGGAGAATCGCGAGCATTATTCTAATATATAATAAAAATGAGAACAACTCTGATATATTCTAGACAACACTCGTTTCTTTTGTTAGAACTTAAAAAGCTTCTCTTCTTTGACCACTAATATCCCACGTACACGTGCCTAACTAGACGCGTCATTGTGAGAATTGAGAGGATAAAGTCAATGATACCTGATCCTATCTCAAAGAAAAGTCAAAATCTATTCCATTGAACAAACAAAAAATCATACCACTATAAGACAGGCAAAGGTCCCTCTCTCTACTTCTTCTGTATTCACTAATACTAATAACAATCCTCCTTCCAATCAAACCACCTTTCTCCCTAATCAATCCTCTTCCCCTCCTTAGAATCCGCTCATCATATATTCTTTCTCAAATTCTGTCTCCCTCAAAACACAGCCTAATTTTCTCATCTCTTCTTTTTGACAAAATGATGGCGCAAGGACCCTCCGCACCACCGCCGCCGGTGATGATGGCGGCGCCTGTGGCGGTGGTGGGGCAGCAATTTTGCGCACCCTATGTGGTGAAGCTGACCGTGACGAAGAAGGCTTTCAGTTTTTCGGCCGGTGACTTTGTCGTTACTGATGAGAACGGCGGGGTTTTGATGGAAGTACAAGGCCGCTTTTTCAGCCGGCGTGCGCGCCGCGTGCTTTGCGACGCTGCTGGAACTCCTATCATTTCAATGCAGATGAAAGTAATTTTGATTTTTCATTTAAACTCAAAATAAAATATCAAATTTTGTCCATTGAATGATTCAGAGGGCCCAATTGTAAATATCTGATTTGCCCTTAGAAAACTCAAACTTGGCGAATTATAACCTTGTTTCGCTTCAAATGCCCTTACTCTTACTCCATTAATATCGAAACTTGATTACAAAATTTACATCAAATTTTGTCAATATTTTTATTGAATAGAGAGTTGTCCCATTTTTATTTTGGTGCCAAATGAACTCCGACATGAGGTGTAACAGTCGTATATCCTTAATTATTAATTTTTAGAAAAAGTATTCGCACAACTCTCTTCAACATCTTCTAATATCATCTATCATCTATTATATTTTGTATATAACTATTATATTTTTTTTCATATGTTTATTATATCTTTTTTGAATATTATAAATTTCTATATGAATGACAGCATATATACTTATTTTTACGCATCATACTATTTTATATGTTCATTCTACTTTTTTTGTATATTGATATACCTTTGGATAATGATGCTGATGATAAATAAACCCTTGGTGCATATCAGGTCCCTAATTTTTAACTATATTTTTAAATGGATGAAGAAGTGAAATTTGATATTTGTTTGCACTCACATGGATTTTTTATTTATTAAGGGAATCCCATGACTTTTCTCTCAAATTGCAATTTTGTAAACCATTCCAACACATATTTGTATTAATAAAACCCAACAACCATTTGCTAAGCTCCAACAAATATTTGTATTAAAATCAGTTTACAACAAATATTTGCATTAATAAAGCTCTACAACAAGATGCTACTTTAACAATTTTACTAGTTCTGAATCTATTGTCATAAAACTATCCAAACAGCTTTTAAGCATGCATAGCAGATGGAAAGTGTTCAGAGGGGACAGCTCGGACCCGAAAGACTTGCTTTTCACTGTGAAGAAATCTCACATCTTCCAATTCAAAACCAAGCTTGACGTGTTTTTGGCGGGAAATACAGCCGAGCAATCTTGCGATTTTAAGATCAAAGGAAGCTGGCTCGACCGGTCGTGTACTTTCTACCTCGGAAACACGAAGAACATTATTGCCCTTGTAAGTGATGGTCTTACCTTATAGTGAAATAATCGGATAAACATTATTCCCCAGCATTATTTCATTAGCTAATTTTGAATATGTTAAGCGAATGCTTCTATCGAAATCCATATAACATAATTGAATAGTTTATTTCAAATAATGAAACATATTTTTCCAAATATTTCTCACATAAGAATTATATATCTTTGATATATACAAAAATATTAGTTGATATATAAAATATTATATGTGACATGTTTATCTTAGCTTAACATATAAACTAATTAGTAAATAATAACACATTATACATAATAATGGTATCGTATCCCATATATATCTTTTTAAAATTATCATGCAACATAGGTTCTGACATTTGAGTTTTTGTGGTACAGATGAGCCGTCAATATACAGTTAAAAATGTACTTTTGGGAAAGGACACATTTGGCATCACCATTTATCCGAACGTTGACTACGCATTTGTTGTGGCTATTATTGTAATTCTTGATGAGATGGATGGAGGAGGATCTTCCGGTGGCGGATCTTAACAAAAAATCTAGGAGGTCCATAATAGAAAATACACCAATAGAGGGTCGGTGTATATATTAAAATTTGATCATGTATGTAATATTTTTAGTTAATGAAGTTGTAGATTGTGATGTATTGCACGAGAATTGAAAGCATCTATTATGAATGAACTCATTATTTTTCTTATAAACAAATGAAGGAAATCAGAAACCGTAACATCTACAAACTAAAAATCGAAGTAAATTTGCAGAAAAAAATCCAGCATTCTGCTTAAATTGCATAAAAAACCCTCCATTCTTAAGATAATCAAAATCTAATCCCTATCGGAATATGTCGCCAATAAGTTGCCGATTAGTCGGAATTCGGTACTTCATCGTTCCGATTAGATCATGTCGATTGCAAAAGTTGGTCAAAACGATTTTGACCGACGTTTGATCCAACTTTGATCCAACTTTAGGCCGACATGATAAATAAATTTATTTTTATTTTTAATTATTTTATTTAGACTTTTCGTATGCAACTATACTTGTTGTATGTTATTTGAACGAATTATGGATTTATATTTTGATTTTAACTTATTTGAACTATGATTATTTATATTTTTATGTTTATGTTTTATTGTTGCTAAATTTTAAAATTAAAAAAAAAGTTATTACCACCACTAGAATAGTCTAGTGGTTATGGTACTTGTCCCACTTTCCATGGTGAGAGGTTCGAATCCCGCGTATTGCAGGATTAATTTAAAAATTTAGAGATGATATATACGTTCACCCTAAAGAGAACGAAGTATATGATTGCTCGTAGTCCTCCCTCAATTTTTTTTTAAAGTTATTGATAATTTTTAGTATAGTAACTTTTGAAAAAATGTCTGAAAGTCAAATCTGACCTTAACCAATGTGTTTTCAATTAGTCTCCGACTAGTCACAATACAACTAGTCGGCAAGATCTCCGATGCAGTCCGACGCCAGATATTTAAAACATTGGTTAGCATATCCACCATTAATGAACTTATCACTATAATCAATATTTCCATAGAACCTTGAATATCTCAAGAATGGAGAGTCCTTTTTGCATTTTTCAGCATTGCAAAGCTCTGAGATTTTTTTTTGCAATACCAATTATATTTAACATATTCATAATCAATTAGCACAATTTCCAAAACTATTTTTTCATGTACTGTCATTCTCATTTTAATGGAGACTATCAAATTGGGAAGAGAGAGCATCAAGAACTCCGGCGAAGCTACTACAATTCCGACTGACAACATCCACGTTCAGTCCAAAACTCTCAACCCCTTTTGCCGTGACAGGCCCATGTGCCGCCACGAGCAATTCCGGCCATCTGCCCTTCATGTTCTCCCAACTCCAGCCAACCGCATCCAACCCCTTCAGAAACCCTTCAACCTCAGCTGAACTCGTGAAGACAATCGCATCCAATTCATCTTTGAGTTCAACAAGGCTCGACACGCATTCTGGGCCAGCCCACCGTGTTTTATACGAAGCAACGCTGACCGGAATCCACCCTGCCCCTTCCAGGCCGGCGAGGAAACACGGGATGACAGGCGGCTCTGTGAGACCCACAACAACCGGAACAGGGCAGAGGATTTTTCTGCCTCCACCATTACCAAGACACTCGATCATTCCACATGGGGTCGCTGTATCCGGTACTAAAAGTCTAATTCTGCTAGAGTTAGCACACAGTTTTTCTAAGAGACAAGGCTCACCCTCCTGAAGCAGCTCTGCGTCGGTACCGAGTGCCGCGACAATGAAGGCATGGCCGGAGGCAGAGAGAGGAGGCGGAGGAGAGGAAGAGAGGGCGAGAGAGAAGGAGGAGATGCCGGTGCGGGAGGTGAAGGCCAAAGCGGAGAAACTGTCGAGGGAAGAGAGGGCGGGGCGGAGCGTGGAGGGAGTTGGGCCGACGGAGATTGTGGGGATGGGAAGAGGAGTGGCGCCGTGTAGTTCAAGGAGGCGGCTGAGGCGGATGCTGTAGTTGGATGGCGATGTGAAGGCTATGCGCCGGCCGGAGAGGGAGAGGTTTGGGTTTGGGAGAGAAGATGCGGCCCGAGACCAAGAGGCCATTGTTACTCACGAAGAAAGAGGATCCAGTGGAAATCTCTATCAAATGTTCTCTTTTTAATTTTTGTAAGGCAAAACTGAGGGTTCTCTTATAATTTTAATATGGACTTAGTTAATTCTTAGATCACCATCAAATTGATCAACTACTCTGATATAGTCATTTATATTAATTTTTTTATAATTTTGTTTTTATAGTTTAGAATAATCATATATAATAAAAATTTAATGACCACCTGATTTTTAAAATAAGAATTAGAAATATCAAAACTTTGTGGGGATTATAGAAGTTGAGTTTTTTTCTCTTTTAATATTGAACTTAATTGTTATTTGTTACATGACATTTTGAAGTGTGGTACAGAAGTTGTATATTGTCGGATACTCTATATCAGGTATATTTATCTAATAATAACAAAACATATTAACAAACATATTGGATATCACTAATATAAACAAATATACTTGAAATATAAAAATGAAAATAACAAAACAAAATTAACATATTTAAATATATGGTTAAGAAAAAAAGTTTTTTTTTGTTCCCTATTAAAGTCCTCTCTCTTTGTAAAACACGAAAATTTACTCGTAAAGTTTACCGCATGTAATAGATCTCGAAGACAATTGAGAGATTTTGGTCTATTTTTAACTCCTAATTATTTATTTGACTCATTTATCCTCTTCCTTAAGTATTTATGTATTTAATACATTGACATGTAAGTAATGATATGAGGCCCCAGTATTAATAATTATGTCATTTCGAAAATTAGATTACAGATAACATTGCGGTGAACTGAAATGACAATTCCTTTTCACCCGGGAAAGAACAGAGTCGTTCATTGATTAAAAGATCATAACCGAATAAATTCTTTGTTTTTAATACTATAATAATGGAGTAAGTTCTTATAGTTTTTGAACTAAAGAATATGTGCGGCATTTCATTAGAACCGACTGTACGGCCACTGACTCGGATCCTACCAGTATCACTAATTTCCTTTATAGTATGGGGTGGTGGTTGTCTGAAGGAGAAGAGGATTAAAAGAGGAATAGAGAAAGTCAGAACAAAGTTTTTTTTTTTTTTTGTAAATTACCTAATAAAATGGATATATGATGTAGTAGGAAACAGGAAGCAGAGATATTGATGTCACTATAATAAAATGTTATACATTTTCTTTTTGGTTTACATCCCTTTAGATCAGTGTTGGCATGCACTAATTTTGTTCAGAACAGTACATTTCTCATGCATACAAAATAAAAATGTAAAACCAATTTTGCTCATGGCCCTCGGACAATTTCTAATCATGTACAAGGCCCCAATTTTACTCGACGCTGTCTCTGTAAATCTCATCAAGAATCACAATGATAGCCACCACAAATGCGAAATCCACATTCGGATAAACCGTCAAGCCAAATGCGTCCTTTCCAGTTATCATGTTCGTAAGCGTATGCTTGAGATGCATCTGTATCACAAACAAATTCAATCTGAATTAATCTGAAATTACTGTTTTGTGATCTATAACCTTAACAATACATAAATAAATCCTTTCAAAAAAAAAAACAATACGTAATAAATACAATAAAAAGTTGATCAGTACTTGTGCAATGATATTTTTTGTATTTCCAAGGTAGAACATGCAAGCCCTTGCAACCCAGCTCCCTTTGACCTTAAAATCACAAACTTTCTCGTCCGTATTGCCGGCCAAGAACACATCAAGATCAGTTTTTAATTGGATTATATGTGATTTCTTCACCGTAAAAATCAAGTCTTTCATGTCCGAGCTATCTCCTCTAAACACGTTCCATCTATGGTGCGCACTCAAAATCTGTGTAAAAATAAAATTCCAGTGAATTTGACCTAATCAATCAAAATTGCAAGCATAATACAAACATTAAATAATAATTAATTAAATAAAAAAATGAAATTAAGATTGATATACCTTCTGTTGCATGGAGACGATGGGGATTCCGGCAGGATCACAAATAACACGACGTTCCCTCAGGCTGAAAATGCGGCCTTGAACCTTCATCAATACATTGCCATTCACGTCTGTTATGGAAAAATCTCCGTCAGTCAAGCTTAGCTTTTTCTTTGTCACGGTCAAGTTTACAACATATGGTAAGCAGAATTGTGGGCCCACAACTGGTACGGTTCCCACTGTTGTTGGCTCTGGGGTGGTGGCGGTGCCGGTACATACGGGCCGGTAGGCATCATTGTGTTAAACCTTAGAGAGGGAGAGAGCTAGAGAGAGAATTATATGTGTAAAGTGTAAACTGAAAAGTACTTGCAGATAAATGTTGAGATTAATTGTAGAGGCTATATATATAAACGGCTCTATTACTATTACAAGAGAACTTATTTCGTTAAGGGGTTATCATTATGTGATTCTGAAAGTACGAAATCCATCTTAATTATGTTTGTGTATAAAAACAGTTACGTCTCAATTTGTTTCCTCTGTTTTATATGATAAATTGAAATAAAAATTAGCGAAAATGGTTATGTGGATTACTTTTTTTTGGTACTTCTGGTAAATGCTATAAATAATATTGGTTGGCTGTTGTGATTTTGGTCAAATTTTCTGAAAATTCATCTCAACTGAACCAAAACTGTTATGCGTTCAGTATGTACACAGCTAATTATGGATTTTTTATATAACATGAAGTTACTTTTGAATTTTCAAAACGAAATATGAGCTTAATCTTATTGCAGACCTGACCTGATACAGGTCTCAGACCGCCCCTGTTTTATTGTTTTTATATTTGTTAGTATAAATTGTTTTCATATAACTTAATAGTGCTATTATATTTGGTTTTCAAATAACTTAAATATTTTTTTAATATAACTTTTAGGTTGGAAGATCTTTAATTTTTGCTCATTCTCTGTTGGTTAGAATACATGCGTGAAGCCTGAGGCTGTTGAGTTCGCAATACACTCCTAGAGATATTTTTAACGAAACAATTTCTCTTTTAATTTTTGCAAAAAAATAAATAGAGTTTAGTATTTTAACTTTACTTTTTAAAAAATATAATAATATTAATATAAGGGGCCAAACTAAAAAACTTTCATTGGCTTTTACATAATTTTTAATTTTTATAGGGAGGCAATTGAAACTTCAATGAATAATTTGAGCAAAATAGGTTGCGTAAAATTACCCAACTAAATTTGTACCTAACGTTTTGAATGTGTTATAGACATAATTTTTTTTAATTTAGAAGTATAAATGTCACATGCTTGTTTGAGGTAACATTCACAATTTAGCACAATAAAAAACAATAACAAGTAGTGAATTGCCTTCCAATCTATAAGTTTTATGAAAACAGTATAAAAGTTATATGAAAGTAACATATGCAAGTTATATAAAAAGTTATATAAAAACAATATATAACTACATGTATATAAATAATATATAATAATTGATTATTGTTCATACTGAACTCACATCAGCGGATTCATGTAACTTGAATTTTGACAACATTTTACCAAGATCACAACAGCCAACCGATATATTTGTAGCAATGACTAAAACTACCAAGAATTAGTTACGCACCGATCCATTTAGCTAATTTTTATTTCAATTTATAATAAAACCAAATTGACCAAACTGTTTATACATTAACCCTAAATATCTAAGATGTATTTCTTAGTTTGAGAATTACCTAATGATTAACCCCTTAAACAAAATAAGTACTCATATATGGAGCCGTTTGTATGCCTCTCTCTTTATATAGCCTCTACAATCTCAAGATTTATTTGCAAGTACTTTTTTCCTCAAAAAAAAAATTCCTCTCTCTCTACCACAATTGTAAGAAACAATGACGATTCCCTTAGGGCCATCTATATCGGCACCACCGCCGCCGCCAGAACCAACAACACTGGGGACTGTACGAGTTGTGGACCCACAATTTTGCGTACCATACGTAGTAAACTTGACCGTGACAAAGAAAAAGCTGAGCTTGTCGGACGGAGATTTTTCTGTAAAAGACGTGAATGGCAACTTATTGATGAAGGTTCAAGGCCGCATTTTCAGCCTGAGGGAACGTCGTGTTCTTTGCGATCCTGCCGGAATTCCCATTATCTCCATGCAACAGAAGGTATATATATTTATTTTAATTTCGTTATGTAGTTAATTAGTTAATATTTAATGCTTATATGTTTGATCTTTTGTTTATTGATTTGATTGAATCGGTAAAATTCACTTTATAAATTTCTACTATTTACGTAGATTTTAAGCGCGCATCATAGATGGAACGTGTTTAGAGGAAATAGCTCTGACATGAAAGACTTGATTTTTACGGTGAAGAAATCGCATATAATTCAATTGAAAACGGATCTTGATGTGTTTTTGGCCGGCAACACATCCGAAAAAAATTGCGATTTTAAGGTCAAAGGGAGCTGGGTTGCAAGAGCTTGCACTTTCTACCGTGGAAATACAAAGAATATTATTGCACAAGTACTGACTAACTTTTGTGTATTATATTTATTTATGATTTGCAAAATTTATATTTTTCAAATAGTAACTTTTGCGATGCAGATGAATCAAAACCATACGCTTACAAACATAGTATTTGGGAAGGATGAATTTGGGTTGACGGTTTACCCGAACGTGGATTTCGCATTTGTGGTGGCTATCATTGTGATTCTTGACGAGATTCACCGAGACAGCCGCGAGTAAAAATTGGGATCTTGTACATGTTAAAAGAATCTTTCAATGATCATTCCTATATTGGTATTAGATTTCGATGTTGTATGCATGAGAAATTTACTGTTCTGATTTAATTACTGAACTGATCAAAGGGGCGTAAAACAAAATGTTGTACGAGATTTTATTTTAGCAACTTCAACATATCTCCTCTCCTTCCTATTTCCACATTACAAGGGAAATTTTCCCGAAAAAACAGTAACTTTTCTCAATATTTTTAAGAAGTTCCTAATGACTAGGTTCCCTCTTTCAATACCCCTAGTTTACTTATTTTTGTAGCAATACAAGAAACATCTTGTCAAACCACCTCTTGTAGAGTGATAAGACATTAATCCCACTAATTCAAAGATTATGGGTTTAATACATGATAAAATCAATTTTCTTTGAATATAAATAGAGACATATAAGCCTTCTCTATAAGATAAAATAAAAAAAATACAAAAAACATCTTATATAAGGACTTGGTCTGTTGACCAACACTGTTCATACAATTAGCTAGATTGATATGATATAATAAAAGTGCATTGTCATTTTCTAACTGAAATTTCTTATGAACTTCACTATTTCATTATGCTCAAAACTGCTGCACGCTAACACAAACCGACTATATCCATCTAAACGCATCAACCAACACTTTCCCATCCTTCTAACAACCATAAACCCAAAAAAACACACCAAATCATCTATATTTGCTAAAATATTCAACCTTCTAATAAATCTTTTTTTTTGTTCTAACCTTCTAACAAACCCAAAACCCTAAACCCCCACAAAACCCCTAATATTGTCTAAAAGTAAGATTCAACCTTCCCGGCCGGATCCGAGTCTCTTCCACAAGCCACTCGGGCCCGCTATTCAACTTCACACTCGAAACTCCATGAAACAAATTACGCGATTCGCCACCAAATATAAGCACGTTGCCCGATTCAAGCTCGACCCGTTTGACCCGCTCCGCATCTCTCCTCTCCGTACAAAAATTCCGCTGAGTCACCGATTGAGAACGAGACGACAGGCAGTCCTTTCGCCAGGCTGTCTCTCGTATCGTCTTTGTCCTACATGTTTAACAATGTATTTTATAAATTGTAATTTTATCAGGGAAATTTGGAAAAAGCCCCTTCAATGTCTATATTGCAAAAAGGCCCCTATAAATAAATCATTTAATTAATGGTTAGATTTGTTAAAACATTAACTTAGAGGAATTTTGGGTAGGCCTAACTTTTAGGTTTTCAAAAATAGAAGGATTTTCATTCTTTTTGCAATTTCTGATAATGTAGGGATTTTTTTTTTGCAATTTAAGCATAATACAGGGACATTTCCGCAAATTTCACCTTTTCTCACATTATTTCTAATTCTTAAACTTACCTGATGAAGACCAAGTTTGCCATTGTTGGCATAAAAATTGACTATACAAATATCAGGACACATCAAAGGAATCTCTCTCTCAACATCTATTATCTTTCCTTTATTCTTCCTCTTCAGAAAAACATGTGAGGCTTGAATCGCGTCACCAACAAATTTTATGAATATGTCCGGAATTTTGGGCGGAATTGCACCATCAAAAGAGCGGTAATTTTCATAAGAGCTTGAATTTGGGTCTCAATTTTTGCCTAAACACATCATTTTTAGATGTAATTTTGCGCCGTCTTGGTATTCTGGTGTGTAAAATCCACCTGGACCAGTACCAAGTTTTCGACATAATTTTACAATTTTGACCTATTTGCAAGCAGAGAAAAAAATGAATAAGTTATCATTGTCTGGGGTTTAAATGTTGTAAAAAGTTATGTAAAATAAGTAAATGATAAAGCTAGGCTAAAATACTTGATTAAGTATTTGGTTGGTGTCTCATACTTAGGACTTATAATCCATTGGATTTGCACCAAAATTTGTTCAATAAGATAGTCGGTTTCACATATTTCATAGAGAGAGAATTTCCTTATTTATTACATAGCACAATTCTTAATGCAAATCCAATGAATCATAAGTCCAAAGTATGAGAGTCCTAAACCCTAACCTAATGCAGAATCATTTAACGCAAACCCTAGAATTAAATCTTACAAACCTGATCATGAAACCCTAGAAAATTCTTCAGCAAAACCATGCCAGGTCTTAAATACACCTTTTTACATCCATTCTGACACGATTCAAAAGCTTCGATCCTCTTTCTTCTCTCTCTGTTAAGTTCAAGCAGAGATTTGTTCAATCTAATGTTTCTTTTTGCTCCTCCTCTCAAGCAAATATCAAATGATCCGTTTGATGAATCGGTTTTGATGAGCTTTCAGAATCGAAGGAAATGGTTTGGGTTTTAGGAGATGGTTTTGTTTGGTCATGTGTGATGAATTGTGGCGATTCCGAATTAAGATTTACTATCTCTTGATGTAAAGTTGACCAGCCGCGAGTAATCTACAGTTCAAATTCTAGTTAGAAATTAATTCATCACAAAAGAGATGTAAATTATGGTTGAGAGAGAGATGGTACAATGCAGTAGAGAGCTGATACAGTAACAGTACCAACAAATTCAAACCCGAAACCCTAAAATCTAGAACTGATACTGGTAATGTTGCAATATTTATATTTACATAATACTAAAGAAATACTTCACTTGAATATGGTAGTCTGAGGAAAAAGGTCAATAATATATGCATAACTATTTAGGTTTTTCTTGGAATTTATGAAAAAGTGAAGAAAATTATTGAAAAAAATAATTTAAATTCGTAATATTTCCGATTAAATTACGGAATTAGCAATTATGCCTCCTGATTGAAGGACCGAAATTCAAAATATGAGAGAAAAATCTGAATACAGAATAAAAACATAGCAGAAAAAAGAAAACGCTGATACCTGCCCTTGTTCGCCGATTCTTCTGTTTTGGTAAGTATTTGGGGCTCTCTCACTCGCCATTTCTAAATTGTTTGAAACTTTGAATCATTTCGTGTTCATTTGAGGGCTTTTATAGGCGGTGGAATTCATGGTGATGGCTTCTTATATTTTTATTTGCTTTTGCTTGACAAATGTCGATATGTCCGAGTGGTTAAGGAGACAGACTTGAAATCTGTTGGGCTACGCCCGCGCAGGTTCGAACCCTGCTGTCGACGGTTTATTTTTTTATTATTGCAATTCTTTTTGGTAAGTACTATAGCAAACAAGTGCCTGAATCACTACTAATATGAACACAATTAATGTCCTGATTGAGTAATGAAATATTAATGTGAAATCAATAATGTATCGTGAATTCGTGCACCATTACTAAGCTTCGATATTTTCCATCTATGTCATGAAAGCTAAACTAATAATAGTACACTCATCAATTAATTAATTTTTTTTTTTTTTTGAAGGAAAATTAATTAATTTTTTTTGGTAAGTACTATAGCAAACAAATGCCTAAATCACTAATACGAACACTATTAATGTCCTGATTGAGTAATGAAGTATTAATGTGAAATCAAGAATATATCATGCACAATTACTAAACTTCGATATTTTCCATCTCTGTCATGAAAGCTAAACTAATAATAGTACACACAGCAATTATGATGATTTTGACATGGTGAGAGAGATGTAACAGTTATGATGATTTTGAGATGTAAAGGTTTTTTCTTAATAAATAAAAATAGACTAAAAATATAACAGAACTGATTTCAAAAAATATATATATATAACAGAACCTTTAGTATATAATAGAATAGACTAATAATAGTACACACAGCAATTAATGAATTCGACATGGTGAGAAAGAGATGCAACAGTTATGATGATTTTGAGATGTAAAGATTTTTTTCTTACTAGATAAAAATAGACTAAAAATATGATTTTGATCGAAGTAATAGTATATATATATATATATTACCGCATTTTGTCGTAAAGTTAGAAATTGTATTATATTCCCTTCCCTCCCCAATTATTTCTGAAAACTCCAAAGCAACCCCTCCAAAATTTATTCCTTAATTGATGTGAACCAAGATCCGCCATTAGTAGGCGGTAATATATATGCAGGGGTGAAGCTTAATAAGGACAAGGAGGGGTCATGCCTCCCCCCCTCAAGATTTTGACAGAATAGTATATATTGATAGTGCTTTATTAAAGAAATTTTTTAAATATATATATTTTTATGTATTTAACCCCCCCTTCCGCCCCCAAATAATTTTATTAAGTATTAATCAATAGAGAAATTTTTTTCAGCACTCCCAAAGAATATGGTCAAGCTTCGTCCCTGTATATATGATAAAACAAAAAACCATCTAGAAAAATTAGACTGAAATTTCCGTTAACATAAGAACTAGGCAATGCATGTTTTATTAAGTACAAGAATATAAATATCAAAACTAAAGTGAATAGTATAGAAATTAAGTTGCGTTCTTATTAAGATATAGGAACTAACAGTTTATGTATCCCTTCAGAAATATATGAAGAAAAAGATGTGAGAAATAAAGAATTTTGTGCCAAATAAGAAATAAAACAAAAATAAAGTTATTGAATTCTCAAGGAAATAAAAGCAAATTATTTTGTTTAGGGGGGGCAATTCGTAACATTGCCACCTTTCTTCAAAGAAGGGTTTAATGTTTTTTTCCGCCGGAAAAATGAAAAAGCAAGGTACTTAGGGGAAGAAAAGAACAAATGCAAAATAAAGAAAATTTATCCTTTGCCCCTAGAAGAATGCTAAAATTCCTTTAGACACAAATGTAAGCATCATAAAACTATCCCTTGCAAAGCATTACAAGATTGATAGGTGTAAATGATTAATATCTTTTGGCTCCGTTTGGATGTGGGATAAGGAAGGGAATAAGCAACTTATTCCCTTATATCTTATCAAACACCATCAAAAGTTGGAGAAATAGAGAGGTGTAAGAGGTATAAGCTTATACCAACAATTAAGTGGTATAAGATTACTCCAACTCTTATACCTTAGTTTATTTCGAAAATACCCTCACTTTAAGTTGTTTTATTTTTTTTGTTAGCTCTAGTTCTAACTACATTTAATTCTCAATATAGTAACAAAATATTAATTAATAAAATAAACTAATATTTTAATATATATATATATATATATATTTAACTTATATATTATCGTTATAGTATTATTATATTAATAAAGTAATATTTTAATTTTAAATAATTAATTATTATATAATTAATCATAATCTAAGTAAATAAATATAAATAAATAATATATAAAATAAGTCATAAACAATTTTAGTAACAATTAATACATAACAATATAATTAGTAATAATATTCAAATATAAATTATAATTAAAAAATAAAAATAAAATAAAATAATACCAATAATTAAGTGTATTTAACTTTTAATTTCATTAAATATATTTAATTATAGTTTTAGTTTAATATATAATCTGGTTTAATTAACTTAATATTATTTAATTTAACTATTAAATTTATATAATTATAAATAAAATAATAATTTTTTAATTAAATAGCATACTAAATTATTAATTGAATAACATATTAAATTATTAAGTAATAATTCTTGTTAAACATAGATTTAATATATCATTTAAAATAACTTTACAATGCATTAATTTAATATAAATATTAATTATATTCTAAAATACTAATAATTTAAAATATAAATGAATATCATAATTACATACAAATTTATAAGTGTTACATAATATGTAATATAATTAATAATTAAATCTTTCATTGTACTTATCATGTTGTAATATAAGGGCATTTTGGTCATTATAAATTATTATATTTTTAAATTCAACACTATCCTCTTTAATATTCTTATCATCTTGCTAAACACCATTCTAAAATTGAGGAATAAGAAGACGTAAGTCTTACGCCTAGATTAAATTATACCTCTCTTATCCCACATCCAAACGGAGCCTTTGGGTGTAAATGATATCAAATATTTTTGTCACGGGTTTTTGAAAAAAATAATATTTTATAAAAATCTATATCAATTACTTCAAGAAAAAAAAAATGTGAAAGATAGTTCAAGAAAAAATAAGAACAAGAAAAAAAATCCCCCATCCTATTAACCCTTCTCTCTTTTTTTACTTCAAAAGGTAGAAAAATAAATTATACAACATCTTTTTGATATTTTATGCAAGGCCAAACATGCTATTTTCACTTTTCCAGGGTACACATAAAAAACACACCAAAAATTCTCAAAAAATAGAGAAAAATAATTTGACGAGAATTTTCAAGAAAAAAGAACTTTTAATAAACTAAACTAAACTAAAATAAAATAAATTATACAATATCTTTTGATATATTATGCAAGGCCATACATGCTATTTTCACTTTTCCAGGGTACACATAAAAAATACACCAAAAATAAAGAAAAATAAAGAAAAATAATTTGACAAGAATTTTCACTTTTCCAGGGTTACATACACTATTCCATCTAATTCCGCAGGGATACACACAAAAATACACCAAAAATTCTCAAAAAATAAAGAAAAATAATTTGACAAGAATTTTCAAGAAAAAGGAACTTTTAATAAACTAAACTAAAACTAAACTAAACTAAAATAAAATAAAATAAAATTTCCTGCACATCTCCCTATCTATCCCTTCGCTTCATCTTCTCCACTCCTCCTCCTCCCCCCAAATAACAAACTAAACTCGAAGAAACAAAATCGACGCTCCCAGTTCGCCGCCGATCAGTTCGCCGCTCCATCTCATCGCCGCCAGGTTGGTTTTTACTCCGACGATCTAGGGTTTCAGTTTCCCTCTTCGCTTCTCTTCTCTTCTCGCCGTCTAGGGTTAGGAGTCAATACGACGGCGGCTCCGTCTCATCAAATGTGCATACTGTGCGTGGTGCAGCGTTGGTCACGGCGCGTCGCCTCCATGCTCCCTTACCTCGTCATCCCCTTAATGCTCCTCTGGGCCTTGTCGCACTTCCTCCCGCCCGGCTTCCGCTTCGAGGCGACCTCGCCGCGGATCGCCTGCGCCGCCGTGCTGTTAATGACGCTGCTGTGGTACGAGTTCTTGCTGCCCCGTTTGTCGGCCTGGCGGGCCCGACGGTCGGCCAGGCTGAGGGAACTGAGGAGGGAACAGGCGTTGGAGTTGCAGAAATTGAGGAAGACTGCGACTAGACGGTGCAGGAATTGTCTTTCGCCGTATAGGGATCAGAATCCCGGCGGAGGCGGGAGGTTTATGTGTTCGAATTGTGGACACGTGTCGAAACGGCCTGTGCTTGAACTGCCAGGTCATGCCGGTAATTTCGGCGAAAAGGGCGGCTGGTTTTGCAGCCAGTTTCTGAGCAGCGAGACTGGAAATGGGTATTGGTTAGAGGATAGTAATAATAATAGTAATAATAATTCGGCGCAAGAGAATGCGTTTCCGCTCGGTTGTAAAATCGGAAAGATTCTTTCTTTTTTCTGCTTGGTTTTTAAGTGGGTTTGTAGGAGGGTTTTTGGGTTCGGGTCGTCAGGAGAAAACGGTTCGAGTGATAATGACTCGAAAAGGAACAAACGAGGCGAAAATGGAGGGAATTTACAAGAGAGTAAAACGGATAAAGCGAGGAGAAAAGCTGAAGAGAAAAGGCTCGCTAGGTTAGAGAAGGAAATGTTGGAAGAAGAAGAGAGGAAACAGAGAGAAGAGGTGGCGAGACTTGTAGAGGAGAGAAGAAAGCTGAGAGACGAGAAACTTGAGGCTGAAGAAAAGTCAAAGGGCGTGACTCCAATAGGAGAGAGAGAGGGCAAGAAAGAGCACGATAAAAAGAGGCAGGAGAGAGAGAGGAGGAGAGAGAGTAATAATCAGAAGGATAAAATGTCGAACAAGAGTAATTCGGACTGTGAGGAGTTTGAGAAAAAAGGGAGAAATGTCGGTACGAGTCACGGTACCAGTAAAGCTTCACATCAACAAAATGGTGGTGGTAATAATAATAATATTAATAATAGGAGGAAATATTTCGGTGGGAATTTTAGGGGTTTTACTGGCGCTTCATTTTTTGGAGGAAGCAACCAGGCCTCAAATGCTGCTAGTAATACTACTAGCGTTAATAAAGGTGTTAATAAGACCTCATTAAATGCTGCGTCAAGTAATATTAATAATAGTAATCAGAGTCATGTGGTTAAAAGAGAAGGACATACTGGTACTGGTACGGTGCATAATGCGGTTCCAAATGGAGATGATAAGAATGCTGAGACTAAAATCAACCGACCTGTAAGTCTTATATTTCTTGCTTTTCGATTTGTTTGCTTGTTTGTTGATATTTTTTTTTTCTAGTTATATAATACATTCCGTACATTATAGATAGTAATCCGTTTCTTTCATGTGCAAAATCCTCTGTTGAAATTACAAAAAAAAAATCAGTCTGTTTATGTATTTTGTATTGTGTTATGTCGCCATATGAAAACTAAACTAAACTCAAAAGAAATCAAGAGAAATCAACGGCAAAAAAAAGAAGAAGTAAAATCGCGATAATCAATTCAATATTTCATTCAAATTTAGGATAATTGCATATATAATTGAAGCATAATTGGACCTTAATTTTGGGTTTAATTAAACATTTTGGGAAACTACCACTTCTCTCTCTCTCTCTCTAATCACACAGTATTTCTAACCCTCTCTCTCTCTCTCTCTCTCTCTCATCAGGTACAGACAGACCAACAACCGCCTCAACAACCCCCGCCGCCAAAGAAAGCCTGGCACCAGCTCTTCAAGCGCTCCCTCCCCGTCTCCGTCTCTCCTTCCCCCACTCCCCAACCCCTAAACCCTCAAACCCTAAATCCTCAAACCCTAATTCCCCAAACCCTAAACCCCAACATCGACACCTACATCGCCCCGCCGAACAACTACTTCAACCCCCAACGCCCCGCCTTCAAACCCCAATCCCTCCTCCCTTTCCCCGTCTACAACCCCATCATAACCACAAACCCTAACCCTAATCCAAACCCTAACCTCTCTTTCCACCAATCCTCAACCTCCTTAATCTTCCCTCCAGTCCGCCAACCCTCGCCCGTCCCTCGATCCCCTCCGGTCGAATCCGAGTCCTTCGAAGACCCCGACGCTCTATCCTTACTCGGCAATCTGCCCTTAGGATTCATCCCGCCTAAAATGACCAAACCGTCCCCGATCGAGTCCCCGATCGCGAGACCCAAGTCAAACAATAACAGTAACGACAGGGTGGTGCGTGACGGACCGGGTGCGTGGACTTTGTGGGGGGCGCCGTTGACGCAGAACGCGTTGGGGTCGGTGGGGGGAGGGAAGAGCGGGGAGTATTTGATGAGCTCGTCGAGGCACTTGATGAGCGATAAGAGGGCGGTTGCGCCGCCGGACCGTACAGCGGGGAAAGCAGCGGATCCCAACGGGGAGAGTCTGTTTCTGCCGCATAATTTGATGGGGAGACAGCTGGACGGTGCGAAGTCTCCCGATATTTCGCCCACTCATCACTGGTCCAAGTAAGTCCGTAACAAAATAAGTTGAATGTATTATTGTTATTGGTGATGGATTATTTGTCTGAAGTTGCTTCTCACCTTGTTCGTATGTTCGTATCATGTTGGATGTGGTATTATAATATTCAACTAAGAGCTTAAGAGTGACCTGAAGCCCTGAATTTAGTTTTAGCTCTTTATTTTTGGGTGGGAAGCAACAACAGTGAATGTATTGTTCTCTTATATCCAGCATTTCAGTTTGGATTAAAATAGCATTGGAGAAATGTTTCTCTGATTCCATCATTTGATTTTGTGGGGGTCTCTTAAATCTATCATTTGATTTTTTTTTTATACTGTTTGTCTTGGTAAAAAAAGAAATTTCTCTCGTAATTCCACAGAATCATGTTGTACCATTATTCTCTGAATAGCCCTGAGTCGACTTTAGACTTTTTGTGTTCTTTGATGGTGTCTATATCTGACGAAATATTAATTTTAGGGAATGGAGGGGTACTTTAGTAATTTTGTATATCAGAGTATCTTTTATTTTCTGTTTTCAGAGGGGTAGAAAGATAATTATATGTTTCATACAAACATGTTTACCATATGTGAATCAAAATCTCATTTTTTTTGTTTTTATTTTTTGTTCAGGAAAGAATGGATGGTGAATGGCGAAGCAACAAGTTCAATTCCGGCGAGTCCGCGTGGCGAAAGTCTGTTTTCAGCTGATCCAGTTGTACAGTCGCTCTGGTCATTTAATCAAAAGGACTCCAAATGAAAAATAAAACCAAAAAAAAGAACTTTTGAATTAATAAGAAAATACAACCATTTTGGAAAAGAAGAAGAAGAAAGAAGATAGGCAAGCTGTTATGTTTTTGCTTGCCTCTTTTCGTTTCGACAGGTGTTAGAACAGAAAAACAGAAACAGAACAAAGAGAGTTTTTCAGTTGGTAGTTGTATCAATCAATCTTATCTCACTTTGTTCCAAATGATAATTCTCATTCATAAGCTTTTTTTACCCCTTTCATATTCTTGAATTTGGTGGTTTTCATGTGTTTAAAATCCTAGGCCATATTTAGATTTCCTTTTTTGTTTTTTTGTTTTTTTTGATAAAACATGAAACGTGCGTATCTTTTATTAAGTAGTTGTTAGTTTCTGATAATCTTTGGACTAAATTTAATATGTTAAATTAGGCCTCGTAAATTATTGTGAGCTTTATTCGGCCCAGTCAGAAAGATGGGCTTCAGTCTTACAGAAAGAGGCCCAGTGCTAAAATTCCTTGTTTAATTAGTGAGACTTGAAAAAATTTACTGAGAACCAAATGGTGGCAGATTAGACAAGAACATCCCTGTTTCTTTTTCTTGCTTTTTTCATCTGCAAATCTGCAGCTACTGAGATGCTGTGTCTCAGATTCTTTGTATTTCGGACTTTATAAAACTATACGATAACTTTTTTGAAGTTCTAAACTATACAATCTTTAAATCCAGAAATATTATTATGTCATAAATAACAAATTTCCCAAATATTTGAATTGTACTCTTTTAGACGCTCCCACATTATAATTATGATGGGGAATATAATCTAATATCATTATATAGTTTGAATCAAAAAAATGGTTTGAAGTTATAGAAAAAATAGCTTGGTTGAAGATTATGCAGCAATTTCAAGATGTAATAATAATAATTATTATTATATAATAATAATGACGATAATAAAGTTTTTTTATTGAAAAAATAATATGTTTCTATTAGGCACATACTATTTAATAAAATTAGAAATAAATAACTAAATTGCTAGCATATGAATGAATAAGAAGGTATTTAAGTAAATGATTATGTACATTGTATAATTTTCTTAAGTAAATGACTATGTACATTGTATGATTATGCAAGTAAGCCGGAGCTAGTTATCCAGTCCCGTATATTAATTTTATGAGAAAAGTCCAAATTTACCCCCTCAACTATTCAATAAGTCTATTTTTGGTCCCTCAACTTTTTGTTGGTCCAATTTTAGTCTCTCAACTATTCAATAAGTCTATTTTTAGTCTTTACATCCGTTAAGTGCTTATGTGTCAGTTAAACTTGACACGTAAGTAATGACATGACATATATTCTTGACACATAAGCAATAACTTATTTTTAAATAAACATGCACCACAAATATGTACAATAAAATAATATTTTAAGAAAAGAGAGAAATTAAGAAAATTTTATTTTTTTCAAATATTTGCTATGTCACAATTGCCACGTTAGAATATGTATCAAGAATATATGCCACGTATTGCTTACGTGTCAAATTTAACTGACACGTAAGCACTTAACTGATGGAAGGACTAAAAATAGAATATTAAATAGTTGAGGGCTAAAATTGAACTAATAAAAAGTTGAGGGACCAAAAATGAGCTATTTGAATAGTTGAGGGACAAAATTGGACTTTTCTCTAATTTTATTGTAAATTGTATAATATTATATTTCTATGCAGCTGCTAAGTTTAATTAATCTACTATTTATTATAATTTCCTAAATAAATTTGGCTACTGAATTATGCGAATTATGCAATTTAAGTAAAAAAAATTCAATAATCTATTTCTCTGTACTATTTGGCTACTAAATTATGCAATTTAAGGTTAAAAAAAAAAAAAAAATCATACATAACTAACAATCATAGCACTGTACACAGAGAGCTATACTGAGATATACAGAGAAACCAAACTCTCTTCCCTCCCCTCGAACACTATCATTCATATCCACTCGATAACCAGACATTAATTCCCACCATCAATGGCGGTTCTTCTTCTTCTTCCTCTCTTCTTCCTCCTCCACCTCTCGCCCCTCTCAACGGCAACCATCCCAACACCGACGCCGTGGCCGGAGCAATTCCACTCCCTGCTCTTCATGAACTACTCCGGCGAGCTATCCCTCATCGACCTTTGGTACTGTTTTCATGTTCCTTGCTCTCTTATCGTATTATTTGTATGTTCAATGTAACTTTTTCGTTGTTCTATTGTTTTGGTTCGTTCTATTCATTCGTTATTTTCCCAAATAGTTTGCATGCATGAGGTATTTTAATATTGCAATTTAATGGCAAATTTTCATATCTAACCCTCTCCATTTTCAAATTACTCAAATAAATTGAAATCAACTTATTTCTCTCACAAACCAAATTCATAGTTCCAAATTTTCAAAACCTCCGCTGAAGTTTGAGATCCGAACAAAGAGAGAAGAAAGCACCTTGCAAGTTTGGGCTTTTGCAACCTTGCGACTTGTGCAGGTAGAAGAGTCCTCTTCTCTGCAGCTTGTGCAAGCCTCTAGCTAGATCGAAGCTCTCCTGTGCAACTCTACCAACTCACCTCTCTCTTTCCTTAATCTGTTCCTCTGTTGAGAAAAACATGATTATTGTAGCCTGAAAAGCTTGGAAAGAAGAGAAATGAAGAGGCCGTCTGCCAGCTTGAGAGTCGGTTCCTGAAACCCTAGCTTCTTCCAGATTGTTCTCCCTCTCCACCTCCCTCAAATCTGGCCGCTGGCATACCCATCAGCTATTTTACACCTCTCGCACAAACACGTGTTTCATCGCCTCAAATCTGCTCCCGTTTCTCCAGTCAAGCACAACGAGCAAAACCGAATTTATGAAACTTTCGACAGCTATTTATACAGGCTGATTCTTCATGTTTTACAACTTATAAGTTACAAATAGTTGGTTCTCCAACTAATTTTGCGAAGTTGGCTACGGATTTGCCTAATTTGTGGATTTAGCAAGTTGACTACGGATTTGTCTAATTTGGTGTAGTTGATTGTTCAACATAGTTTCGCCTTAGTTTTGATTCAAGAATTGTTTGTTTTGCTTATTGAGGGCTTAATCTTATTGATGGTGTTTGAGGACTTGGGTGATTTGAGGCTTCTGATGAAATTGCCTCATTTAGCATTTGAGCTCCTGTTTATCAACTAGAGCTGTAGAGCAGAGCAGCTGAAGAATAGATCACGGCGGTTAATCCAATTTGGAAAGATAATGAGAATCTGACTACTTGTACCAATGGGAACCGGCAATCAAGGACTAACTTGGGAACTGACAATCAAGAACTAGGCTAGGGTGGGGGGCTAATTTACATATGCTAGGTCAAGGATCTAGCATATTGTTTAGGATTCAAGAATTTTTTGAAGTTAGTATTAGAGGTGGCAAAATCTGACCTGATCCGAAAATCTGACCCGACCCACCCGAACCTAAATCCAACCCGATCCAAAAATGTTGACAAGTCAACTATCCGAAACCCGACCCGACCCGAATCCGAACGACCCGAGACCCGAAATATCCGGAACCCGAACGACCCGAGACCCGAACGACCCGAGACCCGAATGACCCGAAACCCGAACGACCCGAAACCCGAATAACCGAACTTGCATATAATGAATGAATGGTCATACACCTGTTAATTTCACTGTTATACTAATATTATATATTATTTTATAATATCTTATTTTGGTTCTTATAATGTCAACATATTATTTTAGAAAATAATATATTAATTACATTGCTTTCTAAGACATAAAATTATATTTGAGACTTTTGAGCTCATCGGCCTCCTTTTACAGCTCGTGCAAAATTGAAAATAAATAGATATTTATTGAATCAAAGATTTTTCATTACAAGTTCAACACGGTGCGTAACTAGAGCTGGCAAAATCTAACCTAACCTGAAAACCCTACCCGACCCATCCGAACCCAAACCCAACCCGACCCGACAATGTTGACAAGTCAACGACCCGAAACCCGACCTGACCCGACCCGAGACCCGAACGATCCGAGACCCGAACGACCCGAGACCCGAAATACCCGAGACTCGAACGACTCGAGACCCAAAATACCCGAAACCCAAATGACCCAAGACCCGAATGATCCGAAACCCGAATGACCCGACCCAACCCACCCATTTGCCACATGTAGTTAGTATTTGTAATTGTAGCAACTTTTTATTATTTAATAAAAGTCTTTAGTAACCCAATCGGCTATATTTCAAAAAAAAAAAAAAATTCAAAACCTACATCATGAATGACAAAAAATATTACAAAATTACATAAAATCCCGTCTTCTTTGTCTAACACTAGTTTAAAACTCCAAACCAAATTGGACAGATAAATAAGCCAAAAATCAGATGGCTTTTAGTATCCAAAAGTGAATCCCAATCCGGTTATAAACACAAACTTATTTCAACATTCCAACAGGTATGACTGGCCAAAGGGGCGTAACTTCAACATAATAAAATCCCAACTAGGCGGGCCGGCTCTATACGACCTTGAATGGACCAACGGGACTTCATTCTTCTACACGCTCGAACCGCCACTGAGCTGTCGCTCTGCCCAGGTCGGAGTCGGAATCCTTCGACCTGATTGGTTGGACGGTGCGGTGTACGTGGACCAGGTCTATGTGAACGGCTTCTTGTGTAATGAGTGGACCAAGGCGGATTTTATATGGTATTATGAGGATGTGGAGACCAAACGGCCTGTTAAGTGGGTGTTTTATACGGGTGAGACTAGATGAGTATTTTGTTTTATTTTCACTTTTTGATGTTTGGATTGTGAAGGATTTAAGGTGCTGTTTTATATTATACCCCTGAAAGTAAGAATGTTGTGTAACTTGTAAAATGGACCATATCCATACATACTCTGCATAACAGAGATTTTTATCTGATCAAATTGGTTCAAACCAAGCTAACATTGTAAAAACCAAATAAAAGCTGAAACGCATTAGTTAGATTAATTAACTAGAAAGGCATAATATCAATGTATATAGGACTAGGATAAATACACATTGAAGGGTTGACACTTGAGACTAGTTTTATCTTTTTTGGACCTAATTAAGTCGTTTTTCTAAATAAATTTGAGTCATGGGCCATGTATATTTCTGTGACTATATAACAAGAATATATAGAAAACCATTTTATAATAAAATTTATTTGTCAAAATTTACAGGAAGAACGGCTCATGTTATGACATTTGAGGTGGGAGCGGCACTTCAGGATTCCGCATGGCAAGCACCTGTCTATTGCTTCGAAAATACAACTCAAAAGATGGAAAATCAGAGGATAAAAGGGCCATTTTTTGAGGCACTTGAGCAAAACATGATTGAACAAAAGAAAATATTAGAAGGTTTAGCCAGTTCATGATTTCTTACTGTTCTATATTATCTGCATTTTTTTTGTACTAGTTAGGTTATTAGACTTAAGTTGTTCCGTTAACATGAAGGTTTTATACTATCTGCAATCTGCATTTCTGCGTGAGTATGTTATACATTTTTGTAGAGGTGTACATGGGTCAGGTTGGACGGATTTAGACCAAAATTGCTACCCAACCCAACTATAACGGGTTTCTCTTTTTCCAATCTGACCCAACCCATAATACTTCAAAAATTATCAAAACCCAGCCATATTTAATTGGGTTGGTTGACCGGGTTTTGCACTTCACTTAATTTCACTTTTATAATTTATATTGATCGAATAAAAAAATCTATGATTTTGACATGTCAATACAAAAATACTAAAATTTTAATAATTTTTTTTTATAAGTTACTAAAATTGTTGCTAAGATAACATAACGTGACAGTCAAACATACATAATTAATATAATTTTCAATTTTTAATGATGCCACTTCTACCTAAATCATAAATATATCATTATTTTAACCTTAATTCATGAAATTTATGAACTTTGTTAATGAGATATAGATTGATATGGATGTTTTATTTGCTAAGTTCAAAATTAGAAAATGTTAATTTAAAATTGGGACTTGATATGTTAACTAACATATATGTTAAAATTGGCAATAGAAACAGAAAACTAATATTATTTCAACAAAATAGAAACAAATGATTTCAACATAATGCATTTAACATATATATGCGAAGTACACAATGAAACAAACAAGTGCTTTAATGTATTTAACATCTAATTTGGTAGTATTCGGGTTGGATCGAGTTAACTTGGGTTTTTAAATTCAGACCCGTAACCCAACCCATAATACCGGGTTATTGAAAATCCAAAATCAAACCCGATCCAACAACTTCAAAACCCACGAAAAACGGGTTTGTCGGGTTGGGTTGAACGGGTTTGTCGGGTTGGGTTGAACGGGTTTGTCGATGTATGATATGCAAAAGGGTGTATTGGAGCAGTGCTTAATATTTGTATGTGTACTACATTTTTAATATTTTTTAACAATAATTCATCATGTCTAGAAATATAATGTCTTAATTTCCAATACCGTGTCATGCAATATACAAGTCAATTTCAGTACTGTTTCTACATTCTTCCAAATTCGTACTAATTAGAAATTACTGATATCAGTGAAAGCAATTAATTAAAAGGCCACACTGGAGTTCTCAGAACCAAATGCAGAATAGATTCGAATAATAACATTCAAAATTTAATTTAATCATGCTAAATATCCATCTCTTTCGAAACATCGTCAAAAAAACCAACACCACATACTATCAGCACCAGTATATCATGCAACTCTAGCCAGAATAACAAACCAAACCAAAATCTCATTTATCAGCATTCATGCCCGCAAATAGGACGCCTACGACCGCACTAAACAAAGTAAAAAACTATAAACATCCTAAAAATTCAAAGAACAAACAAGAAAACAAATCATCTTTCACAAGCCATCTTGATTAATTACCATCCCCAATATTATCTCCCTTCTCTTCAACAGCCGGGTTAATTATCCAACTCAAACCCTCGTTGACCAAGCACTTCCACATGCATTTCACGGTTAACCGTTTCTTTTTCCATTAACAACTCAGCAACCTTCACAATATCATATTTATGCTTCTTCACGACCTCCAATGTTCTCTGATACGCCTTTTGAACCAAATCACACACCTCCTCGTCGATAATATTGTTGGTCGTGCCGCTGTATGGTTTTATAAAATCATATCCATTTTCGAATCTTGATGCATATCATATGAATAATAAGTCTAAAGTATGAGACATCAAAGACTCTCCACATATATATCTCTACCTCTTCAGAAGCACGGCCGCCTAGAGTGTCATGTCGAGTAACTGCTCTTTGGTCATGAGAGAATTCTCTTTTGAGTTTTGTGTGAACCCAAGCAGTTGAGTTTTGCGAGGAGTGATCGTGACTTTGAGAGGAGGCTCCGAGTGTTTTAAGAACCATCCCACGACCGCGTGGCCCGCCTCATGGTACACGTTAATTTTCCTCTCTGCCTTGTTAATCACCTTAAAGAGAAGAGTAATGTATTGTTGGTTAGTGCCCATTTATTTTTATTTAGATCCAATTATTTGAGGAGAACAAGCGGATATCATACCTAATCGTAGTAAGTTTTAAGGAATTCGGAAAATGAGACGGGTTAGGGCATGACATGCATGATGCGTTTTTTTTCCTACGTTATATATTGTTTTAAATATATATATATATATATATATATATATATATATATATATATATATATATATATATTTATGCATTGTTTTATATGTTTATATATTATTTTTATATATATTATTTTGTATTTTTTGTTTATATACATTATTTATAAAAGATATTTATATGCCGCTTTTAGGATTTAAATACTATTTTTTTGGTTTTATATATTGTTTTTCAATTATATATACTGTTTTTATCCATAATATTTTTTTCATTTATATACTGTTATGTTTATATACTATGCTCATAAAAAAAACACAACTCACCTTATCTTTCTTCTCCAAGCCGCAAACGACCCTATCAACCGCATTCTCAAAATGCTTCATCGTCACCGATTCCGCCTCATGTCTAGCCGCAATCAACGCTGCCTCATTGCACACATTGGCAATATGAGCCCCCGCAAACCCGTGCGTCAAATTAGCGAGCTTCTTTGCAAAAACCGAGGAGTCGCCGTCTATCTTGATTTTGGGGAGGTGCACCGAGAATATCGCCTCGCGGCCGATGACGTCCGGGTTTTCGACGGTGATTTTTCGGTCGAACCGGCCTGGACGGAGTAAAGGCTTGGTCGAGCATGTCGGGCCGGTTCGTGCTGGCCAGAACGACCACGCCAGATGTGGTACCTGATAGAGTAATTAGTGTTATGTAAATTGTACATATTAGAAGGTTGATTTAGGAGTTAGAACTCATATTAAAAATAATGATAACAAGTAGTTCTTTTTATGTATAGTTTTTTTTTTTAGTATTTGAAAATATGAGGTTGCATTTTTTTAATTAGTTTGCAAAACTAGTGTTTTCGCCATTTTAATTGGCGAAACTTGATTTCACCAATTTGATTGGCGGTACCATTTTTTTATTTATTCATTTTTTTTCAGACTTGATTTCCATTAAAAAAAATTGGTGATGGTGAAATCAAGTTTTGCCAATCAGGATGACAAAAACACTAGTTTTGCAAACTATAACAAGCAACCTCATCTTTGCAAATATTTAACCCTATATGAAAAAAAAAACTCCGATATCTCTTTTAGTTCCTTAAATGACTAAATCCTTCTTTACCGAATCCATCCATTTCGACAAGCAACTGATTCAACGTATTTTCCGCCTCTACACCACCCCCTCCAAAGCTCCTATTACTCCTCATCCTCCCAATCGCGTCAATCTCATCAATAAACAAAATACTCGGCGCAGATTTCCTCGCTTGTTGAAATATATTCCTCACTCTAGACGCGCCAACGCCCACATAAACCTCTACAAAATCCGAACCCGATATGGATAAGAACGGCACGCCTGACTCGCCAGCTGTCGCTTTTGCTAAGAGGGTCTTTCCGGTGCCAGGTGGACCTATGAGGAGCGCGCCTCTCGGCATTTTTGCGCCTAGGTCCTCGTACTTTTTCGGGTTTTTGAGGAAATGAACGAATTCCATGATTTCTTCTTTCGCCTCGTCGCAACCCGCCACGTCCTTGAAATACACCTGTTGAAAAATAAAATAAAATAAAATAAAATAGAACATTAATTTCCTACTAATGCTTCAATCGTTGTTAAAATGAAACCTTGTTTTTGGTGTTTTTGTCCATTCTAGTAATCTGGCCCATTCTGAAAGAAGAATATCGGTTTCCAAGACGATTTGCAATTGCTGGAACGAATATGACAAGTGCTACAGCAATGAAGATAACCACAACGATTATAAAGATAATGATCTTCAAATCTTGTTTATCCTCCTTGCATCTCTCAATGGCATCTGACATATTTGCACGCATTTCATCCCATTGAGATTGATTGTATGTAGCATTGGCTTGAAATTCAACATCCCGTTGTGCCTCGGATTTTAAATGAACACTTAGTACAGAATTGTTTGACATGATTATCTGATCGACTAAATCAAATCCAAGCAGTTTATTCTTCAACTCCTCAACGGTAACAATCTGAGAAAGAAGAAGAAAATGGATTAACATAACATCTAGAGAATGTAAAAAATCGCAACAATCTACACATACAAGCTAAAAAGGTCATAAAAAATTTCAAAATTGAAGAGAAATCTAACCTCTCTCTCCTCCGCTGAAGGAGAACTTATTGAAGGCAGGAGGCATATTAACACCCCAAGAAGGAGGTAATTTCTCAAATGCATCTATTGCAAACTTCTGTTCAATCGCATCTGAATGTTCTAAAAATTCAGAAATTAAAGAAATGGGTAAGTCACTTGTATCAAAAAAGGGCAAAAATTGAACTCTCAAACAGTCTCAAACAGCCACAAATGAATTAATCAAACAACAGAGGAGCAAATTAATCAAACAAGCCAAAATGGGGATCAACTAGTTGTACTTGAGTGTTAGTGCGTAAATACAAATCAGTAAAGAGAAAGAATCAAAAGAAATAAACGGGTATGCAATATGTATGCAAACAAGAAACAAAAATATTCAAGAAATTAAGAGAAAATTACATGAAAAGCGAGAGAAAAAGAAATGAAATCAATGAGAGAGAGAGAGATGATGGACGATCAATTTCTTTGAGAGAGATAGAGAGAGAGAGTCTATATTAGTAACTAGAAAGGCGCAGAATAATATTCCGATTCAGGCGGGAGCATTACACAGTAACGAGTCAAAAATGTGCTTATTTAGGTAACTGAACGGGACTAAAAATGTGCTTATGTCCAGTACTAAACATATTAATCTTTAAGACACCAATTATACTAATTTTAATCAAAACATACCACATGATACACTTTCCGTATTTGAAATACCGAAAATAATGTTGGTGGGATCCATTTGACTTATTTGAGCGATCAAGAATAGACAGGGATATTTTTATTTGATTGTTTTGTTTGCCAATATAAATCCAGTTATCACTGTTTTTCCATCTTGATTTGGAGACAAAACAGAAGGGACATTTTTTATAGAATATTTTTGAAAAAAAATATTTTTGAGTTATATAATTTTTCTTATTATAGCATCTTAATTTAGAAAAAAAATCCGGAAACACGCCTCTATGCGAGAGTGCATATCTGCCCTTGGGCCAGGCGGGCCAAGCAATAGTTTTGGGCCTCATGAATTAAAAGAGAGGTATGGGAAAAATTTTATTCATTCCAATAAGTTATAAATAATTTTATTGTATTTCTTTTTTCTTTAAGTATAAAAAAATTGTTTAAGTGTCGACGGCCATAATTTTCATCTTTTTTAGAGTTTTCACGTTAAATCTTTATATTCATGTATTTGATTTATGTATTTGTTGTTACATCTCAGTTCCTAACAATGATACTGGTTCACTAAATACATCAGTACACTATGTTATAACCCGAAATTTTTCAGTTTTCTGTTCAAGGGCATTTTGGTAATTACTCAATTCTTGAAAACTCTTCTTAAAATATTTTGTTGTTGTTTGATTAAATAACGTGTAGTCCTATAAATGGATCATTTCATTATAACATTTTATTTTAAAAATATATAATTATCAATACTTTATTCATCTTTATACTTACATAAATTCTAATATGTATATACATATAGACGTTTCTTTTCTGCATTCTCTATCATTCTATGTGTCAATTCACCTGCGCTGCAGGTACACTTCATTGGAGTAATATTATTAAGTGCATTTCTTCACTAAATCAGTTTCTTTTCCTTCATAAAATGGTCTAATTTAATTGGGTTTTATTGGGTTGGTGGATCTAAGGTTTCGTAACTCCTCTAGACCGGGTCAGTCATTCATGTCTTGATACGTGCAAATTAATTGAAATATATTGTAACCGAAACTATAAACCCTTGTTATAAAGTTAGCCTTATCAAGCAAGCTGATAAGTCAAGTCTATGAATATCATCTTCATTTGCATATGAAACATCCACTATTTCATGAGCCATATTTCTTAGTCATCTTCTATTCTCATTTTGATTCACTGGTGAGATCAATGCGCCATAGTCAGAAAGGTTTAGAGAGTGAAGGAGTTTTGAAGGAAAAAGCTGTAGATCGAAAATCTTGATAATACTAATTAGAACTTCTCTTCTTGTCAAGATAAGAAATTTTGCTCTTAAATACGTTTATGATTTTTTTTAAAATTATTTTGATATTAATAAATATCTATAATATGTAATATAATACTGCTCTGAATATTTTATTATTTAAAAAAATAGAATATTACATAATAAAAATAATATATTTTTGAGATATAATTATTTTATGGGATAAAGATGTGATATTGAGAAAAGTGAAATAGTTAAGGTCAATTCAGCCGTACTTGGTAGGTGGAAGCCAAGGCCGCTGATTATGATCAAGGTGATAGGCCGTACTTAGTAGGTGGAAGCTAGGGCCGCCTAATCACCCAATAACGAGCTCGGAAAGACTTGTATCTGCGCGCGTACTCGATGCCGCGGAGCATGATCTAATGTGTGTGCGTAAAAGTGAAATGAGAAATCGATATCCCAATTTAAAAGAATTTTATATATATTTCTATTTATTACAATTTGATCAAATATTTATTTATTAAAATGTAGTATTATTTTTAACGTATGCGAAGCATAACCTTACTGAGTTATATACTCACCCCCCCTTTTTTCCTCCATTCAGGCTTCAGGTTCAGTTATTCTGGATATCGGGTTGAGCGTCGTCAAACATCAAGATAAACTAAATAGAAAATAAATGTAAAAATAAATATAGATACTTGATTTTTTTATTATTCCTGTATTCTTTCCGCTATAATACGATTTTTAGTGACGTATATCCTTAAGAGTATACGACCGTTACACACCTCGGGTCGAAATTAGAGTCGGGGTGTAACACACTATACATACAAAGCCAAAACATTTGGCCACAATTTAACAAAAAGTAACGAGTTGTTCAATTAAAATGAGGGCATTAGAGCAAGAACATGAGAAATTGTTAGGTGAAACATGTCCATTGTGACTCGGTCAGTGACAACAAATCACATTGGTTAATATCACCACTCGGATAGCCTAGTATTTATGGTACTAACTTCACTTTCCATACGTGAGGAGATTGAATCCCGCGTACGGCAGAATTATAGAGAGGTTTTTAGAAAGATTTTCAGATAGCATTAGATGTGACCTCTTAATGTGTGAGCGTGTTTGCATGTATTGTGCATGCCTACGGGCTATTGTCAAAAAAAAAAAAGAATCACAGTGGTTAATTAGATGACGTGGTTTGTTATCAATGGTCAGTCCTGTAAAAATCTGTTTTGTTTGAATTTCTGAAGGAAAATGAGTAGGGTGAAACTGTGGCCCAAATAATCCGAAAATGAGATCCTTAAGCCTATTTTTAATATGAGCTGAAATAATAGTTTTGCTATATTATCATAAAAAAAAATATACTTTTTTATTGTTTAAACAAATCAAACGCTGCACGCATAAACCACAAAAAATCCAACAAACTCTTTGCTTCGCAAGAGATGACGATGCTCTTAATCTCAAGTCAACTGCCACACGAATAGCTACAAAATGATAGAAGACCTTGGGAAATTAACAAGATAATTTTGGCCGTTCATCTTTAATCAGATGGCTACTAAGAGCCCATTGTCACGAGTCAGTGACGCAAGCCGTGACTTGCCTTTCTTGTTGAATTCTTAATTCTCAAACGAGGTCAATGAAAGATCTTTTGTTACATATTTTGTAAGCTTTCATATAGAGGGCCTATTGCTCATTGCAATATCAATGACAATGATTGCATCGTGAAAAGTTGCAAGGAAAAGGCTACAAATAAAGCATAAAGTCAACTGTCAAAACAAGATCAACAATTGGGTGAAATAAATAATAATAGTATGGAAATTTTAAAAGGAAAAAATAGCACAAAAGCTCCTTGTTGGTACCTCTATATAAGCTCATCAACTTTTGTCATCTCCATCCAAATCAAAACATAAAAACATCTTTATTTACAACTAAAAGAAAAGGAAAGCCAAAATAACTTTCGCATAAAATGGCAGAAGAAAAAGAGGTCATGCTACTAAACTTCTGGGTTAGCCCATTCGGGCATCGTGTCAAAATCGCATTGGCAGAAAAAGGAGTCAAGTACGAGGACAAAGAGGAGAACTTGATGGAGAAAAGTCCATTGCTGCTCAAGTCGAACCCGATTCACAAAAAGATACCAGTGCTTATTCATGATGGAAAGCCAATATGTGAGTCTCTCATTATTGTTGAGTATATTGATGAGATATGGCGTGGTAAGTCTCAATTGCTTCCTTCCGAGCCTTATGCACGGGCCCAAGCTCGGTTTTGGGCAGACTTCATTGACAAGAAGGTACACAATGATTATAGCTCTTTTCTCAAAAGTTTTTTTTTTTTAACATTAATCAATGTCTTATAAGATAATTTTAATTTGTTATAAGATATTTGCTATATTTTTTTGAAGTACATTTTTTTTTTTGAGAAAATATGGAGAGGGCTTTGATATCCCCAAATCTAAAACTTTTTATTACTTTCCTATATTACATTTGTTTATTTGTTTTCCTCTCTATTTACCTAAATTTAGGTGTTTGAATGCGGGACACGCTTGTGGAAGTGCAAGGGGGAGGCCCAAGAGCAAGCAAAAAAAGAGATGATTGAGATTCTTAAACTCTTGGAAACTGAACTCGGCGATAAGAAATATTTCGGAGGGGAGTCCTTCGGACTTGTCGATTTGGTTATGATTCCATTTAGTGCTTGGTTCTATGCATATGAGACATGTTGTCCTGGACTAAGTTTTGAAAAAGAGTGCCCTAAGCTCATTGTTTGGACCAAAGAGTGCAAGACTCGTGAGAGCGTCGCCAAGTCGCTCCCTGAACCTAGCATGATTTATGAGTTTGTTTGCGAGATGAAGAAGAGATTTGGGATCGAGTAGAAAAATATATGGAATTTAATTTACGAGTGTATTTGGATTTTTATTGTGTGTTGTGCTGGTGTGTGTTGTGCTGTGTTGTCTGTCTGTTTTGCTTTGGTTTCGATCTTGCTTGTATTTTCTTTTGGCAATGATAATAAATTTGGTTTCAGAATTTTTAATGATTTTCCAATGGGCCGTTGTAGTAAGTCATTTGAAGTCCATCATACATCATATGTTTTTTTTTTATGCTTCAGGAGGGGAACTGCCATACATCATACGTGACAAGTTAGTGTATTATTCAGATTGAAACTGTATAACTATATGTTAAAAAATTTATTATCTACATACGGTTTTTAATTAACTTGTATGCTATTGTTTATATATATTATATACAGGATAGCATGTACTTTTGTATTTTATTGTTATAAATAATACAACTTAAATTTTAAAACTATTATAATGGTATAAACAACAACACTTGTGTTATTAAAAATTCACCATTAAATGTATATTGTCAGATATTATAGAGAATGAAATAATAGAGAAGATCAAAGAGGATTTACGAAGGAGAATATTCTTGCCTCAATTAAATGTAGAAAAGGGTAAATCATAATTTTTCAGCCCTCTCTCCTGCTCTTCTTTAAAGAAAAATATCTTTTCTCAACAGAAATAATTTCACCTTAAAATAACAAGTAAAATAGTCTCTATTATTTTTTTAACTACATTCAAGTAGAAGCTTGATCGAAAAATCGGTGCAGATGTTTCATTTCTTTTGAAGTGGACGTCATCCATTCCGCGACTGTGTTATACCGGCATAGATTCGAGAATTAGCTTGAGATGTAGAACATTATAGGCAGGATCAGCGACTTTTTCATGCATAAGGGGCGCAATTCATCTTTAGGGCGGTCATGACATGATCACATGGCTATACCAGGCTTATTCTCATTTTTATATTATTTTATTATTTAATTTATTTGGTTAATTTTTCAAATAATATCCAACATGTACCTATTTAGAATGTCCGTAAATACTTGTATACCCGGGTAACTTGATTTGATATTTTGAGTAGTTGGAAGGGTATATGTGAAAATATTCCCAAACAAATCATCTTCGGCTCTGTCTCATTTAAAACTCCAACTGCCCTCTTAACTCTTCGTTCTCAATGATCCGTTCCTTATTTATTGAAGGGGTCTCACTGTTTCTCCTTGAAATAAGGAAAATCAGAGATCTAGCTAGCTGCATTCATGGATTCTCACAAGGAAGTTGATCATTCTCAAAAGGAAGTGGATTCTCACAAGAAAGGTGATCAAACTGATGAAAACCTTGAAACCAGAAAGATCGCGGAGTTGCGAAATGCAGTTGAGGGCCGAGACCCCATTGCTAAGGTCTCTCTTTCTCTCTTTTGAAAATGTTCCTAGTCTGGACTGACTAACTAGTGATGTTTTTTTTTATGAATAAGTCATTAGTCATTGATTAGCTAATTTCCAAATCAAAACATTTAAAAGACAACTTATGATCTGTTGAATATGTCAAGTTAGATTAGATGGGATGGGAACAGCGCCAAGATGCATGGCTCACCGAACAGGGACGTGCTCCTTATAAATCTGTTATTATTAAGACATAACTAAGAAAAGCTTGACAAGCAGCTTTTTAAAATTCGTTGCTAATAAAAAAAATAAAACCGGTCATTTTTCAAAAATTAAGTATATAAGTTTACTTATGTGAATAGATTATATACATTCTCTTACATATATTTTATTTATGTAATTATTTTTTACATAGGTGTAAATGGTGCGGATGATATCTGAACTGATCCGAACCTCAAATGTGAATGTAATTTTGCTCTGAGTATATTATTTGTTGCAGTCCAAGTTGATTACAGATCCATATATGTTATACTATGGATTTAAAAAATATCCCTCATCTTAAAAATTTCGTATGCGTTCGAATTATTCATATAGTTGCATTTTCATACTATCATACAATCCGGTGTATGGTAAGAATTTTGGGCTATTGTATTTTTAAAAAAAATTTGGGCTATTATTTTTTTTTAAAAAGAATTTTGGGCTATTTTGGTTTGAATAAAAGCTACATTACATCAGTATATCAACTGAACGTAACATTATGAATCACTGTAAATGCAGGAACTGGATGACATGACAATAAGAAGGTTTTTACATGCGAGAAACCTAAACGTGGAAAAGGCTTCAGCCATGCTATTAAAATATCTCAAGTGGAGAAAAGAAGCTGTACCAAACGGTTTCATTGGAGATTCAGAGGTCAAGAATGAGCTTGCGCAGAACAAGTTCTTCACACAGGTGAAAAATCAAATCCATCTGTTTATATGTAATATTATGTCTCAGCTAGAAAAATAATTATAAAAGTGATTTATTTTGAAGAATATTTAGGCAATTCTCGATTATTTGAGGATTATATATTGAGGCTAATTCATGGAAACTTACATAATTGGAAATAATTACCTTAAACAAAAAGTATTTGTAACTTGATAGTCATCTCTAAATTTGGTAAACACCAGTTCGCATTTACTTAATTTTTATGATATTATAATGTTTTATGTTTGGTATTTCTTCTGTATTATGTACCAACTACCAGTCTACCAATCAAATTAGTATTGGTACGAATAGTCAGGACATAAACCTTCATATGTTAAATTTTCATGCAGGGATTGGACAATAGCGGTCGGCCTGTAGCAATTCTTCTTGCTTCCAAGCATTTTAAGGGAGAAATTAATGAGTATAAGCGTAAGTTTATATGTTTTAGCTTTTAGAAAAGGAAATTTTCAATCAGGAAATTGCCAAAAATAATGATAGTTAAGCACAACCGGTCTGGTATCTAATTTTTTTTAAAGTAGATAGTTACTATTAACTGGGTTCGAAATCAATTTTTTTCTTTGAAAAGGCAAAATAATTTTGATAATTTGCGAAACGATGGGCAAAATAATTGCTAACACTAACACGACACCTTTTCACAACAGGTTATTCAGTGTACTGTCTGGACAAAATCTGCTCCAGGTACTGTTAGTATATATTTTGTATAGAATTTCTAATATGGATTTTATTATCACTCAAGAAACAACTTCTTTCTCTCTTAACTCAATATTACAAGCTCTTTTTTCTTTATTTAGATAATTAGAAAGATACAACTTTGAGTGGTGCTATGATTGACACACAACTCTTCTATTTATAGGCTAATACCCTAACTCATACATGCATGATAATAACTCCTAAAACATGCATCTATAATAAATATTACATAGATAAACCAAATACATCCAACTTGGTGCATTCACCAATTAAATATTACTTGGATGACACAATACATTGCACTCCATAACTTAATGCATTCATATTCATATTCTTTTCTTTAGGCTTGGGCTTATCAACAAATTCCTCCCTTAAGCTCAAACCTATTCTTCATCCCGATCCTCGCCTTATAATTCTCAAACAACACCGTCGGAAGTGGTTTCGTGAATATATCAGCCACTTGTTCATGACTCGTCACATGACTTAGTCGCACTTCACTTTTCTTCACCTGCTCTCGGATAAAATAAAAACGCACATCAATGTGCTTACTCCTCTCGTGATGCACTGGGTTCTTTGCTAATTCGATCGCGGATTTATTGTCGACTCGTATTTCGGTTGCCTCGTGTTGCCTCAGTTTCAACTCGCGCAACAAATTCCTTAGCCAAGTTGCATGACATACACACCAAGATGCTGCTACGTACTCGGCCTCACATGTTGATAATGTCACTATTGGTTGCTTCTTTGACATCCATGTGAATGCCGTATCTCCTATGTAAAACACATATCCGGATGTGCTTTTACGATCATCAACATCTCCGCACCAATCGCTATCCGAGTAGCCCACTAACTTATATTCGTTCGTCTTCGAGTAGTATAGCCCGAGGGACTCTGTTCCTCGGATGTACCAAAGGATCCTTTTTATTGCCTTCCAATGTGAGTATCGCGGCTCCTCCATAAACCGACTCACAACTCCAACACTATATGCGATGTCCGGCCTCGTACAAGTGAGATACCGTAAACTCCCAACCAAACTCCTGTATTTGCTCGCATCAACTATTTCTCCTCCCTCAAACTTGGAGAGTTTCGCACCGAGTTCCATCGGTGTCGCTACCCGGGTTGCTATCCTCCATTTTGTATCTTTTCAAAATATCCTTTGCGTATGCTTCCTGCGATACAAAAATACCGCACTCGCCTTGTGTAACCTCGAGACCGAGGAAATACTTCATCAAACCCAAATCGGTCATCTCAAATTCACGCATCATTGCTTCTTTGAATTCCTTTACCATCTTATCATTATTACCCATGAATATGAGATCATCGACATAGAGCGACAAATAACAAATCGTTTTCTTTCTTCTTCACATATAGGGCATGCTCGTATGGACATTGTGTGAAACTGGGTGTATCAATTCGGGCATTCCATGCCCGAGGCGCCTGCTTAAGCCCATACAATGCCTTTCTCAGTTTCAACACTTTTCTCTCTTTTCTGGATTTCACATAACCGGGCGGTTGCTCAACATACACCTCTTCTTCGAGTACTCCATTTAAAAATGCCGATTTAACGCCCATCTGATAGATTGACCATTTGAATTGCGCTGCTTGGGATATGAGAAGCCTGATCGTCTCCATTCTCGCAACTGGGGCAAAAACCTCATCATAATCAATACCGGCTTTTTGCCGATATCCTTTTGCCACCAGACGTGACTTGTACCTTTCGATCTTGCCTTCGGCGTTCACTTTTTTCTTATACACCCATTTTGCTCCAATGGGTCTACATCCTTCTGGCAATTCTACCAGATCCCAAGTCCTATTTTTCTCAATAGCCTCAATCTCCTCATCCATCGCGGCTTGCCATCTCTTATCTCTCACAGCCTCCTCAAAGGAAATATTTTCGGCATCTGCCAAAAGACAAACAAGATGTACCTCATCAGTTGCATCATATAATTCTTGTAGACTTCTCGTGCGTGGTTGTCTCGGCTCATCTTCATCATCGGATGGTATGGGACTATTCGGGGCAACGGTCGATAGCGACGAATCTCCTTTCTCGGGTTCAACTAAATCGGCATTCTCGTGCATTATCTCATTTTTATTCCAATCCCACGTGCTCTCTTCATTCACATGTACATCTTGGCTCACCATAACTTTCCTCTCAATCGGGTCGATGAGCTTGTATGCCTTCGTTTTCTCGTCATACCCGATGAACACGAACTTCTTGCTTTTATCATCGAGTTTAGTCCTTCTTTGATCCGGTATGTGTGCATATGCTACACTACCGAATACTTTGAAATGTGATACGGTCGGCTTTTGTCCGCTCCAAGTCTCTTGGGGTGTTTTCTCACCCAACATCGCATGTGGACATCGGTTTTGTACATATACGGCACATTGTACCGCCTCGGCCCAAAATTCTTTTGGCATATCCTTACTCTTCAACATCGAACGAACCATGTCGAGAATGGTTCGGTTTTTCCTCTCGGCCACACCATTTTGCTGAGGGGAGTAAGGTGCAGTCAAGAATCGCTTAATCCCATGCTCCTCGCAATAACTTGTGAATGCCGTTGACATGTACTCCCCGCCTCTATCCGATCGCAAGGCTTTGATATACATCCCCGTCATCTTCTCGACTAAAATCTTGAACTTTTTGAACACTTCGAGCACCTCCGATTTTTCCTTCAAAAAGTAAACCCACATCCTCCTTGAATAATCGTCAACGAATGTTATGAAGTATCTCTTCTTACTGAAGGACACGGGCGTTATTGGACCACAAATGTCGGTATGCACCAAGTCGAGAGGACCTCTTGCTCGGTATCTTGCCTTCTTTTGGAACGGGACTCTTGCATGTTTACCAAGTACACAACCTTTACAAAAACTAGCCGTATAGTCCATATCCGGTAAACCGTGCACCATGTTCTTCTTTGTCAATTCTCTCAGGCCACCGTAGTGCAAATGTCCTAACCGTAAGTGCCATAACGATGCCTTGTCCTCGATGTTAACTCGCAAACACATTTTCTGCACAGTTCTAAGGTTGAGCTTGTACATTCGGTTCTTGGCCATCTCAACTCGCGCAACTAATCGGCCTCTCTTGTCTTTTAATAGCAACACTCGGTCTTTCATTAAAACCGAGTATCCCTTCTCTGACAATTGTCCCAAGCTAATGAAATTGCTCTTCATCTCAGGAACATAGTACACATTTTCAATATATCCTTCTTTACCATTCTTTTGATAGAACCGAATTTTGCCTAGGCCCTTTACTTGGACCTTTGATGCATCACCAAATGACACGTGCCCATCGTCTATCTTCTTCATCTCTACAAACAGGTGTTTGTGTCCACACATGTGGTTGCTCGCGCCGGTGTCGAGGTACCATATCGTGTCGCTATTGGATGTGGTGTCTTTGTGTGCAAGCATGAGGACGCCATCTTCTCCCTCCTTTTCGGCTATGTTGGCGTTTTCCTTCACCTTTTTCTCGTCCCAACATTCTTTCGCGTAGTGCCCGTACTTTCCGCAGTTGTAACACTCGACATTTGTCCGACTCGAATTGCCTCCTCGGCCGCGACCTCGTCCTCGACCACGCCAATTTTGCTGACTCGGTTGATATTTTTCTTCGGAATTATAGCCTCGGCCTTTATTTCGACCACCATTTCTACCGAACCCGCGACCTCCTCGGCCGCGTCCTCTTCCTCGATTATTCTCGACATACATCGTCATGTCCTCCTTTATGGTTGCCTTGACTTATAGAACTTCCTCGAGTGATTCCATCTCCTTCCTTTTCTTCCATTGCTCATGTGCCTCGAGTGAACCCGCAAGTTCGTCAACGGTCATTTCATCTAAGTCTTTCGACTCTTCAATAGCGCAAACCACGTTTTCGAAATTCTCGGTCAGCGACCGTAGAATCTTCTCAACAATCCTTGTGTCGGTTAGGGTCTCTCCATTACCCTTAAGCTTGTTTGCCACCGATTGCACACGCGAGATGTATTCGGAGACTCCCTCCGATTCCTTCATCTTCATGGCCTCCAACTCGCCTCGTAAGGTCTGGAGCCGCACTTGCTTCACTCGGTCGGCACCCTTGAACACTTTCTCCAAAATTTTTCACGCCTCCTTAGAAGTTTCTGCACTGGCAATTTTTTCGAATGCGGATTCATCGACTGCTTGGTAGAGGTAGTAGAGTGCTTTCTTATCTTTCTTGCGATTGTCCTTCAACGCGACGCCCTTTGTTGGAGTTGGATCCGGTTCTTCATAACCGGTCTCCACCGTCTCCCATAGATCCTCCGATCCGAGAAGCGCCTTCAATTGGATACTCCAATTATCGTAGTTCGTCTTCATCAATCGCGGCAACGACATCTGCCCAAAAAACATACTTTGACTCGTATTCGCACCTCCAGAACTCGCCATTCGCTCTGATACCAATTTGTTAGTATATATTTTGTATAGAATTTCTAATATGGATTCTATTATCACTCAAGAAACAACTTCTTTCTCTCTTAACTCAATATTACAAGCTCTTTTTTTTTATTTAGATAATTGGAAAGATACAACTTTGAGTGGTGCTATGATTGACACACAACTCTCCTATTTATAGGCTAATACCCTAACTCAAATACATGCATGATAATAACTCCTAAAACATGCATCTATAATAAATATTACATAGATAAACCAAATACATCCAACTTGGTGCATTCACCAATTAAATATTACTTGGATGACACAATACATTGCACTCCATAACTTAATGCATTCATATTCATATTTTTTTCTTTAGGCTTGGGCTTATCAACAGGTACTTCTCTAGTGAACCAAATAATATCGTAATACGGATTGGCCCTTGTAATTTTTATTTTCACAACGGAAGAAATATGCAGGATGCCGAGTGGTCAAGAGAAATTTCTTTGCATTGCTGATCTTCAAGGCTTGAGATATTCAAATTGCGATATGCGTGGGGTTCTTGCTGGCCTAGATATAATGCAGGTATGGATTAACTATATTATTTCCGAATTGAAAGAAAATGTTTTAATTTGACTGATATGTTTTATTTGACAATTGATTTCTTGTTTGCATATAGAATTACTATCCAGAAAGGCTTGGCAAGGCATTGTTGATCCATGTTCCACACATATTCATGAAAATATGGAAGCTCATCTCTCCTTTCATTGACAATAAAACTAAACAAAAGGTAATACATAATTTGAACTTCTTTTCTTTGAACATGTATCTACCTATTTCTTGGAATATTTTCCGAGCCTTTACATTATATAAAATGATATATTGACTCATATATAGTAATATGTGGCCACAGTTTATGCAGCCATAAATTTCAAATTTTAGGGAAAGGGAAGTCCATAAAAAGTTTTGGGGAAAGAAAATAAAAAGAACATATAAATTGTTTATTTTTTTTATTTTACAACACAAAAGAATATGTATATAAAGAGAGCAAAACTGAATATATAATGATAGATGCGTTAGCCGAGCCAAATCTTCTAAATTCTGAATAGTATTTTACTGTTTTAGCCCCTCTATATAAAAAAATTTCTGCAACAAAACCCAATTAATATAACGATCTATATATTGTTCTATTTTTTGCGCAAAAATCCTATACGACCACGCAACTTAATTGTTTGATCAAAATGTGCCTATACAGTTTGTGTTTGTAGACGACAAGGACTTGGAAAAGACATTGTTAAATGAGATTGAAGAGAGCCAGCTTCCAGATATATACGGTGGAAAGATGCAACTCATCTCTATAGAGAAAAGCTCATAATAGTATATGACTTTGTAGAGCTGGATAAGTGTTTTGCGTAAAGTATCTTAACTTTGTATTTTGCATAAACATGAGAAGGAAATGTTCCAAATAAAGAAAGATAATAAGATGAAAGATTCAAATTATGTCTTTTTATTTGTTTGGAACAAAATCTTCACATTTTTGTACACAAAGTATGAAGGCTATCTAAACCGTTCTTTCTATGTTTTGTGTATTTCTGAGTATATATTTGTGGTTTGTTTGGGGCGGGGCGTGGCAGGGATAGCCTTCCTCACATCCGACCCGTTTGTTCATGGGGATTTCCCATACCCATTCCCGTTTTCTTGGTGGGGATTGTTTCTCCCCCATCCCCTACCCCGTGGGGATCAACATTTCCACGGGTATCCCTAATCCCTTCAAGTAAAAAAAATTAAACAAAATTTTATTAAAAAAATTCCACATAAAAAATATTATTTTAAAAATATAATTTAACATTCAAGATTGCATACTCAGTTAATTGAAGCGTTTCAGCTTAGCAGGTTATAAGGTCAAGAGAGAATTAGAACTTTCTTCATTTATGCAAAGAAAAATAATGTTTTCTTTATTTGTGTCATCAAAAATGTAAATTATTTATTTTGTGCCATAAAAATTGTTCTTTCTTTATATGTGACTTTTATTATTTGTACAATATGTACAATTCGGGTCTCCACGAGTCGGGGGTATCGATCTCCATATCCGCCCCAAACAAACCCCGGGTCCAAATCTCTCCCCATCCTCACCCCCACGGGGTCGCTAAACGGGGGTGACGGATTTTCCCCGCCCCATTTACAGCTTTATTTGTTTGTAACATTTTTTATTAATGAAATCTTGGTAGATTTTCCATCTTCTATTTTTTTCTTTTTCTTTTTTGAAAAAGCTTGTAGTCACATCCATTAGCGTAAACGTTGAAATTACAACAATACTGCATTTCAAGGGGAAGCAACTTATATTGGTTATAACTTACCAATATCATATCCTTACTGCTTACTAATAATCCAATCCAAAGTCTAAACAAACAAATAATTATTCTTCCCTATAGTAAAATCAACTAAATAAACTTGTATGATTCATCATTTAATCAATACAAGTATCTCCCACATCTGTCACACGGTTCCTTTTCCTTTGACCCTTCAATCACTTTCTTCTCTTTCTTCAGTTTCGGCAAATCGAACTCCAAAGCATCACTTAAAGCCTTCGACGCTTCTCTAAGCTCCTCAATACTAAAAAAATATTATAAAAAACATCACAATATAAACATTTCTTACTACATTTTACTTTTGTTCAACTACAAAACTTGCCTGATGGTCAAAGGAGGAGCCAAACGGATAATAGTATCGTGCGTCGGTTTTGCAAGAATGCCCCTCTCTTTTAACTTAATACAAATATCGTAAGCCGAAACTGGAGACAATGCTTCACTATTCAGCTCTACAGCATTAAGCAATCCTCGGCCTCTAACTTCTCTTATTATTTCCGGAAACTTCCCTCGCACTTTCGCTAATTGGTCCCTGAACTCTTCCCCCAACTTTGCCGCCCTGTTTGAAAAAAATTAATTGTTAAATACGTATTATTTTATGATTTTTTGAGAGAAGGAAAGAGAATATATTATATTACCTCTCGGTCAACCCTTCCTCTTTGACCACATTTAATGCGGCAATTGCGACTGCGCTTGCCAAAGGATTGCCTCCAAATGTACTGTAAATAAAGAAATAAATAAATAATTAATCATATATATTAATTTCAGGATTCTGAAACTTAAATTATGATAAATAAATAAATAAATATATAAATAATAACCTTCCATGTTCGCCTGGTTTTATACAGAGCATAACATCCTTGTCAGAAAGCACAGCACTAACTGGTATAACTCCTGCTCCTAATGCTTTCCCCAAAATCTATTATTAAGAAAATTAATAATACGGAATTAAAGATAAAAATATATCATTTATTTTTCTTATCTTGATTCATAAATAATAAATAAATATATAAGTATTATATAAATAAATACTAAATTAATAATAATAATAATAGATAAATATATAAACAAACAAACAATAAACAGATAATAATACATAATAAATAAATAATAAATGAATAAAAAATAATAAATAAGTAAATAATAACTGATAATACAATTAAAAAAAAAAGTACCACAACATCAGGACGAACATTTTCCCACTGAATAGCGAGCAATTTACCGGTACGAGCAATACCAGTCTGAATCTCATCAGCAATCATTAATACATTAAATTCAGTGCATAATTCTCTCACCGCTCTCAAATATCCTTCTGGCGGCACAATCACCTGTTAAAAAACTCAAATATTCAATTTTAAGAGTTATAAATTAATAAAATTAATATTTAAATTGAGAGAAAATTAGTTTGGAAACTACATACACCGGCCTCTCCTTGAATCGGCTCGAACAGAAACCCGCAAATCTTCTCCCCGTGCTCTGAAATTTAGTAAAAAGTAATTTCATATTATCATTATATGATAAAAAGTAAAAAAGAACAATTAGATATTGTTAAAAAAAATAATAAGAAATTTACCTTGCAGTAAAATAAAGCCAAATTTGCAAAAAAGACCCTTACATTATGTCTAAATTGCAAAAAAAAAAACTACATAATTGAAAAATGCAAAAAAAAATAAAATCCTACCTCCAGTTCAACACTAACACCATTAGACATCACGTATTTTTTTTTTTTTAGCAAATTTCCCAACTCAGCAAATAAATAAAAGGAAATTTTTCAAACCCCCCCCCCCCCCTTAACTTTTCTTAATATTACCAAAAACCCCCTATCTTTTTAGATTCTTTCAAAAAACCCCTATTTTTCTAAGCTTTTTCAAAAAACCCCTAACATTTTTTAATATTATCAAAACCCCCCTCTTTTAATTATATATTTTGAAATGACCATTTTACCCTCTATTTTATTATAGCTCTAATTCATATTTTATTTTTTGTTTATATTACAAATATTCCAAATTATATTGAAAAATATATTTTTTTTATAAATATGTACAAAAAATGAAAAAGAATAGTTTGAAATTTTTTCAATATATTTTTTGAAGGATAATTATTGCAGGGCGGAGCTTTATCGATCCAAGATTTTTGACAGAGTAGTATATATTAGTAGCATATTAATGAATTTTTTTTTAAATATATATATTTCGATGTATTTGCCCCCACCCCCCACCCAACAAAAAAAACTTTTCTGCAGTATTAATCATTAGGGAGGAAATTCCCCCCCCCCCCCCCCCCCCCCCCCCCCCCCGTTATTAAGATCCGCTGCTGTATGGTTGTATTGCTATTTTACTCCAAATTATATTTAAAAAATATTCCAAATATTTTTTTTCATTTTTTTTCAATATAATTTGGAATATCGAGAATAACAATCACAATCCTTAAAAAAGAAAAATAAAGTTATACTAAAATAGGGAGGGGTAAAATGGTCACTTTTAAAAAAATAATTAAATGAGGGGTTTTTTGATAACATTGAAAAAAGTTAAGTTGTTTTTGAAGAAGGCTAAGAAGGCTAAAAAGATAGGAGGTTTTTGAAGGAATCTAAAAAGATAGGGGGGTTTTGATAATATTAAGAAAAGTTAGGGGGTTTTTGAAAATTTTCCCATAAATAAATATAATCCACCTTGGAAAACTTGTTTGAGCCCATCAATATCTCCGAAATCGACTTTGAGATGACCGGGCACCAGCGGGCCGAACCCGCGCGTGGCCTCGTTGTCGCAGCTCATCGAGATCGCGCCAAGTGTCCTCCCGTGGAAGCACCCGCAACACGACACCACCAATGCCTACGATTTCGCAAAAATGACCCTGTGTGATGGATAATTTGAATAATTGGCCCCTGACCGTTAGAGAGGGTTTGAAAATAGTGTTTGTTGAATCATTCAGATATTCTTAATTAATTTTGTTTTTACTAGTCATTTTTTTCAACCTCACTTCACATGCGTATAATTATAGTATAACCATTAAACTAAAGCTCACAATTTGCAAAAAAGGCCCTAAAAGATGACTAAATTGAAACATCTAATCCCTACCATTAGTTAATATTTAATAGTGTTCATTAAATCAGTCAAATCTTCTTAACTAATTTTCTTTTCACTAAACTTTTGTTTTCAACCTCATTAAGATGGTATCAACTACCAAAGGCCCAAAACCCTAGAAAATTTTCAGTTATTAAATTGTGATACCTCATTTTTTGGTATATTCTTCTTTTGGTACCCCCATTTTCTAGCTAATTTGATTGCCGTTTCGACTCCCTCAGCGCCAGTATTCATTGGAAGCATCATTTCGTACCCAAACATTTCCGTCAAATACTCCGCAAAAACCGGGAATTTATCGTTGAAAAAAGCTCTTGAACTCAGAGTTAATTTCCCAGCTTGATTCATCAGAGCCTTCATAACTTTCGGATGGCAATGACCCTATAAAAAAGTCAAAATTTTATAAAATATAAAATTCCCTTGTATTATTGATAATAGGGTTTATTTGAGGGTTAAATACCTGATTAACTGCTGAATAAGCGGATAAGAAATCAATGTATTTATTTCCTTCTGGATCCCACACGCAACTGCCCTTGGCTTGAGAGAAAACCATCGGAATTGGATGGTAACTATAAAATTGACGAGCAATTCCATATTAATTGTTACTCAAAAGTGTGAAATTGAAGTAAAATCAATACAAATCAAATCACCAATTGGGCTTTTTCCCCCAAAAAACTTAAAAAAAAAACACTGATCAAAAGTTCAAAACAAACAAACAAGGGTGAATTCACTGAATTGTATTACTTGTGAGCGCTATGTTGGTGCTCCAAGTGCATGAGCTCCTCAGAGGAGAGAGCCGACGATCTCTCAGCGACGGCGGACATGCTCCGCGTCCAGCCGAGATTTCTCACCGCCCATTGTAACGGCCTCCTCGCCAACCCAGCCATGATCGATTTTTCTCTCTAATAAGAAGATGAAAGGACGTACGAGAAAGAAGGAAATATTGAGTTAGTTCAGCTGAGCGTCTTTTTTAGCTGGTTTTGTGAGAGAGATTTAACAAAGAAAGAAGAAGGTATGGGAAGTGTTTTGTTTGTTTTGTAAGAGGGAGAAGTGCAAACGTAAGAGGATGACTGTGACAGAGTTTATCTTGGGAAGGGAAATCTTGTCAGCAGTTTAATTCTCTCCTTTGAAAATAATAAAATGGAGGATCCAGTTTAATGGTTTTTTCCCCGATGAAAGGGACATTAGAAGAAGTTTATATATCAAAAATGTTGTTCAGACCATAGTAAAACTGGCTGAAGCTTATATGAAACGAAGAATTTATATAGTAAACTGCTCCATATTAAAATGGAGGCACCAGTTCTAAGTTAGAGCCGTAAAAAAGAATGAATTAATAGCAGTTTCAGCACATACTAAAACTGGGCTGGGCCTGAAGTTAATTCATTTTAGGACTTTTTGGGCCACAATTCACCCGAATCCGGCTCATATTTCTTCCAAACATTGAATAGAGCCGGTTCATGGTGAACCTTCATAGTTAAGAAAAACCAGTCATCTTGTAAATTACGTGGCTTATAAGAATTGGCTGATCCAAAATGGACCTGTTTCCCCTAAAATTCCTTGTATTCCCTGCCCTAGTACACACATGGAAGAAAAAAGAAAAAATATTTCTCAGTTATTGCAGAATAAAAAGTTCATATTTACATATTTATGTATATTAAACTATTGTATCTGCATTATTTAAAATAAACCTAATTATAAACGAATTGATGAGTTATTATCACTTTTACTTTATTTATTGAATATTTGATCGATTTGATAAACTTTCAATTTGAGTAATACACGGACGTATCACGTATGATGTATGGTGGATTTCAAATGAATTGTTATGGCTATGGTCCATTGAAAAATCATTCAAAATTATCAAAACAAATTTATTATTATTGCCAAAAGAAAACACAAGCAAAATCCAAAACAAAGCAAAACAAACAGACAATACAGAACAAACACAAAAAAAATCCAAATACTCATAAATTCCATATATTGTTCTACTCTGTCCCCAATATTTTCCTCATGTTGCAAACAAACTCACAAACCATGCTAGGTTCAGGGAGTGACTTGGCAACGCTCTCACGAGTCTTGCATTCCTTAATCCAAACAATGAGCCTAGGGCACTCCTTTTCAACATTTAGTCCAGGATAGCATGTCTCATATGCATGGAACAAAGAACTAACTGGAATTAGAGCTAAATCGACCAGTCCAAAGGACTCCCCTCCAAAATATTTCTTATCGCCGGGCTCGGAGAGTTTGAGAGTCTCAATGATCTCCTTTCTTTCTTGCTCTTGGGTCTCCCCCTTGGACTTCCATACCATTTTGCCCTATAAAGAAATTGAAAAGACCAACAAAAACCTAACTCTAACCCCCCCCCCCCCCCCCCTCTCTCTCTCTCTCTCTCTCAAGTTTACTCAGATTATACCAAGGTTTCTTGTTAGCAGAGATTACTCTTCGAGGCACATTAACAATGCAAAAAGACTTTCAATCCCTCCCGACCGTTGCCTCACCAATTTCTTTCTCATTAGCTATCCGAAATCCGGTACGACCTGGCTCAAAGCCATAATATTTGCCGTACGAACAATTCTCACCGCTAAAACTCTTCTAATAGGAGTGGTTAGGTTAGCACATCAATTCAAAGATTATGGGTTTAAAACTTGACGAATTCTAATTTTCTTTGAATATAGGTGAAAAATATATGAACTCTCTCTATAAAATAAAATGAACAATTCTCACCAATGTTTGGCCTTTGATGGCCCAATATGGGAGCATGCATTAGATTATTGGAAAGAAAGTATGGCAAAACCCCAAAAAATAATATAAGATGAAGCTTCAAAATAATTTTGATGAGTTATAAGCAAATAAAATAAATTTTGAAATACAACCGAAATATATATATCTAAAAGATTTATTTACAAATTCATTAAAAAATTTCAAAATGTTAATCAGATATAAATAAAAAAATTATAGATCAGTCCTAATTGTAGTAATTATTTATATATTTTATCATTCCGAAGCAAAACGAGGGAAAACGCTAGTTTATTATTATTGTCGAAAGAAAATGCGAGCAAAATCCAAAATAAAAGAAACCAACTAGCAATGTAACACAACACAACAAATATACTAATAGTCATATAATCTAGTGATAAATTATTTTGTTTAAGATACAAAATGTTATGGAACCTCATATGCAATAATTTAGTAATTTTCCTTTATAATTTGTTATAAAGTAATATAGGCGTAAATTCTATATATTTCTACTGTACCCCATATCTCTTCTTCATATATTTCTACTCTACCCCATATCTCTTCTTCATCTCGCAAACAAGCTCATAAATCATGCCAGGTTCAGGGAGCGACTTGGCAACGCTCTCACGAGTCCTGCACTCTTTGGTCCAAACAATGAGCTTAGGGCACTCATTTTCAATATTTAGTCCAGGACAACATGTCTCATATGCATAGAACCAAGAACTAACTGGAATCAGAAGCAAATCGACCAGTCTGAAGGACTCCCCTCCGAAATATTTCTTATCTCCAAGTTCTGTTTCCAAGAGTTTGAGAACCTCGATCAAATCTTTTTTTGCTTGCTCTTGGGCCTCCCCCTTGCTCTTCAACAAGCGTGTCCCGCATTCAAACACCTAATTTTAGGTAATAGGGAGAAAAACAAATTGATTAATGTACTTTAAAAAAGATTCTAGCAAGCTAAATTATTCTTTAATATATCTTATAACAATAGTTGTGAACAAAAAGCTTCTGAGAAAAGAGTTAGAATAGTTGTGTACCTTCTTGTCGACGAAGTCTGCCCAAAATCGAGCTTGGGCCCGTGCATAAGGCTCGGAAGGAAGCAGTTGAGTCTTACCATGCCAGATCTCATCAATATACTCAACAATAATGAGAGACTCACATATCGGCTTTCCATCATGAATAAGCACTGGTATCTTTTTGTGAACCGGGTTTGACTTGAGCAGCAATGGACTTTTTTCCATCAAGTTCTCCTCTCTGCACTCGTACTCGACTCCTTTTTCTGCCAACGCGATTTTGACACGATGCCCGAATGGGCTGTACCAGAAGTTCAATAGCACAACTCCTTTTTCTCCTGCCATTTTATGCCATGTTTAGGCTTCTCTTTTCTTTCTGTTTGTAAGTAAGATGTTTTTGCCTTTGATTTCGAATTTTGGATGGAGATGACAAAAAATGATGATGAGCCTATACAGAGAGAGGTACTAACAAGGAGCTTTTTGCTATTTTTTCCCTTTTAAAATCTTCATATATTATATATTTATTTCACCCAATTGCTGATCTTATTTTGACTTGACTTTATGTTCTAGCCTTTTCCCTGCAACTATTCATGATACAGTCATTTTGTCAATGATATTGCAATGAGCAAAAGACCCTCTACATAAAAAGTCACGACATGTAGTGTCAATCTTATTTCATTGACCTCGCTTGAGAATTCAACAGGAAGGGCGTCAGGGCTTGCGTAATAGGCTTTTAGTAGTCATCTGTTTAAAGATGAACGGGCCAGATGATCTTGTTAATTTCGCAAGGTCTTTTGAATTTGACATGATGTTGATGGTCGTGTGGGAGTTGAGTTGAGTTAAGAGCAGGAGAAAATTTTATTTCAGAAAATTGCTATTGATCAATTTTATTTTTAGAAATAGCATTTTCGGTTAGCTGCTAGATAAAATTATTAAGAAGTCAGATTAGAGCAGCAATCAACTTAATTTAGTGATAATCAGTTTTAAATTCAATTTTGCTCAGTGGCTTGATGAAATTGGAATTTTTTTTTATTAAAGCTTGTAGGCATAAAAATGCCAATTTCATCCGGTCATTAAGCGAGATTGATATTTAGCTTTAATTAAGAGATGTTTAAGCGCTAACAGCTGAATATATTTTAAAAAATGAGAATATGTATTTTCGTTCACTGGCTCGGCAAAATTCTTTTAGTTTCGCCCAATAACTTGATGAAAATATTATTTTTGCAAATAAAATTGATTAAAAATTATTTTTTGAAATATTTTTTTCATAGCTATTTGAAAAAAGAAATCGGATATTTTGATCTATCATCTCTTGCGAAGCAAAGAGAGCGTCGGATTTTTTGTGGTTTATACGTGCAAAGTTTAATTTGTTTGAACAATCAAAAAGTATTGATGATAATATAGCAAAGCTATTATTTCATCTCATACTAAAGCTGGGCTTATTATATATAATTAACTCATTTCTGGATTATTTGGGCCAAAATTCCACAACCAAATCCGGCTCACTTTTTTCCAGATATTCAAACAGAACTGGTTTACGGTGAACCAGACATTGATAAACCACGCCATCTTATTAACAATGTGGATCGTTGTCACTGGCCGAGTCACAATGGACACATTTCACTTAACAATTTTTCATGTTCTTGCTCTCATGCCCTCATTTTAATTGAACAGCTGGTTACTTATGGTTATGTAAAACAAGCATTCACTATTTTTTAACAATCTTCGATTATAATTAAACTCGAGCTTGTTGTTAATTAACAATATTCTTACTTCCAAGCTTGCATTCAAAAAAAAAAAAAAAAAAAAAAAAAAAAAAAATATATATATATATATATATATATATATTCTTACTTCCAATAGGATGAGTGTAGGAATTTGGAATATAGTAAGACAATCGATAGACAGATTGTTTCAAGCTTGGGCCTAGTCAATTCTTCTATTTTCAAAAAAAAAATCTTCTATTTTCACATCTTCTCATCTAGATAGTTGTTATTGTTATTTTCCGTGTCAACTCGAATCCAGGGTTTTGAGCAATTAAAAGGTTCAGAATTCCTCAATTTCAATACTTGTCAGATGATATCTGATGATGATCTAATTAAAACTATAATCATCATTTGTCCCAATCTTCATGGCCACTCTCTCTCTATTTGTCAATTAAAAGATTTTTATTCTGCTTTGTTTTTCTTATTTGCTTTAGACATCAATTTACCAGTAGCTAGTATACCTGTTTTATCAAATGCGAGACTCAACCTTTATCTTTGTTGCATAAATTGAAAAGCTCCTACCTTAATATCACTGATTGTCAATATTTGCATGCGCGTTAGCACAATTTAAAAGCTAAATAACTTCAAAATTAATCAGGTCTACTTACAGTTGCTTGCAAAATGGTAATCCTCGCCTCAATCTCATCAGCCATTCGTAAGATCCGCTCAATATTTCACTGCTAGACTTCCAAGAGATAAGGGATCTTAATTTTTTTTTTTTTGAAGCTCAGGTAGGCGAAAAAAATAATTAAAAGTCTAAAGAGCACCACTCTTAGAATTCTAGACCCAATCCCCTAGATGTTGTCTAACCAGAGTTTTGCATCGTCTTTTTGCAGTTTTGAGTACTAGGCTCTTGAATCTTGATATGAGGTTCCCAACAAGTTGAAATAGAAGACTGCAATTCAATCAAGACAAAGGTAGAGAGAAGAATGAAATTCGGTGGTTCGTCCGTTGGGGGAAGAAGGGCGAATCAAAGTTGGAGAAGGGAGGCGGGTGGAGGTGTGATTCGCTTAGAAGAAAAAGAGAAAAAAGAAGTGGTGTTAAGCCATTCTTTCTACATAGACCTAAGTCGATCATATGGTCTACCAAGTTTAGTTACCTGTTTACTTGATGTATCTATGTGTAATATTTTTTTTTATGTTCGGCCAATTTGAATTGAAAGATTTTGCTAAATATGTAATATATTACATTTGTCGGGAATTAAACTATGATTTCTTACTATACATATAAATGCTTTAACCAACTAAACTACAAACCATTTGCCTACGTGTACATAGTTGAGTGGTTATGGACATAAAACTCAAAACGCAATGTTTTATAGGGCTTAAAAGATAAAGATATTTCTCAATTTTCAGAATGAAAAGTTCATATTTACATGATCATGTATACCTAATTACTGCATATGCATTATGAAAGATTAACTATATGCTAATTGACAAATTCTTACCGATTCGGTTTTATTTGATTCAATATTTGACCGACTTAATAAAGCTTTAATCCAAATAATGCGTGCATGAGCATATCAAACTGTTATTTGCTCTTTTTGGCCCATTGAAAATAATCAATCAAAATTCTTTAATCAAATTTATTATTATTGCCGAAGGAAAATGCAAGCAAAATCCAAAATAAAACAAGCAAGCCAACACAACACAACACAACACAACACAACAAACACAATAAAAATCCAATATATGCGTAAACTCCATATATTTCTACTCTATCCCAAATCTCTTCTTCATCTTGCAAACAAACTCGTAAACCATGCTAGGTTCAGGGAGTGACTTGGCAACGCTTTCACGAGTCTTGCACTCTTTGGTCCAAACAAGAAGCTTAGGGCACTCATTTTCAACACTTAGTCCAGGACAACATGTCTCATATGTATAGAACCAAGAACTAAATGGAATTAGAACCAAATCAACCAATCCAAAGGACTCCCCTCCGAAATATTTCTTATCACCAAGTTCGGTTTCCAAGAGTTTAAGAATCTCGAGCATCTCTTTTTTTGCTTGCTCTTGAGCCTCCCCATTGCACTTCCACAAGCGAGTCCCGCATTCAAACACCTAAATTTAGGTAAATAAAGATAAAAACAAATAAATAAATGTACTTCAAAAAAAATCTAGCAAATTAAAATTATCTATCTTATAACAAAACTTCTGAGAAAAGAGGTATAATCGTTGTGTACCTTCTTGTCAATGAAGTCTGCCCAAAATCGAGCTTGGGCTCGTGCATAAGGATCGGATGGTAGCAATTGAGTCTTACCACGCCAGATTTCATCAATATACTCAACAATAACGAGAGACTCACATATCGGCTTTCCATCATGAATAAGCACTGGTATCTTTTTGTGAATCGGGTTCGACTTGAGCAGAAACGGACTTTTCTCCATCAAATTCTCCTCTTTGTACTCATAGTCAACTCCTTTTTCTGCCAATGCGATTTTGACGCGTTGCCCGAATGGGCTAACCCAGAAGTTTAGTAGCACGACCCCGTTTTCTTCTGCCATTTTATGCGAAAGTTATTTTGGCTTTCTTTTCTTTTAGTTGTAAATAAAGATGTTGTTATGTTTTGATTTGGATGGAGATGACAAAAGTTGATGAGCTTATATAGAGGTACCAACAAGGAGCTTTTTGTGCTATTTTTTCCTTTTAAAATTTCCATATTATTATTTATTTCACCTAATTGTTGATCTTGTTTTGACAGTTGAATTTGTGATTTATCTGTAGCCTTTCCCTTGCAACTAATCATAATGCAATCAATTTTGTGTTTAGATTGTAATGAGCAATAGGCCCTCTACATGAAATGTTACATGTAATTACAGAGCAATAGGCGAGTCATGGCTTGCGTCATGGACTCAATAGGGATCCACAATGGGCTTTTAGTAGCCGTGTGTTTAAAGATGAACGGCCCAGATGATATTGTTAATTTCGCAAGGTCTTCTATCATTTTGTTGATATTCGTGGGGGAGTTGACTTGGGATGAAGAGCAAAGTGATTACATCCGTCATGTCTTGCGAAGCAAAGAGTTCGTTGGATCTTTTGTGGATTATAAGTACAGAGTTTAATATGTTCGAATGTCATTGTATATTTCAAAAATCGAGTCGTATCATATCGGACACCGTATCACAGTAGTAGATTTTGACTGAGTATGTTAGGGCTAGAAAATTTCTTACATTACCGATTACACTTCTATAGAATTTTGATAGGGGCAATACACATAAAAATATGGAAAATGTGCAAACACGATGACACTATAGATATACTGCTTTTTCATTTTATATATTGTTTTGTCATATTATATATTGTTGTTTATTCTTTGTGTATTTTTTATTTTTTTTTATTTTTATATACTGTTTTCCCATTTTATATACTATTTTTCCCATTTTATATACTGTTTTTACTTTTTATGTATATAATGTCATTAGAAAATAAATTATATATATTGTTATGTATATATTGTTATTAGAAAATAAATTATATATATTATTATTGGATCCATCGTGAACAGTCGTGTTACAGTGCCGTCGTGCTCTATCAGGTCCCTAAAAATATATATCTTTCGAAATTATATTCACTAAATCCTTATAACATATACTACCGAGTCGAAAATCTTGGAAGGGGGAGGCATGACATATTTTAGTCCCTATAAAGATTCGTCAGTGTCGTATCCGATATCGATACTCGTATAGGATACTCAAATACCGTATCGGATGTGGCACATGGCGTATTCTAATATTTTATTTCAAAAGTGGCAAAACTTGTTATCATAAGATATTTTAGAACTTTGAGAGATATCTTAAGTTAGAATCTCGGCAAATTTAATTTTGTATAACACATATTTAGTAAATTTATCAATACAAAAATTATGGGTTCTATCTAAAAAAACAAATAACAAAACTTTTATTTCAGCCCATACTAAATCATGGGCTGAAGGCAATTTATTTTCAAAATATTTGGGCCATAATTTTCTGACTTTTTTTTTATAGTACCATTTTTTCAAAAATAATTCAACAAATGTCACTGGTTTCAAAAAAAATAAGGTATGTACCATTTCCACCATATATACTGACGGAACACATGTTGATCCGCCTGCAAGGATGGCGGAACATGTGGATTTTATAATTTTTCAAAAACTGGTAATTTGGCAGATTAAAATGGGGTTAATTAGTGGAAAAAACATGTTCCGCCACTGCCATTGGCGGAACAAGAAAAATATAATTTTCAGGAAAAAAACGCAAAAAAATTATTTTTTTCCTGTTCCGCAACTATCTCTGGCGGAACACTGTTTTTTACACTAATTAATCATGTTTAGCCAGCCAAATGGTGCATTTTTGAAAAAACTGAAAATTCATATGTTCCACCACTACCATTCGCGGATCAAATCTGATCCGTCACTAGATATGGCGGAAATGGTAGTTTATTTATTTATTTTTTAGAACATTGGTAAATAGTGAATTATTTTTGAAACAAAATGGTACATAAAAAAAATACAATTTTCTACTGTCCGGCTCATTTTTCTTCTAGAAATTGGAACATAATAGGTTTATAGTGAACCTGACACTAATAACAAACAACGTCATCTTATTAACAATGTGGCTCGTTGTCATTGGCGACGTCACAGTGGACATGTTTCAACTAATTATTTCTTATGTTCTTGCCCTAACACACTCATTTTAATTGGACAGCTGGTTTACAAAAACAAAAAAATGTTTTTCAGTTAACAAAACAGAAGAACTGAATTGTTCCTAAAATGGTATAATTTAGTCAAAACCTCTCTGTATAAATGTCTATAGAACTCTGCCCATTATATCATAAGCTTCTTTGTAACTGTTTTATCAGTCAATATACAAATCATCCTTTCTTTTCTTCTCACCAATCTAATTTTAGGAAACCTCCTAAATTTCTTTCTTTTTCTTTCCAATTTTAATTTAATTTGCATTTCATTTTTCTGTATCAATGGCAACGAATAATACTATCGTCAATGCCCCTGTGCCCTACAAAGAAATTGAAGAGGCCAACAAAGACCTAATCAAATCTCCCCCTCAAGAATATGACAATCTGATTGACGCCCTTCCGACGAAGACATTTGGTCCACGTCAGCTCAGATTGTACCAAGGTTTTTGGTTTCCAGACTTTATTCTTCGAGGCGCATTAATGATGCCAAAAGACTTCCAATCCCGTCCAACCGATATCTATCTCGTTAGCTATCCGAAATCTGGTACGACCTGGCTCAAAGCCATAATGTTTGCCGTTAAGACACGTACCAAATACTCCTTTGATCAACACCCAGTCTTAAAGCACAATCCTCACCAATGCGTGCCCACTATTGAAATGGAATTAGCCATGGGTCGAAGTTCTTTATTAGAGGCCATTCCTTCTCCGCGGATCCTGAGCACCCACTTGCCTTACTGCATGCTACCTAATTCAATCACCAGCTCGGATTGTCAAATTATTTATGTTTGTCGCGATCCGAAGGATGTTTTAGTCTCACAATATCATTTTATATATGAAATAGTCAAGAAAGGCGATCATAAAGCTCCTTTCAATGATATATTTGACACATTTTGTGATGGTCCTTCTTATTATGGCCCTATATGGGAGCATGTGTTAGATTCTTGGAAAGAAAGTATGGCAAACCCCAAAAAATTTCTATTTTTGAAGTACGAAGAGATGCTACAAGACACGGTTAAGCATGTCAAGAGAGTAGCGGAGTTTATCGGGTGCCCTTTTTCACAAGACGAAGAAAAAAATGGAGTGGTGAAGCAAATTGCAGAATTATGTAGCTTTAAGAAGCAGAAGGACTTGAAGGTGAACAAGACAGAGGGGGAGGGTATAATTGCGACAATCTCATATTCGGCTTTTTTCAGAAAAGGTTTAGCAGGAGATTGGATTAACTACATGACTCCTGAGATGGCACAAAAGCTTGATGCAATAACAGAAGAGAAATTTAAAGGATCTGGACTTGAGATAATTCCAAAGGTCAATGAGGAGTAAAACCTTGGTGACTAGTTGTGTCGAATGATTTGGATTTGTATCCAATGTATCTTGTATCTTGTTTTTTCAACCATAATGTCATTTTCTATCTTGTATCTTGTTTTTTCAATTTATAATGTCATTTTCCCTCATCTATTTTTTTTTTCAAAGTTTTGATATTTTGGGTCGAGTATCCAACATGCCATGGAATGTATGACTCTAAGGCATATCATATTATCATATTTAGTTTGGTACATTTATCATTTTCACCATTTAAATGAATAAATAATTACGATCAATTTAAATTTGTAAAATCTATTTAAAACTGGGCCGAAGCTATTATTTCAGCCCATACTTGAACTGGTTTGAAGCTAAATTCATTTTCAAATTTATTGGGCCATTTTTCTTCCAGAAATTCACCATAGAATTGGTTCATGGTGACATATAGACCAGTTTCACCTAATAATTCCTCATATTTTCCTGCCCTAGTGCACAAACACTCTTGGAAAAAAGAAACACAGCGGGTTACTTTCGAACTGAACTTATAAAAGAAAGGAAAACAAGAAAAAAAAGCAGAAATTATTTTATTTGGTTTTTCGTAACGCAGCTGCCGTTCGTCTTGCTGGTACAAAAATTGGTACTTCTTCCTTTTGGTTAAGTTCATTTCCTGTTCGTGTTTTCTTAGCGACAATTTGTCGAACAGGTTGTGTGCAAGTGTGTCCGAACGTAAACCATTCATTTCTCTCAGACTTTTTCGACTTTAGCATGTAAATACTTTAACATTTCATAGTTTAGCAGAATAAAACTATGGATATAAATTAATGATTTTGGTATTAATTATTTACTTGTATATTTTCCTCCATTGACACTTGGGCGAAGGTCCTGCACGAAATAAGATGGAAATAAATACAATTATTTTCGCATTTTATTTGTTTTTTTATTTACTTGGTTGTTTTCATATGTGTATTTACTTCTTAACATTGGCATTTCATCAAACACCTCTCGTGACAGGAATTATTTCATCGTTTCACTTCACATACTATACTGTTGCATTAAGAATTAAATTTTTAAAATATTTTCTTCATGAAGGTTTTTGAAGCTTTGAGAAATGGCTTTGGCAGTTCGATTGAAGTCCAGAAAGAATAGTACAACAATGGTGACAAAAGGAAAAAGTGCTAATACAGATAATACAAAGAATTTTAAAAGAAAAGAAAGTTTTAAATCAGATAGTAAAGAAAAGGACCAAACAGAGAATGTACAATTTCAGGGTGTAAAACGTAATAATGATGTAAAGGAAGGCTATGAACTTCGTAAAATGAGACAAAGAATGGATATTCATAGGAAAACTCTTAGAGAGAGAAACGTTCGAAGAAATGAGAATAGTGACGTGAGAGAAAGAGGGGATTTTGATAAGAAAACGTTTAGTGAGAGAAACTTTCGGATAAATGAGAATAGTGAAGTGAGAGAAAGAGGAGCTTCTCATAAAAAAACTTTTAGTGAGGGAAACTTTCGAAGGAATCAGAATAGTGAAGTGAGAGAAGGAGGAGCTTCTGATAACAAAACTTTTAGTGAGAGAAACTATCGAAGAAATGAGAATAGTGAAGTGAGAGAAAGAGTAGGTTCTGATAAGAAAACTTTTAATGAGAGAAACCTTCGAAGAAATGAGAATAGTGAAGTGAGAGAAAGAGGATTTTCTGATAAGAAAACTTTTAGTGAGAGAAACTTTCGAAGAAATGAGAATAGTGAAGTGAGAGAAAGAGGATTTTCTGATAAGAAAACTTTTAGTGAGAGAAACTTTCGAAGAAATGAGAATAGTGAAGTGAGAGAAAGAGGATTTTCTGATAAGAAAACTTTTAGTGAGAGAAACTTTCGAAGAAATGAGAATAATGAAATGAGAGAAAGAGGATTCTCTGATAAGAAAACTTTTAGTGAGAGAAACTTTCGAAGAAAACCATCAAGCTCAAATAATTCAGGTTTTGATGAATTTGAACTACAAACCGCGAAAAAATTTCATAACAGAATATACGATAGGAAAGATAGAAATTCGAAAGGAGAGTTTGAATTCAAAATCGAAAATCCGAAAAGGAGGGTCGATCCTAGAAAAGAAAATTTGAATTTGAATGAAAATTCAGAAGAAAATGACGGAAAAAAAGAGAGTGAAAATCAAAATCTTAAACCGAAAGTACGTAGATTGCCGTCTAGGGTTTTGGACAAAACAGGCAAAAAGATTAGGGTTAGTAGAATAAAATTGCAAAAAAAGGGGTCTGATGGAAAAAACGCGCAGAAAAAGAAAAAAAGGGTTATAAAATTAGACCGTTGTGATGTATCAAATAAACGATTAGATGATATTATTCCTCCCCCAAAAGAAGGCAAGCACCATTTATTTATCCATTAATTTGTTTGAAAGATTTTAGTCAATTAATTTGTATTAATTTATAATTTGCATGATATTTTTTTTGTTTGTTTTTTAGAGGATTTAGAGGATCAAGAAAAGAAGGCTGAAATGTCGAAAAATGCGCAGTTCAGAGCGATAATACCAAGCGACTCTATCTTGTCATTTGTAGAAGAAAATGTATTTCACTAAACCCTAATTTTTTTATATGCATTTAATTAGGGTTTGTATGTGGATTGTGTTGCATAAAGCATTCATATAGCCCTAACTTGCAGTTCTCATAAAGATTATCAAAACGGACAATCATCACATTTTTTATTTTCCGAAAAGTAATGTTTGAGTTGAGCCTCAATTAGACCATAAAATAACACCTAAAGAATATTTTGTAAATTTTTCATTTTGATGCAATTTCGAAGGTAGAACAAAAGATCCTACTGCAATTTACTCAAAACATAAATAAAATAAAATAAAACCTATGAAAAAGTTTTCACAAAAGAAAAGAACACCACTTAGAGAATGGCATACTTACCTAAAACTTCATTTTACTTTATTTATTTATTATTATTATTTTTTTTTATTTTGACAGTTTTTGGGGAGAAGGAGATTAAATGAGCTAACAAATGGAGGTTATAATGTGAAGCTTTCTGCTCCTCTTGACAGTATACCTTTTACTTACAGCAAAGAAAGGGACCGAATTGAAGAGCCTGTATATTTTTCATTAAAATATCTTCACAAAAATCACCTTTAATTGCTTTAATAATCGTTAGATTTAGTTTAATAGATGTGAAATTAATTTTATTTTTTAAATAACGTGTAGGTTTTTAGAAATAAGATGGAGTTCTTTGCTGCAGCGAAGGTTTCTTCATCGTTTCCCCCTTCTGAAATTCCTGAAATAGCATTTGCAGGTTAAGTAATTATTATTTTATTATTATGCAAACATTTATTATCTTGTGTTTTAATTTTACAATATAGACACAGTAATTATACATACTTCAGGAAATATGATACTTTGTTTTGTATATAATGCATGAGAAATTGCAAAAAGAACCCTGCATTATACCTAAATTGCAAGAAAAAACGCTACACTATTGAAAAATACCCCTGCATTCTTCAGAAATTCAAAATAGTCACCTATCAAAAAACATTTCAACAAAATGGTTTTTTTTTTGCAATTTTTAATAATGCAGGGGCTTTTATGCAATATAGTCATAATGCAGGAACTTTTTTTGCAATTTTCAACAATGTAGGCCCTTTTTTGCAAATTAGACATAACACTGGGGCCTTTTTGCAAATTTCCTTAATTTATTTATTCCCAATACAGGAAGGTCAAACGTGGGAAAATCATCTTTACTCAACTCTCTCACAAGACAGTGGGGCGTAGCACGAACATCAGACAAGCCAGGCCTCACTCAGGTACTCAAACGTCATTTCGAACTCTTACAGGGACCAATCCACAATTTTGATAAGCAAATTGGTTTCTTTGTAGAGTATAAACTTCTTCAGACTCGCGTCGAAGCTTTGCTTGGTCGATTTGCCTGGATACGGATTCGCTTATGCGAAAGAAGAGGTCAAAGATGCTTGGGAAGATCTTGTGAGTTTTTTTTTTTTTTTTGAGAAATTTTGGTGATAAATTATGTTTTTTAATAAGTTTATTCAATTAGAAAAAAAGGGAAATAATAAGGTACTGAAATATGTAAATATGTGAATGCCAGTTCTCATGTATAATATAGAGAATAGAAGGTATTTTCTATGTTTTGTAGGGTTTGCATGATATATCTTATTTTGCAGGGCTACATGTGATATTTTACTAAACAATGAAAAAATTGAGAAATGTTTATATAAAAAAAAAATGAGAAATAAGGTATTGCAATACATAAATATTTGATGCCGCCTCTCATGTAAATTAATAGAGGAATATTTGTAGGTTTTGTTTGCATGATATATCTTATTTGTGGGGTATATGAAAATTTTCAAGGGCTTATATGTAACATTTATTTTTCAGGTGAAGGAATATGTTTCAACAAGGGTCGGTTTGCAAAGAGTTTGTCTTTTGGTTGATACAAAATGGGGGATGAAACCGAGGGACCATGAGCTTGTTGACCTTATGGAAAAGTATGAATATTTTGTAGGCAAAATTTCATATTTATACACTTTTGAAAAGTCAAATTATCAATTTACGTCTACAACTTGAAATGTATCAAATCGGTCCTTTCAAAACAGCATGTTTCAAATTTTTCCTTCCCAAAAACTTGAAATATATTGAACTAACCAGTTTAGATTTAAAAAATTATCAGACTTACCCAAATCCATTTATGCTTACAAGTGTTAAATTTGATATTTGAGCTTTAGTTTTGGATAGTAATTTGATGTGTTTTGAGTTTTAAAAGGATGATACGATATTTTTTCAGTTTCCGAAGGGTTAATTTGATATTTTGAGTTTTTTGAAGGGTATGCATGTATTTATTTATTTTTAATCAAATATTACTTGTTTTGTATTACTATACAGATCACAAACGCCATATCAAATTGTATTGACAAAAACTGACGTAGTTTTTCCTATTGATGTTGCTCGTCGAGCTATGCAAATTCAAGAGGTACTTTAAGGAGTTAATCTTCATTATTTCAAAGAAATTTTCTATATGAAAATAAAATTCCAATGGTAATTTATTTGTAAATTTATGTAATATAATGTTTTTGTTTATATGCAGATTTTGAAGAAAAACAAAGCTGTTGTCAATCCAGTGGTGAGTAAAGAAAACCCCTTTCTTTCTGTTGGCTTTTAAAAGGGGATTTTATGTATATACCCAAAAAAAATAAAAGATAATATATTTGTGGATACATAAAAAAGAATTGAAATTTCAAGTTACTTTTTTTGCAAATAAATAAATAATTTCTGATTTAATATAAAAACAAATGTAGATGATGGTGAGCTCCAAGTCTGGAGGCGGGATAAGAAATATGAGATCTGTTCTCGCCAAGTTAGCTCGCTTTGTCAAGCCCTAATTAGGTATTAAATTAAAATAAAATACAATTTTTATCTCGTAAAAATATTTGTGTTTGATCTAATTAACATTTTTTTGTGGATACCTTGTGATCAGATTGATTGGATCTCAGTACTTCCTTCGGCAGGACATCTAGTATTTTTGAGGAATATTACTCGTATTTTCAGGCTTATTTACTTTTGTTAGATGTTTGTATTATTTTATTATTATTTTATTATGGAAATGCCTGTATTATTTTTATACATGGGCTCTTGAATAATGCATGCCTTCAGTTTGTTAAGTTAATGTAAGAGTAATTTTATCATTTATATGGTAGGCAGTAATGCCATTCTTTGTTTAAATATATTACCTTATTTCACTCCATATATGTTGATGTGAAATTATATATTTTGTTTGGTCTTATATACATATGCTGCTTTCATATGTGCTACGCAATATTTTATTTTGTATATAATGTTTTATATATTGCTAAACTATATAGCCTTCTATTATAGTAGTGACATATCTTAATAGGGCTAGAGAGATAGTCAACCCCTCCATATATTTTTAGGGTGCAATATACATTTGGGATTTGATGCTGCATCACGGGAGTTTATATACATACGGAACCTGTGCAGTATGATCCTTTTTTTTTTTCTTTTGTAAATAATATATACGTAAACAATAAAAATAATATATAGAAAATGAGTAGTATATTGAAAAGCGAAAAAAATAATATATATAAATTTCAAACAGTAAAGAAGAACAATATATATATATATATATATATATATATATATATATAAAATGGTAAAAATAATATATTAAAAAATAAAAAATTAATATATATAAAATTTCATCGTGATTTGGACGTGCTTTGCGATGGTCAGCCTTTCATATTTCCCTATATATATATATAGTTATAGCGTATAGTATTTTATTTTGCCTAGTGTATAGTTTTGTTATGGAAAAAAGAGAGAATAAAATACACCAGTGAACCACTAATTAAACGAGAGGGAGGGGCCGAAAGCGAAACAACAACAAAGGGAGCGAAAATGGTGAAGCGATCAGGCAAGAAGCAGCCGCTCGCCTTCCTCTCGCGCAAATTCCGCTCAGCCAAACTTCCAAATCCCCAATCTCCTCTCCCTCTCCCCATCAACCCCTCCGCCGACGCGCCGCCGGGCGCCGTCTCCTCGAAGGCCGGGAAGAAGAAGACGGGCGCGAGGCTCTGGATGAAGTTCGACCGGACAGGGGAGTCGGAGATTCTGGAGTGCGATAAGAATATGATTATTAAGACGGCGGGCATTCCGGCGCGGGATTTGAGGATTTTAGGGCCGGTTTTCTCTCAATCTTCTAATATCTTGGGTGAGTTTGGTTGTTGGTTTTGTTCTGGGTTTTTCTGATTTGTTGGATTGTAATTTGTGAAAGTTTGCCGATGGGGATTGGATTTTTGTAGATTGATTTTGAGAAATTGAATTCGGACATGGTTATATATTTAGGTTTGAAGGTGGATTTATTATTTGAATTGCAGTTATTTTTCAACAAATTCAACTATTATGTTTCTCTGTCCATCAAATAGAATTAATCATTAATCAACGCACAAAGAACAACAAACCAACTTCAATTTTCGCATTTCAAACCCTAATTCTCCTTCCTTTCTTTCCAGCGAGAGAGAAAGCAATGGTGGTAAACCTGGAGCAAATCCGGTTAATCGTCACGGCAGAAGAACTCCTAATCCTCGACCCGTTATCCCAACAAGTCATCCCATTCATCCACCAGCTCAAACACCAAATCCCTCTTAAAACCCAAACCCTAATCGACCAACAAGAGAAAAACACGTCTCCAAATGATAAGGAAATCTCACAAGTCGAGCGGGATCTTCCGTTCGAGTTTCAAGTTTTGGAAGTGGCGCTTGAGGTTGTTTGCTCTTGTTTGGGATCGAGCGTGACTGATTTGGAGAGAGATGCTTATCCTGTGCTTGATGAGCTGGCGAAGAATGTGAGCACGAAGAATCTAGAGAGAGTGAGGAGTTTGAAGAGTAATTTGACAAGGTTGCTTGCAAGGGTTCAAAAGGTATATGATTGTGTTGGTTTTTGGTGGGATTTTTGCAAAAAAAACCTGTATTTTCTTGTATTTTGTGAAAAAAGTAAAAAAAAAAAAATTATCTTTTGGAATGTTGCAAAACCTACGTTTAACTTTCTATTTTTCGATACCCCCTAACTTTTAAAATACTAAAAATATTCCAATGTTAACCTTTTTATTTTCGAAATACACCCAACTTTAATGCTTTATTATAAAAAAAACCTCTAATTCATCTGAAATAATAGAGAGAAATAATATGTTTGAAATAACAGGTAATAATTTTGCAATATGTGTTTACATATTATTTATTATTAGTTATATATTATATAAGGTCTATCTTTTAGACCATTAAAAGTTAGTTTTTTCTAATATGCCAAAAGTTAGGGATCTTTTTAACCATTCAGAAAAATTAGGAGCTTTTTCGCAAATTCCCCTTCTTTTATTTACATCAACACGCCATTAAACCAACTAAAAAAACCGCTCTAAAATTCAGGTTCGCAACGAAATCGAGCACTTACTGGACGACAGCGAGGACATGGCCCACCTATACCTGACGCGCAAGCAAGCGCAGAACCAGCAGCTCGAGGCGATGATGTCAGCAGATCGAGGGGTGATTCCGTTCAGCGGGCATTTGAGCAGGAGCATTCAGCGGAGCGCCAGCTTGGCGACCAGCTGCTATGGAGAGAGTGATGTGGAGGATCTGGAGATGCTTCTGGAGGCGTATTTCATGCAGTTGGATGGAATCCGTAACAGGATCTTGTCGGTTAGTTAGTTAGTTAGTTAGTCTTTTTATTTAAAGGGGCAATTTTGTATGAATATCACTGCAGAAATGGTGCATAGCATGATGAGAAAGTGTGATGGCAGCCCGACAGGGTGTATAGTGCGAATGATGTTTCTTTAATTAGGTCCACTCGGTTGTAATATTTGCAGTATAGACCTGTCAGGCTACCACTGTGCTTTCTGGTCATGCTGTGTAGCATTTTTTATTTCACTAATAGCCTCCAAAATGAGAAATATTATGGATGCCCCAACAAAACATAGGAAATATTTCTCACGTTTTCTAGATATTTCCATGATATTTCCATGATATTTCACATTTCGGATGCGTATATGTGATATTTAGAAATTTCATAGGGTTGCATTTATGAAATCCCGCCCCACATTATCATCTCTTAATCACTTATATAATCCCCTTTTCGTCAACTTTGGCGAGGACTTGAAACTCCTAGCCCTAACTATGTCACAAGAAAAAAACAAGTTGAAAAGCAATTTCCTTTAGGGTATTAATAAACACTACTTCAAAAACATTGAGGATTATTACATGCGCAAACTTACCCTCATATAATCGTTTATCTTCAACATAGGTGAGGGAATACATCGACGACACGGAAGATTACGTGAACATCCAGCTGGACAACCAACGAAACGAACTGATTCAACTCCAGCTCATCTTAACGATGGCTTCGTTCGCGATCGCGCTCAACACGTTCATAGCCGGCGCTTTCGCAATGAACATCCAATCGGCACTCTACAGCACGACGACCCTGTTCTGGCCGTTCGTAGGGGGCACGTCGAGCGGGAGTTTCTTGATTTTCTTGGTTATGTTGGGGTATGCTAGGTGGATGAAATTACTTGGGCCTTGAAGTTTTGATGTGTGTGTGTGTGTGTGTGTGTGTGTATGTTTGGTGGAGTTGGTGGTGGTGTATGTTTATGTGTAAATTTGGTTAATATAATAATTAAAGTGCTTTGTTTGTGAGCTCCCTAAACCGTTTCTAGCCTCTTTACTCTGCATCTATCAACAGCTACTACAAGCAAATGTTGAGATGAAACAATTCAATCTTTCTTATCATCAATCTTGGAGACTGAATCTGCGTAAACAACGAAGGGATGGAGAGACTTGAAAACAAGATAAAATATTATTTTGATTTTTTATATTTACTTGAAATATTAAATTTTAAATATTATTTTTTTTATAATTTTCTTGAAACATTAACTTTTTGTTTACTGTTTTGAATGAAGATAAATATGGAAATTAAGTTATTTTGTTACGACCCAATACGAGAATCCAACTTTAAAAACTAGTCTATTAGATGAGAGACTATATTAGGTTTATAAACCTCACCTCAAATGTTCATACTAGTTTACTCTACGATTGATATTGATTCCGAGTCGAGACATATTTTATGAGTATTTCGGCCCAATAAAAAGTTAATTGTTGGGTTAAAAAAATCCATCTCAAAATATAGGATAGGGATCAAAGAGAAAATCTAACAGTACAAATTTTCGAAGATATAGAAAAGTTAGGGGGTTCTTTGGAAACTTTGCCCAAAAGATAACTATAACATTGGCCCCACCCACATTCGTTCGTATTCAGTACTCGTCCCGAAGTCAACAAATCTCATCCCAACGGTCAAATTTTGAAATTAAACCTGAGAAGGAGAGAGAGATGGCGAGAAGGAGAAAGGCTGAAGAGGAGAGGGAAGCAGACGATGAAGAAGGAAACCAAGCGCAAGAGGAGAAGGATGGGTTCTTCGCCTGCTATCTTCTCTGCTCTCTTTGCCCTCGCCACAAGGGCCGCTCCTATATTGGGTCCGTTCAAATCCCTCTTTCTTTCTCTAAAATTACTGCATGAAATTAGTAAATTTTAATCAATTAGGAATTTTTATGACCAATACGTTTGTATTACTGATTATTAATTCCGAATTGGAAATTAATTTCGATTTGTAATAGGGATTAACTCACCCCCAATTTCTCTTATTCTATTTGACAGAGTTTTGTAATCAATCTGTAATTAATACTACAAGAAAAAATAAAATTGTCCTCTGGATTGAGCAACCAACTTTTCAAAGAGAGAAATTTATTACAAAATTATAAATTCAAATATATTCCCAGAATTCCGGTTTATATTAACTATTTCCCAATTAAAAACTACTACTTATTCTACCTAGAATAACAGAACATAGCATCAATTCCACCTTAAAATATATTCTTAGTAACATGCAGAGCTCAAAGAAACTAAAACATCATTTTTTATGAAAACCAGGTTCACAGTGAACCCAAGAAGAAGGATAAGGCAGCACAACGGAGATATAAAGTGTGGTGCGCAGCGGACCAAGAAAGGCCGGCCTTGGGAGATGATTCTCTGCATTTACGGCTTCCCCTCAAACATATCCGCTCTTCAGGTTCTTATCTTTTTTCTCGTATTTATTTTATAAAAAAAAAAAACAATAGTATTTGTATAGTATAGTAAGCTTACAAAATCGAACTCTCATTCATGTGTAGCGTGCAAAAGGTAATGTTAAAAGGCGCAAAATTACTGATTTTCAATTTATTTGTCTCATTAACCCAGTTCGGAATTTCAAATCCAGTCTAGATAAAAAAAAAAGGATTTCAAATTCTGCTTCATGGTTAACCATGTTAAAAGACTAAAAGTGAGTTGTAACTAAAAAACTGCATAAAAATGGGTTAGATTTAAAATTCCATTTTTTATCTACCGGGCTAGTCAGGTGGAATAAGTTGAAAATTGGATTGTTTTGAGTATTTAGAAAACTGGAGGGGTTGTATATAAAAACTTGCGTATTTTGTAATTCAGGCTTTAAATTTCTTTATTTATATATATATTTTTTTTTTGTAGTTTGAATGGGCGTGGCAGCATCCGATGGAATCTCTCGCGGTTAGAAAAGCCGCCGCAAATTTCAAATCTCTAACTGGAGTTGCAAACAAAATCAAATTAGCTTACACAATGCTTAACCTTCCTTCCTGGGAAAAGTACGTACTTTCTGAATTTTTTTAATTAAAGCAATTGTAATTAAAAAAATTACACAATTTTTTAATTTCATTATGCGAACTTTAGGCTGAAAATTGAGCTTTAACTGAAGCATAATTCCACAATTAAGACTCACATACAATTCTTAGTTGCACATAAAGAAATAGTCAATTGGGGATTTATTACTTGCACAACAATTGCCTAACTGACGATCAATCCTTTTCTTTAAATCTTCAATTAAATTTTAGAACTAACTTTTCATTTTTTTTTTTGTTTTGTTTTTCCAATCAGTTTGAACCTCACAATGAATTTCTTCTCAACAAAGTACACAAAATTCACAGCTGGCTGCCCAAAATTACCGAATCAAATGAAATTTAAAATTTGTTCAATGGATGAATTACCTTGCTATATTAAAGGCTCTGTTTCAGATGAAAAAATTGAAGAAGAAAAAGAAGAAACCGATACTATAGATGAGCCGTTTGATCATTTCACAAACGGTCAAAATTCGGATGAAAATTACGAAAATGCCATTGATGGATCGCATAGTGAAATTACTGAATTTCCCGTTCAGAGTTTTGAGATGAATTTGGATCAGTTTGAGGTGAGATTTTCTCCAGAAAATATGAATTTGGATCCATTTGAAGGGAGATTTTCTCCAAAAAAGATGAATTCGGTTCAATTTGAAGAGAGACTTCCTCCAAAAAAGACGAGTTTGTATCCATTTGAAGAGACATTTTCTCCCAAAAGATTTAGCGGTGAGGGTTCTTCTAAAAATATTGAAGAAATTTGTTCTATGGATGAAATTCCCAATTATTCAAATAATTTAATATTCGATCAGAATTATGAGAAACACGAAGAGTACGAAGAGCCTAATTTCCATGCAATAGAAGAGATATTTTCGCCGGAAATATTTAAATGCGAGGGTTCTTCTTCTAGTAATGTTTTTTCGCCAGAAAGAAATGTGATAAATCTTGTGACACCGTTGAGTTGTATGGGCGAAAAGCGTGGTAAGAGAGTTGGTACAAATTTAATTGATTTAACAAGCTCTCCATTTGTAATTGAATTATGAATTTGAGATGCAATAATTGTAAGTGAATTATGAATAATAAGATAGAATAAGGGAGGCAAGAGTTCCTTGCTGTGTGATGTAGTTTGTGAAATTATTTATGAGTGAGATATTTGTTATTTGCATATTATGTTTCTTTGTGAAGTGAAATTATTTGTTATCTCATTTATTGGTTATTATTTATGGAAATGTTTTAGTCCGGAAATTTTTGTTTCTTTCTGATTGAGAATTAAATGTGTCAAATATTGAATTATGAACATGACTTGTTTGGTTAATCCATCATTTTCTTCACTTTTTTCCTTTTAGTTGGGAAATCAATATTCTCAAACTGAAAAAAATTATGTTGATATTTTATGTTGGGAAATCAATAATTTTTTAATTTAACTTTAAATATTAATATTTTTTTAGATCAACGTTAAAATTAATATTATCCAATGAATACACATCAGACCCTCAGTCGGCTATCATTTGTTAAACAATAACCTAATTTTCATAATCTCTATCATTTTGTTATTTCATATCAATTTTATCTCTGTCATTTAAAACTGGTGGGTAACTCTTCAAAAAAAAACTGGTGGTTAAAAAGTTCGATACACTAAAAAAGAAATAGTTGAAACTTACCAAGATAAAAGACATTACTGTTTCATTGGTATTTATTTAGGTAAACTTTTTCTTTAACCTAGAAAATGTGGCCAAACTCTGAAAGCGTGGTTTTGTCTTGTTTTGCAAAAAAGAAAATAAAAATTTACTTAAAGAGAAATAAAATAATAATAATGTATACAGAGTATTCACAAATAAAACACAGATAAAATAAAAACTTAGCACAGTTCATAATAAAGCTACCGGAACTCAAATTCGTCAATAAAAGCACTGGATTTCGATTTGAAATCCGTGATTTGTTTTCAATAAAAGGATTGACTCTTATTGAAGTATACCGAAATTGGGTATGGTGATTGGTGATATATTCATGAGGCTATTTTTTATAAGGATAAGAAAATCCTAGATGATGTTTCAAATAAGAAAAGTTGTTTTGAATTTGAATCCTATAAGAAAAATAAGATTAGCTAAACTTAATAAGAGAAGTTGGAGAAATGTTGTTTTTTGCATTCTAGAGAATTTTGTTTGGAAGACATTTGATCTTATTTTTCCGTATAAGATTTGAAACAATTTTTTCATATACTAAGACGAAAAACATTCTCTTGTTTTTTCATGTTTTATAAAAGACACCTTTAACATCTAATGCTAAAAAAATGAGAAGAAATAATTTTTGAATTCTCATAGTTAGAAATCACTATTTTGCCAAAAACATGAAAACATTATTTTCACAAATCTTATTTATCGTAACATTATAAAAGAAACTCATTAAACATCATAATGAAAATAAAATGAAATAAATCAGTATTGTAGTACAGACAATCTGTGTATGTAGGACTGCAATGACAGTTTCTTCCTCCTCCAGTTCCCTATGTAGGTCTTTTATGCATGCTCAATTTCTTGACAAAAGAACTGAATTATGGATTTGAAATCCGTGATCTCTTTTCACCAAAAAAGAAAAACCTCTTGCTAAGACTGCATCTTCTTCCAGTATAACAAATAAGAAATATCTTTATGACAAATAAATGGAAAGTTTCTTATCATTGACTTCACTCTTTTCAGATTTGAATCTTCCCCATGAAAACTTTTTTAACTAGCTATTAAAATTTTTTTATTTCAAAAAATAATCCTTGAACAACTTTATTTGCAAAACTATCTCTTTTACCTACATACTCGGCTCGGCGAAACATAAAATTTCGCTCATTCACTGAGCAAAATTATTGAGAAATAAATTTATGATAACAACCTGCTAAATTTAGTGGTAATCAGGCATACAAACTAAGTTTCACCCGGTCGCACCGGGTAAAATTGGAAATTTTGCTCTAATTCCCTAGGGACTAAAAAAACACAAAAAAAAAAAAATACTAGTTTGATTAGATTAGTTACTAGGCAAAACTAATATATAACCTTAAGTAAGAATTTTTAAGCGCTAACAACTGAACATGCATAAAAAAATGAGAATTTTCACTTTCGCCCAATAGCTGAGCGAAGTTCCTTCAGTTTCATCTCCAGTCATGCCACGAACGCTAGTTCTACAAATAAAATTAGTCAAAAATCTATTTTTTAAAATAATTTTTTTTTCCATAGCTATTTAAAAATAAATCTATTTTCATATCCGCACCTCCCATCCCAGTGCCACGCTACCATATACACATAACTTGATGTATTTTATTACTTTTTTATTATAATGCATATGGTGCTTTATTATATTTTTTGTTGTTGTTCCTTCATTATTATTTTTTAATATTATTTTTTATATAATAATGTTTTTTAAAGATAATTGTTTCTTATAAATAAATATGTAATGCCATATACAAAATAAAAGTATGCCATGTAACACCACTATTCAATAGCTAACCGTGTTTAACATATGGAGTGGTCAAAGTGAATTAATTAATTCTAATAGTTTAAAGGAGTAACTACAAAAAGTTAGTTGAAATCAGTAACGAGCAAAATCAATATAAGACCAGAAATAGATATTTTCCATAAAAACAAAAAATAATCCATGAAAACAAATCATGGGCATAATGTTTTAGTAAAAATAGTAAACATTATTTATTGTTTGTATATATTATTTAATACTCTTACATAGTATGCATTACATATTATTTCTTATTTTATTATACATACCATTTTTTTTATTATATACAATTTTCTAAAATCGTATACTATTCTATTATTGTTATATGTTGTATCACTGTTTTATTGTATTTAGTAGTATTGTAATTATATGTCATTTTATTATATTGATGTATATATTTTTGTTATATCTATGGATTATTTTATATTATCTATAATGTTATATACTGATTTCTATCTTTTTTGTTTTTACTGAATGGAGAAAACACTTTTATCCGATTCCATTATTTCATGAGCAATGAAACTTGAACCATTTATTATGCAATGCACTCCAATAATCCATAACCTATAATTTATTATACAATATACATTAAACAAGGTGAAATTGCTGTAAGCCCAGCACGGTAATAATCATAACGTCCCAAAATGGGAAAGAAAACAAAGAAAAACAAATCAGAAATTCAGACCCGAGCCGCCCTAACTCTAACAGTTCGTGCTGCCAGAGTCTGCCTATTAAACGACAGTCTGAATTCAAATTCTTTCAAAGAAGATAATTTCCAATTCGAAATCCGGAACTTTCATTCCCGGAAATAGAAACCATCTCGATTCTCTCACCGCCTCCAGTACTAACCGAAAGTAGCAAGGACTAGTGATATTCACAGGGCTTTATTTTATACGGAACAGTTAAACCCAGCTTTGTTTCCATATGCATTGTTGCTGTCCCTATAACTAATTGTGTTGTCGGTGCCTGTGCTCAGTGTACGTTACGTTACGATAAGTGGGCCAGTGCTTTAAGATTCGTGCCGCAACGGATTTCTGTTGAGGGCGTTACGTTTGAACAGGACGGGGTTGTGATATCCACAGGGCGAAATTTAAACGGAGCAGCTAAAATTCTGCTATCTCTATAGTCTGTTTTGTTCTGTGTTTATAATATTTTGATGTGTGAATATAAAACCGTACTGGACTGGAGACGGGGTTGTCATATTCACAGAGCTATGTTTAATATCCGCAGAAAAAAACCGTGGTATTGATATTGTTTGTTTTATGCTGTGATTATAATATTTTGATGGGTGAATATCAAACCGTACTGGATTGGAGAATGGGTTGTAATATTCACAGAGCTATGTTTAATATCCACAGAAAAAAACCCCGGCATTGATATTGTTTGTTTTATGCTGTTATTATAATATTTGGAGGTGGGAATACGAAACGGTACTGGACAGGAGGGCTGGCTCGGCTATTTATACCGTAGACCCCACTCATTGTTTCCCTCTCATTTTTATCTTTCCTTTCTTCATTCTTCTTCTTCTATTTCTTCTTTTGCGCTGAGAGGGAGAGAGGGAGGCGGAGGAAGGAGGGAATTGATTTCTTCGTTTATTAAGGTCGATTTTTATTTCAGGAATTTAGTTTAGAGATCAATGTAGGTTGTGTTTCTCTCTCGATTTGTCTTTTTTTTTTAGTTTATTGAGTGATTTTCAGTTCTTGATTCTGATTTTTTTTTGTCTGAAATTGAAGTTTATGTCTGAATCGGGTTTTATTGCATGGATTGCCTCTTTTGGAGACAAATGCGGGTTAGATTGACAAGATAGAGTCATAGACCGTGGAATTTGAGAATATTCATCGTTTGTATGTTTTTTGTATGGTTATTCTTTTGGATTTGTGCTTTTTATTTGAATTTTTGTTGGAAATGAAGTGATTGATGTTAATGTTGAGCTGATTGACATGCAAAATTCGTTTTGCGTTATTTTGCAACAGTCCTTCGGGTTTCAGTATACTGTAGCTCTCATTAGCACAATTTCTTCACTCATTTGACCTTGTTTACTCGATTCGATGATTGTTTTGGCAAGATTGAGTTCAAGTTTGAAATCAGGGGCGTTTATGCATTTTTTACACTGTAGAAATGCGATATTAGTCCTCGGACTTGTGTGTATTTAAGCCTCTTGATAACTTCTCTTCGCTGTTCCGTTTTCCTTTTCTTTTTGTAGTATTATATGAAGTGTGTTGTGTAGAGATCTTAGAGCTATTTTGTTTATTATGTGACTTAATTTGTTGAAATTTAACTGCTGCTTCTAGAAATTTGGATTTGACATTTTCACAAACAGTTTGTGTCATCTGTCTATGCTTGTCTAAGAGATTTTTTTTCCTAAAATTATACATGTCAGCATTTGCAGCTATTCACTAGAACTGTTTGAGTTGATATCTTAATGTCATATTTACTCAATTTGCAAACCAATACAATACTGCCTGGCTGAATCTTTTTCCTTAATACGTTGATGTGTATTATCTTAGCTTCTGAAGAATAATTTGATTTTACTTTTCCCTCAATACATCTGCATTATTTCAAATGCTTCATCCAAAACTGAAAATATTGTTCCAAAATCATGCTTAATAATATACATGTAAAATAATGCACATCAGTCATTAATTTACTCGACTTTTATTTTATGCAAGTAAATCATTTATTACTTTTCCGTTTGTTAAAATTGCGTTTGTTATGGAACTCTGCAGGATGGGAGGAGAAGATAAGGTAGTAGAAGCTTTGAAGACAGTAGATCCTACAAAGTCAAACGCGGCGAAGAATGAAAAGAGGGTTTTGATGGCCCGGCCGGGCCTTGGGAAAGAGGGCCGAAGAATCAGCCTTCTTTCCAACCATTTCAATGTCAGATTCACTGGAAGTGACGCTGTCTTTTATCACTACAGCGTAATGCTTTTGTTTAATATTCTCTCTTCCTTTCCTTTGATTTATTTAATATTATATTTTTGTTTATTTTTCTGTTATGATCTATCGAAAGCAGTATGTGGTATGAACTGTCCAGTGGTTTTTATTTACATGCAAGACTGATTGAGCTAAAAAAATATTTAATCAGTGGTTTATTACTATATTGATTAGATAAAAATGAATCTAATTATTAAGGAACGTTTTACCAGACTGGTATTTAGTTTGTACCAGTCATGACTCCGAAACTGTGTATCGTGTAGTGTACTAGCTTAAATCAAACAAATAATTTCGACTTTAAATATTTGGGACTAAAATAGGATAATAGTGCTACGAAGTTTTTTCAACAATTTTGTAATATTTTATCAGCTATTATTTATATATGTTTTTTTTTAACATATGTAGATCCAGATAACCTACGATGACAACAAACCTGTGGAGAACAAAGGAATCGGCAGGAAGATCATTGACAAGCTCTTCCAGATGTACAGCTCTGAGCTGGCTGGCAAGCACTTTGCCTACGACGGCGAAAAATCCCTCTTCACTGTGGGCCCCCTTCCTCAGAACATCTTCGAGTTCAAGATCGTACTTGAGGAGGCCGCTGCCAAGTCAGTTTTAGATCGATTTTTCTTTAATTTGAGTAATTAGGGTATAGGGTTTGCTTATATCTGTCTCAGTGAATCCCTTACTTGAATGGTTAGTTCTGTGAAATCTTGCCTAGACTGTAACCCTAGAAATGAAATCCTAATCAACTCACTTCCAAGTTCAAACTGTTAAATGAATTGTTTCTATATGACCATTAATTAGGGTTTACTGTCTCTAACTTCAGTAATTGGGGTTTAATTAGATCTATTTAAGCAATTTATTAAAAATTCCATGTGCAATCTGGCGTTATAAAAAAATAATAGCCTTTACCTGAATAGTTAATTCTGTAATATGTTGCATTCAAGACTAGTTAAGTGTTTTCTATACCAAAATCCCGAAACTGTAACCCTAGAATCTAAACCCTACCTAGTTACCTTATTACAATGTCTAGCTATTAATCCAATTGTTTCTATATGTCAATTAATTTCTGGTTTCACATAATCCATCTTTTACCTGTAGGCCAAAAGCAGGGTCGGGAAGCCCGGACGCGGACGGAGACCAGAAGAGGCTGAAGAAAGCGTACCAAGCAAAATCGTTCAAAGTGGGGATAACATACGCCGCCAAAATTCCTTTGAAACCCATCGCGATTGCCCTGAAAGGAGGCGACTCCTCGCAGACTCAGGACGCTTTGAGAGTGCTCGATATTGTGCTCAGACAGCAGCAGGCCAACAAGTAATTTCTTAATACATTTATTTCTGAAATCTGGTTGTAAAATGCTTGAGCCATGATGTTATGGGTTCTGACTGTCCAGAAATATAATACATAATTGGGTTTCAGAACCATGTATGAAATAATGGCATGACATAAAAATGTATGTATATACTGTATACCTTACCTGCATGTGAGACCACTATTTTTTAAATAGGAAAGATAATTAAAATTGGTAGTAAATAAATTTGAGACGTGTAGAAAACAGAAAAATAGACTAAATTATGCACTTGTGTGGCATTGTATTGCAATTTTTAACATTTTATCTCTGCGGACTTGAAAACTGGCTAGGTTGGTTAGAAAGTATCATAATAGACTTTTGAGAATTTTAGAATTTTTTTATGTTTATTACTTGATTTTTTTTACCCTTTTTGTTAAAATTACGGTTATTTAATAATAAATGCATGTTTTTAATAGGGGATGCTTACTTGTGAGACAATCATTCTTCAACGGCGACCCTAAAAACTTTGTGGATTTGGGAGGCGGTGTGACAGGCTGTAGAGGTTTCCATTCAAGCTTCTATACAACCCACGCTGGTTTATCACTAAACATGGGTATGTATCCTATCCATCTTTTCTTTCCAATATTTACTTCATCCTCTTTATATTTATATTGCTGAATCTCAATTTCAATCATTTTATATGTTTGTAATATTGTTTTTTTTAATATTTGGGCAGATGTTACAACTACAATGATAATGACACCTGGACCTGTCGTCAATTTTCTCGTGTCTAACCAAAATTGCCAGAACCCTAGCCAGATTGACTGGTCAAAGGTACTAATATAAAATAAAATATTTTATTTATCTGGTTCTTTATTTATTTTTGACGTTTTTCTTTTTTACTGCATTGAATTGGTTCTAATATTATCGTTCGAAACAATAGGCCAAAAGGATGTTGAAGAACATGAGGATCAAGACGAAGCACACCAAGATGGAGTTCAAAATCATTGGCGTGAGTGATTATCCGTGTAATAAGCAGATGTAAGTTCAATCGGAAAACCCTAAACAATAAAACTGAAAAGCAATTAGTCATTGTATATATATCTTTCTTGTCTGATGCAATGTGCAACTAATATTGTTTTACATAGCTAGGAAGTGAGCCTCACATTATATTGGCTTTTGATTGTGGTGCAGATTTCCAATGAAAACGATTGGTAAAGAAGAGACGACTGATATAACTGTGTTAGAGTACTACAGGGACATAAGGCAAATAGAAGTATCTTGGTCATCTACTCTGCCTTGTTTGGATGTCGGCAAGCCCAAGCGCCCTAACTACCTCCCACTTGAGGTCCTCTCTCTCTCTCTCAACCCAATAGAGAATTTTACACTAAGCATTACGAAATATTTATGTGTCAAATATTGACTTTATTATGTCACGTAATATTTTTATATGAAAGATAATGAATGTAATTTGTTTGTGAAGCTGTGTGAGCTAGTGTCGCTCCAGCGGTACACTAAGTCTTTGTCAGGACCACAAAGAGCATCTTTGGTGGAAAAATCCAGGCAGAAACCTCAGGACAGGACTAGAACTCTCATTGAGGTGAATTCTCTCTCTCTCTCTCTCTCTCTCTCTCTCTCTCGCACTCTCTGTCACACACAAAGTCACACATGGAAATTGAGTATCTAATGGTTGGTACCAGACTGATAAACTTGTCCAGTTAATATTAATATTAGGTCTCAGTCTGTTTTTCTTTGATCTGAATGTTGGGTTTTATTGCTACGGTTGTCCAGTTTATAAGTTTCATAAAATCAATTTCCAACCAAAGCATTGTAATGTCCCAACAAGGCCAAATCTATCGGCACCTAATTAGTTCCTTACAATAAGAAGAAGATAACATGCTTGCTTTGAGTAATGGTTTAAAAAATGTTTATACAGTTAGGCATTATCTAGTATGATAATAAAAATTGTATGTAAAGAATGCATATTCACATTGTATCATACAGGGTGTGAGAAGTAATAATTATGGCGACGATCCAATATTTGTTGCGTGTGGAATCCAAATTGACAGTCAATTGAATAAATTTGACGGTCGAGTCCTTAATGCACCGACTGTAAGTTACTTCAGTTCATAACATTTTTATAAATCAATTCTTCATTTTAATATCTAATGCTCATTTGCACCATTGTTTTGTTATTTTCTCCTTCGCACAGCTGATATGTGGTAATGGCGCAGAATCATTTCCGAATCGTGGCCGATGGAACTTTAATAACAAGGTTAAAATTTAATAATAATAATAATAATAATAATAATAATAATAATAATAATAATAATTATTATTATTATTATTATTATTATTATTATTATTATTATTATTAGTGCAAATAAATGTTTTGATGTATTAAAAAATCTAGAATCTAATTAAGAAAATTGGCTGTGATGTGCAGAAGCTTAACAATCCTATGAAGATTGAGAAGTGGGCGATTTGCAACTTTTCAGCTAGGTGTGACATGAGCCATATTTCCAGAGAGATTATTAACTGCGGCCGAAACAAGGGCATGGTAAGTCCAAAATCATATTGTTTCAGTATGAAAAGGGAACGAACAAACTAAATGTGTGAACTGAATTTTAATTCAGATTATTATTTCAGTTAAACTGAACTGAGAGGTGTATTAATTTTACTTGGCGATTTTTTGAAGTAATATGTATCATATTTAATGTAGTAATAACTGATAAATTGATGATCCGTCATGTAATTAAGCCTCAATTTAACCAAACACGTCTGAATTATCCCTCAACTATACAAAAAATGAATCTCAAAACTAACTTAACATTTGACAGAACTAGATTAACATATTTATATTAATGGTTTTCATTTTTAACTTTTTACAGCAAATTGACCGGCCATTCACAGTAATTGAGGAGGACCGTCAGAACATAAGAGCTGGGCCTGTTATAAGGGTTGAAAAAATGTTCGAAAAGATCCGCAAAGAGCTTCCCGGCCCGCCCGACTTTCTCCTCTGCATTCTGCCCGAAAGGAAGAACTCCGACCTTTATGGTAAATATATTCTGTTCGCTTATTTTGCAAAAATATTTTTATTTCCGCTTGAAACTCTTTCTCATATGATTGCGTTTCTGGACGATAAGTTGAATAAACATTAATCTAAACCAAAGTGTCCGAATTTACCTGAATGTCACCTTGAACTTTAAATGAGATTTCTTTACTTCACCGTTTTGTACAAAATCGATGTTATGATACATAAGACAATTTCTTTATGATGAGATTTTTTTTGCTGTATTGTTGAAAGCTTCCAGAAACATCATGAAAATGATTGGGCCGACTTTGTTTATGGAACTAATCTAAAATATTAAAGAACTCCTTAGAATTTGTGCAGAGTGGGAATTGAACTTGTTTTATCTTCATTTTTCTCATTTTCTTTTACTGCTATGAAGGGCCATGGAAAAAGAAGAATCTCCATGAAGTTGGTGTCGTTACACAATGCATTTCTCCTGGCAAGCTCAATGACCAATACTTCACCAATCTCCTGTTGAAGATAAACGCAAAGGTATGCGATTAAATCCCCTTTTCATTATACCCTAAACCCTAAATTTCCTAAACAAATTGCCTTTATACCCTTTAAACCCCTTGAGGACCCTCTTTAATTTCCTTATCTCTCCTATATCATTTGATTTGAGGTACTGAATATTTAATCTTTTATTTCTATTTTTGTTTTGCTAGATGGGTGGGCTTAACGCAATGCTTTCAGTTGAGCATTTAAAGACAATTCCGATAGTTCACAGTACCCCAACCCTAATTCTGGGCCTTGATGTTTCGCATGGCATGCCGGGCCGCAATGATCTTCCTTCCATTGCAGCTGTAAGCTTAATTTCATTAAATTCTGTTATTTCTTTGGCCTTTTTTTTTCAGCTTAATTTCATTTTTACCCCTGTTAAACATCAAAATATCATTTTTTTTCCTGCAAAACAATTAATTTTCTCATAACATGTCATATGTAAAATATTTTGAAGTCGAAATATTTCTCTGGCCTTTTCTTTTTTTTCCTTTTCTTTGTTGAAGATTAAATGGCTGATTAGTTAGTTGTGTTTGGTTTGTTGAATAGGTGGTTGGATCGAGGCACTGGCCGTCCATTTCTAAGTACAGAGCGTCGGTCCGTACACAATCGCCAAAACTGGAGATGATTGATCAGCTTTATAAGCCACAGGCTAATGGCAGTGATGATGGCATGATTAGGTACCTTTATTTATTTATTTATTTATTTTATATATTATTAGAGAAAAATCTTCTTGTTTCTCTGCTATGTAGATGTCACTAATAATTTCTTTTAATTTCATTTTGTGAATTGTTTTATTGTAGAGAAATTTTAATTGACTTCTACCAGACCAGTGAAGCCAGGAAGCCTTCTCAGATTATCATCTTCAGGTAGTAAATAATAAATATTATTTTTATACAAATATAGTGATGCATTTTCACAAAATTACCGTCTTTTTATGAGCACTTGTTTAGCAAATTTCCAAGACAGCTTATTGAGCTAATAATGAAAAAAAAAACTTTTGCCAAGTTTCTACTAATCGACTTGTATGTTTTATTTATTACAGGGATGGTGTGAGTGAGACCCAGTTCAACCAGGTTCTCAACATCGAGCTTAGTCAAATCATCCAGGTGTTCATTTCCTTTTATCAGCAATTAAACAAAAGAACATATATATAATTTTCTCATAGTTCTTATTTGTAACAACCATTTTTCGAATTAACAGGCATATCAGCAATTGGGCGACGGCCCGCTCCCTAAATTCACTTTAATCATCGCTCAGAAAAACCATCACACCAAGCTTTTCCAGGCCGACTCTCCTGACAATGTCCCACCTGGTATTTATTTCTTTTTTCAAATAAACAATGTTATAAAATTTCTGTTTTTTTCTCACAGTTTTAAATTTTAAATATTTAATTAGGAACTGTGGTGGATACAAAGGTGGTTCATCCGAGGAACTACGATTTCTTCATGTGCTCACACAATGGAATGATTGTACGTCTTTTTTACCTTTCTTTTTTTTTATTTTTTTTCAGTGCATTTTATATTTTCATTTTGTGTGTAAAAATTATGTTTTTTTCCCTTCTTTTTCAGGGGACTTCAAGGCCGACACATTATCACGTTCTTCTTGATGAGAACAAATTCTCGCCTGATGACTTGCAACAGCTCGTGCACTCTCTTTCTTATGTGTAAGCAATCTTATTCTTTTTCATTTTTCCACATTAAAGATTTAAAATCTATTTCTTTACACCACAAGTCCAACTAATTGTCAACTTCCTTTTTTCCTCTTTATTCAGGTACCAAAGGAGCACTACCGCAATATCAGTGGGTAAGTTCGAAACTCCACAAATTAATTCTCAAATTCAAACTAGGATTCTAATTTATCCAATCTTTTACCCTCTCTTAGCTTAACCTTTATTAATCAATTAATTAATGTTTCTTCTTTTTTATGTGACAGTTGCACCAATATGTTATGCGCACTTGGCAGCAGCTCAAATGTCGCAATTCATGAAATTTGAGGATCTTTCTGAGACCTCATCTGGTGCGGGTGCAGCCATCGGTGTAGTGCCTGATCTCCCTCGCTTGCATAAAAATGTATGCAATTCTATGTTTTTCTGCTAAAAAAGATTTAAGTAGGGTTCGGTTCCTCTTTTTTGTTGTTTTGAAATGTTGTGAATGGTAGTTCACAACATATGGTCCTTATGTTAGTTTTACGCCTGTTGTTATAGTGTGTTGTTGGTCTTTCTTGGTATAGGTTACTGGGTTTAAGTAGGAGTGATTGTTGTTATAGGTTCTTTAGAGGGGTTTTACTAGTAATATTGGGTTTATGTTCGGTTTGTCATTTTTTGGACATGTTCCGTCAAACTATGTTTGCTTACGTTGATGCTATTGCTTATATTTTGTTGTAATTTTGGTTGTTATCCCTTTACTTTTTTTCTGTGCTTGTTTTTGTTGGTTCCTGAGTTACAATTGTCTTGCTTGTTGTTTGATACTGAACTTGCTCTCAAGGATTTCAACAGATTCTCACTGTAGCAGAGAGCACTTGTTACTGGTACTTTGTGTTCAGTTGGCATTTTGTGTAGCTCTTTTTGAATGGCTGCATTCAAATTGTACCAGTGGTTAGGATTTACAAATTTCATCTATTCTGGTAGGACAACAACAAAAATTCAAAATTTCACTAAAAAACAATATAGTAATGTCACTACAATTTTACGAAGTGAACACCAAAATTGAAAGTAACATAATTCGCAAAATCAGAGAAGTTTGTTAATCTCCAAGGCTCAATCCAATCGAGTCCTAGCAGATTCCTTGTTTATATGTATTCTTTTGTATAAGCTTATGAAAGAAACGAACAAGGTTATTTTATCCGATTTGGATATTTTCGATCTACATTCTTATGATAATCAATATACAATACGAATCAATATCCAGTACACCTCTTTTACATTACACATGCAATGTGATAATATAAATATTTGTAATATTAGTGACATTCTTGTGAAAATATCTGACACAAATCATTTCTTAAAAAAGTAGCACATCATATTGGACATGCATGAATGCATGCAAAACACTTTTTCTTGTCACGTGTTGTCTTTTGCTTTAGTACTCACGCGTGACGTTACTGCTAACTTTATTTTCACATACTGACATGCATAATGTATCTTATCTTAATTGATGCAAAAGACAACATATCAATAGGTTAACAATACATTAGTATGTAAAATAGTAATATATTACCTACTAAATTGATATAAAAAATGGTTGATCATATTATAATCATTCTACGACCTTATGATTGAGCAGTTATTTGTCATTCCTCTGTAAAGAAACTAGTAATCTTTAGGACTTCCAATAATCCTCCATCATATAACCTTTGCGAGCTCACATTACACACAAACAACCTAAAATGGAGACCTCATTTCTGTTCACTCTCTTCCTCATGACCATAACCATGGCCATGGCTCAGCCATCTCCATCCCCAATACAATCTGAACTCTCATTCTCTCCATCCGTCCAATCAGAACTCTTCTTGTTCACTCCTCCAATCTGGCAAACCATACCAAAAATCAAGGAATGTTGGATTTCCATTGCAAACATAAAAGGGTGCGCAGAGGATCTCCTCTTCTCGTTCATCAACTCATGTATGAGTGTCAACAGAGACTGCTGTGACGCTGTGGTGGATGTGGGAGACGAGTGTTTTCTTGAAATTTTCACCAATTTTCCATTCAGTCCGCTTTTTGCTCCTTTGCTCAAGGGTTTTTGCAATGCATTCGTTGAAGGAGGGAGAAGGAAGTGTCGTAAGATAAGTCCCTCTCCTGTTTAGTTATTTGTTTAGTGTTTCATTCGTTGTTTAGATGGATTGATATGTTTCAACATGTAGGAGCTATTTGTGCTCGGTTGTGGATATGTTCGTCTCGGGTTATTTGAGTCAATGTTTTCAGATCAATTATGTTTGTAAGAATCCGGTAGTGAAATTTTGAATTTGCTCTCATTAGCCCTCAAAATAGCACCACCCAACCAAAATCAACCCAAAACCAACTAAAACCACATCAGCAATGAGGAGCTACACAGCTCTAACTAACACAAAACAAACACAAGCCACATCAGCAGTGAGCTATATAATTTGTATATTTCCAACAGCATCCAATTAGTACATACATATCATATATCCACTAATCTACTTACATCCCCCCTATCCATCCAACCATCAATTTTACAAAGAAAAAAAAAACTCCCCTCAATACTCATTAATGACTCAATTTTCTCGCGGTGAGAAGCTGCCTAATAAAAGACAGTTTCCCGTTCACGCGCGAAATCACGGTGGAAATTACCGTACTGCCCCTGTTGGTTGTCAAAGAAGAAGAAGTTTGGGTTTCGGTCGGTTTGGTTTCGGTAATAGGGGGAGAAATAGTGTGGAGGAAGGAATTGAGCATGCGGATGATCTGGCCGAAGCTGGGTCGCATGTTTGGGTCTTCAACCCAGCATGATTGGATGATGAATGAGAGGTCTTGTGGGGTGGAGTCCGGCAATGGCGGCCGTATTTGCTGCAGTTTAATGATGAAATGAGAAAAACGGTACATGTAATAGATTATTGGGATACTCAGCATTTAGTGATAAGTTAAATGGTAAAGATTAGGTTTGGACTTGCGGTTCGTGCTAGTAATCTACTAATAGTTGTGAGTATGCATATGGGTTTTCAGATTGTAGTAGGAAATTATTGATGTGTTGCTAGGGTGTGTTAGTGAAACATGGTTTGTTGTTAAATCCATCAGAGAGTGAGAGATGATAGTGCTTACAAAAATAAAATAAAAAGAAATAATTACTATAATTAAAACCTCATTTAAAGTGCAAAATAATTATATGAAATTAATTAAAACGTTACGCACCTTAAAGGCGGCAGCATAAGCAGCTTGAAGATTGGACATGCCTTCAAACGGCATTTTATTCGTTAATAATTCCCAAAATACGACTCCAAAACTGTATACATCCACTTTGTTCGTGTAGTGCTTCTTATCCCCTCGCCTCAGCGTAACTGTGCTATACAACTGCATTTTACCAAAAAAAATAAAAATAAAAATAAAAATTAAATATCTTTCTTATTTTTATAATCATGCATCATAATTTTGTCCTAGCAACGGATCTTAATATCCAAATTGAAGCTTTGTTTCCGTGGTATTTTCATCAATAAATAGTCATGATAAATAAATAATTAATTTTTTTTTTCAAAAAGGAATAATGAATTGATTTATTACTTCAGGAGCCATCCATCGATAGGTTCCAGTTTCAGCCGTCATCATTTCGGTAACCGTTTCTTCTCTCGCCAGCCCAAAATCAACGAGCTTCACATTCTTTCTATTTGCAGTTAGTAACAAATTATCTACACATTAAAAAAGACATATTTTACCCAGCTAAATAATAATAACATTAATAATAAAAACAATAATCAATAATAATACTAATAGAGAAAAGTCCGATTTTGGCCCCTCAACTATTCGACTGGTCCATTTTTGGCTCCTAAAATTTTGTTCGGTCCAATTTTAACCCTTAAACTATTGAACTAGCCCATTTTTTACCCTTCCATCCGTTAAATGCTTACGTGTCAAGTTAACAGATGGAAGGGTTAACAATGATCTAGTTCGATAGTTTAGGGGCTAAAATTGGACCAAAAAAGTTTAGGAGCAAAAAATGAACTAGTTGAATAGTTGTTGTTGAGGGGCCGAAATCGGATTTTTCTCATAGTAATAATAAATAAGTACGCAACTTTAGAACATATTTTACGCAGCCAAAAAGTATAAAAACCAACATAAACTAAATATTAGCCCAAAACAAAATACCAGGTTTCAAATCCCTATGAATGATCCCGTTGGCGTGCAGACACTCCATGGCGTGGGAGATATCGAGCGCGAAACTAATAGCCGTACGCAGATCCAGCTGCCCCGGCCGGATGGAATTTAAATAATTCTTCAGCGACATGCCGGGAAGGAGTTCCGTGGCTATCACCATCAGTGGCTCTTTACACGCCCCTATAAACTATAAACAAATAAATTCAGTTAAGTTATTTGTTAGTTTGCACCGGTTTAGGGTTTTTTAATGGGATAACTGCACCGTTAGTCCATACTTTAATTGGTTACGCATTCAGACCTTGTATTGTTGATCTAAACTTTTTGGTCCTTGTACTAATTGTGCACGTTTGGTCCCTCGGTTAACGGAAGTAGTTAACACCACACTTTTTAGTTGTATGACCATTTTGCCCCTTTAAGTGATTTTAAAACACAATGATTTATTCAAATTCAATAATACTGAAAAAATATATTTGCATGGAGCATCGTTTTTGTAGATTTATTTTCTTGGTAAAAAAATAAAAAATATTTTTCTTTAAAGATTGAAAGGGCAACATAGTCATTTACAAAAAATATTAACGTTGTTAGATACTTGCACAATTTAAAAAGTACAGGGACCAAAACATTTAAATCAATAGTACGGGGACTAAATGTGCAAACAATTAAAGTAGAGGGACTAATGGTGCATTTATCTCTTTTTTAATTACGCAAAAGATAGGGTGTTATTTGTAAATTACCTTAACAAGATTGTCATGTTTGACTCTAGACATCATATTTACTTCTCGTATAAACCGAGCTTCAAGTGTCGCTCTTTCTTCAACACTTTTTCCGTTACTCAAAACTTTTATTGCCACAATTTGACTTCCATATCTAAATCATTTAAACAAAAAAAATTTAGAAAAAAAGAATAATCTTTTGATACATATAGATCATACAAAGAGGGAACAATACAAAGTTAATTCCTACTTTAAATAGAAAAAAAATTTAACAAAAATCAATGGTGTCAAAATTAAGGAATTGGCACAGGAAAGAACAATTATGCGAAAACAGCGGCTTATTTTGTAAACATTTTGCATAGAATTAGAAACTTAGCAGTTATTTGAAAAGAAAATTAGAAATATGATAAAGGTTTAGCAACTTACTTTCCTTCGTAGACTTTTCCATGAGCCCCTTCTCCAATTTTCGATCCAATAAAGAGTTTTTTAGGGTCGATTAACAATTTTGGGTCAATATCCAATGAATTATTATAATTATTAGCATTTTGAGTCGAGCATTGACCCAATTGGGTCGGATCGTCGGCCTTCTTGCACTCTTCTTCCTCTTTCCTACAACCCTTCTCTGCGCAATTCATGGTGCAATTGTGCAGTTTATCTCTCTGATTGGCCATTTTCGCGAAAAAATTGAAGCACGAAATTGGCCTGAAGCTTGATGCTTCTCAACTTCTCATGTTAATTGAATCTGAAGAGTGGTTTTAAATGGAAATCCCACTATTTCTTTTCCAAATTCTCAAATCAATATCCGAAACCCGTTCTGAAAATCGATGTAATGGGTTTTCTTTCTCACACAAAACCTTCAGAAACTTGAATGAAAATAATGAAACTCAATTGCACCCAATATGCATCACATGGAAATGGAGAATCCAAATTGATTATTTTACTCAGAAAGCAACAACCATCTTCACGGAAAGAACTATCACAAGCATCAAATTCTTTTTTCCCCTAGATCAAAACGGCAGAAAAAATCACTTCAAATTAAACCAACATTACTTTTCCTTCAAATAAACCATAATCCAAGCTTCAGTTCTAAATGAGACTCTGCCTCCTTCAAAAGAGCTCTTTCTTCTTCTTCTTCTTCTCCTCCGGCTTTGGAGCTTAAACCCAAATCCTAATTAACCCAAATTGTACCAACCTCTTGACTATGATTGTGAGTTTATTTTCTTCAATTTGGTTCACTGTTTCTTTCTCTCCAGAAGATTTTTGGTCTCACCACGGAGACGAGACGCCTTTTTTGTACTGTAGTATAAAGCAAGGCAAACGAGCTTGTAAGAAAAGGAAAATAATTTTACACACACACCCTTCAGAAACTACTGATTACCAACATTTTTCTCCCTTCAATATTTCAAATTTAAACATAATATATATCAGATTATAATAATATTATATCAGATTATATTTATACTGCTCACTGTGTCTGTATTCATCAGTTTTAGCACAATCATATTACTATATATGACATGTAAATAATTATTTTTGTGGGGTTGAAATGGTGAAAGTTGGTAAAGTTCAAAAAGAAACCCCCACTATAAAGTCACCTTGACTGAAGATGTTATTTTGGGGAGTGGTTTGTAAAATACTCTTCCGTTTTTCTTTCACGAGTATTCTATTCTCAGCTCGTAATATTCCATTTCCTTTGTTTTTTTCATATTTAAGTTCCCATAGTGAAAGTGAATTTGAATGGACAAAAAACATGTCTTTCCTTTTCGACAATAAGAAACAACAAACACGTCGAAAGAACTGCATTCCCTACTTGCTAAATAAGTGATATACGTTAGAGAAAAAAACAATTTATCAGTTCCAAAGGATAAATTGACATGCCCTGTTCTTTTGAAATGGAGAATATGAATTAGTTCTAGTTTTGACTGATCTTTGGTGCTTTAATTTCAGCGGTTGAGGATCAATGTTTTAAAAAGGTCAGAACATCTCAACCGTCCAGTCTTGATTATCTTTAATTATTTTATTTAAGAACCACCAGATTCTCAAAACGTGGAGGCCTCAACTTTTTTGCCATAATTTTTTTTTTTAATTCTTTTTACAATGTCTTGTAGGTATAATGCACACTTACCTCATATGATATAACTCATTATTCCAACTAAAGTAATCTTAAAAAAGTTTATTCTCCACTACTTGTTCTGAACATTGAAGAATAAAAAGCCTCAGCTTTATAAATTTCTTATGTACTTTAACTAAAGTAAACTAACGCTGTTCTTTTACCCACTTGGTCAAAATAAAATCAATATTTTATGCAATTTCTTATTTATTAACCAAAATAAAAAGTTTGGTTATTACTTATTTACTTTCAGCCCATCTAATATTTCTTTCGACATTGGACATCCTAGCCCAATTACAAATAAATAGTCCTAGCCCAAAATAAATAAAAATCCTATCCCAATAATAAAAATAAAATAAATACAAATATGCAGCCCAAAATAAATAAAAATCCTATCCCAATAATAAAAATAAAATAAATAAAAATATGTAGCCCAAAATAAATAAAAATGCTAGCCCAAACTTTGAAGGCCAATCGAGTTGCGTTTCATATATAAGCCCAAACATAACACAAAAGCATACCATTCAACAACTATATATAAGCCTCCCAAATCCTTCCTTCACTACCGCCGCCTCCAAAAAACCCTAGCTCTTCAGAGAGAGATTTCCTCAGCGCCGAGCTAGCAACCATGGTGAGTAAACCCTAATCCTAACCCTAACCCTAGATCTTGTTTTACGTCTCAGATCTGACGAGGTTTTGGTTTGTTGGTTTTGTTTTTGTAGACGTTCAAGCGCAGGAATGGAGGTAGGAACAAGCACGGCCGTGGCCATGTCAACTTCATCCGCTGCTCCAACTGCGGCAAGTGCTGCCCTAAGGTCTGATTTTCTGTTCTTTTTTTTTCCTTTTTTTTGTCGGTTTTGTTTCTGTTTGTTTCGGTTGGAAATACAGTTTAGTAATTGAATGGTATGTTGGATTTCTAAATAGAATGAATTGTCTGTTGATCTTGTTGTTTAGTTTGAATATGTTGATATTTTATTATTGGAATCTATTGATCAGAGTATACTGTTATTTTTCTTTTCTGTATGTTTGAGAGTAAATGCTTCCTTATGAGCAGAATTTAACTCAGTTGTATCTTGACAAACATTACTAGATCCAAACTTTTTGCTCTTAAAACATTACCTCATAGTACATCTAACCCAATTACTTGTCCTGCATTTCCACATCCAAATTATTTATACTGTGAGTTCTTACAAATTAAACAATTTTGTTCAATTTTTCAGGACAAGGCCATCAAGAGGTTTCTGGTGAGGAACATTGTTGAGCAGGCTGCTGTCAGAGATGTCCAGGAAGCCTGTGTCTATGATGGTATTCATTTTCCCTCCTTTTTTATTCCTATTAAAAACAATATATAACAATTCAAATAAACTTCACATTATTTCAAGTCATCAAATATATTTAGTTTTCTTTTCTATTTATTTCTATTTCAATTTAATTTATTCAAGTCATATTATTTTAAGTCACATTAACTATACTCATTTACCCTCTCTTTTTATTCTAAAAAAATAAGTAATATTAAATTTATTTAATTTTATTTATTATTATTTTATGTAGGGTACACATTGCCCAAGCTGTACTCCAAGATGCAGTACTGTGTTTCCTGTGCGATCCACTCTCACGTGGTGCGTGTCAGGTCCCGTGAGAACCGCAGGATCCGTGAGCCACCTCAGCGCTTCAGGCGCAGGGTAATTTTACCTTTTCACCCTTCCTTTATTTTCCCTCTTTTTTTTACTTTTCTGTTGTTATGAATCATGTGTTAATCAGTTGTCTTTAAGTGGATTGCAATTTAGTCCCTGTAATATTTATTTTATCTTTTTGATCCTTTTACGGGATGGACGTAAGCACTATTTATTATTCCATGTGTTGAAGGATTTGTGCATGGATCAGAAAGTTCAAATCGATATTTTAGGGAATAAATTGCAATTTAATTAAAGTACAGGGAGTGGTGTTCATTTATGGATTGTATGATAAGGTAATATTAGTATTTTGGGTTGTATTTGTGTTTTTGATCGCTTTTGGCGTTACGTCCATTGTATTCTTACATCGGTCGTGTCAACGAAAGCGTAAATTAATCTTCTGTGTGGCGCAATTCATACTTTTGTGGTGAATGATGATTAAATTCATTCATCATTTATTGTTTTGCGCTCATTTACTCGTAGTAAATGAATTATTTTAGGGTTTTAGATCTGTCTGAGGTTTTGGGACTGGATGTCTGCCCCATTGGATTTGTTTAAGTACCACTGGGAGAATCTGTCCCAATATTCTACCTCCATCTTCTTCACTTTGTCAGCTTAATAATCCTCCTTTATAGTTGATCATTTACAGATGGGACATACAACATAGAATCTATCTCTATGATTTTTTAATCATATGATTAAATTTTAACTAAGTTTTTTATTTTTTAAAACAGGATGACGCCCCAAGGCCAGGACAGGCTCCGCGCCCTGCTGCTGGTGGAGCTCCTGCTGCACCCCGTACCTAAGTGGTCTGTTTGAGACTTTTGAGAGATGGCTATCTGTTTCAAGTATTTTGTTTTAGTGTGTTGCTAATAGTTTTTTTGGGTTGTTGAACAAATTCTGTGATACTTTGGTGTTTTATTTGCTTTATGTGGATTTTGCCTTGCTGTTGGTACTGAGTTATTTTTGTTAGTCAATGCTGAATATCTTCGAGTATTTTGATGTTAGTTTTGTTGCCTAGTTGTGAATTGAACTGATGCTTGTCCTGCCTTGTTATCATGAACTACTCTTGAGATTGTATGCATTTGCTATTGAAGGTAAGGATAATGCTAGCTAGTTTCTAATTCAATAGCACTCCCTTTCGGAACCTCCAGCTATCAGAATTTGTAGTGCGCGGTATAATATGAATTTATACCCAACGACTATCCTATCACATTATCTGAAGAAACAATAATAAAATAAACATTTGTTTTTTCATCATTCGATTCAACTTGTATAGAAATTAATGTGTAATGATTTTGTTTGATAGTATATGCATATCGATTGTGCAAGATTTTTTTTATAATACTCTTAGTATGTTCTTCATTAATCATTATGTACTAGACTACTATATCTTTTATTTTGTATCATTATATTATAGGTTTAGCCTGAGCTGCGAATTAATGTGTATGCATTATGAAGAAAATTTTGCCCTATATAATCAGATTAGGGACGAGAGGAAAACCCAGTAACACTTGGGCTGGTGCAATCAAACGGACCGTTGAGTTATTCATATATCACATGAAATTTTAATTTTGGGCTTTAATAAAATGCCCAAAGTTATACAGTCCTAGTAAAACCTTCTGGAGCGCCTCCAGCTCGCCTCCATCGCCTTCTACATTGCTAAACCCTAAAACCATTCTTCTTCTTTCGCAAGCAGGCAGCCGCCAGCCGTCCATCCTCCTTTCCGACCGTTGCGTTTGAATTATTCGACCGTTGCGAAATTCGACCGTTGCGAAATTCGACCGTTGCACAATTCGAACGTTGGAGAGACTCTACCTTGGCTTATAAATAGGAGACCTTACCCTTCATGGGGAATCAGAAAACCCAAGCTAGACAAACCAAACCTAGTCTTTCAATTTAGCTTAGTTTCTTTCTTTAAAGAGAGTCGAGAGACAATGAGAGCTGCTGAGATTTTCTAGTTTTTTCTTCTGTTTTTTTGAATTTCTTTGGGCGAGCTCAAGTGGAAGAGGGAGAGAAATGACCAGGCAACATCCGATTGAGCAACAGAGAGGTGTGTAGTTTTTTATATTTGGGTTTTTTGTGGATTTTTCTTTGATTCTTGTGCGTTCTTTTGGTTACTTCTTTGATCGGATTCCTGAATTGGTTTCTTTGGGTGTTTTTACTGTTTATTTCGTAGTTATTCCAGCTGATTTTCTGATATCATCTTTTTGTTTTGCATTTCAAGCACGATGATTTCATAAATCCAGAAATGTAGTTCCTGTTCTTTTTTCACAAAATATTTTTTCATATATTTTTATATTAATAAGTTGAATTTTTTATGCAGATATCCATGACGCTTCCGCTGTCTCAAAATGCTGCACCGAAATCTGTCACAAAAAACCTTGTTCAGATTCAAGCGGTGATCTGAATTCATCTTTCTCAAAAAAAACGAAAAAGCGTGTTCGTTCTCTCACCTTCGTTCTATCCGCTCGCAGCAAGGTAATTTTTCGTTCTCTCACCTAGTATTTTGTTTTGATCTAAAGATTTGAAATTTTGACTAAAAGAACCTTTTTTTTAGGCGGCGTGCGGAATTTTCTGAGAAACTGCAGAAGGGTAGAGAGAGTCTAGAGAGAGAACGGGAGAGGGTGCATCAAAGTATAGAGAGAGAAGGGAAGGGAAGATAGAGAAGGGGAGAGAGAGGGAGGAAACAAGGGGATCTCAGATTTTCTGAAAAACAGAGCTTGCTTTACTGCTCACTTTGCAAAGTGCAGCCCCCCGCTTTTAACCAAATCGCAGATCGCTGTTCTGCTTTGCAAATCGTCGCTCCGCTTTAACCAAATCGTCGCTCCGTATAAATTTAACCAAATCGCAGATCGATGCTCCGCTTTAACCAAATACCAAATTGTCGCTCCGCTTTAACCAAATACCAAATCGTCGCTCCGCTTTAACCAAATACCAAATCGTCGCTCCGCTTTAACCAAATACCAAATCGTCGCTCCGCTTTAACCAAATACCAAATCGTCGCTCCGCTTTAACCAAATACCAAATCGTCGCTCCGCTTTAACCAAATACCAAATCGTCGCTCCGCTTTAACCAAATACCAAATCGTCGCTCCGCTTTAACCAAATACCAAATCGTCGCTCCGCTTTAACCAAATCGTAATCGTCGCTCCGTTTTAATTTAACCAAATCGCAGATCGCTGCTCCGCTTTAACCAAATCGCATATCGCAGCTCCGCTTTAACCCTAGACGCTTTGCGAATCGCCGCTCCGCTTTAACCAAATCGCAGCTCCGCTTTGCATATTGATATATACAAAAATCGCAAATTGCGAAGTGATATTTTCACCTAGTCACATTTCTTTCAGAGGGAAAAAGAAAAGATGAATTTTCGAATTTTCTTTATCACCGCTCGGTTTAGAAACGCAAATTCTCTGTTTAGACCTAGTCACTTAAATGTAAATTTAGTGAAAATGTTGGCACCACAACAACTGTGGATTGTGCTGTTGCAGAAGAAGGAAAAAGCAAAAGGTAATTTCTTCAAGTTGTCTCACATTTTTATAAAAAATAGTAGTAATTATTTTCTTCATTATCTTGAGATCAGTGCATTTTTTTTTGTATAAAAAAGCTTAAAGAATCCCGTCTTTCTCACTCATTCATATCTAAACTTAAAATTCACCAAATTTGTAGCTAAGATACATGAAATTTCGTCATCTAAACCCATTCAAATATCTAAAGAGTAACTCACATTATGTTTTTCTTTTTTTTGGGGCAGAATTGTTATCATGTTTTGGGAGATGAAACGCGATCATAAGGGGTGGCTCGGCTCTGCATGGAAAATCGTCATATCGTTTTTAGTACCCATTGAAGATGTTTTCTCTATTCAGCTAATTAAATAACTAAATTAATTGATTAAAAATAAATAAAGTGAAAGTTGGAGAAAATAGTGCGGTGAACTTAGCTAAATAGTAAAATACTACTACATGTTCTATATAATCATAATCATATTAGATCAACAAGTACTTTTTATTTTATTTTGTTTTATTTTATGTATTTATTTAATATTGTTTGTGACATGTGAATTTCGGGTAGATTTACGTTTGTGATTGTGACCGATCGTGTGGAGCAAGCAAGGGACGATCTAAACCGGAGAGGACACGCTGAGGTTTTAACCCTCTTGCAAGTAAGCTGACGATCCACTTTCTATTTTGAACCTTAAAATATTAATTGTTACAAGTATAATGAGTTGTCTCGCTATGTGCTGAGTCGTCGTCTCGCTGTATGAGTTGTGTCTCTCTGTATGAGTTGTGTCGTGTTGTTGTGTATGAGTTGTGTCTCTCTGTATGAGTTGTGTCGTGTTGTTGTGTATGAGTTGTGTCGTGTTGTTGTGTCTCTCTGTATGAGTTGTGTCGTGTTGTTGTGTCTCTCTGTATGAGTCGTCGTGTCGCTGAGTTGTAGTGTTGTGTCTCGTACTGCTGAGTTGTCATGAACTGATTTGATTAAACAACAAGTACATTTTAGGAATGAAATAATATAATATTATTATTTTATTTTTAATTTATTAGGTGCTGCTTTAATAAAATAAAATTTCTCGATGATCCAAACCATGGATTTAAACTCGATGTAATTTATTAGCTGCAATAAAATAAAATCTAATATTTATTCTGATTTTATTTTTCATTTTATCTATTTTCACTGAATGAATATTTTAAATTTATAGATCAAATATAAAAGTTACTCACAGTGGATTAGAATGATACACAAATATTACTCTACAACTCTTCCTGCCTGTTTGTCTATTCCATGCAACCACCTCAAGTAATTATTATTTCATTATTTTGTTTGTTAAAAACATTCATATTAAATTTCAATATATTCTCTCTTTCAGATTTTCTTTATACTTTAGTTTTGAATTAATATTCTTTCAGGTGAGATCAATATATGTTGTGGATTGGGGAATGAGCTCAGCCGATTCGAATTTCTTTGGGCGAGCTCAAGTGGAAGAGGGAGAGAAATCAATGGTGACCAGGCAACATCCGGTTGAGCAACAGAGGTGCGTAGTTTTTCATTTTTGAGGTTTTTGTGGATTTTTCTTTGATTCTTGTGCGTTCTTTTGGTTCCTTGTTTTGTCGGATTCTTGAATTGGTTTCGTTGGGTGTTTTTACTGTTTATTTCGTAGTTCTTTCAGCTGATTTTCCGATATCATCTTTTTGTTTTGCATTTCAAGCACACAATGATTTCATAAATCCAGGAATGCAAACCAGTTGATCTTTTTGTTTTTCTTTTCTTTTACACAAGAAAACCTCACAATTTTCAGAATTTTTTTAGATCTGACCCTGAATTATTTTAATTTACAGATGCTGTTCTAGATGTGCTTTAGGCGATATTAGCTAATGTTGTGGTCCTGCCCCGATTCCTCAAGGTTATTAAACTAATCTTTTCCTTTTAAAAAATAATAGTTTTTCTTTTATTTTTGTATTTTTGTATTTCTGATCTTTCATTTTTCTTTCTTGTACAGGAAAGAGATCAACCGCTCCTATCACAAGGTATTGAACGAGTCCCCTCATCTTATTCCTCTTAATTTTCTTTTTTCAAAATTTCAAACATTTTCCGGCCCTGTACATCAAATAACTCATTTTTTCACAAAATATCTTTAAATTTTTCAGAAATATTTTTTCATGTATGTTTGTATTAATAAATTGACTTTTTTATGCAGCACAAAAAACTCGGTTTAAATTCAAGCGGTGATCTGAATTCATCCTTCGCAAAAAAAAATGGGGTTCAAATTAAGTTCTGAAAAAGATTAGGCGAAAAAGCATGTTCGTTTGCTCACCTCCGTTCTATCCGCTAACAGCAAGGTAATTTTTCGTTCTCTCACCTAGTATTTTGTTTTGTTCTAAAGATTTGAAATTTTGACTAAAAGAACCTTTTTTTTAGATGGCGTGCGGAATTTTCTGAGAAAGTGCAGAAGGGTAGAGAGAGTCTAGAGAGAGAAGGGGAGAGGGCGGATCAAAGTATAGAGAGAGAGAAGGGAAGAGAGAGAAGGGGAGAGAGAGGGAGGAATCAGCCTTGAAAGAGAAGGGGAGAGGGAGTCTAGAGAGAGAAGGGGAGAGGGCGGATCAAAGTATAGAGAGAGAAGGGGAGAGAGAGGGAGGAATCAGCCTTGAAAGAGAAGGGGAGAGGGAGGAATCAAGGGGATCTCAGATTTTCTGAAAAACAGAGCTTGCTTTACTGCTCACTTTGCAAATTGCAGCCCCGCTTTTGACCAAATCGCAGATCGCTGTTCCCCGCTTTAACAAAATCGTCGCTCCGCTTTAACCAAATCGCAGATTGCTGTTCCCCGCTTTAACCTTAAGTTGTCACATTTTTATAAAAAATAGTAGTAATTATTTTCTTCATTATCTGAGATCAGTGCATTTTTCTGTATAAAAAAGTCTAAGGGTGTGCGTGCTCCAGAACTTTTTGTTGGAGGGGAAGGGAAGGGAAGGAAAGGGAGGATAGAAGGAGGGAGGGGATAGGAAGAGAAGGGAGGAGAGAAAAACTACACCCCAGTTTGGAGGGTGACAAAATATAGAAAATTTCTTCGCCTTTGAAGGACAAAATATAGATTTGTCCCCTCCCCTCCATTCAGATAGTGGAGCAAGGTAATATTTTCTCTTCCTCTCTCTTCTCCCTTCCCCTCATATATCCAAATTTTGGATATTTTCTCTTTACCCCCTTTTGGAGCACACCCTAAAGATCCATTCATATATATCCAAATTTGTATAAAAAAGCCTAAACTTAAAATCCAAATTTGTAGCTAAAATCCATGAAATTTCATCATCTAGACCCATTCATATATCTAAAGAGTAACTCTGAATTATGTGACAAATATTTTTCATAAGGGGTGGCTCTGCTCGTTTTTAGTACCCATTGAAGATGTTTTCTCTATTCAGGTAATTAAATAAATATAATAATTGTTTAAAAATAAATAAAGTGAAAGTTGGAGAAAATAGTCCAGTCATAATAGATCAACAAGTACGTTTGTGATTGTGACTGGTCGTGTGTGGAGCAAGGGACGATCAAAACCAGAGAGGACGCTGAGGTTTTAACCCTCTTGCAAGTAAGCTTTTTTTTTTTGTTTCTATTTTAAACCTTAAAAATATTAATTGTTACGAGTGTAATGAGTTGTGTCGTGTTGTTATGTCTCGCCCTATGAGTTGTTTTGTCGTGTTGTGTCTCGCTGTGTGAGTTGTCATGTTGTTGTCTCTCTCTGTATGAGTCGTCGTGTCGCTGAGTTGTCGTGTTGTGTCTCGTACTGCTGTCATGAACTGATTTGATTAAACAAGTACATTAAAATGACAAATTTTTTATTTAGGAATGAAATAATAAAATATTATTATTTTATTTTTAATTTATTAGGTGCTGCTTTAATAAAATAAAATTTCTCGATGATCCAATCTTATTCGACGATGGATTTAAACTCGATGTAATTTATTCTGGTTTTATTTTTCATTTTATCTATTTTCACTGAATGCATTTTAAATTTATAGATCAGATATAAAAGTTAAAACTCACAGCGGATTAGAATGATATGATACGCAAATTACTCTTAGTTAAAAATGAATATTAAAATTCTATGTATTCTTTGAGATTTTTTTTATAATTTAGTTTTGAATTAATATTCTTTCAGGTGAGGTCAGTATATGTTGTGAATTGTGATTGGGGAATGAAGCTCATTCGCAAGAATTGAAATCCCGATTCAGCGAAGAAATGAATTGCCAGAAAGTTTGTTGCTCTCGCGCCAATTAGAAGCCATGTTATTTTAAGGCCAAAATAAATAACCCAAAAAATAAATAATATTTGAAAAAAAAATGAGAAAATGTATATAAAGAAGATATGTGCGTATTGCTCGTGTCGGTCTCGCTGAGTTGTGTCGTGCTGAGTTGTCGTGTGTCGTACAGTTTGAGTCGTGGCTTGTTGAGTTGTGTCATGTATGGGGTTTGCAAGTATATTAATAGAATGACATTTTTTTCTATATGATGAATTGAATAATATAAAATATTATTATTTTTATTTCATTTTGTTAGGTGCTTTCAATCTTATTCAAAATTGGATTTACAGATCAAATATGCTTACTCTATATAACTCCTGCTTTCATATTAACCTCAAGTAATTATTATTTCATAATTTCATTTATTAAAAAAATTCATACACCAAAAAATTGAAATTTTATGTATTACTTTTCAGATTTTGTTTATGTTTCTAATTAGTTTTGAATTAATATTTCTTCAAGTCAGATCCAGTGCTTCACTGCTCATTGGTGCAAATCAGTCCTGATCAGACAGGTAAATAAAAATCAATAAATAAATAAATTAAAAAATAAAATAAAATGAAATTTGGAGAATCTAGCTAAATACGAGAATTAATTCTACTGTGAATTTCAGAATTGGGATTATAAAAACTGAGGTTTTAAGCCTAAGCCTCTCGCAGGTAGGCCAGCTTTTTGTTTTTGTTTTTGTTTTATTATTATTTCTAATTTGTGATCCGGATCATCAACTTTCTATTCGAAACCTTAAAAATATTAATTATCTTGTTGAGTTGTATGAGTTGTGTCGTGTCGCGTCTTGCTGAGTTGTCGTGTCTTGCTGTTCGTGCTAGTTGCATATCATGCTGAGTGTCGTCATGTTGTGGGGAGCATTCTGAACTAATTAGAGTGGGGGGCATGCAATTAATCTTTTTTCATTTAATTTATTTTCATTAAATTTTTAAATTTACAGTTCATTATTGCCAGTGTGATACTGGAATGATCCTGGAATGATCATGCAAATCGATTAAAAAAAAAATTCATATATAAATTAAAATTTCTAGTTCCAACAGAATGGTCCAACACTGTTCGTACTACTGCATCTATAAGTTCTTATAACTCTATTCTTACTATTGCTTTTCTATACTTTTCTAAGAATCTATCGAGTCGAGTTGTGATTTCAATGGAACAGAGAACAAAAGGATTTTAATTAATTCAAATCTTGGGTTCAGATAGATATATTTTGGTCTCAAGAGTGGGAATGAATATTAGATTTCTTTTTGACATAAAATCAAAATTTTGGATCTTCAACTAAATTGCTTATAAAAAATAGTATTCCATTTTCAAGTGCTTTCACATACAAATCCAACAAGCTTTCAGATACAAATCCAACAAGCTTTTACCAAAAGATATCATAAAATACAGTCTTCCATTTTCAAGTGCTATCACGTTCTTCCAACAACAAGCTTTTAGCAAAGATATAAAATACACGTTCTTCCATTTTCAAGTGCAACCAACACAAGACAAAAATCCAACAAGCTTTTACCAAAGATATAAAATACATGTTCCATTTTAAGTGCTATCAATACAAAGAGATACAAATCCCAATCTAGTAATGAAACATGGGCATTGTTTCTCCTTTATTAATAGGACTGACAGTGCGGCTAGGGGTGGGGGCATCGGTCGGTTCGGTTCAAACCGAACTGAATAAGATCAAACCGAATAAAATTTAAACCGAACGGAACCGCTGAATAAAATTTAAACCGAACCGAACCTGATTGAGAATTCCCTCAACAATTCGATAACCTGAATTGAGTCTCTAGATGGGCAAATGCATCCTTTAGGGAAAGTTAGATACCGACTTTGGATGAGTAAACTGATCTTACCGGAAAGTTAAATACGGACTTTATGATTTTACATTTGATCTGAAAATAATGACACAAATGACACGACAGTAACATATCCACAACAATAAAAGTAAAAAGAAGATATCCACAGCCAAAGCACAAATTATTCCTACACGATAAAACTTATCAATCCATCCCAATGATTCCTACATGATAAAACATATCAATTCTTATGACAGTTCCCACTACCCCCTTCAACAAAAACATTACAAAAACCCTCAAGCAATGGAGCAAAAAGCGGACTGAACGGAGAATTGGTGAAAATTTCAATAAAACACTCATCTCCCACATCCACCACAGCATCACAACAACTTCTGCTGACTCTCATGCATGAGTTATTGAAGGAGAAGAGGAGATCCGATGCACACCCTCTTACATTTAAGATGGAAATTAAACATTCCTTGATTTTCGGGATGATTTGTCGGTCTGGAGGAGTGAAGGAGAAGAGTTCTGATTGGACAGACGGAGTGAAGGGGAGTTGATCTGATTCGGCCATGCCCATAGTTATTATGGTCATGAGGATCAAGATAGCACATAGAGATGAGTTTGCCATTGTTGACTTGTATGTGTGTGATCTCGTGAAGGTTATTACGGAGGAATGATAGATATATAAGCAGCTCAACCATAAGGTCGTAGTATGGATGATTATAATATGATTAACCATTTTTTTATATGAATTTTATTCTTATTTTACATATTAATGTATTGTTAACCAATTGATATGTTGTTTTATGTATCAATTAAGATAAGATACATTATGCGTGTGAAAGTAAAGTGTTGGCACTAAGGTCACGACGTGAGTCCATTAGCAAAGGAAACATGTGACAAGAAAGTGTACAACATCAAGTGCTATTTTTTTTAAGAATTGATTTGTGTCAGATATTTTCACAAGAATGACACTAGTAAAACATAATATATTTTAGAACATTTCATTTACCAGTCATAGACAACCCAAATTTGCATTTTCTATGTTGCAGAAGTAGTACGCATTTCTAGATATACAAACTACACTAAATACTCAAGACAAAATTAATTTCTCTATACCTAATTTCATTTTGAAGTCTAATGACGATAGAGTTAAGAAATTTTAGCTGCATGATTAGGGCCGAAGGGAACCCAGCAACACTTGAGCTGGTGCAATTAAATGGACCGGCACAATAAGTTTAAAAACGAAACACCCAAAAAAATTATGTGTTGGCTGATAGAAGGTGCACCTTGGTAATTGAAAGGAAAAGAAAAACTTCAGTTCTAAAACATCCAGGTTTTGCGGACGGAACTTCAGTTTTAAACACAACTTAAGTGCCACTACCAACAAGCTTTTGCCAAAGAGACATCATAAATTGCATGATATTTCAGACGCTATAATAATTACTACACTGAACATGAACGATCTAGAACCCGAATGACCTAGAACCAAAGTAAACTAAACATGAACGACCTAAAACTCGAATGACCTGAAACCAAAACGATCCATAACCCGAATAATTTGTAAACCAAATGATATGCGGCTCGAAAGACTTAAAATTTTGAATGGTCTGTAACCCAACCTTCAGCAGGCTGCCTCATGCCAACAGTTTTGGGGGAGCATTTTACCGGCTTACTTCTCAATCTTTTGGCTGCATGTTCTATTTGTTAATGTATTTTCTTTCTTTGTTTCCTTTATATATATGCTTTCCCTTTAGGCTTTAAGCAAAAGATAGAATTAACAATTTAAGAGAGACTATTCTTCACCGGAAACCATCAGAAAGCCAACAGAGGGAAATGCCATTGCCAATAAGAGAATAAAAGGTTGTATTAATTATAGCACATCAGACAATAAGAATACAGTTTTGATTCTTGTTCATTCATAAGAATAAGAATAACATATCCACAATCATAAGCACAAATATTTCCTACATGAGAAAAGAAAACATCCAAATAAACACTAAACAGGAGATGGACTTATCTTATGACAGGTCCCTGTTCCTCCTTCAATAAATGCATGACAAAAAGCCTTCAACAAAGGAGCAAAAAGCGGACTGAACGGAGAATTGGTAAAAATTTCAATAAAACAATCATCTCCCACATCCACCACAGCATCACAACAGTTTCTGCTGATTCTCATACATGAGTGGGCGTAGGAGAAGAGAAGATCCGCTGCGCACCCTTTTACGTTCGCAATTGAAATCCAACATTTGCTGATTGGCGGGATGATTTGTCGGCCTGGAGGAATAAAATGGCGGAAGTTTGAGGTTGATATTTGGTTAGTTGAAGGTGGTGATTGTCCGGATGGAGCGAAGAGGAGTTCCGATTGGGTTGGGGCTGTAGATGGTTGAACTTGAGCCATGGTGGCCATGGTTATCGTTAGGAAGAAGAGAGCACAAAGGGACAAAGTGGCCATTGTAGTTTGTGTGTCTACTTTACTGTGAGCTTGCAATGGTTATGTTAATTTCAACAAAGAAATATAACCCACTTTTATTGTTTGTAGAATATTATAATCTGTTGCTAATCTATTGATGTAGCATTTGCTAATTGTAGGTAAGATGCATTAGAAATAGAAAGTCAAGTGGGCACTGAGGTCCCGCGTGCGTGAGTGCTAAAGCAAAAGACAACATGTGACAAGAAAACTATAGCTAACATGATGTGCTTGCTACTTTTTTAAGAATTGATTTGTCATTTGTTTTAGATGCTTTCACAATAATGTCAGATTCATATAAAAATTAATTATTTTATCGCATTGCATGTGCAATGGAAAAGGGCTATATTGGTTTTTGATCCACAGCAACAATCTTATAATGGTTCAAAACTCAAAATAAAACTGTTTAAAAAAAAATCAAAATAAAAAATAATCTCTTTTCTTTATTCTATTTTCCGTTTCTAAATAAAGACGACAGTTATGAAGAAATTGTAGTTGTAGCCCGGCTATGATCAGGTCCGAGGGGAAAGCCCAGCTAGCATTTGAGCTGGATCACCTGCACAATATAAGTTAGGCCTTCTATTTGTAAGTCCTGGACCAAGAAAAAGAGAGTATTTTGGCCTGGAAAAGAAGTACCATGTTCCAACGAATATAAAAGGCCCAAGTATTTTTATACAGCCCATTGATAGGAAGTGGTTCGATTTTAGATTTAGCAGTCCGTTTGGAGGGTCGAAAAGCTATGACTTTCCACTACCTTTCTCTCTGGTATACCGTTCTCATGTATCCAGTCAATCTCGTATTTAGTGTTTTAGACAAATAGATAGGCATTAGGCAATGGCCAATGGAGGTCTTTCTTCTTGTATCTTTTTCTTTCGGTTCGAACAAAATTTTGTCGGCAAACTATTCTAGCATTCTCATTATATGATAACAAGTGTCATGTTACTCGTGTGAATTATGTTACGTGACAAGTTCATAATACCACATGTTGATCTGTGAGAAGGCCAAATGTACTTCCAACAGCATCACACCTTTCAGACTTGGAACCGGAGTGGGGTTGATTTTCGATTGGCTATTGATAAACAAAAAACTGAGAAATATAGACAACTGTGTAATGTGCATTGACAGCGACATTGAAAGCCACGAGCACCTCTTTCATGCATTGCAATCTAGCATCAACAACTACGGAACTGGGTAAGAATCCAATATTGAACTACTTCCAAACAATCTCTTGCTCTAAATAAATTTGCTGCGAATACAACACAGTCGTCTTTTTTTTAAGATTCAGGAGACGAATTGTCTCGCTGAGATTTGTACTAATAAATTGGAAAAAAAGAAAAACATACAAAGCATACGAGTCTTTAATATATTACAATTCTCAAAGAAAAATAAAAGAAGACCAGAAAAAACACGTCATCTTCAAGACTCAAAACCGGAAAAAATGGAACTCAATCTTGTTAGTAACTTGTTGGAGGATTTGGAAAAAACGAAATTGGAGGATTTTCATCAACAACTATTGCACAATCAATATTCTTAAAGGGATAGTTTCACAGGAAAAATAAATATTCTTAAAGGAATAGTTTCACAGGAAACCTTAAGAGTGGAACAAGCACTGCAGAGAAGGGTCTTCCGAACTCCAAAGCTGGGAGCATTAAGTCAAAACTTGAGGGATTACTCTAGAAGGGAAATATGATTTTCTTTTTTTCTTCATTCTGAACATAACCATGTAATTTATCTCTTTCTTGTCCGATGAAAGTAATTATCTCGTTTAATTTCTTCAGGTTATTGTTATTTTTAGACCATTTTAAGATTAGATTTACTTATTAAAGGAGAAAAGAGTTTACCAAAATGTGTTGCTAGAAATTAAATAAAATCAAAATTTACTCGCTATAATTAACAAAAATATTTTTGTCGATTAACCAGCTTCGATTAGTTCAACATAATACATAAATTCAGCTAGATATCCAATATGCCATACAGGGCACTTATTGAGGCAAAGACATACAGGCTCAGACCAACAACAAACCTATATGACGATGCCATTGCCGTATTGTTTTTCACATGTCTGTCTACATCAATCGCCATATCGTTTTTTACATGTCTTTCCACATCAACAACATGAATTGGTTTTGTTGAGTTAATCTCTGCTCCCCCATGATCAACAGAAACCCCGTTTGTCACCGTGCCCCATAAAGCACTTCCATAGATCACCACATTACGGTTTGGCTGCAACATAAGCAGATAATAGCCTGCTTCCCTTTCAGTGTTGCTCTCCCAGATAACACGGTTGTTACCATCATATATCACAAGATTGGCGTCATCTTGCATCCTCAAATAACAACTGTAGCCACAGTTTTTTTTTGAAAAATAACTGTAGCCACAGTTGTCAGTATTGGTTGCCCATACGGGGTAGCCAGAATCATACAAAACTAGGTTGCAGTCGCCTTGCATGATGAACTGGTAGTTATTCCATATAAGGCGCTGGCCATCGTAAAGGACATCACCGGTAAACATGAAGTTTCTTTGCTGGGATGTGCTAGGGACAGTCATAAGGCCAAGATGAATGGCCAGGAGGAGATAAGAAGTAAGAGATGAGGAATAACTGATTTTCCTCTATTACGAAATGTGAAATTAGAGATGGAATGATAGCGCCGTTCTGGCATGCGGATTGGGGACATGGAATTCTTGCAATTGAGAAACCAGAATTATACTCATTTGCAAGAGACAAGAGAATAACGGTTAAAGGATTTTTCGATAATCAAGATCTCGTGACCGACTTTCATACACCAATCTCTGGTCAAGCTGAGAACTCACTTCAGCAAATCCAAGATTACAACCAAATTTCTTTGCTAAACGGTGATCTTCCTGACCTAACTATCTCAAAAATCCAAGCGAATGGTGAATTTTCTGCCAAGTCAGCATTCAAAAGATTAAGCTCTGGACCGCTAGTTAAGTGTGATTATTTCTATATTTGGAATTTATCCATCTTACCAAAACTCAAAATCTTCGTTTGGAAATTGTGTAGATATATTTTGCCTACACAAGACCTACTAATAAAAAGGGGGTGGCAAATTGTGAGCAGATGTTCTTTATGTCGCCAAAGTTCCGAGACTACTAATTATATATTAGTTCATTGTTCAGTTGCAAGAGATGCATGGCACATTTGGAAGGAAGGGGGAAGAGTTGGGGATACTACGACGGTGCAGAGAAAAAAATTTAGAGGAAGGGAGGTTACGCCATTAATATTTTTCTTATTTGAACTTTGGAAAGAAAGATGCCAGAAGCTATTTAGAGAGGTTGAGGCAACACCGCATTTAATCATCGCAAGGGCGATAGCTGAATCTAATTGTTGGGAAAGAAGACACCTTATATGATTAATTCCTTCTTTTTTGATGTATTTTTTGTTATTTTGGTTTTCTTTTGGTTGAGGGTCACTTGAGAGGATTTGTGTGTATTTCTAGGGTTTATACAATGGGGGTATCTCGTCCCTGTGGGATTAGGAGATGAAAATCTCACAAATGACAATTGTATTTGACAACCTGAACTTTTTCTATATTAATTAAAATATTGGATGAGGGGCTTATGAACCTTCCTCAATTCACTCAAAAAATAAAAAATATTTTTCATTGTTCCTTATTTGCTTTTCAAAAGAGAGAAAGAGAGACCTTAGCAATGGGGTCTCGGCCCTCAACTGCATTTCGCAACTCCGCGATCGTTCTGGTTTCAAGGTTTTCATCAGTTTGATCACCTTTCTTGTGAGAATCCACTTCCTTTTGAGAATGATCAACTTCCTTGTGAGAATCCATGAATGCAGCTAGCTAAATCTCTGATTTTCCTTATTTGAAGGAGAAACAGTGAGACCCCTTCAATAAATAAGGAACAGATCATCGAGAAGGAAGAGGGCAGTTGGAGTTTTAAATGAGACAGAGCCGAAGATGATTTGTTTGGGAGTATTTTCACATATACCCTTCCAACTACTCAAAATATCAAATCAAGTTACCCGGGTATACAAGTATTTACAGACATTCTAAACAGGTACATGTTGGATATTATTTGAAATTAACCAAATAAATTAAATAATAAAATAATATAAAAATGAGAATAAGCCTGGTGTAGCCATGTGATCATGTCATGACCGTCCTAAAGATGAATTACGCCCTCTTATGCAAGAAAAAGTCGCTGATCCAGCCTACAATGTTCTACATCTCAAGCTAATCCTCGAATCTATGTCGGTATAGCACAGTCGCGGAATGGATGACGTTCGTTTCAAAAGAAATGGAGCATTTGCACCGATTTTTCGATCAAGCTTCTACTTGAATGTAGTTAAAAAAATAATAGGGACTATTTTACTTGTTATTTTAAGGTGAAATTATTTCTGTTGAGAAAAGATATTTTTCTGTAAAGAAGAGCAGGAGAGAGGGCTGAAAAATTATGATTTACCCTTTTCTACATTTAATTAAGGCAAGAATATTCTCCTTGGTAAATCCTCTTTGATCTTCTCTATTATTTCATTCTCTATAATATCTGACAATATACATTTAATGGTGAATTTTTAATAACACAAGTGTTGTTGTTTATACCATTATAATAGTTTTAAAATTTAAGTTGTATTATTTATAACAATAAAATACAACAGTACATGCTATCCTGTATAGAATATATATAAACAATAGCATACAAGTTAATTAAAAACCGTATGTAGATAATAATTTTTTTAACATATAGTTATACAGTTTCAATCTGAATAATACACTAACTTGTCACATATGATGTATGGCAGTTCCCCTCCTGAAACATAAAAAAAAAACATATGATGTATGGTGGACTTCAAATGACTTACTACAACGGCCCATTGGAAAATCATTAAAAATTCTGAAACCAAGTTTATTATCATTGCCAAAAGAAAATACAAGTAAGATCGAAAGCAAAGCAAAACAGACAGACAACACAGCACAACACACAACAGCACAACACACAATAAAAATCCAAATTCACTCGTAAATTAAATTCCATATATTTTTCTACTCGATCCCAAATCTCTTCTTCATCTCGCAAACAAACTCATAAATCATGCTAGGTTCAGGGAGCGACACGGCGACGCTCTCACGAGTCTTGCACTCTTTGGTCCAAACAATGAGCTTAGGGCACTCTTTTTCAAAACTTAGTCCAGGACAACATGTCTCATATGCATAGAACCAAGCACTAAATGGAATCATAACTGTTATGACATAATAAAAAGGAATAAAAAGAAAACGAAAAAAAAAAAAAAAAAAAAATTTCAAAGGTCAGAGACCTCCTTACCGTTCAGCAGCTTGGAGAAACTCATTCACACAATCAAATATAATATTCCAAGTCTCATTTTTGATTGGTCATACAAAAATTAAACGGTGGATTTTATAAAAGAAATAATACCATTGAACTTAACCCTCTCTCTCTCTCTCGTTACTTAACACTATTATCTTCCTTATCTAAATAGAAAGAAAGAAAGGCAGAGAGTGAGAGGAGAGCCGTAGATAGAGAGAAAGGGCGAGTAGGGACGCGCCAAGTGGGGAGAAGGTCGGGTCGGAGGCCGGCATCACCGGAATTCACGTACCGAAGAAAGACGAGTCTCTAAAATCATAAAGCTTGAGCTTTTTGAGGTAATTAGTTGAATTGAGCCTTTAATCTTGATGCTGTCTATTACTACCATTAAAATCGGATCAAAAGCTCGGGATAATGGAACCCTAGATTTTGGGGCTAAGTCGAAATTGAGTAGAGAGATGGGGAATGAAATTTATGAGTTGAGATATGAACCGAGAGTGGTCCGGGCGTCTGATTGGTGGCGTTCCGGCCATCTATTGGTCATACTATTAGGGAAAGAGAGAAGCTCCATTAGAGCTCGGTTTTGGGAAGGAAGAAACGAAAGAGAAGAAGGAGAGGCGAAAGAGGAAGAAAGGAAGAAAGAGAATTAAGGTGCTTGTCTTATCGGGTCGGGTTCAATTATTAACGGGTCGGATACGGGTCGGGTTTAATATCCATTAAATAAATATCCAATAAAGCTTGAATTAAAATCTGTTGGGCCGAAATATTATTGGGCTGGATTATTATTTAAGCAGATTAATTATTAATTAGTGAAGTGGGCTGAATGTTATTTGCAGTTGGGCCATGTTGAAATAAATTAAAATGGATTAGGCCTTTTACTTATAATGATCAAATTAATTAATAGTTGGATTAATAAGCTTTTAGGCCAAGATAAAATACATGGCTGAGTATTTGAGTATTGTATTTGAGTATTTAATTATTTCATTTTATTCAGTAGGTAGTTGTAGTTGCTATCAGTAGAATTAGGTCAGTTTTAGACTGACATGTCTGATCAGTAGAATTGGATCAGTAAAATATTCATAACTTCTCCATTCAGTATCCGTTTTCAGTGTTCTTGTAGTCGTTAGAAAATATATTCCGAGACAATTTTAATGGTAGTAATTAAAAGATCTTATTATTTAATTATTTATTTATTTACTTACTTATTTATTTATTTATTTTTCAATATGTTATATAAATGTAGTTATTTTCAGTAGAATATGTAATTAGTGGTAAATCTTGTGGTATAAATGCTAGTGGTAGAAAAATATTATTTTTATACAAGTGGATGAGGAAGACACATGTACGGACATTTTTAGTGGGCCTGGTACCAGAGAGCAATTTTCGGCTAGCTCCCGAAACTTGCAAACTGTTAGACGTGACAGTACGGTCTCCTCGGGTGGTTAGAGGGGGCGTGTTTCCACTGTGGCAAAGTTGGAGACACCACTCTCGTGTGGTTGAGAGTGCAGCAGACTGACTTATCTCAAGTAGATCCGAGATTGCAGTCTATGAGTGGGTCCCGTGTGGTTGCCAACCTTATCGTAGTTTTTAAATATACTTATATGTATATTTTCAGTAGTACCACTTATATTATAAAAGTAGTAATTTTTGTAGCAAGTGGTAGTTCTTATAAGTGGTGGCAGTGTTTCGTAGAAGTGTAGTATTTATCATTCCAGTAGGGTAGTAGCTGTAGTAGTGGATAATATTTTATTATCTGACTTTTCTGACGCTCAGCCAATATTCCCAGGTAGCGCTTGAGGCAGGAGGTGGTGACATACGTAGATTCTTTTGAGAGCGTAGCAGAGAGCGCCAGCACTAGTGTATATATTTTTTTTTATCTAGTAGTCGTAGTTGTATTTATAGTTTGTAGATCTTGTTTTTAGTTTTACGTGGTGAGAGCTGGTTTGTATTGTTTTGACTCTGCTATTGCTCTCTCTCTATATATATATATATCTATATGTGTTGTGCATGATGATTTTGGGTCGTGACAATAACCAAATCGACAAGTCCGAAGGACTCCCCTCCGAAATATTTATTATCGCCGAGTTCAGTTTCCAAGAGTTTAAGAATCTCAATCATCTCTTTTTTTGCTTGCTCTTGGGCCTCCCCCTTGCACTTCCACAAGCGTGTCCCGCATTCAAACACCTAAATTTAGGTAAATAGAGAGGAAAACAAATAAACAAATGTAATATAGGAAAGTAATAAAAAGTTTTAGATTTGGGGATATCAAAGCCCTCTCCATATTTTCTCAAAAAAAAAAATGTACTTCAAAAAAATATAGCAAATATCTTATAACAAATTAAAATTATCTTATAAGACATTGATTAATGTTAAAAAAAAAAAACTTTTGAGAAAAGAGCTATAATCGTTGTGTACCTTCTTGTCAATGAAGTCTGCCCAAAACCGAGCTTGGGCCCGTGCATATTGAATAATTGAGGGACTAAAATTGGGCCAATAAAAAGTTGAGGGACCAAAAATGAGCTAGTTCGATAGTTGAGGGGGTAAAAATAAACTTTTCTCTTATTTGTAACTTATTGGAACGAATAAAATTCTCTCCATACCTCTCTTTTAATTCATGAGGCCCAAAACTATTGCTTGGCCCGTCTGGCCCAAGGGCAGATATGCACTCTCGCATAGAGGCGGGGATTTTTTTTCAAAATTAAGATGCTATAATAAGAAAAATTATATAACTCAAAAATATTTTTTTTTCAAAAATATTCTATAAAAAATGTCCCTTCTGTTTTGTCTCCAAGTCAAGATGGAAAAACAGTGGTAACTGGATTTATATTGGCAAACAAAACAATCAAATAAAAATATCCCTGTCTATTCTTGATCGCTCAAAGAAGTCAAATGGATCCCACCAACATTATTTTCGGTATTTCAAATTCGGAAAGTGTAACATGTGGTATGTTTTGATTAAAATTAGTATAATTGGTGTCTTAAAGATTAATATGTTTAGTACTGGACATAAGCACATTTTTAGTCCCGTTCAGTTACCTAAATAAGCACATTTTTGACTCGTTACTGTGTAATGCTCCCGCCTGAATCGGAATATTATTCTGCGCCTTTCTAGTTACTAATATAGACTCTCTCTCTCTATCTCTCTCAAAGAAATTGATCGTCCATCATCTCTCTCTCTCTCATTGATTTCATTTCTTTTTCTCTCGCTTTTCATGTAATTTTCTCTTAATTTCTTGAATATTTTTGTTTCTTGTTTGCATACATATTGCATACCCGTTTATTTCTTTTGATTCTTTCTCTTTACTGATTTGTATTTACGCACTAACACTCAAGTACAACTAGTTGATCCCCATTTTGGCTTGTTTGATTAATTGCTCCTCTGTTGTTTGATTAATTCATTTGTGGCTGTTTGAGACTGTTTGAGAGTTCAATTTTTGCCCTTTTTTGATACAAGTGACTTACCCATTTCTTTAATTTCTGAATTTTTGGAACATTCAGATGCGATTGAACAGAAGTTTGCAATAGATGCATTTGAGAAATTACCTCCTTCTTGGGGTGTTAATATGCCTCCTGCCTTCAATAAGTTCTCCTTCAGCGGAGGAGAGAGAGGTTAGATTTCTCTTCAATTTTGAAATTTTTTATGACCTTTTTAGCTTGTATGTGTAGATTGTTGCGATTTTTTACATTCTCTAGATGTTATGTTAATCCATTTTCTTCTTCTTTCTCAGATTGTTACCGTTGAGGAGTTGAAGAATAAACTGCTTGGATTTGATTTAGTCGATCAGATAATCATGTCAAACAATTCTGTACTAAGTGTTCATTTAAAATCCGAGGCACAACGGGATGTTGAATTTCAAGCCAATGCTACATACAATCAATCTCAATGGGATGAAATGCGTGCAAATATGTCAGATGCCATTGAGAGATGCAAGGAGGATAAACAAGATTTGAAGATCATTATCTTTATAATCGTTGTGGTTATCTTCATTGCTGTAGCACTTGTCATATTCGTTCCAGCAATTGCAAATCGTCTTGGAAACCGATATTCTTCTTTCAGAAAGGGCCAGATTACTAGAATGGACAAAAACACCAAAAACAAGGTTTCATTTTAACAACGATTGAAGCATTAGTAGGAAATTAATATTCTATTTTATTTTATTTTATTTTATTTTATTTTTCAACAGGCGTATTTCAAGGACGTGGCGGGTTGCGACGAGGCGAAAGAAGAAATCATGGAATTCGTTCATTTCCTCAAAAACCCGAAAAAGTACGAGGACCTAGGCGCAAAAATGCCGAGAGGCGCACTCCTCATAGGTCCACCTGGCACCGGAAAGACCCTCTTAGCAAAAGCGACAGCTGGTGAGTCAGGTGTGCCGTTCTTATCCATATCGGGTTCGGATTTCGTAGAGGTTTATGTGGGCGTTGGCGCGTCTAGAGTGAGGAATATATTTCAACAAGCGAGGAAATCCGCGCCGAGTATTTTGTTTATTGATGAGATTGACTCGATTGGGAGGAAGAGGAGTAATAGGAGCTTTGGAGGGGGTGGTGTAGAGGCGGAAAATACGTTGAATCAGTTGCTTGTCGAAATGGATGGATTCGGTAAAGAAGGATTTAGTCATTTAAGGAACTAAAAGAGATATCGGAGTTTTTTTTTTCATATAGGGTTAAATATTTGCAAAGATGAGGTTGTTTGTTATAGTTTGCAAAATTAGTGTTTTTGTCATCCTGATTGGCAAAACTTGATTTCACCATCACCAATTTTTTTTAATGGAAACCAAGTCTGAAAAAAAATGAATAAATAAAAAAATGGTACCGCCAATCAAATAGGTGAAATCAAGTTTCGCCAATTAAAATGGCGAAAATACTAGTTTTGCAAACTAATTAAAAAAATGCAACCTCATATTTGCAAATATTAAAAAAAAAAACTATACATAAAAAGAACTACTTGTTTTCATTATTTTTAATATGAGTTCTAACTCCTAAATCAACCTTCTAATATGTACAATTTACACAACACTAATTACTCTATCAGGTACCACATCTGGCGTGGTCATTCTGGCCCACGAACCGGCCCGACATGCTCGACCAAGCCTTACTCCGTCCAGGCCGGTTACCGAAAAATCACTGTCGAAAACCTGGACGTCATCGGCCGCGAGGCGATATTCTCGGTGCACCTCCCCAAAATCAAGATAGATGGCGACTCCTCGGTTTTTGCAAAGAAGCTCGCTAATTTGACGCACGGGTTTGCGGGGGCTCATATTGCCAATGTGTGCAATGAGGCAGCGTTGATTGCGGCTAGACTTGAGGCGGAATCGGTGACGATGAAGCATTTTGAGAATGCGGTTGATAGGGTCGTTTGCGGCTTGGAGAAGAAAGATAAGGTGAGTTGTGTTTTTTTTATGAGCATAGTATATAAACATAACAGTATATAAATGAAAAAAATATTATAGATAAAAACAGTATATATAATTGAAAAACAATATATAAAACCAAAAAAATAGTATTTAAATCCTAAAAGCGGCATATAAATATCTTTTAGAAATAATGTATATAAACAAAAAATACAAAATAATATATATAAAAATAATATATAAACATATAAAACAATGCATAAATATATATATTTAAAACAATATATAACGTAGGAAAAAAAACGCATCATGCATGTCATGCCCTAACCCGTCTCATTTTCCGAATTCCTTCAAACTTACTACGATTAGGTATGATATATCCGCTTGTTCTCCTCAAATAATTGGATCTAAATAAAAATAAATGGGCACTAACCAACAATACATTACTCTTTCTCTTTAAGGTGATTAACAAGGCAGAGAGGAAAATTAACGTGTACCATGAGGCGGGCCACGCGGTCATGGGGTGGTTCTTAAATCACTCGGAGCCTCCTCTCAAAGTCACGATCACTCCTCGCAAAACTCAACTGCTTGGGTTCACACAAAACTCAAAAGAGAGTTCTCTCATGACCAAAGAGCAGTTACTCGACATGACTTGCATGACTCTAGGCGGCCGTGCTTCTGAAGAGGTAGAGATATATATGTGGAGAGTCTTTGATGTCTCATACTTTAGACTTATTATTCATATGATATGCATCAAGATTCGTGCAAAAAAATTATTACGATATTTCGTTTTCTTTGAAATATGTGGAACTCATTATTTTGTTCTTTTGCACGAATCTTGATGCATATCTAATGAATGAGAAGTTCAAATAGACAAGTCATGGATGTATTAAGGAAAGAATGCATAACAACATAAGCTATTTTTTAGGTTATGCTTGGGACGATCTCGACCGGGGCACATGATGACCTGGCGAAGGTGACCAAATGGACGTATGCACAAGTAACAATTTATGGATTCAGCAGCAAAATCGGTCTCGTGTCGTTTCCTAAAAACGAAAATGGATACGATTTTATAAAACCATACAGCAGCACGACCAACAATATTATCGACGAGGAGATGCGTGATTTGGTTCAAAAGGCGTATCAGAGAACATTGGAGGTCGTGAAGAAGCATAAATATGATATTGTGAAGGTTGCTGAGTTGTTAATGGAAAAAGAAACGGTTAACCGTGAAATGCTTGTGGAAGTGCTTGGTCAACGAGGGTTTGAGTTGGATAATTAACCCGGCTGTTGAAGAGAAGGGAGATAATATTGGGGATGGTAATTAATCAAGATGGCTTGTGAAAGATGATTTGTTTTCTTGTTTGTTCTTTGAATTTTTAGGATGTTTATAGTTTTTTACTTTGTTTATTGCGGTCGTAGGCGTCCTATTTGCGGGCATGAATGCTGATAAATGAGATTTTGGTTTGGTTTGTTATTCTGGCTAGAGTTGCATGATATACTGGTGTTGATAGTATGTGGTGTTGGTTTTTTTGACGATGTTTCGAAAGAGATGGATATTTAGCATGATTAAATTAAATTTTGAATGTTATTATTCGAATCTATTCTGCATTTGGTTATGAAAACTCCAGTGTGGCCTTTTAATTAATTGCTTTCACTGATATCAGTAATTTCTAATTAGTACGAATTTGGAAGAATGTAGAAACAGTACTGAAATTGACTTGTATATTGCATGACACGGTATTGGAAATTAAGACATTATATTTCTAGACATGATGAATTATTGTTAAAAAATATTAAAAATGTAGTACACATACAAATATTAAGCACTGCTCCAGTACACCCTTTTGCATATCATACATTGACTCGTGCGAAACATTTCAAAGACGGGCACATATATATAGACAAAAATGAAGGGGTGTACAAGAAACTCCCAACCCGCCCAACCCGTTCAACCCAACCCGACAAACCCGTTTTTCGTGGGTTTTGAAGTTGTTGGATCGGGTTTGATTTTGAATTTTCAATAACCCGGTATTATGGGTTGGGTTACGGGTATGAATTTAAAAATCCAAGTTAACTCGATCCAACCCGAACACTACCAAATTAGATGTTAAATACATTAAAGAACTTGTTTGTTTCATTGTGTACTTCGCATATATATGTTAAATGCATTATGTTGAAATCATTTGTTTCCTATTTTGTTGAAATAATATTAGTTTTCTGTTTCTATTGCCAATTTTAACATATATGTTAGTTAACATATCAAGTCCCAATTTTAAATTAACATTTTCTAATTTTGAACTTAGCAAATAAAACATCCATATCAATCTATATCTCATTAACAAAGTTCATAAATTTCATGAATTAAGGTTAAAATAATGATATATTTATGATTTAGTTTTGTTGGTTGTTCAAAAATAACATTTCTATTTATGGACAGGAGCACATAAATAAGCAAGGGGGATTTCAGAAAAAGCCCCTTAGTTTTGTTTTAAATTGTAGAAATGTCATTGCATTATTGGAGATTAAAAAAAAAAATCCATCTACGGCCTAACCTATAGGGTGAGTATTTGGTTGAGATGCAAGAGTTTTTTTTTTCTTTTTTTCTTTTTCGAAGGAATAATTCAAAATTTTTATTGCTTTAAAGATCGAGTTACAAGTATGTTGTTATAAATAAATCATTCATGCAATATCACATACAATCGCTCACAAGCGCAAAGAAAAAAACACAGAATAATTCCTAAACCTTAAATCGTAAACTCTAAATTGCGGACCATTGCCGCCTCAAAACGATTTCGTCGAATAACAAGCCTCTCCCGCTATAGAATTAGGGTTTAGGAGACCCATGATGCCATAGAATAAGGGTTTCGCTGGAGCCGACGAGCCGTGCTATCTGACGCTCTTCATCGCCGACCTAGACTCAATTGTACATCTCCTTCATTGAGATGAACGAGTTTTCTTGACAACTTGGCCGTACAAGTGACTTTCTAGTCCATCCATGCTTGGACAACCGTGCTGAACCAATATTGTGATGCGCTCTTTCTTCGGATCTTTCTTCTTCAAGCCCCGTCAGATCCAATGCCACGTCAACGTCAACTCGGAGGCTCTCATCTCTGCAATTGCTCAATCGTCGAAGTGTCTCATCTCGAAATGATTCTGATTCCACGTTGCTCCATGAGCTCGATCCACTCCGGCCATGAATGAACCGGCAATGATGCTTTATGACCTCTCTTTTAGGGTTTTTCATGCTTCCATGCACTGGTCGGTACCTCTTCTCACAAACACCAACTATGCTCACTCTTCTTTCACTAGAGGAGAGAGTCAAAGGAGGAGATAAGGTGACAGATGCTGCGGCGGCGGCGGCCATTGGAGCCGTCAGCGACTCAATCTTGCCTAGTGCGGCTCGGGGCCGTATCCTCTGTGTTCGGATTAGAGTAAGATGCAAATCTCTCATCTCTAATCGAACTAAAACCCTAAACCCTAGCTCAGTCTTTGAGCTAACACAATGAAGACGGCGCAATAGCTCTGGTTTGCGAGTTGCTCCATGAGCTCCATCGTCTATTCCGGCCATGGTGAACTAGCAACGACTAGATTCAAAAGATCGTTTGAAGGAAAGTAAAAGTGAGGGGGGGGGGGGGGGTTGGGTTTGGTAATGGAAAAAGGGGAAATAGGGGAAAGGGAAAGGGAAAGGGAAAGGAGGGAGGGGTGGGGTAGAGGCGCCGCTAGAGTTGTCTCCACCCCAGATCTAAAATCGCAAGTTTTTCTCCCTTTTTTCCTCTCCGTACAGAGGTCAAAAAGCCTCCGAGATGCAAGAAGCTGCGGATTCAAATCTCATATACACCAAGTAGATCATGAATCCCCCATTTTCTTTCTTGTTTCTCATCTATCATATTTTTTCAATATGAAACATTTTCCCTCCATTACTTCCTATTAGCAGACTAGAATCATAGATACAAATTATTCCGTACTTAGTGATAATGTGTAGTTTGGCTAGTCGGAGCAATGTTAGATGGATTATTTTTTTGTGAATAAATTGTTAGATGGAGTTTCTTAAGAAAAACTAACATTGTGTAACTTTTTCTGAGGCAAAGAATCTAAAGCATATACCAAGTTAGAAGGGACCTTTACATAGCAGCTCATTTTTTTGTAAGTTTGCAATTATAGGATTTCTTTAGTTGATATTAATCCTAAATCAACGTGTTTATGATGATTTCACCTGCTAAAAATATGTTTTTGTCTATACTTACTAGCTTAAGCGGTAAAATAGCTTATAACTTTGGGAAATATCCAAAGTTCGAATCTTGACAAACGCAATCATGTAGCATATATTTGACAAGTCTATCAATTCATAAATTGTGGGTTTGATTTCAAAATATATTTTGACGCCATCACCTATGGGGCAAATTGAAAATTTACACAATCAATAATGACTGAACTACTAACATGGTAAGGTAAAAATTGTAGGACTGATGCCCTAGGCCAAATGTATTTATGTAAGGAAATAGATTATGTATTAAAACATTATTATTTATTCAATAAATGTTATTTCTTATATCAACCATGAATGACACTTCGGGTTGACGTCATCAGAATACGTGATTCTGATAGTAAAACTGTGAACCAATGAATGACATTCTAAACTGTCCCTAGTGATATGTATGATGTTTATAGAGATAAACATACTTCAGATAAGAAGCTATATTCGCAGACTAGATGATCATATTATGCTGATCATGGATATAGGGATGTCAAGACTAGAATATGTGTATGTGTTAGAGAATACGTACTGGACTGACGACACTATGAGAATATACATGGTATATGTCATTAGTGATTCTCATATGAATAATGTGCTTGTTCCTATGACCTGAGGTCACCATAGATTTCTGTATGTGGAACTGCATACTTTAATATGATTCTACGTCATCCGTAATGGGACGATCATTAGGGTCATCATTAGGTATGCACTGAATCATGACGAGAAATGTGAGTGACCAAGATGGGATTTTTTCCTCTCGTCAAGAGGGAGATATCTCTGGGCCCCCTGATGAACAAGGACTGAAGGAAATGCATGGCCATGCTCAAAATGGATTAACATGTGTTGTTAATATCATTTTGTAATTACTAAGTCTAATTCTCGATCAGGAAAGAGACTTTGATCAAACTCAAGGATGAGACATATATGTAGAACAAAAGGAATAAGCAAAGGTCTGTTCAGATAGGTTTATGATCGCTGATCATTTCATTTAATATGAGTAGTCATGACATCAGTCTAGAGATTACTCATGACTTACGATCTTTAGAAAATCGTTGCCAGCGTTAAATCGAACCTACACGGTCACACAATGAGCTCCATTCATACGGGATGAAAATACCCCAAAATAGTTGTACATATGATGTATAAATTGGTGAACGAAATAATCAATTATTGGATTGTTGATTATGCAAAACAATGCTATTCTGTTGTCAATGGAATAGTTCCATTCAGAACGGAATAGATATGGAAACTGTAATGACCTTGACTGCCAAGTTTTCTATTAAGGAAATATCTATTCCATTGCCAACGGAATAGTTCCTTTGGGAACGGAATAGGCGCAGTTTAGGGTTTTCAGTTAAGTTATCCGAGCAATCATTCGCCTCTCTCTCTAGTATAAATAGAAGGACAGTCCCTCTCTATTATACACACAATTCTCAAGCCTTAGAGGTCGTCTAATACAGAAATAAAGAGAGAGAGTTTAGAGGTAATTTCAGAAAGTATTTCCGGACTCGTCTAGCCGAGTCTGGTAATTCCGTGTGTCTGAAGTTCGCGTGGATACGAGTAGAGATCTCCTACTTTAGAGATAAGTGAGCGATCAAGTTCTTCATCCCTAGGAATAGCAAGGAGGTTCGTGGAGTCTTGCTTCAGGAAGGAGAAAGTTGCTAGTCAGAATTGTTCAGACCTACATCCGTTCTTCGTCTCGCGGATCAGGAAGATCCGAGGTATAAATTTTAATAGTTAATCTCGTACTTTTATTCACTTAACGATGATCCTAGGGCGGGTTGAATCCATAGGTTCCGCTGCGTATGTAACGTACATGACTATGGATTCCCCAATAATGGCATTAGAGCGTTCGTTAAGGAAATAATCGTCGATTATATATTTAAAATTTATGAAATTCTAGTATAATAAATTTTAGGGTTTTGAAAAATATTATTTCAAAACATCACGGGAATAGTTTCTGGGAATATAATATTGGATATTATGATTTACTAGAGTTTCGAAAAATAGTTTTTCAAAATCTGTTTTGGAGACAGGACTAAAGCAAAGGAAAAACGAATTTTCCAGCAGGATTCCGTTCCCAACGGAATAACGCTGGAATTTGTCAGATTTTCAGCGCTGATTCCGTTGAGAACGGAATAATTCCGTTTCCAACAGAATAGTTCCATTCCCAACGGAATAAGGCTGAATTTTGCAGAAACCCTAATTTTTGTTATACATGGAATTTAAATATATAAATATGGTATGAGACTTAGATCTGTGATTGTTCTGTGATGAAATCTTGTGTGTGAATGCTTGTAATTTTATTTAATATCTATGGCAACCGGTGATTTGTCCAAAGTTATAATTATGGTAACCTGTGAGTTGTCCAAAGTTATAAATTACTTTTTTCTAGCAATATGATAGTTGTTAGGAAAGATATTATATCAAGACTACAAGGCAAGGATCTTGGCAGAAGGTGGCATTGGATCTTCACACACACAACGAAGGGTTCGTTGAAGATTACAGCTGCAATCTAGAGATAGATATAGGAATAGGAACCTCATGCTCATTCGTGAGGAATAGGCTCATACTATATTTATCTTGTTTCTGTGATTTTTATATTTATAAATCTAAACACAAAATCTTTCATAATATTAAGTAATGAAGTGTCTCCCATGTCACTGTAACCCTCAATACTCAGACAGCTTTCTACATGGGTGATGCCGGAGCTGTGCATGTGGGGGATTGTCAGTGCCGGCCCTGTGTTTCCGGTTGCCCTACCCGAGTAAAAAATGATGCCTTTGAAAAAATACAAAAAAAATTGTTTTTTATAATAACAAAAAGAAACTTTTATCAGTCAAAATATCAAAGGTATAAACAAATACAATTCTTCATAGGGCAATGATGGACAGGTAATAAAGATAGATTTATTTCAATTATTATTTTTTTTCATTTTTCTGTTCTTTTCTTTATGAAAGAGAAAAATAGGGGAGAGCTAGAATACTGAATCGTCAAAGACAAAAAATTTATTTTGCTCAGATATCATCTCCATTCTTTGAAGAAATAGAGGGATTGAGTAAAAATATAGACTTCTATTAATGCTATAAATGAATGAATGAATGAAGATCTCCATTTATTACACTAATAAAGAAGATATGAAACAATAACAACTTAAAATATTTCTGTACGTGCTGCCAAGACTTTTTCTTAGTATATATGGGTTTTCAAGATTTTGTTGCCCCGGCCGTGCTGTTGCCTAAGCCCACGGGCTCAGTGGGCTTACAGTAGGGCCGGCCTTGGGGATTGTCTTTAGAAAAGGGCACGTGGGTAGTAGTGACTAGCATAGGTCATGCATGAGCTGAGTGTGCTAGAAACTGCTTTGCCAATACTTATACATGGTTAAACTTAACTGAGCAAGCAAGTCGGACTTGAGCTCAGGGCACAAGATGGGATAATACATCGAGTATAAGATACTCATTCCATAAAAGGCAAGAGTTGCATATGATGCAATTGGAAAGTGTTCCTACCTAAATAGTTGAGCATTAAGGGTTGCGCCGGTGCGCACTTACTGCTCAATGAAATACGGATCTTGACTCACTATGAAACCTCATTTAATTGAAGTTTTCGAATGAATACTACTGAAGGTGGTTGATTTGAAGAAATTAGTGAGAGTACAATATAAGAAACACCAAAAACAAAATAACCCCAATGAATAAATAATAATGACACTTTACATTTTAACTTGTAGAATAATGACAAACAATAACAATTCAACTCGGTTGAATTTGCGATCTATCCTTGAGAAGGATAAGCTCAATGGGTCTAACTTCCTTGACTGGTTTAGAAACCTGAGAATTATTCTCAAGGCTCACCCGTTGGTCGCACCCCTTGGTCGTACCTCTTGGTCGCAACCGTTAGTCGCAACCTATTGGACGTGATATTTGGATCGTATCCGTTGATCACACCCTTTGATTCAATCTTTGGATCACATCCCTTGGCGGCATCTTTTGGACATAACTTCTGGATCATATCCATTCCTCGCATCTTTCGATCGCATCTTTTGGACATAACTTTTGGATCGCATCCTTTGCTCATATCTTTTGGTCGCAATTTTTTTTTTTTTTGAATACATGACTGCCTAATTTTTAAATAACTTGACCATCATTTTGGATGAAAACTTAGACTAACGAATTCATATGACTGCTTTATCATCAAATATTTTAATTGATCTGACATGCATCACTTAATTGGTTGGACCAAATGAAAATCTTTATCTTTTGAAAAGACACATTCCGTCATGAATCTTGTGAAGAGGTGTTGTTATTTCGGCCAACGTTATGAGACCATCTCATAACATGATGTATATCCGAAGTTTCTTGTGCCAAAGCCCAATTACGAAATAAGACATTTTAACCCGAAAATATCTTTTAACAAATTGCATATTTACAATTAACATATACAACCTTTCGGAATATATCTTTTGGTTGCAACCATTGCATGTAGTTTTTCATGAATTTGGTATATTATATAAACTCTTTCATAAATATGGTACATCACATGTACATTTTCATGAATCAATACATCATATTCATCTCTTCATGAATCTCCAAACCTTTGCATCTTTTCAATTAAAAATATTCAACACTTCAATACTCAATTTGCAAGCCTTATAACTATAAATCCAAATTATAAATAGTATCTAAATAGTATATATCTCATATATACCGTCTCAATTTAACCGAAATACGCACGTCGCTCTGATACCACTGTTCGGTTTCGGACGTGCATAACACAGCGGACAGATCGAAGTGCTTTAATCTTCTTGCCAAGTTGGTTTTGTACTTCATTCTTAAATTCTTTGAACACTTCAAATGATTCAGACTTATGCTTCATTACGTAGACATAACCATATCTACTGAAGTCATCCGTGAAAGTTATGAAGTACTGATACCCACCTCTAGCCGGCATACTCATTGGTCCACATACATTAGTATGTATGAGTTTTAATAATTCATTGACCCTTTCACTAACTTTTGTGAAGGGTTTCTTAGTCATCTTTCCAAGTAGACAAAACTCGCACGTCTCAAATGATTCCAAATCAAGTGAGTCTAAAATTCCATGAGAGTAGAGTTTAGAAATGCGTTTCTCATTCATATGGCCTAAGCGATAGTGTCAGAGGTATGTCCGAATTATTATAGTATTAATGTTATAGATAGACTTGTAGTTCTCTTTCTTAAGATCTAGCACATAAAGACATCTTTCTAATAGAACATTTCCATAGAAAAGATTATCTTTTAAGATAGAATAATTATTATTCTCAATAACAAATTTATAACCATCCAAATCTAGACTAGAAATAGAAATAATATTTCTGCTCATAGCAGGTACAAAATAACAATTATTAAGTACTAATACAAGTCCATTAGGCAAAGTCAATAAATAAGTTCCTACAGCTAATGCATCAACTCTTGCTCCATTTCCCACACGTAGGTCGACTTCGCCCTTAGCTAATCTTCTACTCCTCTGTAGTCCATGCACATCATTACAAATGTGAGTATCACATCTGGTATCCAATACCCAATATTTAGGAGTAAGTAATTTAGTTTCAATAATAAAAATGCCTGAAGCGGTAGTCACACTACCCTTCTTGATTTCATCCTGATAGAGTTTGCAGTTTCTCTTCCAATGGCCAACCTTGTTGCAATGGAAGCAAACTCCATCGTTGTCTTTCTTGATCTTAGGTTTAGGCAACACCTTACTTTTACCCTTGCTCTTGTTCCTGGTCTTCTTACCCTTCTTCTTGTGAATCATTAAGACATCGTTCACAACATTTGTCTTCATGTCCTCCTGTGCGTTCTTAAGCATCTCATGCAACTCGGTGATGGATTTCTCCATCTGATGCATATTATAGTTCATGATGAATTGCTTAAAACTAGGAGGCAACGACCCGAGAATTATGTCAACAGCCAATTCTCTGGGCATAGCTGAACCAAGCCTCTCCAATTGATCAAGATAGCTCTTCATCTTGAGTACATGAGCACTTACAGATGAACCTTTAACCATCTTCGTATTAGTTAGAGAGACGGTTGCTTTGTAGCGCTCAACTCTAGCCTGCTCTTGGAATATTTCCTTGAGAGTTACGATCATATCGTGAGCACCCATGTCCTCCAGTTGCTTCTGAAGCTCGGAGGTCATGGTCGTTAGCATCAGACAAGCTATCTTTGTATCATCTTTGACGTATTTAGTATACGCGTCCCGGACAGCCCTTGTGGCTCCCTGTTCTGGTTCCTCTGGGTAAGCCACTTCTATGACATAGAGTTTATTGAGGTGAGTTAAATTTATGAAATGATGCATCTGATGCACTAATGTGTAGATAAATATGTGTTGACCGTGTTGACCATGTTGACTGTTGACCCACTGTGTTGACTGTATTGACTGTTAATTGTTAATAGTTGACTATACTGATTTTATCCCTGGACTGTTGACCATGACTTGGTCTAACGTTGACCATTGACCGATTCAAACGTTGACTAAGCGAAATATTGATTTTTGACTTGTCAAATATTGACAATGATGACCGCGCCCCGAATTCGCATTCGTAAGCCTTATATATATATATACTTATATATTTATATATATATATTTTATAAATGGTAAATAATCGAAACATAATATGATTATGTTTATATTTGATATATTTGTTGATATGTGTTGATATAATCAAAGAGTTCATTAGGCATAACATATACATCATGGAGATGAAGGAGTTCATCGTCCATCATGAATACATCTTTAAGATGACAAGTTCATTTTCAACCACTCATCATGGCGATGAAAGAGTTCATCGATTTCTATACATGGAGATAAGATTTCCATATACAATCTAAAAAAAAAAAAAAATTCATGGATGAAATATATATTAGGATATCTTTATGTTAGTTCATAAAGATTAAGGCCATGATATATCGTTATTATTATGTCTATTCTATTAGTACATGTGATGTTCTTTCATGAATACATAATAATATATTATATTAAATTCAAAATCCCTCTAAATAATATTAAGTCATGAAATGCCTTCCATAAGTCTAAATCTCTCGATACTCTGATCGACCCTGCATAGGTCATGCCAAAGCTGGGTATGTGGGGACAATCTTAGGAGGAGAGAATGAGAAAAATAGGAACCAACATAGGTCATGCCAAAGCTGAGTGTGTTGGGTACTATTTTGCCGATGATTAGACATGGTTCGACTTAACTAGGCTATCAAGTCGGACTTGGGCTCGGGGCATACGATAGGATATATACGTCGGGCATATGATGTTTATCCTATGTTGTTCAAGAGTTGTATGAGATACAATTGGAATTGTTCCTACCTAAATAAGTTAAGTTCTGGGCGATGAGCCAAAGCTCACTTAGGACTTAATTGAAATATGGATCTTGTCTCACTATGAAACTTCAAGGATTGAAAGTTTCCAAATCAATACGATTGAGGGGTTATTGATTTGATTAAAAATAGTGGGAGCCATTATATGAAATATTTAAAGAATAATAGTCTTTGCATATTATTCAAATATAATAGTATATCTATTTATGTCTCACGATAGGTCCTTGAAAATGACAAATAACATAAGATGCTAATAATCGTTAACATGAACATCGACAAGTGTTGTCAATGATGATCTCGTGCTTAAAAAAGAACGTAAAGAGTAATCCCAAAGATAAGGGTATGATGTTGCCGGGGCTTCGGCCTTCGGTAAGAAGTTGGTATCTTTCGCAATGAATCGGTTCATTGAAAGAAACCATAATTTCTCAAGAAGATATGTAAAGGGAAAGGAAGGGTAGTGTGACTACCGCTTCAAGTATTCTTGTTATAGAAATTAACTTGTCTGTTTCACATCATGTATATTAGATACACGATGTGAATCACACATTTATGAAAATATGCTGACTAAGTTGTAGACTATTGAGTAAATATGATGTTAACAGATGAGTGAGAAATGTAGCAAAAGTTGACGCATTTCTCAAGTAACTCATTTATTTACATTGTCTTTTTGGACTTATCGCCGACATAAATAATTGTTATTTAATGTCGACAATAAATTTTGTATTATCTATAGTTCGAGTTTAACTATGAATGATCATTAATTTATTATTGAGAATAATAATTTCACCATTCACAAAGGTCATTTTTCTTTGGAAATGTTCGAATAAAAAAAAATTGCCTTATGTGTTATATCGAACAAGATAATTATAAGTCCATCTATAACATTAATATTAAGAATTTAAATCTAGCATTGTCGCTTGGTCTACTTAAATAAGATGAACATTTATTAAATCCATAAAAATGAATTTTCAAATTCATTTGATTTTGAATCATTTGAAATATATGCAACTTATTTATTAGACAAGATGACATATACGTTTTTCACAAAATAAGGTGAAAGCAAGTTACTAATTGGCTCTCATACATAGTGATATATGTTAACCAATGCGTGAAGGTGCTAGAGGAAAACTACTTCATCACTTTATTGAAACAATAAATTTGAATATTTTGAAAAGTTCAAAAATTTCAAATAATGAAGTAGAGAATAAACTTGGTTTTGAAAATCAAATTTCTTCGATGAGATCGAGGAGTCGAGAACCAAGTGTTTGATGATAATGATAACGATATCGAACTTTATTAGATATAGTTCGATCATGATGAGTCAAACATATCTTCTATTTCTTTCGGGGTTACACTCTTATTGCGTTCATACTGAACATAATTCCATCTAAAGCGGTTATGAAAGATTCCAAATGAGATATGGACTGGTAGGTATATCAGATTGTCTTTTCTCAAGATTTGAGGATATAATACTTATTTGAAGCATCATGCATCTATTTAGATTAGTGTTTATTGTGGAATGTCCTAAGAAAACGAAAGGATGTTACTTCTATAATTAATAAGAGAACAAAGTGTTTGTTACTCGAAAATTATATCTCTTTGGCAGTAGTGTTTCCAAAAGATTTATTGGGAGTAAATTTGAATAAGTTCAAATTCCATATAACAGCGCAATTTTCTGATGGAAAATAATTCAGATTTTCAACTGGCCGTTGAGTCTATAATTAATCAACTACACTCTCAAGAAGTTGAAGAGTCTGGGTATATAACATAAGTGTATTTATGCAGATCTATTAGAATTTATCATAGGCCCGAAAAATATTGATTTTTCGTGACCGATGACAAGATATGGTACTCATAGATGATGAGCCACATTCCACTAATAGACTATGATGAGTCAAGGCTCTAATGGTTAGAGACTTTGAAAGTTGAGATATAATTCATGTCAGACAATCAAGTTTGGAATTTGATTGATCCATCAGATGGAAATACGGTTTTAAAAGCAAGACCGGTATGGATAATATGCAAATATATAATGCATGATTTGTGGTTAAGATAAACTCATAGTATAGACTATGATAATATTTTTCCAAGTCATCATGCTAATATATTTCAGAATTTTCTTGGGCATATGTTCATAGTATGACTATGAAAGATGCCAAGTGGATGTCATGACGTTGTTTCTTAATAGAAGCAGACGAAAGTATGTATATGATACAACTTTAGAGTTTTGTCGATCCTATAAATTTTGAAAAGAGTTTGCAAGTTGCATGAATTCATTTATGAATTAAAGCAAATATCTCTAGGTGAATATTTATCATTTGATGAAATAACCAAACAGTTTGGTTTTTTCAAAAATGTTGACAAGCAGTTCAGTGGGCGCATAATTACATGTGATGTGAATTAAGTGCATCAAACACACATAAGTTTAATCTTAGTGAAAGTCACTAGATAATAATCAAGAGTATGATTATGTACTTGAGAAGGATAAAGTATTCTTCTTAGATTATGGATGACATAAAAATATGCAAAGTATTTGTTGATGAAAATGTTTGTTAATCCGTTCAAGAAGCCAAGCCCGCAAATGATGGTGATCATGTTAGGTCAACTGGTATGTGATACCGCGTAGATCAATGAGTATGAGATACTTGGTTGATTTGGCCTAGTGCAAGTGGGAGATTGATGGTGTTATGTCCTAGGCCAAAATGTTTGTGACCTAGATGATGGATTGTAATAACAAATATAATATTTATTCTAAGATATTTCATATAATATGTGCGTATAGGTTATTTTAATATAATTAAAATAGACCATGAATATGCAATTCAGCTTTATGTCATCAAAGTGCGTGACTTTGATAGTAAAACTATAAAGTGTTATGAATGCTATTCTAAATCGTCCCTGGTCATTTATAGGATATTTGTGGAGACAAATATACTTGCCGATACAAATAAATATATAATTATATACAAGCTATAAATGTACACCAGTATATTAGTTGATTGATGATCATGTTTTACTGATCATGGATAAATAGTTATCAAGTCATTAACATAGGTATATGTTAGAGACCATATACTGGACTGACCCGCCATAAGAATGCTACATGTTTTACATCATTAGCGATTCTTGTAACATAAAGTATTTATGGTCCTTTGACCTGAGGTTGTCTCGGTTCCCAACATGAGTAATTTTATACGTTAATATAATCTAACACTGCTTTAACCGGGTAGTCATAACGGTTATGATTAGGTATATAATGAATCATGTAGAGGGATGAGTGCAATCAAGACGGGATTTGTTCCTCTCATAAATGAGAGAGATATCTTTAAGCCTCTTGATGAATTGAACTGAAGAAATGTATGGCCATACTCAAATGAATTAATAAGAGTTATTAATATTATTTGTTCTTGTTCAGTTTAATTTGGGATCAAGAAATATTAATCGATTTATATAAGGATGACGTATTACATGCCTTATGATCGATATAGATATCGCGTGACAAAGGGACTAAATACGTGATTGTTGATTAGGTAAATCAGATCACCGATATTCACTTAAATTGGGTAGTCATGATGACTTGCTAGAGTCCGCTCATGATTTATAGACTGTCAAGTCTATTGCCAATATTAAGTGAACCTACAGGGTCACACACAAAGAACAAACTGAAACGGGCGCAGAAAATCCTAACAACTTATATGATGAGTTGCATAGTTATGTCACGAAAAGATATTGTCATCTTATGTGAAAAGATATGATATATATGTATATAAAGACTATGAGCACAAAAGATAATGTAATCTAGAATAGTCTAGATGATCACATATGGATAATGATGAGTGATGTCATACACATCTTTTAGTGTGAAGAGACATGACTCTCCACCTCTATATAAGGACATAGATGGCTACAAAATTCATAGCAATACAACACATCATTCTCTCTCTCTCATTATTTCACTCTCTTTTGTGAGACAAAAGAGAGAAAATATTATCCTTTCTAATTTGTATGACAAAATTATGAAAGGGTGCTACGAAGGAGTACGATTATATGAGAGGAATTATACATCTTTTGTGAGATAAAATAAGAAGAAGAAAATAAGTTTTCTTATGCAAGAGGAGAACAAGCTACTAGCATATATATTGTTCTTCTTCCCGTTTTAAGAATGTTCGTGTGGATACCGGTAGAGGCGTTCGTACTTTCGGTGCTTGTGATCTATTCGGCCTAAGAAAACGAGAACGGGTTATTGAGAATTTTGGTGGAGACCAATTGTGTGTATGGTAGATGGCTTCCGCATGATCCGACCTAGACGGACTTGACGGGCGGAAAATCGGTTAGGACGGTAACCGGTTTAAAGGCGCTTGGACAACACGCATGGTTTGAGCGTCATGGATTCAGCGTAATCCGAAAGGTATTTTTAAGTTTTATTTTTAATTTAACCGATACGCACGGATCCTCGGATTGGTTTTGGACGAAATTTTTATTTTTCCGCTGTGTTATGCACGTTCGAAACCCAACAGATGTGACATTCATAGATGATGATCCCATGTCGGACCAAGAGGCTATGAAGAGTCCCGACTCTCAAAAATGGTTAGAAGCCATGAGAACCGAGATGCAATCCATGCAAGACAATCAAGTTTGGAATTTGATTGATCCATCCGAAGGCTTGAAGACCATCAGATGTAAGTGGGTCTTGTTAGTAGTATGCCCTAGGCCAGTATATTTGAGACCTAGATGTATGGATTGTGTTAAACAAACATTGTGTTTATTTAGAGATATTTTATATAATAAATGCGTATTGGTTATTTTATTCTTATTACTAAAATGAACCTTGAATATGATATTCAGCTTTATATCATCAAAGTATGTGACTTTGATAGTAAAACTATAAAGTATTATGAATGATATTCTAAACCGTCCCTGATCATTCATAGGATGTTTGTGAGACAGACATACTTTATGATAAGCTATAAATGTACATCAGTATGTTAGTTGACTGATGGTCACGTTTTACTGATCATGAATAAGAGTTATTAAGTCATTAACATAAGTATATGTTAGAGACCATATACTGGATTGACCCACCGTGAGAATACTACATGGTTCGTGTCATTAGTTATTCTCAGTAAAGAATGTATCTGTAATCCTTAGACTTGAGATTATCTCAGTTTCCTACATGAGAAATTTTATACTTTAATATAATCTAACATCGTCTTTAACCGGGCGGTCATAAAGATTATAATTAGGTATATAATGAATCATGCAGAGGAAAGAGTTTAATTAAGATAGGATTTGTTCCTCTCATAAATTGAGAGAGATATCTTTAGGCCTCTTGATGATTTGATTGAAGAAACGCACGGCCGTGCTCAAATGAATTAATAAAGAGTTATTAATGTCAGTTCATGTTCAATCAAATTCGGTGTCAAGAAATATTTATCGACCAACATAAGGTTGACACATACCATGCCTTATGGACGATATAGATATCGTGTAACAAAGGGATACAATGCATGACATAAATTAGGTTTGATCGAATCATCTATATTTGCTTAATTTGGGTAATCATGATGTCTTGCTAGAGGCCGCTCATGATTTATAATCCGTTGTGATTATTGCCAACATTAAGTAAACCTACAGGGTCACACACAAAGAACAACGATTGAGACGTACACAGAAAAATCATGACTTATGTGATAAGTTGTATGGAAAGCTATATAGTCAAGTGACATATCCAATCCTGCATCTTATATGATAAGGTGTGTTGCACATATGGTTACATAGTTACCATGCACATAGGATATGAAACTGATGGACTATGTAAGCACAAGAGACACCCCAAAATCTGATGAGGGATCATAATTTTTTCGGCCAAATTTTGTGAGACAAAAAGAGAGAAAAATCCGAAAATTATTCTCTTGTAATTTTCTGTGAGAGAAATGAAGAACGGATACTAGCATATATCGTTCTTTATCCGTTCAAAGGGGTTGTTCGTGTGGATACCGGTAGAGGACGAAGCGAAGTGCGGCGTCTTTGTGATTCGGGTTGAAATCGTGATTTGTTTGGAGAATCGGTTTGCTTGGAGATCGGTTTGTTGGACCGGTTAGGCGAAACATACAAAGGATCGTTTTGGAAACCGGTTTGGAATCGGGCAAAGAAAAGCGTCAACCAACTTCGCTTTTGATCATCACGGATTAAGCGTAATCCGAAGGTACAAAGTTATGAAATTTTCTTTGATTTAATTGTAATTCACATATCCTTCTTTTGGGTTTCGAATTCGATTTTATTTCGTTTTTGTTTTTCCGCTGCGTTATGAACGGTAGAAACCCAACAGGTCTTTAAGAAGAAGACAAATGTGGATAGAAAGGTACAAACCTACAAAGCAAGGCTTGTGGCGAAAGGTTTCATACAAGTTCATGGTATTGACTATGATGAAACCTTCTCACCTGTAGCTATGCTTAAATCCATCAGAATTCTATTAGCCATAGCAGCATATTATGACTATAAAATATGGCAAATGAATGTCAAAACAGCTTTCCTAAATGGTAATCTGACCAAGGACGTGCATATGATGTAACTCGAGGGTTTTGTCGATCCCAAGAATTCTGGTAAGGTTTGCAAACTTCAAAAATCTATCTATGAATTGAAGCAGGCATCTCGAAGCTGGAACCTTCATTTTGATGAAGTTATCAAAAGTTTTGGTTTTACCAAAAGTGAAAGTGAGCCTTGTGTTTACATGAAGTTAAGTGGGAGCGCGACAATATTCCTGGTGCTTTACGTAGATGACATATTACTCATGAAAAATGACGTCCCAACATTATTGAATGTCAAGAAATGGTTGGGAGATAATTTCTCAATGAAAGACCTAGGAGAAGCCTCCTACGTGTTAGGAATCAGGATCTATGGAGATAGATCTAGAAGCGTTATAGGTCTGAGTCAAAGTATATATACAGACAAGGTCATAAAATTGTTCAGAATGCAAGAATCCAAGAAAGGATTTTTGCCCTTGTCACATGGCATTTCTCTCAGTAAGACACATTGTCCTACAAGTGATAAAGAGAGAAAGCACATGGAAAAGATCCCATACGCTTCGGCTATAGGATCTATCATGATATGTACTAGACCAGATGTGTCATACTCATTGAGCGCAAAAAGCAAGTTTTAGTCTAATCTCGGTGAAAGTCACTGGATAGCTGTTAAAAGAATCCTTAAGTAATTACGAAGAACTAAGGACATGTTCCTAGTCTATGGAGGTCTGAAAGGCGAGCTCGTTGTAAAGGGTTACGCCGACGCAAGCTTCCAGACAGACTCATACGACTTTAGATCGCAATCAGATTATTTATTTTGCCTAAATGGAGGCGCAGTGACATGGAAGAGTTCCAAGCAATGTACTGTAGCAGATTCTTCAACTGAAGTAGAGTATATAGCCGTGGTGGAAGCGGCTAAAGAAGCTGTTTGGATAAAGAATGGAGCATCTCGGAACCAGTGGATCTATACTGTGACAACAATGGAGCAATCGCACAAGCAAAGGAACCGAGATCTCACCAAAGGTCCAAGCACATACTGCGGCACTTCCATCTGATCGGGGAGATCATACGAAGGGGTGATGCTAAAATGTGTAGAGTGCCATCGGATGACAATGTCACCGATCCATTAACTAAACCACTCTCGCAAGCGAAACATGAGGGTCATGTTAGGTCTATGGGCATAAGATGCTTAGACTTGGCCTAGTGCAAGTGGGAGACTGTAGGATTAGTGCCCTATGCCAAATGTATTTGTGCTAGGAAATGGATTATGTATTAAGACATTATTATTTATTCAATAAAGGTTGTTTCTTATATATTTGTGTGTATGGATTGTGAATGCGCATTTACATATCTTATATCAACCATGAATAACACTTCGGGTTCACGTCATCAGAATACGTGATTCTGAACCAACGAATGACATTCTAAACTGTCCCTAGTGATATGTAGGATGCTTATAGAGATACACATATTTCAGGTAAGAAGTTACATATCCACACTAGTATATTCGCAGGCTGGATGATCATGTTCTGCTGATCATGGACATAGGGATGCCAAGTCTGGAATATAGGTACATGTTAGAGAACACGTACTGGACTGACCACACTATGAGAATATTCATGGTATATGTCATTAGTGATTCTCATATGAATAGTGTGCTTGTTCCTACGACCTGATGTCACCATAGATTTCTGTATGTGGAACTGCATACTTTAATTTGATTCTACGTCATTCGTAATGGGACGATCATTAGGGTCATCATTAGGTATGCACTGAATCATGACGAGAAATGTGAGTGACCAAGATGGGATTTGTTCCTCTCGTCAAGAGGGAGATATCTCTGGGCCCCCTGATGAACTAGGACTGAAGGAAATGCATGGCCATGCTCAAAATGGATTAACATGTGTTGTTAATATCATTTTGTAATTACTAAGTCTAATTCTCGATCAGGAAAGAGACTTTGATCAAACTCAAGGATGATATACGTCTAATGCCTTGTGATCAAGACATATATCGTAGAACAAAAGGAATAAGCAAATTTCTATTCAGATAGGTTTATGATCGCTGATCATTTCATTTAACATGAGTAGTCATGACATCAGTCTAGAGGTTACTCATGACTTATGATCTTTAGAAAATCGTTTCCAGCGTTAAATGGAACCTACACGGTCACACAATGAGCTCCATTCATACGGGATGAAAATACCTCAAAACAGTTGTACATATGATGTATAAATTGGTGAACGGAATAATCAACTATTGGATTGTTGATTATGCAAAACAGTGTTATTTCGTTGTCAACGGAATAGTTCCGTTGTCAACAGAATAGTTCCGTTCGGAACGGAATAGATATGGAAACTGTTATGACCCTGACTGCTAAGTTTTCTATTAAGGAAATACCTATTCCGTTGCCAACGGAATAGTTTCGTTAGGAACGGAATAGGCGCAGTTTAGGATTTTCAGTTAAGGTAACTGAGCAATCATTCGCCTCTCTCTCTAGTATAAGTAGAAGGGCAATCCCTCTCTATTATACACACAATTATCAAGCCTTAGAGGCCGTCTAATATAGAAATAAAGAGAGAGAGTTTAGAGGTAATTTCGAAAAGTATTTTCGGACTCGTCTAGACGAGTCTGGTAATTCCGTGTATCTGAAGTTCGCGTGGGTACGAGTAGAGATCTCTTACTTTGGAGATAAGCGAGCGGTCAAGTTCTTCATCCCTAGGAAGAGCAAAGAGGTTCGTGGAGTCGAGCTTCAAGAAGGAGAAGGTTGCTAGTCGGAATTGTTCAGACCTACATCCATTCTTCGTCTCGCGAATCAGGAAGATCCGAGGTATAAATTTTAATAGTTAATCTCGTACTTTTATTCCCTTAACGATGATTCTAGGGCAGGTTGAATCCATAGGTTTCGTTTCGCATTTAATGTACATGACTATGGATTCCCCAACAAAAATACCATAGCTGCAAGCTTGTAAAAATTATTACATTAAAGTGAAACTCGACTCTTCAGAAGGAGCTATATGAAAGAAAAGGTAGATGGCTGAGAGTTTTTTTTTTGGGAGGGAAAATTACGAGTGCTAGCTCGCGTCGCTTTCATTAAATAAAATAGGAAAGAGTTTTGTTACAAATAGCTTGCGAGGAGCAAGCTCAAAACTGAAAGAAAAATACATCAAAAGAGCTACATCTGTAGTTCTATAACCAAATGGACGGGTTTGATTTTGTCAGTAATTTAGTAGCCAACGCTCCATCGTGTCTCTGATCTCCAAGACTAAGCATTTTTTCTTTCCAAAAGCCTATGCAAGATTGAATTTTCTTGATGAGAGGTAGAAATGCCATCTTGGATGGTTTTTTTAAGGAGAGTGGGAGACTTAGATACTTTAGAGGAAGCAATTTTTTGGGGCATCTTAAAATATTCTTAACAGTGTTCAAAAGGTGAGGTGGTATGGCAATGGGGATAAAACAACTTTTATCCCAATTTATCTCAAGTCCGGACATCTCCGAGAATAGTGAAAGAGTTTTAGATATGATTTTGAGGTATTGTGGGTGTGCCACAATGAAAATGATGGTGTCATCGGTGTATTGTAGTAATTTGGGGGCTATACGAGCCGTAGTTGTTAAAAGTGGAGCGATTTTAAATAATATGGCTTGAAGGGAACCCACCGCCAAATTAAAGAGCAAGGATGATAGAGGGTCCTCTTGTCTTATCCTTCTTTTGTGGAAGAATGGTTGTCCTACTGTCCCGTTTGTTTTGATTGAGGAGCTAGATGAGGTGAGAAGGCTGTGTTACCAATCTATCCATAAAGCCGGAAATCCTCGGGCTTGTAGGATGGTTAAGGGGAATTTCCATGATATGTTATCGAAGACTTTTTTGAAGTCAATTTTCATCATGATCTTCGGAATTTTATTCTTGTGGTATTGATTTAATATTTCACGTGTGATGAGGAAGGTCTCCGTGATTGATCTTTGTTTGATAAAGGCTGATTAACATTTATCTATGAGATGGGGTAAGTGTATTTGTAATCTATTCGCCGACAACTTTGTTATGATTTTAATCGGGAGGTTGATGACACTGATTGGACGTAAGTCAGCAATATCGGTTGCTTCTTCTTTTTTTGGGATGAGTGAGATTGTTGCTTGATTTATTCGCCACAATTCAGCTTTGTTTTGGTGGAAATCTTCCATACGGTTGATTATATCTTTTTTAATGATCTCCCATGAGTGTTGTATGAATTCACTAGGGTATTCATCCGGACCGGATGTTTTTTCATTTTATAGTGAAAATATTACGTCTTTTATTTCTTTCTCCGTGAAAGGTGTGGTAAGTGCTTGTAGGGTGGAGGAATATAGTGATGGTGGATAGATGATGTGGAGGTTATATATGTTGGTGGCAGTGTGTGTTCTGCTGAGTATGGATTTATAATATTCTGTGCAGTACTGGCTAATTTGGGTAAGGTCTGTGATATATCGATCGTCTATTTGCAACTTGGTGATAGCGTTATGAGTTCTCCGTTGTGACGCTATTGTATGGAAGTACGTGGTGTTATTGTCTCCCAATTTGAGCCAGATGCATGAGGAACATTGTTGCCAATATTCTTCTTGAATGGTGGCGAGTGTGTCACACCCAGAACGAAATGAGTGCAACAACCCGCCACGTACCATAGATATGTTAAGGCTTAAACAAATATCATAACAAAATTAACATAACATGATATAAAATAAAGATTCACGGTACAATATGAATACAACCCTTTTCTACCAAAATAAGCGGAACGAACAAGTCTAATGAGACATTTAAGTCTCCAAAATATGACATCATAAAAGCGGGACAAAATGGTCGAATCAATACACAAAAACCGTGATCTCACTACGCAACCTCACCAAATCTACTTCTGCGCTCCAGCTGCTCCATGCTCCCCACCTAGCCCCAAAACAAAACATAAAATGAACAAGTGTAGTTAGTCGAAAGTCGACTAAGTGAGGAATGCTTTAGGGATAGCTTATTAAGATGGGCCACGTCTCATAGGCTATTCCCAAAGAAATACTCAAATGAGAACAAATATAACAAGTATAGTATGCATGAAATTTAGAAAAGACAATGCGAGATTATACAAATGGTATGGCGAACTTTTCAATTTTAATACTAAAGTTTTAATTTTCCAAAAATAATGGTATATATATATATATATATATATATATATATATATATATATATATATATATATATATATATATATATATATATATATAAATAATATACATGCATACACGTTGAGGGTTAGGAGTAGTATTCAACTGAAGTGCCAAATAGAAGGGAGGGCCATTACACATACTATTCAGAACAAATACAAGAGACTCAGAAAACTGCACAGTTCCTAACACGATGAGCCTGGACGTCCCGGATCCATCGCATCATCAATCAAACTAACTCTGAAATTTATTATTCGAAATAAGTACAAGAGGCTTAAGAAATCGCGCATTTCCTAACAAGATGAGTATGGCTCAGAAAATATACATTTCCTAACAAGATGAGCCTTAACATCCCAAATCCATCGCATCATCAACCAAACTAACTTTGGAATTTATCACTACGTCTAGCACCATCCTTTCCCTCAAAATCTAGGTAGAGGTGCCACGTCCAAGTTCACAAGATTTACATAATTTCAAATCAAGAGTGACGTGGCAGAGCCCAAATCCAAGATTTAAAATACATATATAATATATATAAGTGTTCCATCATAAATCTCAAATAATCATGTCATGAATTAATTATATAATTTAATAGCAAATATAGTAAGTTATGACTATTTGTAAAGTGGGTATATCATTTGGAGCAAAACATGGGGTTAGATAATGATTAACGACCTAATAGGGTAAAACCCTAATTATGCATAATAAGAATTGAAATGTTGAAACTGAAAATTCACTCACAAGCACCAAGTAGAACTCAATGCACGAGAAGAGAAACCCCTTGTGGAATCACTAGCGAAAACAAGCTGCGATATAACAAAACAACTCGAGATTTAGCTCATTTTATCTCTTTTGTAAATTCTGAAATTTCCAGGGACCAAAACAGAAAACAAGGTGGCAAATAGAAATATATTTTGAATACGATTCTAACGATACTAAAAACACTCAAATTGGATTTAAAATGAGGGAGTTATGCAGAAATGAAGTTTAAAAAAGAAATATTGGTTCAAATAGTTGCTGGAAAAATTAAGGAAATTGTGAAATTTTTTCAGAAAATATTTTTCTATTTATACAACAATTCCAGGGACTAAAGCCAAAAAAAAGTTCGTAAATGCAAAGAAATTTTCGAGACGATTTCAACGATACTAAGTATGCTAAAATCTGACTTAAAATGAAGATATTAACTTGAAATGAAGTTTCCAATGAAAATTTCGGATTCAGAAAAATTGCTGGAAAAATCCAGGAAGATGCAGAAAATCCTGAAATTGCTGGAATTTCGGGAAAAATCAAAGAAAAACTGAAAAAAAAGACTCTAAACATCATATTTTCGGAAAACTTTATATACAAACCGGAGCTAGAACTTATTTATAGGGGGAGCCAAACTTTTGAATCACAAAAAATCATTAGCTCAGTTGGTCTTAGGCTTGAACTCTTCTCCAGTGAATATGGTTCGAAACCCGGTTTTCACACTTTAATTGAAAGGATTTTTATTCTATTCATAACAAACACAAAACAAAAAAATGCAGCGAAAGCAGGAATCGAACCTGCGACATATGATTAACAGAGCATGAACTTTACCAACTGCACTACAACCAAGTACTGATCTGATGATACTTAACTTGATATTATTAAGATACGGGGTGCCAAAATCAGAATATACACACCGTTTTCGATTTCATGGGGGGTGCCGGGGCTCCCCCTGGCCCCTGCCTAGATCCGTCCCTGTTTATTTATCAAAGTTGTTCCTCTCATTGATCTATTTGAAAATAATTTTTCCAGAATTTTATGAAAAGATTTAAGTATCCAAACGGAATTAACAAGGAAAAACAATTTTTGAGCAAAAATATCAATAAACTCTAAAGCAAGCCATAAATCAACACCAATTAGAGATAAATAACACTTTAAACAACTAAAAAGAAGAGAAATAATACCTAAAATTTCAGCTTCAAGAGTGGAAGCTAGAGGAGAAGGAATGAGTTGAAGAGAGAGTAAATAGGATGAAAAATGAGCTAAAAATGAGGAGGGATTTGTTATTAATAAAAGGTGAGGGGTAAATTTATAATTTCCCACTCAAAAGAACCGCCTGGGCTGAAGAATTTCGGTCTAATGATTATCTTCCCAAATATTATACCCAAATTACAAATAGATCAGGACTAAAATGTTACAACGGCCATAACTCTTTACTCATAAATCGTATGTACGTGAAACCAAGACCATTCTTCTTGTTTTAAATAGTAGAATCTATTTATGTATTTTATTCATTCTTTATATTCAAGAAAATATCATGTGCTAATATGATTCCTGTAGGGTTATATATACAAAATTGTCATATTAGGTATTTATCATCTAACATTGATTCGGAACTTCAAGATGGGTCTCCAATACGCTCGGTAGGACTCTACCGACTCTATGGACCAAGTCAAATTTATTTCGGCCTAAACAGCGTTGAATGTTGATTTTGGTTTCACTTCAAATCCGATTCGGCCCATACTCTCTAAACACAAGAAAGTCTTAACCAAAAAGGGAAAAAAATGCAATATATCAAATCGATGATTTGGTATTTTACAGAGTGTATGTGCTTTCTAGTTTAGTTTGATTCTTAGAGTCAACTCTTGAGGAGAGAGTGTGCGATTCTCTTCCCATGTGTCTAGCTGCTGGATGAAGAGATTGCAGATTTTAAGGATGGAGTTGCGGTTTCCATTCTTCTCTTTTTGCCACTTGGTTAGTGTGTGCGCTAGTTTATTTGTTTTTGCTATGAAGGTGGCGGTGTGGTTAACTCCAGAAATGTTCTCATTCCAGCTTTGTGTGATCATTGTATTGTATACCTCTTTTTTTCAGCCATAATCGTTCGAACTTAAAAGCTGGTATGAAGTTGTATGTTAGGATGGAGAGATGAAGTTCGAGTGGAACGTGGTCTGATACCCTAATTTTTTTTAATATAAAAAAAAACTCATTTTTAGGGTTTAGTTTGAAGGAAATATATAGGAAAGTGATATTATTATTATTAGTTAATAATAGTGGACTTTGATGTGAAGGCTTGCTCCGTTAAAACATCCATGAGAAAGGTCTGTCCGGCCGGTTAGAAATTATGACATGTTATGCAGTCAAGTGCTCCCGTTAATTGCTAATTCGTCTATAAACTCGGGAAGATAAAGCGTGCTAAGAAAATATCTCCACATATTATCCTAATTATTTCCTTCATTGGATTAAATAGTATGGTTAAATCTCCACTATTGATTTTTGGGAGCTGATACTGCGCGACGGATATTGTAGCGATCCTGTAGCGACGATATATAAAACTGATATAAACTATATAAACTGAAAACAAACAATATATAAAAATCCATTTTTTTAAAAACAGTATATACGTGAAAAAATGAAAACAGTATATAAAAAATATAAACAGTATATAAAAATTCATTTTTTAGAGACCGTAAAACAGTATATACGTGAAAAACGAAAACAATATATAGAAAATAAAAAAAACATATAGAAATTTGGAAGAAACAGTATATAAATGAAACGGTCGCTACAATACCCTTGTCTTGATTCCACTTTCCCTTGATTTTTTTACATATTCTGATTTTTGTGACATTATTTATATCTCATACTAACATGTATAACAATGATTGATGATTTTGGTGTTTGCTATTCTATTTTCCGATTACGTGATAACGGTTAAAATTATTTTTATCGTTAGATTTTAATCAAATGATTCTAACAAATCATGATACATAATTATGTTCAATTATTAATACAAAGAGAATATGAAGAGTTTATTTATTAAAACTTATTTATTTTTTTTCTTTAAAAAAAATAGTAACCCATAATAAAACATTGCATTTCTCATGTTAAAATCTAAATTTGTTTGAATTTTCTCTTTATTTTGATTTTGATTTTATTATGGTTCCAATTTAATTTTTTTTCCAGTGAATTATGCAAAGATAGACTATATTAGAGAATATACTCATGTGGAAAATATATTGTAACATAATGAAATTTAAACAATTAATTTTTTTGTATTATTAATAAATTATAACCTCAAATATTTAGATAAATTAACTTCACCCCATTATTTTTCACCTCCGTTTGAGCATTCTCATTGAATCATGTCATTAATTTCCTCCGGTTCGTCCGATCAAATTTTTTTCTCAAATTCATTATTCAATTTCTCGAATTTCTTGATATTTTATAGTAATATGTATGTAATTATTAATACATAATCATATAATTTATTAGGTTGTTATTTTTTATATTACATTTCCTATTTGGTGAGAACCATCAAGTTCTTGGGTTCTCACTACAATAATAAATATATTAAGAAATACATTACATTATTTAATACATTACATATTTCAATGATAGCTATATGATTCATTTATTCATACAATATATGCCTATTGCACATTATTTTGACAGTTGAATAATATCAACAATCAGAAAATTAATGGTGATATCATTTTAAGAAAATGATTCATGTATATTTTCTTATATTAGTACAATTTTTTTCTCTATATATGACATTATATTTTTTCTTTAAACATAATGTTAAATATAAATATTTTTTCACTTTTATCGAAAAAAAATGAAACGTCTTTGACTAGATCTTTTGGTGCTTCCACTAAAATTTAAAAATAAATTGTGTTATTTTTTCTTTTTTTCAAACTCCATCTAATGATGATTATAACTTATATACTTTTCTAAATATAATATATCAAAAGACAGCATAACTTTAGAGAACAATTGAAAATAAACTTAAATTGAGATCATAAAGATTAATTCATATTGTCTTTCTTATTAATTTATATTTTTTCTTTTCATTCAGTTATCATGTAACACCCCGAAACAGGAGGGGGGGGGGGGGGGGGGGGGAGTTGATTAGTCTCACCTTCACTTGGGAATGTGAATTTGTGTTACTTAAATAGGCTAGTGAATTAACTACTAGCACCAACTAAGCTTAAGCCTTTTTCAGGACAACATAGTGTGGGTCTGAAGGTTGGGCTGTGCCAGTTAATGCACTGGGCTCTTATATTTCATTTATATTATTAATTTATAATACCATGATTTATTATATAAAGTTATCATTCATTACAAAATTAGATGTGACAAAACATCTTATATTGTAATACAATTACTAAAAAATATTGAACTTATTCTGCATAAATTTCTATTTTTTATGTGTTATGGATTAATTTAAATATATTTTTAATTCTTATATATATTTTTTAAAAGTTACAGAGAACTTATGTAATTTTTATAATTGTAAGTATTATATATCAAAATAAATAAAAAATGAAAATATTCGCAACGTAGCATGATTATACTGTTTCTTTATATATTCTCTTAAGTTTTCTTATGTTATCATCATTTTATAACATAATAAAAGAAAAATGAAAAAAAAAGAGAAGAGACAGAAATTAATGATACCGACATTACGTTTGCAGAAAGTAATAAACTATATAAGGAAAATAAATAAGATGATATATAAGAAAAACTTATATGACAAATATGTAAAATATATATGCATTATATGGATAAAAAATATCTCATGTTATTAATAAAACTCAGTACATAAATTATTATAGTATGATTCTCAACAACTTAAAAAATATTTTGATGTAGCGGGTTCACGAAATCGAGGATATAGCACTAAATATCTAAGTGTGTACTAAAATAAAATTATTCGCAACGTAGCACGAATATTATCCTAGTTAAGAATTAAAGTTCATGTATCCATTTTCACTGTATAGATTAAAACACTTTTTTTTTTTCTTTCTGAAATCATAATCTGAGTATTTTCAGACTACACAATATCAAACCATGGAACTCAATTTAAGAATCAAGTATTATAAAGATCAGATATTTGACACACTTTATTTATTTTATAAGATTATTACATTTGATTAATTTTGTTATGTTAAGATAGTAACAACATTTAAAAATATATGTAGCATGGTCCATACCAACAAAGAAGTAAATTTCAACATTGACGCTGCACATTCTTGATAGATTCCAGAAATCTTAATTACACCGCTTCAGCTGAAGGAAAAAAAGGGTCCACCAAACAACCAGAATTTTTGTTCCATGCAAGTTAAGACTTAGAATTCTGGTACAGACATATGACTCATACATAGTCGACCGACGAAATCTCTGTCATTTATGTTTCAATACTTCAACGCCTAGCTACTCATTTTGTTTTTAGCAAGGAAATTGGTCAATTAGAGTAACTTGAAGCAGAATGGCTTATAACTTGGCTCTAGCTGCTTTCAGCAGTCATTCTTTAGAATCATTCTATATTGAATAATGACAATGAGTTGAGTATATTTACTGTTTTGATGCCTATATAAACCCTCTTGAGCCCCACAAGTCATATCATAACACCTGCATTTGAACTACTACATCACACATCAAACTCGATCACACCAACCCGAATTACATGGCTTGCTTTGAGATTCGTGCATTCACGGCCTTCACGGTGGCCCTCCTCCTTCTCACTACGTTAAACACTGCAAATGCGTTGTCATGTGGCCAGGTGACCTCCAGCATCGCCCAATGCATGAATTATGCACGTAGTGGCCAGGGCTCGCCTCCTACTGCATGCTGTAATGGTGTGAGGAGACTGAATTCTATGGCAAAATCAGGTAGCTATAATTTTGTTACTACTCCATCGAGTGAGTTCTTAAGTTATTCAAGTTTAGTATAGGATTATGTCTATAAAATATCCTTAACTGGTAAAGTGCATTATTAGATATTTGTTTATGTAGAGTGACCTAAAATAAGTATAAAAAACAAGGATTAGTTTTTTTTTCATTCAATTATAAATAAGTTCAGTATACAGGTCGAAATTGAAAAGCTAAATCCAAGTTATAATAGTAGTGACTCAATCTAATAAAATCGTTCATATATATATATATATATATATATATATATATATATATATATATATATAATTCATAATTGTTTTCAGATAAATGTATAATTCAGAATAATTCTATACATAAGATGTAGTGGAGTGCTGTGAACAAATCAATCATTAATCTCTTCATTTATCAAGTTATTTATGTATTTATCAAATTTTTTATAGGTGCTGATCGCCAGGCAGCCTGCAATTGTCTCAAGCAACTCGCTGCCAGGCAGAAATTCAACACCGGCGCCGCTGCTAGCATCCCTGGCAAATGTGGTGTCAGTGTTGGTTATGCTATCAGCCCCTCGACTGACTGCTCAAAGTATGAAACTTAATTTAAATTAATATTTTACTACATTTATACTCACATAGGATCCAAAATATAGTTCTACTTCCAATAACAAACAAAAAAAGTATTGATGTTCATTTAAAGAACATGCATTGATATAAAAAATAAGTTGCCATGAGCTATTATTAGGTTTTATGAGAAATAATTGCAAAATTGATAGATAAAATTGTTAACTAAATTTCGTAGTCATATTAGTAGATAATACATGTGCCATTTATAAACAGAAAAAATTAAGATAGATATTGAATATTCCTTATATTTGAACAATATATACTGAATAATATTTTTACTTGTTAATGAATTGCAGGGTGCATTAAACTTGCAAATATAAGGAAATGAATTAGAGATACAGGAGCAGTAAATAATAATAATGTTTTGGTATTGTGCGGTTTTCGCACTATGGCCTTTTTATCTACCTTTCTATGTTAGTATTGTTTGTTCTTGTTGCTCTCGTTGTTACTGCAGCGTTGTTGTATGATATGCGCTCAGTGTCTTGTATTACTGTTATAAAATAATGATATATGTTTTGTGATAAATTTATGCTTTCGGTTTTGGGGATTTTTGCTTTTATTTAAATTAATAATCGGCAATTTGCAAAAGAACATTTATTGGTTAACGGACACCAGGATAACATTAACTAAAAGTGAAATTTAAATTATCGAAATATCTTTTAATAGTTTTAGCTATTAATACATATAGCTGAGCATATAATTTTGAAAATCTGTTTTAGGCTTTCAAAAAATTAATAAAATTATTGAATTTCAAATACTGAAAGCCATACTTAAAAAAAGGATAGTTAGAGTTCAGGAACAGGAAGTACATCCAAACATGTAAATGTACAAATGAAATAATTTGACAACTGAGCACTGACTAGTGACTGCACCTTCAATTCATGTTTTAGCCAAAATCATAATTTTCTGCAAAAACTAATGACACCCTCTTTTTTTTAACCAAAACTAATAATATGTGGAAATAAAGGACCTCGACATGAAATGGAGACGCATAAAAAGGAAAAAAATGCTGAATATATTTATAAAGATGTATTTTTCTCATTTCTATATATTAATTCTGGGTGACGCTATCTTGAGGAGAGTATCAAGCAGAATACACAAAAGGACTCCCGGTCCTCATGCCCGTCCATAATCACAAATTCCTCCACATCCACATCCCTGTTGATGCCTAAAACCCACAGGAGGACATGAGTCATGGACATGATGCAGTTATATATATTAATGTTTTTCATTTCTATGTACTAATTCTTCGGTGACGCTATCTTGAGGTTGACGGCTGAATATTAACTATGTTGATAGATTTAAAAGGCAAGGCTATATTTACTATGTTGACAGAATAAAACAAAAGCAAAACAGAAATAATTCTTTTATTATAACGCTCCAAGCTCTAGTGGTACACACCAGTCAACACAACACAACAAGATTGATACATCAATCGCACAAATAAGATAAATAATGTAAAAGCCTCAGAACTCACATCCTCTTTAATATTCCTCTGCTGGGCATTTTACTGCACCCTGCAATTCATGAGCAAGTGAGAAAAATCAATAGGTTAGATGACAGTATTTTACTGTGTTTGTCTGAATTTACTCATTTGACTAGCAAGATATTGGAAATATTTAAGTATTGAGTTGTAGTATATATCAACAAAATTCATACTTTGAGCAGTCAGTGGAGGTGCTGATGGCGTAAGGCACACTGACACCACACTTGCTGGGGATGGCGGCAGCAGCGCCAGCATTGACACTCGTACCACCGGCAAGTTGTTTAAGACAGTTGCAGGCTGCTTGACGATCAGCCGCCTAAATAATTTCTATAAATATAGATATATTATAAAGTAGTCTAACAGATATATTCATAATTTAGTGAAATTTAATAGTGTTATATTCCAGATTTTACAGTGAGATTAGTTCCACACTGAGTACTTATATACTTTTGAGCAATTACCACTAAATTTATTTAAGATAATTCTCAATACTGTGAACCGTTCAATAGATATGAGTAAATCATATCAGACGAGTTAACCCTTCTGACTATTAAAATCTACCTGATTTTGCCATGGAATTCACGGCCTTCACGCCACTACAACAACCGGCAGAGGGTGAGCCCTGGCCGCTGCGTGCGTAGGCCATGCACGGGGCAATGTTGGATGACACTTGGCCACATGTGAGTGCATTTGATGTTAGTGACGTGGCAAGGAGGACCAGGATTGTTGCTGCCGCAATGGCACGGATCTCAAAGCTAGCCATGTTATCAGTATTCTGCTAGGAAGGAGTAAGTTTGGGGTGTGATTTAGTTGTTCAATTGAAAGTGTTTTGACTTTCTGAGAAGCCATATGAAGGGTTTATATAGGCATGAGTGCCTTTATTATTATTTGTAAATCGCGCAAAACCGTCGTTGAATTTCACACAATTTAACAAAACAATTTATATTTCCCTATTAATCAATTACGAGTATGAGTGGTAACGAGTTTTAGGGGTCGAACACAAGGAGGTGTGGCCTCAAGAATTAACTAATCTCAATGATTTATTTCTAGTGCAAAATCTTTTAATTCAAGGTTTATTAGGTAAATTTCTAAGTTCAAATTCAAATATCAATTTTGTTTCAAAAATTCAGCACGTCACACTTTAGTGATTTAATTCGTAACTAGTCAAAATAAACTCTGAATCCAACACGCGAGATACCGTTGGAAACTAGAAAGAGAGATCTATGATGTGGTCTTTTACTGGTATTATTAGTTTATTCAAGAATTTCGAGATATTTGCAGTTCAGTCCAGAATTTATTTCAGAATTAAAATCGGTTCAGCCGCAAGTTCAGAAAATTATAGAAAATTCACCCAAGCTTAAAAAATCCCAAGATTTGTACAGAAATTCAATTATCAAGTTTTGGATTAGTTGTTAAATTTTTGTAGAATTGTGTTTTGTGGTTTGAGATTTATAATGAAATTACAGATCTGGATCAGAAACTGGTTCTGACAGACCATCACTCACAAAAACTGTTATATCTCCTAATCTGTTTTAACAACTACTCTTTTAAAATTCATATTCAGAATCTACACTTCGAAATAATTCAAGTAGGACTATTTTTGGATTTTTATTATTTATTTTTATATTTTTAAAAATTCAGAAGAAAAGAAACAGTGAATCTGGACAGAAAGTTCAACAACAGAAATATTACAAACTTAGAAAATTAATATCTCACAAATTATAAATCGGAATTGGGCAAAATTTGATTTGAAAATTATCTACTAAATGAGATATAAATTGTAAAAATATTTATTTAATTTTTCTGATTTGAAAAGGATACGAAATTAAGGAAAATTTACTGAAAAAGAGAGAAAGAACAATAGCAAGACAGAAACTGGATTAGGGTTTGATTTTCGGTTTAAAAATAGGGATTTATAGGAAATTTATGATGTGTAACAATCATTAATCACTAATTGTATAATTTCTCAGATTTAGATGATGGATTTGAGCAATCTAAGCTAAGATCTACTCAAGAAATTGACTCAAAAACTAGTTTATTCTAAAACAGCCATTTCAAAACAAAACTTGATTTAAATCAATCACAACTCCAAATTAATCACACAAAATACTAAGCTAAGTGTTTCAGATGATTAACAAGCCAATAACCTCTAGATTCAATAGATTAATTGAAGAAAAATACTAAGCTAAGCAATTTTCCCCCAATTCATTCAAAAATATGTGTGTTTATGACTATTCATCAAAATTCAGCAAAATTACAAGATTATAAAGCAAGATTTCATGTATACAAATCACAAATTCCCCTCCCTATCTAGATTTACTCACACATATTCACAAGAACAAGAGTTTGACAAAATTTCATCATGATTATTACAAAATTGAGTTCTTGTGATCTAAAATTCAAATCTAATTATTTAAAGAGAATTGGATTAAACCGAGAGTTGGAGATCCAGCCGGTAGCTCCCTCGAGTCGATTTGAAGCTCCAATTGCGCCTCGATTCAAGCTAGAATCGACCGATTCGAATTTTCCCCAAATCAGCCCCAAATTGCGCGTTTTCACTCAAAAACGAAAATTAGAGCTCAAGAAAGCTTGAAACTCATTAATGGAGATTCTAGAGGTTAGAGAAGATGAATGGAGAGTGGTGTGTCGATTGAAGAGGCTTGAGACGTGTTTTATAGACTGAATTGGACTTGAGAGTCCAATGGCCTGTTTTGAATGGAGAAGATGATAGGGACTGAACCGAGGCTTGTGATTGGTTCAGGCGGATCAAGGGTTGTGTACTGAAGATCTGGTCGAAATTTCGTTGAATTTGGTTGAGGTTTGATCCGGTTTTGGGCGGTTGAATTTTTCACTCTGTTTTTGGCGGAACGATCAGATTTCGATCTGAAGTTTAAACGCGCGAGCGGTTGAATTCGTTGAGTCACTGACAGTGGTCCCTACTGGATTTGCTGCGCTGAAACGGGTCACAAATCGCGTGAAACGAGTCGCGTGCTGTTCTTCAGAATAGCGCTGAGTTTTTGAACGTCTTTTGATCTTTTACGGCGGAACGGGTCAAACGCGCGTGAAACGGGTCATTCTGAGCGAGAATGGCGCTGAATTCATTTTGAACGAAGATTGCTTGATCTTCTGTGGATCGCGAGCTACAGTCGGTCCTAAAACGAAGCTCTGACAAACTAGTGTGAAGCGAATATGTATTTTGGATCCAATTTCGCATTGATTTTCAGACCCGTATTCGCTTCTTCTTCAATCTGTGAGTTGAGCTCGCACGGTTCTTCACTTCTGCTCACGTTCTCACTCCAAATGGCTTCCTCTCATTGCCACGAATCTACAGAGCTTTGAAACGCAGAAAATGGTTGAGAGTTCATCGAGTTTTCCTCATTTTTCTCCCGTTTCAGTTCGTTTCCGCCATTGATGGCTGTTCGAGCTTAAAGCTCGATCTTTGAGTAGCGGCAGCTCAATCCAGAGCTCAGGCTTCCTTCCTCACTTCCTCACGATGCTCTGCGTTGCGTTTTATGCGTCAATTCTTCCCTTAATTCATGAATTTCCGCCATTAACCGAACTCAGCGAAAATAACCCATCAGAACACAAAATCGTGAATCAAAACGAGATTTCAAGTTGTTTTTCTACCGAATTGAGGCTTCGGAATCCATTAAGAGACCCCACTGAAGCTATTCGACTCGTCAAACATCATCACTGTGTGAGAAAAATGCGAGAAGACCGATCGAATTCATCACACTGCCGAAATTCCGACCGTTGGATCATCCAGTTTGAAAAGTTCATTGAGGATTTCGTCGAACAGATTACGCAAACACGGATTTCTCGCTCGATTTTGCATCATTCAATGAGTTCTTCATATGGTTAGAAAGGGTAGACGATGGAGAAGAGAATGAGATCGGTTTTGGCTCGAATGGATGATGGTGGAAGGCACGGCAGATCAACCATGGTTTCGGTCCGTTTTTGGCACTTGTTTTGGCCGAATTCCGGCGATCGCCGGAACTTCCAAGACCGGAGAATGACACCGGCATGTTCGTCTCGTCATGCTGAATCCATGGCTGGCTTGTTTGTTCGATTTCGAGCAGAATTGTGAATTATGAGGTTTGAAAAAGATGGGTTTGACCTGGTCAATTCGTTGACTTTGACCAATTTTGACCTGATTTTCAATTGGTGATTCTGAGAGTTCTAGAAGGTTTCTGATCGCGAGGATTGTACCGTTGGGTTCGTTTCATCGAGCTCTTCGTTTTGGTATACCGTTCGACCCATTTTGGAGAAGTTGACTTTTGGTCAACTTGGCGATTTTTGGCGTTTGGCTCGGTTTGACTTGGTTGTAGAAGGTTTTTGAATTGTCGTAAAAGTTTGGGGAATTTTTTGTAGAGTGTTTGAGGTTTTTAGTTGGCCATCTTTGGCCCATTATTTGCGTTTTGGTCCAATTCTTCATTTTATGGCCTTTTCACCTGTAAAATCACACAAAAATGTATTAAGAGGTTTCAAATTATGTTTTATGAATTATGAGTATTTTTCATACATTTGATGTGAATTATGATTTAATTTGAGATGATAAAAACCCAAAAAATGTGTATAAAAATACACATTACATTATTATTATTATTATTATTATTATTATTATTATTATTATTATTATTATTATTATTATTATTATTATTATTATTATTATTATTAAGTATATTTATGTGCTTATGAGAGGATGTTAAACGTAACTTGCGTTATTGGTAGTCAGAAGTTATTATTGTAGTTAGGAGGATGCTTAATGCCGTTAATTATTGTTAGGTATATGATAATTAAGGAAAATGGAAAATTACGACGGGGGTGCTGTAGTGACCCTGTAGCGACGGATTGAAATTTTATATTGTTTTCTCACGTTTCTATATATGTTATATTGTTTTTATTTTTTAAAATATATATATACCGTTTACCGAATGAATTTTTATATACTGTTATTTTCAGTTTATATATTTTTATGTACTATTTTCATTTTCAAAATATATATTGTTTTACCGAATGAATTTTTTATACATTGTTTGTTTTCAGTTTTTATATACCGTCGCTATAGAATCGCTACAGTAACCGTCGTACAGTATCACCTCACTATATACTGTTATTAGTGTTGGTTATATTATACCTGCACTCATTAATCTCACGAAGTATGAAAATTACAAAAGAAAATATTGATGTTAATTTGATTTGTAATATACTTAATCCTAACATAGTGTACTCACAGCTAGAGCTTACAATCAATTACAAGAGCACATAACAAAACAATGCAATTCAGTAAACGTAAAAAGCCAAGTTGCTTGAGTTATAATAGGTTTTATGACTAATATTGCCAAAAATTTGATAGATAAACTTGTCAATTAAATTGTCTACATCATTTTTTTCTGAATAAATTGTTAATATCATTTGTGTAAAAGAAAAAAAAGCTAATGAATACATTAATCAAATAAATCAAAGAGAAATAATAGGTACAAACCATAGAAATGGAAAAAGAATAAAATAAAAAAGAAAATAGCATTTCGTCTCCAATATATCAAGCGAGTGCTAAGATCAAGAAACACCTACTAAAAGCCTCTATATATGATTTCGTAGAGAGACGTCACACAAGAAAGAAAAAATTGGCGCCATAAGGACTTGCAGAAACTAAGGCTGACACAGATCATAAGGCCGACGTAAAAACTAAAGGCCAACGTAGAATACTTTCTGCGATAATGGTTTCTATGCCGGCATACGTTGGGTCGGCCCGCTGACGAGAATGACGATTTGAGTCGGTTTTGCCGAGAAAAGTCACTTTTGTGTATCGGTTTCATCATTATATGCCTACGCGGATACTGTGTTTTCTAGTAGTGTGCTACTATGGTACATACCAGAGAGAAATGAGTTATGAGTGTTTCTAGAACCAGAGAACCAGTGCATCCAATGAGGTGGAACACCATCCGTTCTGGACCCCTTAGGGTCAAAATGAGTGACAAATATTAAGGTTTGCAAGATAGAAACAATTGGAAGATAGATGAAAAAATACGAAAACAGAGCTTACATCTTGAGAGAGTAGAAAAGGTCCTTGTCAGGTAAAGCCGAGAGGATACATGAAGTTATGATGGATGGAACGAAGGGAGGGGCCTTTCACGATAGCCTCTCTATATTGCCTCATTTTTATCTTTTCATTTTATAATAGTAAAAGAGGGAGTTTGTATGTGTCAATCGTGCGGAAGTTGCCCCCCCGCCCCCAAACCCCACCAAACACACACACAGACAATTTGTTTCTCGATAAAATTCCCACTCCAAACCCGATATGTTTTATTAAATTTTTTTCCATCATGTCCATATCCTCACCCCGGAGAATCCTTTTTGAAAATTTTTGTTCCGATCAAGAATTTATAGTACAGTTAAATTAACATAAATTGATATACAAAAATAAAAAATCAAATGCTCGTAAAAGTACTATGTTAAAACAATGTTGAATACTATATAAATCTAGTATAAAATTTGAATAGTTAAAAACATGAATAAGTATCAAACAGAACACACAAAAGGCATCCCGGTCTTCTTGCCCGTCCATGATCACGAATTCCTCCACATCCACATCCCTGTTGATGCCTAGAACCCACAGGAGAACATGAGTCATGGGCATGATGCCGTTATATATATTAGTGTTTTTCATTTCTATGTGTTTTTCTTTCTATCCTCTTTACATCTCTCTTTTTCTTTTATTTAATCATTGTAATAATTTTTTTCTTCACTTCTTGTACGAACTTTTATTTATTAATAGAATCTTAGTAACCCAAATCGCCTCCTGAAGTTAAAAAAAAAAAAAGAGGTTGACTGCTGAATATTAACAATTTTGATAGATTTAAAAGGCAAGGCTATATTTACTATGTTGAAAGAGTAAAACAATAGCAAAACAGAAATAATTATTTTATCATAATGCTCCAAGCTCTAGTGGTACACACCAGTTACAATAATAACACAACACAACACAACACAACAAGATCGATACATAAATCACACAAGTAAGATAAATAATGTAAAAGCCTCAGAACACACATCCTCTTTAATATTCCTCTACTGGGCATTTTAGTTCACCCTGCAATTCATGAGCAAGTCAGAAAAATCAATAGGTTAGATGACAATATTTTACTGTGTTTGTCTGAATTTACTCATTTGACTAGCTAGATATTGGAAAGATTTAAGTATTGAGTTGTAGTATATATCAACAAAATTCATACTTTGAGCAGTCAGTGGAGGTGCTGATGGCATAAGGCACGCTGACACCACACTTGCCGGGGATGGCGGCAGCAGCGCCAGCATTGACACTCGTACCACCGGCGAGTTGTTTAAGACAGTTGCAGGCTGCTTGACGATCAGCCGCTGTAAATAATTTCGATAAAATATAGATATATTATAAAGTAGTCTAACTGATATATTCATAATTTAGTGAAATTTAATAGTGTTATATTCCAGATTTTACAGTGAGATTAGTTCCACATTGAGTACTTATATACTTTTGAGCAATTACCACTAAATTTATTTAAGATAATTCTCAATACTGTGAACCGTTCAATAGATATGAGTAAATCATATCAGACGAGTTAACCCTTCTGATTATTAAAATCTACCTGATTTTGCCATGGAATTCACGGCCTTCACACCACTACAACAACCGGCAGAGGGTGAGCCCTGGCCGCTGCGTGCGTAGGCCATGCACGGGGCAATGTTGGATGACACTTGGCCACATGTGAGTGCATTTGATGTGAGTGACGTGGCAAGGAGGACAAGGATTGTTGCTGCCGCAATGGCACGGATCTCAAAGCTAGCCATGTTATCAGTATTCTGCTAGGAAGGAGTAAGTTTGGGGTGTGATTTAGTTGTTCAATTGAAAGTGTTTTGACTTTCTGAGAGCCATATGAAGGGTTTATATAGGCATGAGTGGAGGGTTGATGTGCCTTTATGATTATTATTATTATTTTTAAGTGTATTTATGTGCTTATGAGAGGAAGTTAAACGTAATTTGCATTATTGGTAGTCAGAAGTTATTATTGTAGTTAGGAGGATGCTTAATGCAGTTAATTGTTGTTAGGTATATGATAATTAAGGAAAATGGAAAATTACGATGGGGGTGCTGTAGTGACGCTGTAGCGACGGATTGAAATTTTATATTGTTTTCTCACGTTTCTTTATATGTTATATATTGTTTCTATTTTTTAAAATATATATACTGCTTACCGAATGAATTTTTATATACTGTTTGTTTTCAGTTTATATATTTTTATATACTATTTTCATTTTTTTAAAATATATATTGTTTTACCGAATGAATTTTTTATATATTGTTTGTTTTCAGTTTATATGTTTATTTTCAGTGTTCATATACCGTCGCTATAGGGTCGCTACAGTACCCGTCGTGCAGTATCACCTCACTATATACTGTTATTAGTGTTGGTCATATTATACCTGCACTCATTAATCTCACGAAGTATGAAAATTACAAAAGAAAATATTGATGTTCATTTGATTTGTAATATACTTAATCCTAACATAGTGTACTCACAGCTAGAGCTTACAATCAATTACAAGAGCACATAACAAAACAATGCAATTCAGTCAACGTAGAATGATATGCATAATTAGTATAAAAAAGCCAAGTTGCTCGAGTTATAATAGGTTTTATGACTAATATTGCCAAAAATTTGATAGATAAACTTGTCAATTAAATTGTCTACATCATTTTTTTCTGAATAAATTGTTAATATCATTTGTGTAAAAGAAAAAAAGCTAACGAATACATTAATCCAATAAATCAAAGAGAAATAATAGGTACAAACCATAGAAATGGAAAAAGAATAAAATAAAAAAGAAAATAGCATTTCGTCTCCAATATATCAAGCGAGTGCTAAGATCAAGAAACACCTACTAAAAGCCTCTATATATGATTTCGTAGAGAGACGTCACACAAGAAAGAAAACATTGGCGCCATAAGGACTTGCAGAAACTAAGGCTGACACAGATCATAAGGCCGACGTAAAAACTAAAGGCCAACGTAGAATACTTTCTGCGATAATGGTTTCTATGCCGGCATACGTTGGGTCGGCCTGCTGACGAGAATGACGATTTGAGTCGGTTTTGCCGAGAAAAGTCACTTTTGTGTATCGGTTTCATCATTATATGCCTACGCGGATACTGTGTTTTCTAGTAGTGTGCTACTATGGTACATACCATTGAGAAATTAGTTATGAGTGTTTCTAGAATCAGAGAACCAGTGCATCCAATGAGGTGGAACACCATTTGTTCTGGACCCCTTAGGGTCAAAATGAGTGACAAATATTAAGGTTTGCAAGATAGAAACAATTGGAAGATAGATGAAAAAATAAGAAAACAGAGCTTACATCTTGAGAGAGTAGAAAAGGTCCCTGTCAGGTAAAGCCGAGAGGATACATGAAGTTATGATGGATGGAACGAAGGGAGGGGCCTTTTACGATAGCCTCTCTATATTGCCTCATTTTTATCTTTTCATTTTATAATAGTAAAAGAGGGAGTTTGTATGTGTCAATCGTGCGGAAGTTGCCCCCCCGCCCCCAAACCCCACCAAACACACACACAGACAATTTGTCTCTCGATAAAATTCCCACTCCAAACCCGATATGTTTTATTAAATTTTTTTCCATCATGTCCATATCCTCACCCCGGAGAATCCTTTTTGAAAATTTTTGTTCCGATCAAGAATTTATAGTACAGTTAAATTAACATAAATTGATATACAAAAATAAAAAATCAAATGCTCGTAAAAATACTATGTTAAAACAATGTTGAATACTATATAAATCTAGTTTAAAATTTGAATAGTTAAAAACATGAATAAGTATCAAACAGAACACACAAAAGGCATCCCGGTCTTCTTGCCCGTCCATGATCACGAATTCCTCCACATCCACATCCCTGTTGATGCCTAGAACCCACAGGAGAACATGAGTCATGGGCATGATGCCGTTATATATATTAGTGTTTTTCATTTCTATGTGTTTTTCTTTCTATCCTCTTTACATCTCTCTTTTTCTTTTTATTTAATCATTGTAATAATTTTTTTCTTCACTTCTTGTACGAACTTTTATTTATTAATAGAATCTTAGTAAGCCAAATCGCCTCCTGAAGTTAAAAAAAAAAAGAAGAAGAGGTTGACTGCTGAATATTAACTATTTTGATAGATTTAAAAGGCAAGGCTATATTTACTATGTTGAAAGAGTAAAACAACAGCAAAACAGAAATAATTATTTTATTATAATGCTCCAAGCTCTAGTGGTACACACCAGTTACAATAATAACACAACACAACACAACACAACAAGATCGATACATAAATCACACAAGTAAGATAAATAATGTAAAAGCCTCAGAACACACATCCTCTTTAATATTCCTCTACTGGGCATTTTAGTTCACCCTGCAATTCATGAGCAAGTCAGAAAAATCAATAGGTTAGATGACAATATTTTACTGTGTTTGTCTGAATTTACTCATTTGACTAGCTAGATATTGGAAAGATTTAAGTATTGAGTTGTAGTATATATCAACAAAATTCATACTTTGAGCAGTCAGTGGAGGTGCTGATGGCATAAGGCACGCTGACACCACACTTGCCGGGGATGGCGGCAGCAGCGCCAGCATTGACACTCGTACCACCGGCGAGTTGTTTAAGACAGTTGCAGGCTGCTTGACGATCAGCCGCTGTAAATAATTTTGATGAATATAGATATATTATAAAGTAGTCTAACAGATATATTCATAATTTAGTGAAATTTAATAGTGTTATATTCCAGATTTTACAGTGAGATTAGTTCCACATTGAGTACTTATATACTTTTGAGCAATTACCACTAAATTTATTTAAGATAATTCTCAATACTGTGAACCGTTCAATAGATATGAGTAAATCATATCAGACGAGTTAACCCTTCTGATTATTAAAATCTACCTGATTTTGCCATGGAATTCACGGCCTTCACACCACTACAACAACCGGCAGAGGGTGAGCCCTGGCCGCTGCGTGCGTAGGCCATGCACGGGGCAATGTTGGATGACACTTGGCCACATGTGAGTGCATTTGATGTGGGTGACGTGGCAAGGAGGACAAGGATTGTTGCTGCCGCAATGGCACGGATCTCAAAGCTAGCCATGTTATCAGTATTCTGCTAGGAAGGAGTAAGTTTGGGGTGTGATTTAGTTGTTCAATTGAAAGTGTTTTGACTTTCTGAGAGCCATATGAAGGGTTTATATAGGCATGAGTGGAGGGTTGATGTGCCTTTATGATTATTATTATTATTTTTAAGTGTATTTATGTGCTTATGAGAGGAAGTTAAACGTAATTTGCATTATTGGTAGTCAGAAGTTATTATTGTAGTTAGGAGGATGCTTAATGCAGTTAATTGTTGTTAGGTATATGATAATTAAGGAAAATGGAAAATTACGATCGGGGTGCTGTAGTGACGCTGTAGCGACGGATTGAAATTTTATATTGTTTTCTCACGTTTCTTTATATGTTATATATTGTTTCTATTTTTTAAAATATATATACTGCTCACCGAATGAATTTTTATATACTGTTTGTTTTCAGTTTATATATTTTTATATACTATTTTCATTTTTTTAAAATATATATTGTTTTACCCAATGAATTTTTTATATATTGTTTGTTTTCAGTTTATATGTTTATTTTCAGTGTTTATATACCGTCGCTATAGGGTCGCTACAGTACCCGTCGTGCAGTATCACCTCACTATATACTGTTATTAGTGTTGGTTATATTATACCTGCACTCATTAATCTCACGAAGTATGAAAATTACAAAAGAAAATATTGATGTTCATTTGATTTGTAATATACTTAATCCTAACATAGTGTACTCACAGCTAGAGCTTACAATCAATTACAAGAGCACATAACAAAACAATGCAATTCAGTAAACGTAGAATGATATGCATAATTAGTATAAAAAAGCCAAGTTGCTCGAGTTATAATAGGTTTTATGACTAATATTGCCAAAAATTTGATAGATAAACTTGTCAATTAAATTGTCTACATCATTTTTTTATGAATAAATTGTTAATATCATTTGTGTAAAAGAAAAAAAGCTAACGAATACATTAATCAAATAAATCAAAGAGAAATAATAGTTAAAAACCAAAGAAATTGAAAAAGAATAAAATAAAAAAAGAAAATAGAATTTCGTCTCCAATATATCAAGCGAGTGCTAAGATCAAGAAACACCTACTAAAAGCCTCTATATATGATTTCGTAGAGAGACGTCACACAAGAAAGAAAACATTGGCGCCATAAGGACTTGCAGAAACTAAGGCTGACACAGATCATAAGGCCGACGTAACAACTAAAGGCCAACGTAGAATACTTTCTGCGATAATGGTTTCTACGCCGGCATACGTTGGGTCGGCTTGCTGACGAGAATGACGATTTGAGTCGGTTTTGCCGAGAAAAGTCACTTTTGTGTATCGGTTTCATCATTATATGCCTACGCGGATACTGTGTTTTCTAGTAGTGTGCTACTATGGTACATACCAGAGAGAAATGAGTTATGAGTGTTTCTAGAACCTGAGAGCCAGTGCATCCAATGAGGTAGAACACCATCCGTTCTGGACCCCTTAGGGTCAAAATAAGTGACAAATCTTAAGGTTTGCAAGATAGAAACTATTGGAAGATAGAATAAAAAAATAAGAAAACAGAGCTTACATCTTGAGAGAGTAGAAAAGGTCCTTGTCAAGTAAAGCCGAGACGATACATGAAGTCATGATGGATGGAACGACGGGTGGGGCCTTTTTCGATCGCCTCTCTATATTGCCTCATTTTTATCTTTTCATTTTATAATAGTAAAAGAGGGAGTTTGTATGTGTCAATGGTGCCGAAGTAGCCCCCCCCCCTCCCCCCCCAACAAAACCCCACCAAACACACACACAGAAAATTTGTTTCTCGATGAAATTCCCACTCCAAACCCCATATGTTTTATTAAATTTTTTCTATCATGTCCATATCCTCACCCCGGAGAATCCTTTTTGAAAATTTTTGTTCCGATCAAGAATTTATAGTACACTTAAATTAACATAAATTGATATAAAAAATAAAAAATCAAATGCTCGTAAAAGTACTATGTTAAAACAATGTCGAATACTATATAAATCTAGTATAAAATTTGATTAGTTAAAAACATGAATAAGTATCAAACAGAACACACAAAAGGCATCCCGGTCTTCTTGCCCGTCCATGATCACGAATTCCTCCACATCCACATCCCTGTTGATGCCTAGAACCCACAGGAGAACATGAGTCATGGGCATGATGCCGTTATATATATTAGTGTTTTTCATTTCTATGTGTTTTTCTTTCTATCCTCTTTACATCTCTCTTTTTCTTTTTATTTAATCATTGTAATAATTTTTTTCTTCACTTCTTGTACGAACTTTTATTTATTAATAGAATCTTAGTAAGCCAATCGCCTCCTGAAGTTAAAAAAAAAAAGAAGAAGAGGTTGACTGCTGAATATTAACTATTTTGATAGATTTAAAAGGCAAGGCTATATTTACTATGTTGAAAGAGTAAAACAACAGCAAAACAGAAATAATTATTTTATTATAATGCTCCAAGCTCTAGTGGTACACACCAGTTACAATAATAACACAACACAACACAACACAACAAGATCGATACATAAATCACACAAGTAAGATAAATAATGTAAAAGCCTCAGAACACACATCCTCTTTAATATTCCTCTACTGGGCATTTTAGTTCACCCTGCAATTCATGAGCAAGTCAGAAAAATCAATAGGTTAGATGACAATATTTTACTGTGTTTGTCTGAATTTACTCATTTGACTAGCTAGATATTGGAAAGATTTAAGTATTGAGTTGTAGTATATATCAACAAAATTCATACTTTGAGCAGTCAGTGGAGGTGCTGATGGCATAAGGCACGCTGACACCACACTTGCCGGGGATGGCGGCAGCAGCGCCAGCATTGACACTCGTACCACCGGCGAGTTGTTTAAGACAGTTGCAGGCTGCTTGACGATCAGCCGCTGTAAATAATTTCGATGAATATAGATATATTATAAAGTAGTCTAACAGATATATTCATAATTTAGTGAAATTTAATAGTGTTATATTCCAGATTTTACAGTGAGATTAGTTCCACATTGAGTACTTATATACTTTTGAGCAATTACCACTAAATTTATTTAAGATAATTCTCAATACTGTGAACCGTTCAATAGATATGAGTAAATCATATCAGACGAGTTAACCCTTCTGATTATTAAAATCTACCTGATTTTGCCATGGAATTCACGGCCTTCACACCACTACAACAACCGGCAGAGGGTGAGCCCTGGCCGCTGCGTGCGTAGGCCATGCACGGGGCAATGTTGGATGACACTTGGCCACATGTGAGTGCATTTGATGTGAGTGACGTGGCAAGGAGGACAAGGATTGTTGCTGCCGCAATGGCACGGATCTCAAAGCTAGCCATGTTATCAGTATTCTGCTAGGAAGGAGTAAGTTTGGGGTGTGATTTAGTTGTTCAATTGAAAGTGTTTTGACTTTCTGAGAGCCATATGAAGGGTTTATATAGGCATGAGTGGAGGGTTGATGTGCCTTTATGATTATTATTATTATTTTTAAGTGTATTTATGTGCTTATGAGAGGAAGTTAAACGTAACTTGCATTATTGGTTGTCAGAAGTTATTATTGTAGTTAGGAGGATGCTTAATGCAGTTAATTGTTGTTAGGTATATGATAATTAAGGAAAATGGAAAATTACGATCGGGGTGCTGTAGTGACGCTGTAGCGACGGATTGAAATTTTATATTGTTTTCTCACGTTTCTTTATATGTTATATATTGTTTCTATTTTTTAAAATATATATACTGCTTACCGAATGAATTTTTATATACTGTTTGTTTTCAGTTTATATATTTTTATATACTATTTTCATTTTTTTAAAATATATATTGTTTTACCGAATGAATTTTTTATATATTGTTTGTTTTCAGTTTATATGTTTATTTTCAGTGTTTATATACCGTCGCTATAGGGTCGCTACAGTACCCGTCGTGCAGTATCACCTCACTATATACTGTTATTAGTGTTGGTTATATTATACCTGCACTCATTAATCTCACGAAGTATGAAAATTACAAAAGAAAATATTGATGTTCATTTGATTTGTAATATACTTAATCCTAACATAGTGTACTCACAGCTAGAGCTTACAATCAATTACAAGAGCACATAACAAAACAATTGTTGAATGGACCACCTAATTGCATATTTGGGCTCATTTGGGCTTTTATTTTTAGTATGTATTTAAGACCTTTGACATAAAGGATAAGACAAGCATTCATTTTGCATCTCTTAATCTCTCTCTCTCTCTCTCTCTTGGCCACCATTAAAGACACCAAAAGGTGCCTCGAATCCACGTCAAAATTCACGCTTCCGACAAGAAATCCTAACAATCTGGTATCAGAGCGAGTTTCTAGACGTAAATCTCTACCGGATTTCACGCTTTGCCTAAACCGGTACAAACCGGTTCAAAACCGAAGGAGGAACTTTAGTTTTTGGGTTAATGGACATGTCGGGACGGTTTGATATTGAGAAGTTTGACGGTAAGACGAGCTTTGCCTTGTGGCAAGTTCGTATGTTGGCAATTTTTATCCAGTCATGGGGTAAAAGATGCGATTTTTGGGAGAGACAATTTGCCGGATGCGATAACTGACAAGAAATGGAGAGATATGAATGATAAGGCTCTCTCCATTGTCCAATTATGCCTTAGCAATGAGACATTACAAGAGGTTATGGAGGAAAAGACGGCGGAAGATTTGTGAGAAAAATTACAAAATACTTATATGAAAAAGTCGCTCACGAATCGATTGCGGTTAAAGTCGCGTCTTTATACGCTCCGGATGTCGGAGGGAGGTTCCGTGGCCGAACATATTTCGGAGTTTGCGTCGATTATTAATGATTTGGCCAAAATTGACGCAAAGGTGGATGATGAAGATCAAGCCCTTTTGCTTTTGTGCTCTTTACCCGCTTCATATAAGGGGTTTAGAGATATGATGATTTATGGAAGGGAGAAAATCTCTCTTGAGGATGTTAAATCGAATTTGCAAGCGAAATCTCACATCGATGGTGAGATAACCAACGAGAAAACCGGTACGGGTTCCGGTTTGTTTGTGGATCGCGGTCGGTCATCGGATCGGTCGTCGAAAAATTGGAGAAGCCGGTCGAAATCCAAGGGTAAATATAATCCAAATATTATTTGCAATTATTGTAAGAAAAAGGGCCACATCAAGGTCGATTGTTACAAATTGAAGAATAAGCAATCGGCGGATAATCGTGGCAAATGTTCCGAATCGGCTAATTCAGCAAATATCGACAATTTTGATTCGCTTTCCGTTGTCGATAATTGCTTAGAGGATGAGAATTGTTGGATTATGGATTCGGGGGCATCTCAACATATGACTCCGAATCGAAGTTGGTTTGTAAAGTACGAGCCTACGGATTGGAGAGTTATTATGGGAAATAATAATTCTTGCAAGGTTGCCGGTACCGGTACAATATCACTCAAGTTTCATGATGGGCGAATTCGGACGTTAACGGGTGTGAAGCACATACCCGATTTGAAGAAAAATCTTATCTCGTTGGGATCGCTTGAAGAAAGAGGTTGCAAGTTTCGAAGTGAAGGTGGAGTTATGCGCGTTTCAATCGGTGCCCTCACAATCATGAAGGCGAAACGCATTGGTACACTTTATTTTTTGCAAGCCTCGACGGTTACCGGAAAGGCCGGTACAGTTATTTTGGAGAAATCGGGTTCAAACCCGGTTCAAGAAAAACCGGTTCAAGAAAATCCGGTTCAACCCAAGTCCAACCCAAAACCGAATCCGGTTCAAACCAAACCGGTTTGGATTCCAACAACCAATCCCGAAACAAAACCCGTCTCGTTCAGTTCTGCCGCTGTTGTCCGTTCAAGTTCGATTACGGATGAGGAAATTACGAAGTTGTGGCATATGAGATTGGGTCACATGAGTGAGCGTGGTATGACGATTTTAAGCAAGCGAAATTTGTTGGGCGGTCAAAGTACCGGAAATCTGGAATTTTGCGAGCACTGCGTTTTCGGGAAGCATAAGCGAGTGAGTTTTTCGACCGCCATTCATACGACAAAGGAGAAATTGGAATACATTCACTCCGACCTTTGGGGGCCTTCTCGCGAACCGTCCAAAGGAAAAGGTTCAAGGTATATGCTCACTTTTATTGATGATTTTTCGAGGAAAGTTTGGGTATTTTTCTTGAGAGAAAAAAGCGAAGTATTCGATTATTTCAAAATTTGGAAGAAACTTCTAGAAACTCAAACGGGTAAACGGATCAAGCGGTTGCGAACCGATAATGGGTTGGAATTTTGTAATCGCCAGTTTGATGATTTTTGTGCGGCCGAATGTATTTTGCGACACAAAACCCACAACAAAATGGCGTGGCCGAAAGAATGAATAGATCACTTCTTGAGCGTGCGAGAAGTATGATTTCAAATGCGGGTTTGGGAAAAGAATTTTGGGCAGAAGCGATTAGCACGGCGTGCTATTTGATTAATCGATCTCCGACTACCTCGATTGAGTTGAAAACGCCGGAAGAAGTTTGGTCGGGAAAACCGGCCGATTATTCGATGTTGAGAATATTCGGGTTTCCCGGATATGTGCATGTCAATGACGGCAAGTTGGAACCGAGGTCGAAGAAAATGCGTATTTGTTGGATATCCCGAGAATGTTAAGGGGTATAAATTATGGTGTCCGAAGTCGGGCAAATTTATCATTTCGAGAGACGTTATTTTTAACGAAGCGGAAATGATTCGAGGAAAAGATGCGCATGAGTTGAGAATAAATGACACGGTTCATTCCGAGGTGGAGCATGATGAGTCGGAAAATGTTGGGAATGAAATACCGCTAAGTGCAGACGGTTTTAAAGGTCAAACCCGAGACCAGTTAGCCCAAGCCGACCAAAACCGATCCGAACCCGATTCGTTAAACCCGACCCGAGTTGATGAAGAAGAAAGCCAATTCGATCCGCAAACGTACGAGCTAACCCGCGATCGTGTCAGAAGGACCATTCGACCACCTTCGAGATATGGATATTCTGATTTTGCGTATTGCTTGGCTATTGCAGAAGACGTGGATAGTTGCGAACCGTCCACGTATAAAGAAGCGGTTAATTCAAAAGAAGCGAAAAATTGGATTTCCGCTATGAAGGAGGAGTTAGATTCGTTGAAGCGAAATGAGACATGGTCTCTTGTGAACCCTCCGAAAAATAAGAAAGTTCTCGGGTGCAAATGGGTGTTTAAGCGCAAAACCGATGGCTCGAATGTGCGCTACAAAGCAAGGCTGGTCGCGAAAGGATATAGCCAAGTCCAAGGTGTGGACTTTAATGACGTGTTTTCTCCGGTCGTGAAACACACGTCTATTCGATTATTGCTCGGGATTGTCGCGTTGAAAAATTTGGAACTCGAGCAAATGGACGTAAAAACGGCTTTTCTTCATGGCGATTTGGAGGAGGAAATTTTTATGAGCCAACCGGAAGGACTTCCGGATTTTGAAAACCTAACCGAACCCCAAACCGAACCGACTCGTGTATGTCGATTAAATAAATCGCTTTATGGTCTCAAGCAATCGCCCCGACAATGGTACAAGAAGTTTGACGCTTTTATGGTAAGCGTTAATTTTTCTCGATCTAATTACGATAGTTGCGTCTATTTAAAGAAATTAGATGACGGGAGTTTTGTGTATCTACTTCTTTATGTGGATGACATTCTTGTTGCGTCGTCCAATTTGGGGGAAATTAAGCGGTTAAAAGCGGATTTGAATTCCGTTTTTGAGATAAAGGATTTGGGACCCGCTAAGAAAATTCTTGGAATGGAGATTTCGAGGAACCGACCCGAGCGGAAGTTGACTCTTTCGCAAGCGGGTTTCGCCGAAAAGGTTTTACGCCGTTTTGATATGCATAAATCGAAGGTAGTTTCTACCCCTCTTGCGGCTCATTTTAAATTGTCGGCGGATTTATCTCCGAAAACCGATTCGGAGCGGAAATATATGGAGAAGATTCCATATTCGAGTGCGGTCGGGAGTTTGATGTATTTGATGGTGTGTACCCGACCGGATTTGGCGCAAGCGGTTAGTGTCGTGAGCCGGTATTTGTCATGTCCCGGAAAGGGACATTGGGAAGCGGTAAAATGGATTTTCCGTTATTTGAAAGGTACGATGAATGCATATTTAGAATTCGGATCCGATCCGAATGGTGAGTTAACGGGTTATGTTGACTCGGATTTTGCGGGCGATCTCGATAAAAGGCGTTCGCTAACTGGGTACGTGTTTACGTTTGGGAATTGTGCGATTAATTGGAAAGCCACACTTCAATCAACCATTGCTCTTTCGACTACCGAGGCCGAGTACATGGCGTTAACCGAAGCGATAAAGGAAGGTATTTGGCTAAGGGATTTTGTTGGCGAGGTATTGTCCATTCAGAATCCTAACAAGCAATTCAGTAAACGTAAAATATTATGCATAATTAGTATAAAAAAGCCAAGTTGCTCGAGTTATAATAGGTTTTATGACTAATATTGCCAAAATTTTGATAGATAAACTTGTCAATTAAATTGTCTACATCATTTTTTTTCTGAATAAATTGTTAATATCATTTGTGTAAAAGAAAAAAAGCTAACGAATACATTAATCAAATAAATCAAAGAGAAATAATAGTTACAGACCATAGAAATGGAAAAAGAATAAAATAAAAAAAGAAAATAGAATTTCGTCTCCAATATATCAAGCGAGTGCTAAGATCAAGAAACACCTACTAAAAGCCTCTATATATGATTTCGTAGAGAGACGTCACACAAGAAAGAAAACATTGGCGCCATAAGGACTTGCAGAAACTAAGGCTGACACAGATCATAAGGCCGACGTAAAAACTAAAGGCCAACGTAGAATACTTTCTGCGATAATGGTTTCTACGCCGGCATACGTTGGGTCGGCTAGCTGACGAGAATGACGATTTGAGTCGGTTTTGCCGAGAAAAGTCACTTTTGTGTATCGATTTCATCATTATATGCCTACGCGGATACTGTGTTTTCTAGTAGTGTGCGACTATGGTACATACCAGAGAGAAATGAGTTATGAGTGTTTCTAGAACCTGAGAGCCAGTGCATCCAATGAGGTGGACCATCATCCGTTCTGGACCCCTTAGGGTCAAAATAAGTGACAAATATTAAGGTTTGCAAGATAGAAACTATTGGAAGATAGAATAAAAAAATAAGAAAACAGAGCTTACATCTTGAGAGAGTAGAAAAGGTCCTTGTCAGGTAAAGCCGAGACGATACATGAAGTCATGATGGATGGAACGACGGGAGGGGCCTTTTTCGATCGCCTCTCTATATTGCCTCATATTTATCTTTTCATTTTATAATAGTAAAAGAGGGAGTTTGCATATGTCAATGGTGCGGAAGTTGCCCACCCCCCCCCCCCCCCCCCCCCTCCCCCCTCCGAAACACCACCAAACACACACACAGAAAATTTCTTTCTCGATGAAATTCCCACTCCAAACCCCATATGTTTTATTAAATTTTTTCTATCATGTCCATGTCCTCACCCCGGAGAATCCTTCTTGAAAATTTTTGTTCCGATCAAGAATTTATAGTACACTTAAATTAACATAAATTGATATACAAAAATAAAAAATCAAATGCTCGTAAAAGTATGTTAAAACAATGTTGAATACTATATAAATCTAGTATAAAATTTGATTAGTTAAAAACATGAATAAGTATCAAACAAAATACACAGATGGCATCCCGGTCCTCTTGCCCATCCATGATCACGAATTCCTCCACATCCACATCCCAGTTGATGCCTCGAACCCACAGGAGAACATGAGTCATGGGCATGATGCCGTTATATATATTAGTGTTTTTCATTTCTATGTGTTTTTCTTTCTATCGTCTTTACATCTCTCTTTTTCTTTTTTTTTAATCATTGTAATAATTTTTTTCTTTACTTCTTGTACTAACTTTTATTTATTAATAGAATCTTAGTAAGCCAATCGCCTTCTGAAGAGAAAAAAAAAAAAAAAAAGAGGTTGACTGCAGAATATTAACAATTTTGATAGATTTAAAAGGCAAGGCTATATTTACTATGTTGAAAGAATAAAACAATAGCAAAACAGAAATAATTATTTTATTATAATGCTCCAAGCTCTAGTGGTACACACCAGTCACAATAATAACACAACACAACACAACACAACAAGATCGATACATAAATCACACAAGTAAGATAAATAATGTAAAAGCCTCAGAACACACATCCTCTTTAATATTCCTCTACTGGGCATTTTAGTTCACCCTGCAATTCGTGAGCAAGTCAGAAAAATCAATAGGTTAGATGACAATATTTTACTGTGTTTGTCTGAATTTACTCATTTGACTAGCTAGATATTGGAAAGATTTAAGTATTGAGTTGTAGTATATATCAACAAAATTCATACTTTGAGCAGTCAGTGGAGGTGCTGATGGCATAAGGCACGCTGACACCACACTTGCCGGGGATGGCGGCAGCAGCGCCAGCATTGACACTCGTACCACCGGCGAGTTGTTTAAGACAGTTGCAGGCTGCTTGACGATCAGCCGCTGTAAATAATTTCGATGAATATAGATATATTATAAAGTAGTCTAACAGATATATTCATAATTTAGTGAAATTTAATAGTGTTATATTCCAGATTTTACAGTGAGATTAGTTCCACATTGAGTACTTATATACTTTTGAGCAATTACCACTAAATTTATTTAAGATAATTCTCAATACTGTGAACCGTTCAATAGATATGAGTAAATCATATCAGACGAGTTAACCCTTCGGATTATTAAAATCTACCTGATTTTGCCATGGAATTCACGGCCTTCACACCACTACAACAACCGGCAGAGGGTGAGCCCTGGCCGCTGCGTGCGTAGGCCATGCACGGGGCAATGTTGGATGACACTTGGCCACATGTGAGTGCATTTGATGTGAGTGACGTGGCAAGGAGGACAAGGATTGTTGCTGCCGCAATGGCACGGATCTCATAGCTAGCCATGTTATCAGTATTCTGCTAGGAAGGAGTAAGTTTGGGGTGTGATTTAGTTGTTCAATTGAAAGTGTTTTGACTTTCTGAGAGCCATATGAAGCGTCTATATAGGCATGAGTGGAGGGTTTATGTGCCTTTATTATTATTATTATTATTATTATTATTATTATTATTATTATTATTATTATTATTATTATTATTATTATTTTTAAGTGTATTTATGTGCTTATGAGAGGAAGTTAAACGTAACTTGCATTATTGGTAGTCAGAAGTTATAATTGTAGTTAGGAGGATGCTTAATGTAGTTAATTGTTGTTAGGTATATGATAATTAAGGAAAATGGAAAATTACGATGGGGGTGCTGTAGTGATCCTGTAGCGACGGATTGAAATTTTATATTGTTTTCTCACGTTTCTAAATATGTTATATATTGTTTCTATTTTTTAAAATATATATACTGTTTACCGAATGAATTTTTATATACTGTTTGTTTTCAGTTCATATATTTTTATATACTATTCTCATTTTTTTAAAATATATATTTTTTTACCGAATGAAATTTTTATATATTGTTTGTTTTCAGTTTATATGTTTATTTTCAGTGTTTATATACCGTCGCTATAGGGTCGGTACAGTACCCGTCGTCCAGTATCACCTCACTATATACTGTTATTAGTGTTGGTTATATTATACCTGCACTCATTGATCTCACGAAGTATGAAAATTACAAAAGAAAATATTGATGTTCATTTGATTTGTAATATACTTAATCCTAACATAGTGTACTCACAGCTAGAGCTTACAATCAATTACAAGAGCACATAACAAAACATTGCAATTCAGTAAACGTAAAATGATATGCATAATTAGTATAAAAAAGCCGAGTTGCTCGAGTTATAATAGGTTTTATGACTAATATTGCCAAAAATTTGATAGATAAACTTGTCAATTAAATTGTGTACATCATTTTTTTTCTGAATAAATTGTTAATATAGTTTGTGTAAAAGAAAAAAAGCTAATGAATACATTAATCAAATAAATCAAAGAGAAATAATAGTTACAAACCATAGAAATGGAAAAAGAATAAAATAAAAAAAGAAAATATAATTTCGTCTCCAATATATCAAGCGAGTGCTAAGATCAAGAAACACCTACTAAAAGCCTCTATATATGATTTCGTACAGAGACGTCACACAAGAAAGAAAAAATTGGCGCCATAAGGACTTGCGGAAACTAAGGTTGACACAAATCATAAGGCCAACGTAGAATACTTTCTGCGATAATGGTTTCTACGCCGGCATACGTTGGGTCGGCTTGCTGACGAGAATGACGATTTGAGTCGGTTTTGCCGAGAAAAGTCACTTTTGTGTATCGGTTTCATCATTATATGCCTACGCGGATATTGTGTTTTCTAGTAGTGTGCTACTATGGTACATACCAGAAAGAAATGAGTTATGAGTGTTTATTTTTCTTTGATTTATTTGATTATTATATTCATTAGCATTTACACAAATGATATTAACAATTTATTCAGAAAAAAATGATGTAGACAATTTAATTGACAAGTTTATCTATCAAATTTTTGGTATTATTAGTTTAAAACATATTATAACTCAAGCAACTTGGCTTTTTTATACTAATTATGCATATCTTTTTACGTTTACTGAATTGCATTATTTTGTTATGTGCTCTTGTAGTTGATTGTAAGTTCTAGCTGTGAGTACACTACGTTAGGATTAAGTATATTACAAATCAAATGAACATCAATATTTTCTTTTGTAATTTTCATACTTCGAGAGATCAATGAGTGCAGGTATAATATAACCAAAACTAATTACAGTATATAGTGAGGTGATACCGCACGACGGATACTGTAGCAACTTTATAGCGACGGTATATAAATACCGAGAAAAAAATATAAACTGGACACAAACAGTATATATTAAATTCATTCGGTAAAATAATATATATTTTAAAAAATAAAAATAGTATATAAAAATATATAAACTAAAAATACACAGTATAAAAATAATTTATTCGTTAAACAATATATATTTTAAAAAATGAAAACAATATATACCGTATATAGAAATGCGACAAAACAGTATAAAATTTCAATCCGTCGCTACAGAATAGCTACAGCACCCCGTCGTAATTTTCCATTTTCCTTAATTATCATATACCTAACAACAATTAATGGCATTAAGCATCCTCCTAACTACAATAATAACTTCTGACTACCAATAATGCAAGTTACGTTTAACTTCCTCTCATAAGCACATAAATACACTTAAAAATAATAATAATAATCATAAAGGCACATCAACCCTCCACTCATGCCTATATAAACCCTTCATATGGCTCTCAGAAAGTCAAAACACTTTCAATTGAACAACTAAATCACACCCCAAACTTACTCCTTCCTAGCAGAATACTGATAACATGGCTAGCTTTGAGATCCGTGCCATTGCGGCAGCAACAATCCTTGTCCTCCTTGCCACGTCACTCACATCAAATGCACTCACATGTGGCCAAGTGTCATCCAACATTGCCCCGTGCATGGCCTACGCACGCAGCGGCCAGGGCTCACCCTCTGCCGGTTGTTGTAGTGGTGTGAAGGCCGTGAATTCCATGGCAAAATCAGGTAGATTTTAATAATCAGAAGGGTTAACTCGTCTGATATGATTTACTCATATCTATTGAACGGTTCACAGTATTGAGAATTATCTTAAATAAATTTAGTGGTAATTGCTCAAAAGTATATAAGTACTCAATGTGGAACTAATCTCACTGTAAAATCTGAAATATAACACTATTAAATTTCACTAAATTATGAATATATCTGTTAGACTACTTTATAATATATCTATATTCATCGAAATTATTTACAGCGGCTGATCGTCAAGCAGCCTGCAACTGTCTTAAACAACTCGCCGGTGGTACGAGTGTCAATGCTGGCGCTGCTGCCGCCATCCCCGGCAAGTGTGGTGTCAGCGTGCCTTATGCCATCAGCACCTCCACTGACTGCTCAAAGTATGAATTTTGTTGATATATACTACAACTCAATACTTAAATCGTTCCAATATCTAGCTAGTCAAATGAGTAAATTCAGACAAACACAGTAAAATATTGTCATCTAACCTATTGATTTTTCTGACTTGCTCATGAATTGCAGGGTGAACTAAAATGCCCAGTAGAGGGATATTAAAGAGGATGTGTGTTCTGAGGCTTTTACATTATTTATCTTACTTGTGTGATTTATGTATCGATCTTGTTGTGTTGTGTTGTGTTGTGTTATTATTGTGACTGGTGTGTACCACTAGAGCTTGGAGCATTATAATAAAAGAATTATTTCTGTTTTGCTATGGTTTTACTCTTTCAACATAGTAAATATAGCGTTGCCTTTTAAATCTATCAACATAGTTAATATTCACCAGTCAACCTGTTTTTTTTTTTTTTTTAACTTCAGGAGGCGATTGGCTCACTAAGATTCTATTAATAAATAAAAGTTCGTATAAGAAGTGAAGAAAATAATTATTACAATGATTCAAAAAAAAGAAAAAGAGAGATGTAAAGAGGATAGAAAGAAAAACACACAGAAATGAAAAACACTAATATATATAACGGCATCATGCCCATGACTCATGTTCTCCTGTGGGTTCTAGGCATCAACAGGGATGTGGATGTGGAGGAATTCGTGATCATGGACGGGCAAGAGGACCGGAATGTCTTTTGTGTGTTCTGTTTGATACTTATTCATGTTTTTAACTATTCAAATTTTATACTAGATTTATATAGTATTCAACATTGTTTTAACATAGTACTTTTACGAGCATTTGATTTTTTATTTTTGTATATAGATTTATGTTAATTTAAGTGTACTATAAATTCTTGATCGGAATAAAAATTTTCAAAAAGGATTCTCCGGGGTGAGGATATGGACATGATGGAAAAAAATTTAATAAAACATATCGGGTTTGGAGTGGGAATTTTATCGAGAAACAAATTGTCTGTGTGTGTGTTTGGTGGGGTTTGGGGGCAGGGGGGCAACTTCCGCACCATTGACACATACAAACTCCCTCTTTTACTATTATAAAGTGAAAAGATAAAAATGAGGCAATATAGAGAGGCGATCGAAAAAGGCCCCTCCCGTCGTTCCATCCATCATAACTTCATGTAACCTCTCGGCTTTACCTGACAAGGACCTTTTCTACTCTCTCAAGATGTAAGCTCTGTTTTCTTATTTTTTCATCTATCTTCGAATAGTTTCTATCTTACAAACCTTAATATTTGTCACTCATTTTGACCCTAAGGGGTCCAGAACGGATGGTGTTCCACCTCATTAGATGCACTGGTTCTCTGGTTCTAGAAGTTACAAACCATAGAAATGGAAAAAGAATAAAATAAAAAAGAAAATAGTATTTCGTCTCCAATATATCAAGCGAGTGCTAAGATCAAGAAACACCTACTAAAAGCCTCTATATATGATTTCTTAGAGAGACGTCACACAAGGAGGAAAAAATTGGCGCCATAAGGACTTGCACAAACTAAGACTGACACAGATCATAAGGCCGACGCGAAAACTAAAGGCCAACGTAGAATACTTTCTGCGTTAATGGTTTCTACACAGGCACACGTTGCGTCGGTTTGCTGACGAGAAAGACGATTTGAGTCAGTTTTGCCGGCAAAAGTCACTTCTCTGCATCGGTTACATCATTATATGCCTATACGGATATTGTGTTTTCTAGTAGTGTGCTACTATGGTACATGCCAGAGAGAAATGAGTTATGAGTGTTTCTAGAACCTGAGAGCCAATGCATCCAATGAGATGGAACACCATCCGTTCCGGACCCCTTAGGGTCAAAATGAGTAAAAAATATTAAGGTTTGCAAGATAGAAACTATTGGAAGATAGATGAAAAAAAAAAAAAACAGAGCTTACATCTTGAGAGAGTAGAAAAGGTCCTGGTCAGGGAAAGCCGAGAGGATACATGAAGTTATGATGGATGGAACGAACGGAGGGGCCTTTTACGATAGCCTCTCTATATTGCCTCATTTTTATCTTTTCATTTTATAATAGTAAAAGAGGGAGTTTGTATGTGTCAATGGTGCGGAAGTTGCCCCCCTGCCCCCAAACCCCACCAAACACACACACAGACAATTTGTTTCTCGATAAAATTCCCACTCCAAACCCGATATGTTTTATTAAATTTTTTTCCATCATGTCCATATCCTCACCCCGGAGAATCCTTTTTGAAAATTTTTGTTCCGATCAAGAATTTATAGTACAGTTAAATTAACATAAATTGATATACAAAAGTAAAAAATCAAATGCTCGTAAAAGTACTATGTTAAAACAATGTTGAATACTATATAAATCTAGTATAAAATTTGAATAGTTAAAAACATGAATAAGTATCAAACAGAACACACAAAAGGCATCCCGGTCTTCTTGCCCGTCCATGATCACGAATTCCTCCACATCCACATCCCTGTTGATGCCTAGAACCCACAGGAGAACATGAGTCATGGGCATGATGCCGTTATATATATTAGTGTTTTTCATTTCTATGTGTTTTTCTTTCTATCCTCTTTACATCTCTCTTTTTCTTTTTATTTAATCATTGTAATAATTTTTTTCTTCACTTCTTGTACGAACTTTTATTTATTAATAGAATCTTAGTAAGCCAAATCGCTTCCTGAAGTTAAAAAAAAAAAAAAGAGGTTGACTGCTGAATATTAACTATTTTGATAGATTTAAAAGGCAAGGCTATATTTACTATGTTGAAAGAGTAAAACAATAGCAAAACAGAAATAATTATTTTATTATAATGCTCCAAGCTCTAGTGGTACACACCAGTTACAATAATAACACAACACAACACAACACAACAAGATCGATACATAAATCACACAAGTAAGATAAATAATGTAAAAGCCTCAGAACACACATCCTCTTTAATATTCCTTTACTGGGCATTTTAGTTCACCCTGCAATTCATGAGCAAGTCAGAAAAATCAATAGGTTAGATGACAATATTTTACTGTGTTTGTCTGAATTTACTCATTTGACTAGCTAGATATTGGAAAGATTTAAGTATTGAGTTGTAGTATATATCAACAAAATTCATACTTTGAGCAGTCAGTGGAGGTGCTGATGGCATAAGGCACGCTGACACCACACTTGCCGGGGATGGCGGCAGCAGCGCCAGCATTGACACTCGTACCACCGGCGAGTTGTTTAAGACAGTTGCAGGCTGCTTGACGATCAGCCGCTGTAAATAATTTCGATGAATATAGATATATTATAAAGTAGTCTAACAGATATATTCATAATTTAGTGAAATTTAATAGTGTTATATTCCAGATTTTACAGTGAGATTAGTTCCACATTGAGTACTTATATACTTTTGAGCAATTACCACTAAATTTATTTAAGATAATTCTCAATACTGTGAACCGTTCAATAGATATGAGTAAATCATATCAGACGAGTTAACCCTTCTGATTATTAAAATCTACCTGATTTTGCCATGGAATTCACGGCCTTCACACCACTACAACAACCGGCAGAGGGTGAGCCCTGGCCGCTGCGTGCGTAGGCCATGCACGGGGCAATGTTGGATGACACTTGGCCACATGTGAGTGCATTTGATGTGAGTGACGTGGCAAGGAGGACAAGGATTGTTGCTGCCGCAATGGCACGGATCTCAAAGCTAGCCATGTTATCAGTATTCTGCTAGGAAGGAGTAAGTTTGGGGTGTGATTTAGTTGTTCAATTGAAAGTGTTTTGACTTTCTGAGAGCCATATGAAGGGTTTATATAGGCATGAGTGGAGGGTTGATGTGCCTTTATGATTATTATTATTATTTTTAAGTGTATTTATGTGCTTATGAGAGGAAGTTAAACGTAATTTGCATTATTGGTAGTCAGAAGTTATTATTGTAGTTAGGAGGATGCTTAATGCAGTTAATTGTTGTTAGGTATATGATAATTAAGGAAAATGGAAAATTACGATCGGGGTGCTGTAGTGACGCTGTAGCGACGGATTGAAATTTTATATTGTTTTCTCACGTTTCTTTATATGTTATATATTGTTTCTATTTTTTAAAATATATATACTGCTTACCGAATGAATTTTTATATACTGTTTGTTTTCAGTTTATATATTTTTATATACTATTTTCATTTTTTTAAAATATATATTGTTTTACCGAATGAATTTTTTATATATTGTTTGTTTTCAGTTTATATGTTTATTTTCAGTGTTTATATACCGTCGCTATAGGGTCGCTACAGTACCCGTCGTGCAGTATCACCTCACTATATACTGTTATTAGTGTTGGTTATATTATACCTGCACTCATTAATCTCACGAAGTATGAAAATTACAAAAGAAAATATTGATGTTCATTTGATTTGTAATATACTTAATCCTAACATAGTGTACTCACAGCTAGAGCTTACAATCAATTACAAGAGCACATAACAAAACAATGCAATTCAGTATACGTAGAATGATATGCATAATTAGTATAAAAAAGCCAAGTTGCTCGAGTTATAATAGGTTTTATGACTAATATTGCCAAAAATTTGATAGATAAACTTGTCAATTAAATTGTCTACATCATTTTTTTCTGAATAAATTGTTAATATCATTTGTGTAAAAGAAAAAAAGCTAACGAATACATTAATCAAATAAATCAAAGAGAAATAATAGTTAAAAACCATAGAAATGGAAAAAGAATAAAATAAAAAAAGAAAATAGAATTTCGTCTCCAATATATCAAGCGAGTGCTAAGATCAAGAAACACCTACTAAAAGCCTCTATATATGATTTCGTAGAGAGACGTCACACAAGAAAGAAAACATTGGCGCCATAAGGACTTGCAGAAACTAAGGCTGACACAGATCATAAGGCCGACGTAAAAACTAAAGGCCAACGTAGAATACTTTCTGCGATAATGGTTTCTACGCCGGCATACATTGGGTCGGCTTGCTGACGAGAATGACGATTTGAGTCGGTTTTGCTGAGAAAAGTCACTTTTGTGTATCGGTTTCATCATTATATGCTTACGCGGATACTGTGTTTTCTAGTAGTGTGCTACTATGGTACATACCAGAGAGAAATTAGTTATGAGTGTTTCTAGAACCTGAGAGCCAGTGCATCCAATGAGATGGAACACCATCCGTTCTGGACCCCTTAGGGTCAAAATAAGTGACAAATATTAAGGTTTGCAAGATAGAAACTATTGGAAGATAGAATAAAAAAATAAGAAAACAGAGCTTACATCTTGAGAGAGTAGAAAAGGTCCTTGTCAGATAAAGCCGAGAGGATACATGAAGTTATGATGGATGGAACGACGGGAGGGGCCTTTTTCGATCGCCTCTCTATATTGCCTCATTTTTATCTTTTCATTTTATAATAGTAAAAGAGGGAGTTTGTATGTGTCAATCGTGCGGAAGTTGCCCCCCCGCCCCCAAACCCCACCAAACACACACACAGACAATTTGTTTCTCGATAAAATTCTCACTCCAAACCCGATATGTTTTATTAAATTTTTTTCCATCATGTCCATATCCTCACCCCGGAGAATCCTTTTTGAAAATTTTTGTTCCGATCAAGAATTTATAGTACAGTTAAATTAACATAAATTGATATACAAAAGTAAAAAATCAAATGCTCGTAAAAGTACTATGTTAAAACAATGTTGAATACTATATAAATCTAGTATAAAATTTGAATAGTTCAAAACATGAATAAGTATCAAACAGAACACACAAATGGCATTCCGGTCCTCTTGCCCGTCCATGATCACGAATTCCTCCACATCCACATCCCTGTTGATGCCTAGAACCCACAGGAGAACATGAGTCATGGGCATGATGCCGTCATATATATTAGTGTTTTTCATTTCTGTGTGTTTTTCTTTCTATCCTCTTTGCATCTCTCTTTTTCTTATTTTTTAATCATTGTAATAATTATTTTCTTCACTTCTTATACGAACTTTTATTTATTAATAGAATCTTAGTGAGCCAATCGCCTCCTGAAGTTTAAAAAAAAAAAAAAAAACAGGTTGACTGCTGAATATTAACTATGTTGATAGATTTAAAAGGCAACGCTATATTTACTATGTTGAAAGAGTAAAACCATAGCAAAACAGAAATAATTCTTTTATTATAACGCTCCAAGCTCTATTGGTACACACCAGTCACAATAATAACACAACACAACACAACACAACAAGATCGATACATAAATCACACAAGTAAGATAAATAATGTAAAAGCCTCAGAACACACATCCTCTTTAATATCCCTCTACTGGGCATTTTAGTTCACCCTGCAATTCATGAGCAAGTCAGAAAAATCAATAGGTTAGATGACAATATTTTACTGTGTTTGTCTGAATTTTCTCATTTGACTAGCTAGATATTGGAAAGATTTAAGTATTGAGTTGTAGTATATATCAACAAAATTCATACTTTGAGCAGTCAGTGGAGGTGCTGATGGCATAAGGCACGCTGACACCACACTTGCCGGGGATGGCGGCAGCAGCGCCAGCATTGACACTCGTACCACCGGCGAGTTGTTTAAGACAGTTGCAGGCTGCTTGACGATCAGCCGCTGTAAATAATTTCGATGAATATAGATATATTATAAAGTAGTCTAACAGATATATTCATAATTTAGCGAAATTTGACAGTGTTATATTCCAGATTTTACAGTGAGATTAGTTCCACATTGAGTACTTATATACTTTTGAGCAATTACCACTAAATTTATTTAAGATAATTCTCAATACTGTGAACCGTTCAATAGATATGAGTAAATCATATCAGACGAGTTAACCCTTCTGATTATTAAAATCTACCTGATTTTGCCATGGAATTCACGGCCTTCACACCACTACAACAACCGGCAGAGGGTGAGCCCTGGCCGCTGCGTGCGTAGGCCATGCACGGGGCAATGTTGGATGACACTTGGCCACATGTGAGTGCATTTGATGTGAGTGACGTGGCAAGGAGGACAAGGATTGTTGCTGCCGAAATGGCACGGATCTCAAAGCTGGCCATGTTATCAGTATTCTGCTAGGAAGGAGTAAGTTTGGGGTGTGATTTAGTTGTTCAATTGAAAGTGTTTTGATTTTCTGAGAGCCATATGAAGGGTTTATATAGGCATGAGTGGAGGGTTGATGTGCCTTTATGATTATTATTATTATTTTTAAGTGTATTTATGTGCTTATGAGAGGAAGTTAAACGTAACTTGCATTATTTGTAGTCAGAAGTTATTATTGTAGTTAGGAGGATGCTTAATGCAGTTAATTGTTGTTAGGTATATGATAAATAAGGAAAACGAAAAATTACGATGGGGGTGCTGTAGTGACCCTGTAGCGACGGATTGAAATTTTATACTGTTTTGTCGCATTTCTATGTATGTTATATATTGTTTCTATTTTTTAAAATATATATTGTTTAACGAATGAATTTTTATATACTGTGTATTTTCAGTTTATATATTTTTATATACTATTTTCATTTTTTAAAATATATATTGTTTTACCGAATGAATTTATTATATACTGTTTGTTTTCAGTTTATATTTTTTTCTCGGTTTTTATTTACCGTCGCTATAAAGTCGCTACAGTATCCGTCGTGCAGTATCACCTCACTATATACTGTTATTAGTGTTGGTTATATTATACCTGCACTCATTGATCTCTCGAAGTATGAAAATTACAAAAGAAAATATTGATGTTCATTTGATTTGTAATATACTTAATCCTAACATAGTGTACTCACAGCTAGAACTTACAATCAACTACAAGAGCACATAACAAAATAATGCAATTCAGTAAACGTAAAAAGATATGCATAATTAGTATAAAAAAGCCAAGTTGCTTGAGTTATAATAGGTTTTAAACTAATAATACCAAAAATTTGATAGATAAACTTGTCAATTAAATTGTCTACATCATTTTTTCTGAATAAATTGTTAATATCATTTGTGTAAATGCTAATGAATATAATAATAAAATAAATCAAAGAAAAATAATAGTTACAAACCATAGAAATGGAAAAAGAATAAAATAAAAAAGAAAATAGTATTTCGTCTCCAATATATCAAGCGAGTGCTAAGATCAAGAAACACCTACTAAAAGCCTCTATATATGATTTCTTAGAGGGACGTCACACAAGGAGGAAAACATTGGCGCCATAAGGACTTGCACAAACTAAGACCAACACAGATCATAAGGCCGGCGTGAAATCTAAAGGCCAACGTAGAATACTTTCTATGTTAATGGTTTCTACACCGGCACACGTTGCGTCGGTTTGCTGACGAGAATGACGATTTGAGTCGGTTTTGCCGGCAAAAGTCACTTCTCTGCATCGGTTACATCATTATATGCCTACACGGATACTGTGTTTTCTAGTAGTGTGCTACTATGGTACATGCCAGAGAGAAATGAGTTATGAGTGTTTCTAGAACCTGAGAGCCAATGCATCCAATGAGGTGGAACACCATCCGTTCCGGACCCCTTAGGGTCAAAATGAGTGAAAAATATTAAGCTTTGCAAGATAGAAACTATTGGAAGATAGATGAAAAAAAAAACAGAGCTTACATCTTGAGAGAGTAGAAAAGGTCCTTGTCAGGGAAAGCCGAGACGATACATGAAGTCATGATGGATGGAACGACGGGAGGGGCCTTTTTCGATCGCCTCTCTATATTGCCTCATTTTTATCTTTTCATTTTATAGTAGTAAAAGAGGGAGTTTGTATGTGTCAATGGTGCGGAAGTTGGGGTTGTGAACATCATGAGCCAGTGAGCTCACATCCTCTTTAATATTCCTCTACTGGGTTGTGAACATCATGAGCCAGTGAGCTCACATCCTCTTTAATATTCCTCTACTGGGCGTTTTAGTTCACCCTGCAATTCATGAGCCAGTGAGAAAAATCAATAGGTTAGATGACAATATTTTACTTGTTGGTCTGAATTTACTCATTTGACTAGCTAGATATTGGAAATATTTAAGTATTGAGTTGTAGTATATATCAACGAAATTCATACTTTGAGCAGTCAGTGGAGGTGCTGATGGCATAAGGCACGCTGACACCACACTTGCCGGGGATGGCGGCAGCAGCACCAGCATTGACACTCGTACCACCGGAGAGTTGTTTAAGACAGTTACAGGCTGCTTGACAATCAGCCGCTGTAAATAATTTCATTAAATATAGATATATTATAAAGTAGTCTAACAGATATATTCATAATTTAGTGAAATTCAATAGTGTTATATTCCAGATTTTACCGTGAGATTAGTTCCACATTGAGCACTTATATACTTTTGAGCTATTACCACTAAATATATTTAAGATTATTCTCAATACTGTGAACCGTTCAATAGATATGAGTAAATTATCACCCGCTATATTGAATATCATTGAACATAGTGGATCTTCTTGCCTCATGCCCCACTTATGGAAAAAGAAGGGGGATCGTCTTCCATTAGTTTTGATAGAAGAGCATGAAGAAGTGAAAAGTTGTCTAACCAAATTCACCCATCTATCGGAAAAGCCTCTTGCAATAAATTTGTATTAATATATTAATTTTTTTTAATATAAACAATATTAAGAATTTATTTACGCATTATTAGTAATGAGAAACCTATTTCTCACTCAAGCAGCTTTGCTTTTTTATACTAATGATGCTTATTTTCTTATCATTACTAAATTGCATTATTTTGTTATGTGCTCTTGCAATTGATTGCAAGTTATGTGAGTACACTTTGTTAGGATTAAGTATACTACAAAGGAGATGAACATCAATGTTTTCTTTCTTTTTTGTCAAACTACGAAAGCAGTGAGTGGAGGTACTGATAGTATAACAACAGTAATCACAAATTTTTTCGAGTCGTAACAGTAATCACACATTTGCAAAGAAAAAAATATATTCCTTAAATTCACCAAATATACAACACATTACTTATTTAATTATCCTATACCTAACAAAAATTAACGGCATTAAGCATCCTCCTAACTACAATAATAACTTCTGACTACCAATAATGCAAGTTAGGTTTAACTTCCTCTCATAAGCACATAAATACACTTAAAATAATAATAATAATAATAATAATAATAATAATAATAATAATAATAATAATAATAATAATAATAATAATAATAATAATAATAATAATAACAATAATAATAATAATACCAAAAAACCCTCCACTCATGCCAATATAAACCCTACATATGATTCTCAGAAAGTCAAAACACTTTCAATTGAACAACTAATCACACCCCAAACTTACTCCTTCCTAGCAGAATACTCATAACATGGCTAGCGTTGAGATCCGTGCCATTGCGGCAGCAACAATCCTTGTCCTCCTTGCCACGTCACTCACATCAAATGCACTCACATGTGGCCAAGTGTCATCCAACATTGCCCCGTGCATGGCCTACGCACGCAGTGGCCAGGGCTCACCCTCTGCCGGTTGTTGTAGTGGTGTGAAGGCCGTGAATTCCATGACAAAAGCAGGTAGATTTTAAGAATCAGAAGGGTTAACTCGTCTATAATCCAAGACATTAATGAAAAGGATTGGTCACCTCTTCACATCTGTGTCATCTATAGTATCTTAAGTCATTCATATGCCGATGACACAATAATTTTTGTAGAAGCCCATGTGGACAATCTTAAGCTCCTTTCATATGCCTTAGATATCTTTAAAGAGATAACGGGCTTGGATATCAATTGGAACAAGAGCTCCTTCTACTCCATTGCCCTTCCGGAAAGATGTGTAAGCACGATAGCAAGAATACTACGGTGCAACAGAATGACTTTGCCCATAACTTACCACGGGCTTCCGCTCTCTATAAGGAAGCCGAGGAAATCATCTTTCTTACCTATCAAGAAAGTCCAAATGAGGATTGTGGCATGAAGGCAAGATACCTCTCCTTGGCAGGACAAGTACAGCTCATTAAGGCCACGTTAAGTGTACTCCTAGTATACCTATTGCAATCGATATCATTAACAAAATGGGTAATTAAACAGATCGAAAATTTAATACGAGCATTCCTATGGCAAGGCGAGGAAAAGTACAAGTCAAGTAAATGCCTGGTGAGTTAGAGACGCATCTCCCTGCCATGGTCACATGGTGGCCAAGGTTGTTTGATTGAGGCTTATAGGGGGGTTTTATAGGCCTAAATATGCGGAAGCGTGTAAAATTGAACTTTTTAGGGTTTTATGCTTTTTAAAAATTTTAGACTTTTGTTGATAGTTGTTTAAATTCTAATTAACAAAGCAAATTAAATAAATAAGAAATTAAAGTAAATAGAAAAAGTAAAGTGATATCGAACACCATATATGTTGACGAAGTTCGGCGAGGTGGTTGCGTAAGCATTAACCATCCCTTTACTCGCAAGCGGCCTTTACCGCGTTTACGAGTTGCCTACTCTCCGGGACTTGCCTTGCGGCTCCGATTTCACTAACAAAACAAGATCGTTTACATGACCTCGATCGACCGCTCATCTTACAACACCTTGACGAATCGATGGAGCAATGAATTACAAACTCGGTCTCTTTAACTTCAACAAACACATACTAAATACTCACTCAAAATCTCGTTAATCTCAGGTTTATTTTAGAGCAATTTTTATTGAACACTAGAGAGAGCTTTTGCCTTTTTAATAGAGAGAGAATTGATGAATCACGGAATTGAGGCTGGACCTATTTAAAGAGGAAAGTTCAGCCTCTCAGAAAAGAAAGTCTGCGGCCTTGCGTTCTGAACGGATTGAACACTAGAGGGAGCTTTTGCCTTTTTAATAGAGAGAGAATTGATGAATCACGGAATTGAGGCTGGACCTATTTAAAGAGGAAAGCTCAGCCTCTCAGAAAATAAAGTTCGCGACCTTCCGTTCTGAATGGAAGGCAGAAGAGGAAAGGCAATAAAAACAGATTCTTTCATACGGCTAAAGTCCTTCCATTCTGAACGGAATACTTCCATTCAGAACGGAAGGGTCATTTTTCAGTCAGAGAACAGCGCAGAAAAGCGTCTAGAAAAAGGGTCTTCCGTTCAGAACGGAGCAGCTCCGTTCTGAACGGAATAAACAAAAATCAGGTTGTTTTCTCTCTTAAGTGAGGAATACAGATTTCTCAAAAATAACAAAAACTAATTCTAGATAACACTGAATATGCTCCAAAGCTAGATCTCTTGGGGGGTGCACGACATCCTCTAGATCTTCCAAGATAGGAGAAATGAAGCCAACTCGAACATGTCTTCTTTATCATTTATCGCATATTTTGTCATTTGAGCTTGATCTTGATTTTTCTAAACTTTTACACCAATTTTACAAAATATATTAATAATTTGGAATTATTTTGAATATCATCAAACTGAGAACAACAAATGTATCCTTGACCTCCTCACTCAAAATGATGCAATGTTCATGCGATGGCCATGGAAAATAGATGGGCAACCCCCAAGATGTATGAACCTATTGTATGGCATAACACGGTCTTCTCAAATAACAGCATTAAATGCCCAGCTCGCATCATTCTTTATGAAGGACATCGCTCCAATCCTACCCTCTTTACAACACAAGCATTGAGCTAGAAAGAGGAGCAAACACCAAGTGGAGATGGTCGGCCAATGGGGGGTACTTATCCAAATCAGCATATAGCTTTCTCATCGACCCATGTATCAAATGCCACTGGATGAAACTACTCGCAAAAATCAAAGCCCTACGAAAGGTTAAATTTTTCCTTTGGTTGGTGGCACATAAGAGAATAAACACGGCTGATGTCCTTAAGAAAGGGATGGCCCCACAACGACACATGTAAACTATGTGGGGCAACTTTTGAAACGAGGAATCGTCTCCTCACGAGCTGCTCCTATAGAATCTCCACTTGGAGACTAGCAATCAACCTACCAGTCAACTATCCGCTGAAAGATGATTTCATCCAAAACAGGCTGAATACTAGGAAGAGAATAGCCAAGGAAAAGAGAAAGCAATGGGAGACCTTATGGGCGGCGCTGAGTTAAGGAATCTGGAAAGAATGGAACCGACGAGTGTTCAATGGCAAGAGGAAACCGCCTCTTGCAATTGCAAAAAAAGCAGCGGAGGAAGCAGGCCTCTGGTTAAACAACATCTAGGAATATTGTATCTGATGTTCTTTTGTTTCTTTCGTTTACGTAGTAACCCATTCAGGGTGATATATGTAACAACGCTTTAATTAATGAATCGAACAAGTCGCTTCTTGCGCCTGTTCCAAAAAAAAAAAATGGATGTGAGTGCAAAATATAGATTACATGGAGGGGAGAAAGGTCATCTCCATTGATTTAGTCCTAGAGAAAGAAGTCGCGCAGAGAGGACAAAGCGACACCGATAAGGAATTGCCAAATACCAGTATAGAGAGAAAAGAATGGTCCTAGACCCAAAGCCTATGCACCCAAAGTGGGGAAACATCATTAGTCGCGGACCCCTTCGGGGCAAAATGGGTCGCACATATTAAGGTTTGCTACATAGAAACCATTGGAAGATAGATGCAAAAAAAGAAGATAGAGCATGCATCTTGAGAAAAGTCCTCGTTAGGAAAAAATCGAGCGGACACAGGAAGTCATGATGGAGGGAATGGGGTATGAGGGGAGGGGCCTTTTCGGATCGTGTCTGTTATTGCTTCATTTTTATATTTTCTTTTATATCATTTTTATATTTTCATTTTATAAAAGAAAAATAGATAGTTTGCATATGCCAATGGTGCGATGCGGAAGCTGGGGTTGCGCAACCCCCCTCCCCCACCAGACCCATAGAAATCTTGTTCCCCACCAAGAATTTATAAATAAAAAAAAAATACGCCTAAATTAGAGTAAATTAATATATAAAAATTAAAAAAAAAATCAAATGCTCGCAAAAAAATACCATATCAAAACAATATATAATACCATATAAGTCTAATATAAATTATCATAATCTACAAAACATGAATAAATATCAGACAAAACACACAAAGGCCTTTGGGTCCACCCATGGTCATGAATTTCTCCACATCCATATCCCTTTTTGATGCTAGAAACGACAGGACACATGAGTCATGGGAATGATGTCTTGAGGTTGATGGCTATGTATTTAGTATGTTGATAGATATAAATGGCTATATTTACTATGTTCATATATGTGCAAAAAAAGATTCGCAAGTATTAGTTTGTTTAAATTTAGTTATTTTTTATTTTTATCTATTTTACGAAGGAAATAGTTGAGCTGCTCTATTTTCTACCGTGCTATACAAGATTGTTTTTTACAAACTCTTGTATTTCGTTGGGATTTGAACTTCTGAGCTTTTCTAAAGTTCAAGAATATATTACTGCTTGAATTAGAAAGCTTAATAAGCGATCACATTTAAATGATTACTGTGAAAGAGTATAATTTTATAGCACAAACATATCATTATTTTATTAAATCACTCCAAACTAGAAAACCGTACACAACATCACTAACACCGACAACAATAACCTGACAACATTGATGAGGCACAAAATATGATACATAAATATGTGAAAGCTAGTCACACAACATGCGCATATCCTCTTTAATCAGTATCTTCCGCTATTTGCAATCTTAGTGCACCCTGCAATTTATGAGAAAATGAATTCAACGTGTCTTTTTTAGAGCACAAAAAAAAAATCTTGTACACTATTGGATTAATATTTTACTGAACTATCTAATTTCACCATCGGAATAGAGATATATTGAAAAGAAATTCATACTTTGAGCAGTCAGTAGAGGTGCTGATGGCATAAGGCACATGGACACCACATTTGCCGGGAATGGCAGCAGCAGCGCCAGCATTGAAACTCAAGCCGCTAGCGAGCTGCTTAAGACAGTTGCAGACTGTTTGACGGTCAGATCCTGTATAAAAGTTGATAAATGAAAATATAAAATTAGTTCATAAGTGAGACATTACCTAACTGAGTGATTCATAATTCAGTGAACTCATAGTCCCCATTTTAAAATTCATCTTCAGCACATTGAGTATTAAATATGTCACTGTAAAGATAAATTGGCCTAATTACCGTTCAATTTCAAAAAAAAAAAAAAATTGGCCTATTACCATTAAACCTTAATTATTTAAACCATTATTAACTGTTAGGTCAGTAAAATGTGTCGGACAATCAGACCTGTTTTGGCCATGGAATTCAGAGCCTTCACGCCGCTGCAGCAGCCGGCTGACGGTGAGCCCTGGCCGTTGCGTGCGTAGGCCAGGCACGGGGAAATGTTGGATGCCACCTGGCCGCATGTGATTGCATTTGAAGTGAGCGACGTGGTAAGAACAACGAGGATCGTTGCAGCCATGATGGCACGGATCTCAAAGCTAGCCATATATTTAATTGGGTATTAGGAAAGAGTTTGGAGTGTGATTTATTTGTAATTGCAAGTGTTGTGACTTGAGGAGTGGCGTATCAAGTTTTTATATAGGCATGAATGGAGGGTTTATGCCTCTATTTTAATTAATTAATTTTTTTTTTATGTGTACTTTATTATGAAAGGAAGTTAAACCTACCTTACACTATTGGTCCGAAGTTAATTAATGTAAATTGGGATAAGCATAATGGATGTGTATTATATATTTGTTGAAAGTTAAGAAATATAACTCTTTTTTTTTTAACTGAAATGATGAATTTTATTGTTGGAAATAGTGGTTGAGCCAACATATATTTCTACTACTAATTATTGATGCTCTAGGAGGCGATCTGCCTCTCTGAGATTTTCATTAGTTAAAACCGGTCTCTTACAAGAGTCTTTTTTTGAAAAATTAAAGAAAGAACAAAGAAATAAATAAAATTATTTACAGACAAAGTAACCAAAAATATGAGCGGCCAAAAATAAATATGGAGCTCTGGATTTAGTCTCTGAGATTTCTACTACTAATTAATTTTGTAAATAAATATGAGCGGCCAAAAATATACATATGTAGCTCTATTATGGTACAAATAGACTAAATCCAACAATATATATACTAGCCTATAGAAAATCTTTGGAACCATAAATCACAAGCTCAGAATCAAATAGTGATCATACAATATTTACAATAATGGTATGGAGCATAACGAAAAATCCCGAGGTATCCCGACAGGATTTATTTTGCAAATATTATAGCTAATTAAAGAAACTAAATAATAATTAATGTATTTATTAGTTGTAATATTTGCATAACAAATCTTGTCGGGATGCCTTCGGAATTTTTCGTCATGCTCCGTAGCATTATTGCAATATTTATGCCCATAATTTCTCCATATACAGATTGGGAACTTAACAGAACACGATCTGGATATGATTCGGATATCAAAGGAATACGAATAAGGTTTAAATATATCGAATAAGATAGAAATTCAAATTATTTTCGGATAATTAAAATGAATATATAATACACAACACAAATTCTTTTTACAACTCTTGAGTATAATGATTTGGTTAAAAAATAATTTTGTACTTTATAAAGGTAATCACTATTCAACAAAAAATATCAAAAATTAGTTAAAAATACATTACAATATGAGATTGGGTAAGAGAGAAGATTATGGGTTTGCTTACATAATGCAATGCTTTATTGGATTATTAAAGTATTGAATTTTCAATTTTATAGATATTTAACGATATTGAATTATTAAACTAATACAAATTTAAGTTAATACAAATTTTGGATCAAAAAGTATTTCATATTTGATAATTTCATTCAAAATGGATTGTTTTTGACAATTCTCTGAATTGAGACTATCCCAATCCGCATTCAGCAATGAAATTTACTACTATGTTCAGATTCGGATATTATACTGACATACTAATCCGGATCTGAATGGATCTCCAAATATTTTTTGGATCCGTTTTGCATCGGTTCGGGTATTATCTAAACTATTTACACTCCTAACCCCGAGTTCCTATGGAGTTCAGCCTCAATCTACGTTTTAGGGCCTGTGCTAGCATAGTTTTGTAAAGCGACCGGAAGCCATGGTTGCATTAAGTTGAGAAATGAATGTCAGGAAGCTATATATGAGTGCAGAAAGCTACAAAAAACTGTATGAAATTGTGAAAAGAAGGTGTTCCATGAAATCACAAGAAACTATGAATATAATATTAATTTTTTTTTATTTATTTTCTATTTTCTATTTTAAATGGTTTTATATAGTTCTTGTATTTTGGGGGTCCAAGAACTTGGAGGTCCTTATATATAGTCCTTCCCAATTAAAGTGAATGAGAATCCCTGTCATGTTTCTTGGATTATTTACAAGTGGTATTCAAGCTCTTATTTTTGCAACTTTAGCTGCAGCTTATATAGGAGAATCCTTGGAGGATCATCATTAAGTAGTTTTCGAGCAAATAGTCTTTTTTCGGGATCGTGATTTGATCTGCATATGTTTGGGAAAAGAAGAATGGTCGCATTCCACGTTTTTTTACGAAACGATTTAAAACATTTCAAAATCGAGAAATTGCGATAGGAGCACACTGTCTCGGAGAGAGGCTCGGTGAAATAGACATGTCTGTGAAGATGCGGACTACCTGCACCTGGACAACCCTTGTTCATACATAGGTTTCTCTGGTAGGAAATGAGCACGTAGATTCAGAGCAAGACCGACTACCCCAATAGCACTCATCCATAAACCAGTTACTTTCGATTTCTAGGATTTCTTTTTCGAATCCTTGGCTTGGATTTCTTCTTTCCAAATCCTGATTTGGTTTATGTATCCATTCATTGATTCCGCGAAATGGAACCAATCTTCCCATTGCGTATTGGCACTCAACGCATTTCGGGGAGAACCAGCTAGCTCTGGGTTCGCGTATGTATAAGACTGAATGAATCCATTCGATTTCGAAAAAGGATTCCGAATCCTGAACTTTTCGAGGAATCCTTCATCAGTGGTTGTGAATGACTCTTTCAATCCTTTCGACAAATCTATGAGGTGGGATAATATAATTTATGAGTTTGGAATAGATCTTTGGGATCTTTTATAAAATTGAGATCCCTTTTTGGTGAAAAGTGGGAAACTAGAAAGGACTTATTTCGATGGAATGAAATCTATAATGGAATTGTACCTTTATGCGGCATTTCACCCCTAACCACAACTCATCCGCTGATTCTTCAACATCAGTCGGTTCGGACCTCGACTTAGTTTCATCCAAAATAATTCGATTAGGAGTCAGCACACAAAGATTTAAGGTCATTTCTTCACGAAAGAGAATAATATTGAATAATATTGAATATATGGTATTCTCTTTCGTGATATGGTTTAATAGTACATCCCAATAGAGGACGACCGTATTTATTCAACTTATCTCTTTCAATATCGTGGATAAGGGTACGATAGGATGGGAATATGAAATTTTGGAATCAAAAAAGAGTGAATAATACGAAATAGAATCATTTTTGATGATTTTTACATGCGTCTTTTTTTAGGAGCTCGACAACCATTATGTGGGAAAGGTGTTCCATCACGTATGAATTTGACTTTCACACCACTACGAAGAACGGTTCTGAATGCCATTTTTTATCAGACTACTTGTCTCTTTGTAGTTGGATCTCCTACTTTTTGGAATGTTCCAAATTCTACTTGAGCATCCAAATCCGGATCAATACCAGCAAAAACGAGTATTTTACGGAAAGCCGACAAGGGATTCCATTGATAACCGGTCGTTTGGCTCATCTATTTTCCTTTTGATTATTATAGGCAAAAACAAGAGCAAACATATAATAACAGATCCGGAATTGTAACCAAGCGTCTCCCATAGGTTCTATACCCGATTCATAACTAGAAAGCTTCTCTGGTCTTTCACGAACCGGGGCGAAAACTCCTTAATTGGTATTTGAACAAAAAGATCACAATCCACTTTTGGTCAAAGTAATGTCTTGGTCCGAGCGGGGATAGCATTTCTCTTCTGCATGTCTATGGAGGTTTGCAAAATCCAAACATCTCAGAGCTCTGCTATGCATGGCTAGAGCGCTTCGTCGATTCGTATACTGGCTAGGGCTTTTCAAAATCGATGAATTAGCCTTGCCGCAGTATCAAAGATCTTTTAGAAGCGCATATTCCTCCGAGAGGTCAATTAGGAATAATATTATAGAATAGGTCGATTACCTCTAACAAGATGATTCTACTTCGTCAGACATTGATTTGAATATCTGGAGCACGAAATAAATAGACCTCAAACGTAGACTTGAAGGTTGGAATAAATGTATACCAAAAATTCTTGAATTACCTTGGATTTTCTTAATTGGAGCTGAGCTAACCATAGCCCAAAGTCGTATTTCTTTGGTTAATAAAATCCAAAAGGTGTAAAAATCGTGGTTGGGAAGGTTATAGTAGCAAAAGCCGTTGGAATTGATATTTGATACATGGGAATAATCCGCTTACTCCAGATACAAAGTATGGAAAAGTGTCTATAACTTCCCCTCCTGGACCTACTCCCCAACTCTCTTCCATTTTTTCGTAGGTTTTTTTGGAAACCCTTGAATTCATTCAATTAAGAATAAATATTTCCATCCCAAATTGGATGGATATATGGTGCTATTTTTTTTGACCATCCTCGATAAGTTCATTCCTATTTTCAAATAGGAAATATATCCAATATTTCAGTTCGAAATGAACTTATTTTTAGTGTCAATCTTTACAGATCCTACAACAGATGACGTCACAGCCAGTTTTGGAATGCCCTTTTTACACACGTCTTTTTTTAGGAGCTCGACAGCCATTGTGTGGGAAAGGTGTTACTTATCTGTCAACTTTTCCACTATCAACCCTAAAAAACCCAACTCTGCCTTACGTAAAGTTGCCAGAGTACGATTAACCTCTGGATTGGAAATCATAAGGGGTGTCGGCCAAAAAACGATTCATAAGTAGTTGTCAATGAAAAGGAAGTGTAATTTACCAAATTTTGGGGAGTCCGTATCCATTGCAATTCGAACAAAGAGAAAAACGACTTCTCATAATCGAAGATGAATACATCTCGTTGAGAGAGACATTAGAAGAATTAATCAGACAAAGTATTTCTAAGGGACTCATAGAGGAAAAGGAAGTCCGTCTGAAGGCGACACCCAGATTTGAACTGGGGATAAAGGATTTGCAGTCCCCTGCCTTACCGCTTGGCCATATCGCCAAATTCAATCCAAAATTCCTCCATATAGATCTCAATTCGATATTCACAAATCCCATTTGTATAGATATAGTAAAGAGGGTCACCTCTTTTGTCTACAATTCGATTGTGAAGTAGGAATTCTTCTTGAGAAGAGGACTCGAGGAGGTGCTACCGGCCCAGTCAATATCGCTTATTCGGGGATGGTCCACAGGGTTCATAACTACTCCTCTGACTACAGGACGCTTACCTAGCCAACACCTCGATCCAGCTCTACCCAAACTCTTTCGGTTCACTCCAACATTACCCTTAGCGATTGTTCTTGAAAAATGGCCGGGTTTAGCCCATTCCTCGAAAGACGTTTTTATAGGATCCCTATCCACAATTTGGAGGTCTTATTAGGTGAAAAATATTGAGATATGAAGATGGTGTTGATGTTTCCTTTCAAATGATTGGCTTTGAGAAGACGAAGCTCATGAGAAGTAGAAGAATATTTGTGAATTTGGATGTTGTTATGAATTTAATTAATGTGAATGTCCAATATTTAACGTTTAAGCAAAAATAAATTAGAAAATATTTGTAAGAATGGAAGGAGTTGTATTTACTACTGTATATTCTATTGTATTTAGGTTATATTATTTTCTTTATTGTAATTCAAAATCAGAAAAGATATTTTTTGGTCAGCACCCACCCTCTACTATATAAAGGGGACAGTAGTTATTATATTCTAAACTCCCACAATTGAATAAATAATTTGTGTCCTCCAATTCTTTCTTTGTATTGTTCTTGTTCTTTATTTTATAACAGATGCAATTTTTCTCTACTATTGTAAAGATGCTCCAATGGAGAGAAAAGAAAAGAAAGATATGACATAGTTATAGGAGAGCTGGTATCATATGTGAAAATCCAGTATGAGGTAAGTTTTTCTTTTTCAAACCGATGAAAATGCATGGTTGTGCATTGACTTTTTTTTAATGTCACTATTTTAAAAAATGATTCATCAAATAGCACTAAAAAAATAATAATTCAGGGAAATACCTTTTTTGTATTTTTATTGATTCCGCTCATTTGACAGTCTTAAACACGCTTAATTAGGAAAAAAGTCACTTCCGCCAGAGTCCTTGGCGGAACTGCTTAAAAATTATTTTCAGCATAAACTCCAAATTTATAGGGAGAATTAGCCTAAAAATTATGAATTTCATGGTTTCGCCACCACCTCTGGCGAAACCTATATTATTCTTCTTTTGAGACTGACGGAATAGGAAAATAGCTTGTTTCGCCACCATCTCTGGCTGAACTGGGTCTTGTTTTTATTTAGCTCTCTGACTTGATTCTGACTACAAAAAAAAAACAATACTAGTTCCGCCAGCCCTTCTCGCGGAACAAGGAATTCCATCAGGGTCTCTGGCGGAACTAGTTCAATGATTGGACCACTCATATAAAATGTGGAATCCCCCCCCCCCCCCCCAATTCTAACCTAAATGGTGCCTCCAAAAAAAAAACTAATTTGAGGTGATTTTTAGGTGCTTTTGAGGTGATTTTGTCCGGAACCATAGGGCGGTACGTGCTCGTACATGCGTAATGGTTGACTGCACCAACGGATAAGAATTCTTTCTATACCAACTCATGTATACATCATAATCGCTAGGATTATACGGCTCCTGGGGGTTTATTTCTGAATACCAATATAATTTATCATTCCAGCGTGTAATCCAATTCTTGTGAACCTTATGCCAATCATTTCCGCGGCCATTTTGCGTGAGCTGCAAATATTAATCGGTGTCTTTTTCGGCGCCAGTTATTTTCGAGGATATTTTCTGCCGATACCCAAACTGTCGCATTACCCTCTTAGGGCAATAACGCTCGGCAATCCAAAAATAAATCAATGATACACAGAATAGTGTCGTAGTTCTTTCTTTCGAACAAATAGATGGTAGTCTATTGTTTTGTTCTCAGTTTGATGATATTTAAAATAATTCCGTATTACTAACCTTTTTAAGCTTTTCTGAATAAGAATGAGTTTAAAAAGAGATCAAGACTTTCGTGCGAAGACTATGTCAAAGCGGACGTTTCCAAATCTCTTTAGAAGACCTCAAGACGCGTCAATTGTTGGAGCTTTTAGTCGAGTGTTTTCCAGTTAGTTGAGTTTTTCTTTGAGTACTTATTTTAATCACCAAAGAAAGAGTTTTGCACTTAATTTTAATGCTGATCCATTTAAACAGACTCTCAGTCCGTTTAAATGGATTGGACAGTTTTTCATCAGCATTTTTGACAGTGCTGATCCGTTTAAACGGATTGAAGATTTTTTTGACCATTTGAGCTGGTTTTCGCATTGATTGCTTTCCTATTTTATTTGGTCCGTTTAAACGGATGTCACATCCGTTTAAACGGATCGTGCAGGCAGTTTTCTTGTTTGCTCGGTTTTTCCTTCCTTCTTTAAATATGGTCAGCCCTAGCTCATTTGAATCGTCTTTTTACTGATAAATTTAAGCAAAACTCTCTCTTTAGTGACTAAGAAAATTACTCTAAATTTCTTGTGAGATTAGGGAGAATTTTACTGAGCGATTGATTGATTGATTGATTGTTGAAAGATTGAAAGAAAAATCCGGTGTAAGTCCCTGTTCCATAGATTCGTCACGAGTTTTGTAGGGCGAACGTAGATCGTGGTTTTGTAACAAGAACACTAGTTGGATTAGTGATTATCGAGCCGCAAGGCAAGTCCCGGAGAGTAGGCAACTCGTGAACGCGATAAGGGCCACTAGCGAGTCAATGGGTGGTTAAGGCTAATGCAACCACCTCGCCAAACTAAGTCAACAGATCTGGTGTTTGGTATCGATTTTCTTTTTCATTTACTTTAATTTCTTGTTTTTTTAATTTATTTTGTTGATTAGAATTTGTACAACCATCATCCAAAAGTCTAAAAATATTAAAAAGTAAAAACCCTAAAAATTAGTATAATCTTCACACTTCCGACCGTAGTAGACCCTCTTATAGGTCTCCAGTAGACAACATATCGCAGTATTCATCGTAAGGTGTCCAAAACACATCACTGGCAGGCTGGCTGTCGAGCAAATCATGATTTCCTGACAAATGAGTAGTCACGTGGTCATCTTTTGTAGTAGCATCTGCCCACAACATGCCAACCGTATCATTACAATCCATATCGTCATAAATCTTCAATTTTTCCAGTTGCAACGAAGCAACTGGTCGTCCGGTCACAAAATGTTACCATGCCCATAGCTGTAATAATAGAATGTAATCTCCCATATCTTTTCGATCGGGACCTGTACTTTTGCGCAACTCTCTGTACAGGTATGCAAGCACCTCACTCCCAAATGCCCACTCGTGCAAATTTTCCATGTTTTCTAAAAGTACCAAGAGCGTGAGCGAATAAAAATCCCCATTCGGGTCCGTAAACAAAACGTCGGTAAAAAATGCGATCATGTAAGCTCTGTAGTATTGCTGGACTCACTGAACCATTTCTTACATATCAATACTTTGCTTTTCTTACTTCCTTTTCCTCTGAACATCTCTTCGGGGGTTATTTTCCAAGTAGCTCTGTGGGTTTAGTTGCCCAGTTAATATCTTGGTTCTTCAAACAAAAGGGCTTGACATCCATCCGCATCCTCAACAAATATGAAACATCCTCCAACGTTATGCTCATTTCTCCGTGAGGCATGTGGAATGTATGTGTCTTTTTTCTCCGCCGTTCCTGCAGAGCGGTTATCAGTATACCATCGATCGGTACATAATCGATCCTAGGGGTAATTTGATATTTAGGATTTTTGGAAGGGTATACGTGATATTACACTTTTTAAATAATTTCTCATCTAAATGAGATCTCTAATATTTTGAAAAAAGGCCCTCAGTTTGTTCCTAATTAGCAATTAAAATTCCTTTCGTTTCCTATTCCCATTCATACATACGTTCACAGGTCTTTCATCGAGATTACACATCTCAAAACACACAAATCAGCTCTGTAACTTCCACAGCAACCAACGCTCAATGGTAGTCGTTGGAATCTCTGCTGCTTCAAGTAAGCTGCCTCTCGTTCCCAGAAAAAGACCTCATCTCCCTTTCTCTTCCTCTTTTGCTCTCCCCTTAAAAGAATTAGTTCCGTCAGACCACTACAATTCCGTCAATAGAATCGGAAAAAATGCTAGTTGCTGAATTAATTTTAAACCAGTGTTATTTGATGAATTATTTTCCAAAATAATACAATTTAAAAAAAAAAATCGGTTTTGTTGGGTTTGTGGAGTTTCGAGATTCGAAACCATACATCCTTGACCGAATAGGCTGATTTCAATCCCACCGAAAACCTCCCAACCAAACCGGGCTTCGAAACTCCACATCCGAACACGCCCTAAACCATATATTTAGTTTTGGGGTTTAATCAAAGAAAAAATCACATAGCATCATGTATAGAACAAGACATTAATGTAAAACTTCACGGTCCACACATTAATATTTAATACTATGTAAACAAAAATCGATATGATAACTAACACAACTGCCATGTACACGTTTGAACCTCTCACTTTCTACACATATCACATGCAATTTAATCAGTAAATGTTTATATAGAATTCTAGATAGATCAAGCAGTACGACCCAATATATGATGCACACGTGTTGTATATAGCCGTACTGTAATAAATAAAGTTGTTGAATATTGAGGGGTCTTATCTGTTCAAGTACTAAAGGATTTGACTTGATAGTTCTTTTATTTTGGCAGCAACCAGATTGGGAATTGCTATTTCAAGGGCTAAATTTATTTCGTCTAGAGCAATTTCAAATTTTTCAATGTTAATTTTATTCTTATTAATTATAGATATCAATCATTAATTCAATATCATTGTTCTAAATTTAATTTCTCTAATAAATAAATTTCTTTCTACCAAAATTAAAAACAAATAAATTTGATATATATTATCAATAATTCAATTCCAACATTTAATATATAAATACAACATATAATATATTTAATATATAAATATAACATATAGTAAAAAATTATTATATTATATCATATATATGTTATAATGACCAAATTGTTTTTTTATTGTAATATGATTAAAATTTTAAATTAATATTAAAATAAATTAGTATATATTAATAATTAAAATTAAATTTATATTATATTAATATTAAAATAATATAAAAAAGTTAATACCACATATTAATTTATTATTATATAATATTTTTTTATTATGTGTTGTATTTTATATTAATAATATTATATGTATTTTAATATATGTTAATATTGAATTTCAAAGATAGAATATATCATATTTATATGTTTCTCATTGGTTGATATGTATTTGATTATTATGGAGAAGAAATTGGGTATGATTCAAGGATATTCCTAATTAATAAGGATAAAATTAATATTACGGAGAAATTATTTTAAATAGCCCTCAACGAAACAATTTTAGCTCTCGAAATAGCATCATCCATATTGATTTTCTCTTCCGATTATTGTTCTTTTTTTCCTCAATATGTCATTTTCTTTTTTTCGACAATTAAATATTTTTCTGTTACTAACAAGTAAAATAACATTTCTACTTCACTGATGATGATGAAACAAATATTTTGCTTACATATAGTAAATATAATACTTTGAATATCTTGCTTACATACAGTAAATATAATACTTGTCAAAATTTATCTTTAGTAAAAGTCTACCAACTTACAAATTATGTGTTTAATTTAAAAAAAAAAAAAAATTGGAACTTGTGTTTTCTGTTAATTGTGCTATCATGTAGATCTTGTATTAATAGAACACAACGCACAGACGGTTGTTTTGATAAGGCTTGTTAGGGGACATTTTTTGAAATGGCCATTAAAGAAAATAATTCAGAAACTAGTTCAGTTCTCAGATTATTTACAAAACTAGCTATTTTGTTCAGTCACTAGATGAACAGTGAGTGAGCAAAACAGTCAATTTTTTATTTTATGCATTCTTTCAACTATTAGAGTTAAAACAGTTGTTAATTAAGGCTAAAATTTTAAAAAAAAAAGTTGTTTCGCCTACTCAATGGACGAAACTGGTAAATTTTTTTTTTTTGCTCTAAACTGGAAAAAATGGCGGTTTCGCTCAGTGATTAGGCAGAATATCTTTTTTCTGTTGCCTTAATTAATAGCTGTTTTAACGTTAACAACTGAACATATCAAAAATACGAAAAAATGATTGTTTCGCCCAGTGAAGAAGCGAAACGGCTAGTTTTGTAATTAATCTGAAAACTGCCAAAGAGGAACATCTAAAAAGAAAAAAAGGAAGTGGGAATTACTATTAAATGGAGCTAAATTGGAGAGATGAACTAGCAAAAGAGCTGCCAGGAGGCTGTATGTGATGCCACCACCGTCGTTCTTCAGTTAATAATTGTCTCTTTGTTCACGAAAATTCATTCCTTTCGAAACTTCCATATTGCCCAACATGTGAATAGTCATGTTGTTTCCCGCATTTTTCGATTATTTTTATCCATTTCAGCCATTGCGAGCAACCAAAATTCTTTTAGGTCTTACTTGGTTTGAGAGTAATTTAGGAGAAGAGAAGGGAAAGGAATAGAGGAGGGGTAAGAAGGGTGAAAAAATTCACCTTCTCCCTTCTCTTTGCTTGATTTGGGTGAAAGAGAACCTAGGGTAAATGGAGAAGAAATAAAATAAGGCCCAAAAAATATCTAATATAAAATTGCAAATAATATTTAATATAGAAAATTTGAAAAGAAGATAAAATGAGAAAAAATATATATTAAAAATAAGGAGAAAATGAGAACAAACATATGAAACATAATATAAAAAATGATGTTGAAAAATATATTAAAATGATAATAAAATATATTAAAATGATACTCTAATATGTTAAAAATATATTTAACTTATATTCAAATATATTAAAATAAATTAAAATATATTAAAATGATATTAGCATGTATTAAAATATATTAAAGATATTAAAAAATTTACATTTTAATAAAATATATTAAAATGATATTAAAATAATAAAATATAATAAAAATGATATTAAAATATTAAAAAAAATAAAATATGTTAAAATGATATTAAAATATAATAAAATATTAAATATATTAAAATGACGAAAAAATATATTAAAATTATATTAAAAAGATACTGAAAATATTAAAATGATTATAAAATATATAAAAATGGTATTAAAATATTTTAAAATGATATTAAAATATATTATAAATATATTAAAAATAATATTAAAATGATATTAAAAATATATTAAAAGGCAATAAAATATATTAAAATGTTATTAAAAATATATTAAAATGGTATTAAAATGTAAAAAATATATTAAAATATTTTTAAATGGCATTAAAATATAATAAAGTAATATTAAAGATATATGAAAAATGATATTAAATTATATTAAAATATATATTAAACATATATTGAACATGTATTAAAATGATATTAAAATATATTGTAACATATATTAAAAAATGATATTAAAATATATTAAACATATATTAAAATATATTTAAATTTTAAAAAAATGAGAAAAATATAATATTCAATATTTGAAAGACCCAATGGAATAATATATTTGAAACATATTTATTAGAATATATATTTAAATTTTAAAAAAATGAGAAAAATATAATATTCAATATTTGAAAGACCCAATGGAATAATATATTTGAAACATATTTATTAGAATATTTTCTTATTTATTAGAGCATTTTCTTTTATGGTAAAAGTGAATACATAATTTTATTGAAATTAATAATTTTATTGCACTTAGTAATTTTCTTTAGAATGATTATATCATTTAGAAAAAGAAAAAAATGAGGCAAAAATATTTCTTATGTGATTTTCTCAATTTTATGCTTTATTTGACATCTCCATTTCACTTCTTTCTCCTTAATTATCTTTCTTTACCTTATCTTACCCCCAAACCAAGTAAGGTTGAAACATTTTTTTACCTTCCCTTCCCTCTTTTTAATCCCAAACCAAGCAAGCCCTTAGAGTTGAGTTAGCGGGTACGTGGTGGCCGAGTCTTGTTCAGAGTTGGATTTCAAAGTCACACTTAAGGGATAGGTGCATTGCTGATTCTTACGCATCTTGTGAGCTCATAATACATCGAACTAGAGGTTTGGCCATCCTCGTTTCTCTAAATTGTCTCGTGTCAACAATCTGTCCTGCATCATTAGCCACCCAAAAAGTCGAACCATTTGAAGATTTTTTTAATTGCAATATGTTTTTGTTTTTTGGAGTGAATGAATTTATAGGTGGATTTAGTAGAGAATTCACCCTTTCTGTTCAATCGCCAGATTATTTGATCGTCATTTGAAGTCGGCAATGTGAGGGGTAAGCATGAGGAATAGATCTTGAGCATTGGAAAGATCATTTGAAGCTAGGAGAAGATGGAGGTTGAGTGCTCCATTTAATACTTCTATGAGTGAGATATTGTTTTCGGGAGCGGGAGTAAACACAGGAAAAACTTCTTTAAGCGGGCATTCAAGCACCCAAATGTCATTCAAAAAGTTTTTCGAGGATCTGCTTCCTAGAGAATAGGAAATTGAGATTTCGAAAATAGACAATAGAGTAATAGTTGTATGAGGAAGAAGGATAAGTTTTGGGAGTTAGATTTGAGCTGTGTTGGTCGGATATCCCGTAAAGTACCAATATGATATGTACCCATTGGCTTGTTTTCCCACAACCATAAACCATTTGAGGGTTTTCTGTAGAGATTATATTAAAATAAAATATCATTTTTGTGGATATCGTTAACATCAAAAGTACCCCGAAAGAAAAAAAATTATGAAAATGATAATATAAACTTCAGGATATGGTAATACAACATCAATAACGACAGCAAAAACAATAACATGACAACGTGCTCAACACACAAACATAGAAAATAAGATACATATAATGTGAAAGCCTCACGACGCGCACATCCTCATTAATTTATATCTTTCTCCACTTGCGATTTTAGTGCACCCTGCAATTCATGAACAGGTAAAAATTATTATATATCCTTTTTTTCAGATTACAAAATATTTTAATGTACTACAACAAATATTTTGCAATATTAATCTAAATTTTCTCATCTCATTAGAATTGTATAGAAAAAAAGTTGAAAGTACTTTGAACAGTCAGTGGAGGTGCTGATGGCATAAGGCACGCTGACACCGCACTTGCCGGGTATGCCGGCAGCAGCGCCAGCATTGAAACTCAAGCCGCGAGAGAGTTGCTTAAGACAGTTGCAGGCTGCTTGACGGTCAGAGCCTGTAAAAAAGTTGATAAATGAAAATATTTTATAAATTTAGCTCATAAGCATACATGGAGATCACATTACCTGAGTAATTCATAATTGAGAGAAACGTACTACCAATTTTAAAATGAGATTAGTTTCACATTGAGAATTATAATATAGGAAAATTCGTTGCCACTAACTATATATATCACTTTAGAGATAAATTGGTCTATTACCACTAAATATTAATTATTTAAATCAATTTTAACTGTTCCTTTTAGTAAATTGTATTGCATAAATCCTTGAACTTAGAGAAAAATACCTGTTTTGGCCATGGAGTTTAGAGCCTTCACGCCACTACAACAGCTGGCAGAGGGCGAGCCTTGGCCGTTGCGTGCATAGGCCAAGCACGGGGAAATGTTGGATGCTACCTGGCCGCATGTGAGTGCATTTGAAGTGAGTGATGCGGTAAGAAGAACGAGGATCGTTGCCGCCGCGATGGCACGAATCTCAAAGCTAGCCATATGTATTGGTGTTGGTGTAACGAAGGAGTTTCGAGTGTGATTTAGTTGTAATTGCAAGTGTTGTGACTTGAGGGGTGGCGTATGAAGTGTTTATATAGGCATCAATGGAGGGTTTGTGTACCTCTAGTTTATTTATTTTCTTATGAAAGGAAGTTAAAACAAACTTGCATTATTGATGAAAGTTATTATTGTAGTTGGGAGAAACTTAATGGTGTGTGTTATATATCCGGTGAAGTTAAGAGAAATAACTTTTTATGGACCTGATGCCATGCCCCATGACATAAAAAAATAGTACATAGAAATAATGGACATTATATAAATTTAAATAAATAGTATATAAAATTTATTTTTTAAACATTATGTAGAAGCAATAAACAATATATACGTAAAACAGTAAAAAACAATATATAGAAAATAAAAAGTATATTGAAAAAATGAAAAATTAGTACACCGTCGTATTTTGGACATGTTCAACTCGTCGTATTTTCAAATTTCCCAACTTTTTTATTTTATTAAAATGTTAAATTATTGTAAATTAGTGGTGAGCCGAAAATTTATTCTCACCTTTGTAAATAAGTTTGAAAAGTCGCCTACATATAAATACATAAATTCTGAAACTTTATTATGATTCAATGCACTATATCCTAATAATATATACTAGCCTATATATGTACAAAATATTTACAGAACAATAACTAGTGGGGTTTTGTAACTATGTAATTTGTGAGTTGATATACTTTACGAAATATATGTTACATAAAATTGTGATTGTTGGAATTCAAACTTAGAATATCTTCTAAATTCTAAGATGATATAACGCTCGAGTTAACAACCATTGGATGGATTGAGATATTACCCATTTTGGATCAAAAAGTGATATTTGATATTGAATCCGGATTGGGAACTCAAATTCTGAAATTTTTTTTTTACCTGTATACAAAGTTCAGTTTTTCCCTTAATGACGACACGTGGCAATTTTGGTGGTTTTGTTAAAAATCTCCAACAAGTACACAAAAAGTTAAAGTGTGGAGATATTGTTAAAGATGCCAAAACGTACCCAACAAGCAACAAGTTGAGTATATATCTCTATGTTGTGTTTTTTCATGAAATAAATAGTCTCTTCAACAATATATATATATATATATATATATATATATATATATATATATATATATATAGTATAATATAATATAATTTGTAATTATACTAAAATTATGTCTATATCAAATAATAAACTTACAAAAAAAAAAATTTTAATATTTGCAAAAATTTATTATTATTACAAATATTGTAATTTATTATGGTATATTTTAAAAGTCTAATAGGAGAAATCATATTTGTGAAAATAATGTTATAATTTTATTTTTCAAAATTTTTTTTTATGTTTTTTTTTGGAAATTGTGAAAAGAAAATTTTCTTTTACATTTTATGTCATTTGGTATAATATTAAACGTTTCTTACTTCTTACTTGAGTTATTTTTGACATTTATACATTAAATTTGTATTTCAAATTTTTCTTATATTTTGCTTTGTTGGTACCAAAGTTTTAAATATATGTAGAAATAATATTTTACATAAAATTAAATAGTGCATAATTAGAATACAAATAAAATTGTATAAAGAAATAAAGAAAAATAATAAGATTGATATTTTTTTTTTGGTGAGAAAATGTCAATATGATTGTATATTTCGGACTTCCTTTCTCGAACAAAGCCTTGGAAGGAGAAACCCTAGCCACCTCCACCTTGAAAATTCCGATCTAGGGGAGGTGGCCACTCCGGCGCCTCCCCCCAGGGTCTCCCAAATCTCTCCTCACTCCCTGCTCCTCTCCCTTACAGGAACCTCTCCTCCCCTTACCGGCGACGTGGTCTCTGCAAGCTGGAAATGACAAGATATCTCTTATCTCCAGATCTTTGCACGACCCACTGCCACGACCCATTAAGGGGTATTTTAGCAAAATTTCTCAGCTACAATGGATTCTTGGCTTATGCCAAGTACTGTGCGTGGCGAGACAGATTAGGTGCCGCCTCGAATCAGCACATAGATTGAGGCGAAGCAAAGAACCGTCCACATTCGGTTTAAGTATTCAACAGTCGCGATTTTTGAAAAATCCTAAATCTGAGCTCTTGGCTGCCATTGTTGCTTCTTTGAAACCTTACATTTGAGCTCGCTAGACAGACCAGACAGCTCTGGATTTCTAACTTGAAGAATCTCGGAGGCTGCATTTACCCCGCACGCCACCCCCTCTCCTGAGTGGCCTAAGCACGCCATCTCTCGAGCCACCAGACGCATCGACCGCTGCCTAGAACTAGTTCATCGCAGCAGTCTTCCTCTTCTCATCTCTTCTATTTGTTGGATTTTTTGCAAATTCGAGGAGTGTTTAGCAAATTTCAGCATATTTCTACAAATTTAAGCAATTTTTTGGATTTTATGGCATGTTTATGCATATTGCAGCAACCTTAATCTAATTTCAGCAACTTTGTAAAATCCCAGCATATCTCAAAGAGTTCTAAAAGTTCTATATGGAAACTCTAGCAATAGCATGAGGTGGTACGAGCTGCAATGGTACGAGGATGGGTCCCGAAGAATGGCGTAGCTTTGCGACAACCATCGTAACAAAAAGGTTCGACAACCATCGTAACAAAAAGGCCGAAAATCTTCTCAACGGTTCAATCCACATTGGGAAAATGGAGAGAGATTTAGGATTTATTTTTTCAAGTTTAGACTTTGAATTGTATCGAATGTAATTTGGCAAAAATTATATAACCGTTTTTTATATTATTAATGAAAGTTTTTAGTAGGCTCTCGCCTACTATTTCAAAAAAAAAAAAAAATTGATATTTTTGTAACATAACTTTATAGTGTAAAATATAATGCAAATAATATGATCAAACATCATAACAATATTCTTATGAAAATATTATGTCAAAAAATATCACTTTATTTATTTATTACTTTAGAATAAATAAAACAAATATAGATTTTTTTTACAAGAGAGTAGTTCAGTCAAATCAATGAAACATAAAGTATTTTTTAATTATGTTTCAATTTATATGAGTTATCTTAGTAATTGATAAATAACATTATAAATTAGAATTTATAACTTCATTTTTAAAAATATTTTATAAAATAAAATCATATATAATCTGAAGCGCAACGAGAGTTATAGCTAATTCAATACAAATTTAGGTTCGAACGGATCTGAATATTTTTCGGATGTTCACATTAATTTGGGTAGATATGCCTCTAATAATGTTTTAACCATGTATTTAATTTTTGGATTTAATCAAAGAAAAGATCACATTGCATGGAGACAAAACACTTCACGGGCCGCACATTAATACTATGCAAACAAAATTAAAATTCATGAGATTTGACAGCCACAACTGCAATTTACATGTTTGCAGCTCTCACCATCGCTCCACGTGCAAATCAGTAAATGTATACATGAAAATTTTAGATACAAGCAATCAAGCAGCACGACCCAGTGTGCTACACGCGTCTTGTAAATAGCCCGTACGGTAATAAATAAAGTTGTTGAATGTTGAGTGGTCTCTCTCCAAAGATGTGTTTAGTGGTAATATGAGATTACTACAATAATTACATTCCTAAAAATTTATTTCATGATAGTTGAGTGGTCTCTCTTTTCAATATACTTTTATTTTTTATATATTATTTTTATTATTTTACGTTTATATTGTTTATTATCTTAATAAATAAACTTATATACTATTTATTTATTTTATATAATGTTTATTGGCTCTATATTAATATTTTTAAGAAAATTCGTCATGTACCATCAGGTTCATTTCACGATAATATTTTTATTTCCCTTCATTGGAAAGTTTTGTTTCTATATATAATTCAACACAATTTATTACTTTATAAATAAAATGACAATTTCACCCTTGTTTATTTAACACCTAAATGATACATAATTATTATCACATAAAGATAGTATTCTAACTTAACATTAATCATAATTTAAAGATTCCAAATAAATTTCCAAAAATATAAAATATACTTCATACATAATTTGAGCACTTTTTAGACAATAAAACAAAATAACATCAGCCCTTTTCTTAGAAAAACTAAAATAAGTCAAACACACTTAACAAAGTAAAACAATCTTTTTTTCATTAACATAATATAGTTATATAATTTTCTTAAATTGAAGTAAAGAAAGAAATAAAAAGAAAGGTATTTTTGAAAATAGATAAAAAATAATAATTAATATCTATGGGAATGTAATATTCACATCGTTTTTTAGGGGAACACTTTCCTCAAATGTGATAGATAATTTTGTCATAAAAATGTGATATTTGCCATCACATAACATTTTCTTATTATAGTAAATATGGTAAAATGTTTCTCACGTTCTAACTTTTTAGGAAAATTGAACTTTTCCACGAAATAAATGCCCCATAAGGTAAATCACTCATTGGTGAGTCAGCTAGTTAGAAGGGTGAAATATCATGACAAGAAAAAATAAACTTGAAATTGCGATGGTATCATCTTATATTAGTGACCTGGATTGCTAATTTGTTATGATTATGTTGGATTGATTCCCATCTAATTATTTTCTTTCATAGTTTTTGTGTATTGGAGAAGAAAAATGTGCACCATCTCAACAATTTACTTTTGAATAAATTCAGAATTACTTACTTGGTAAGACTTCGCATATTAAAATACAGACGATCTTTCTTCTCTTATTCAAAAAATTAGCGATTATTAATCACATATTGTATTTGTTTAGGTAAAACTTTGATATATAAATCCGCTGATTTTATTTACTTATTTTCAGTACACGTTAATATGGTTCCAATTTATTTTTTTTCTTATTTGAGCATGTGAAAATGGACAATTAAAATAGCATGTGAGTAAGTATTTTATATAATAAACACAAACGGAAGAGAATACATAAATAAGTTTCAATAATTAGACTTTAAAATATAACAGGAGGTTATTATTTTTGTTAACAGCAAATTTTAGAAAACCGTAATATGATAGCCTAAAATTTCTTCTATGGTATAGAACTTTAGCATCAGGTGGAAGTCATGAATTAGAATGGAATTGAATGGAATAGGTTCAACAATTGCTTAAGCGGTATAAATGAATGTAAGTTTAAAAGCAATTGAATGTTATATTAATGCATACGAGTCCGGATACATAACGCCGACTTATATACCACCCGTGCTACCGACTTGCTCAGAAGCAGCCATACCGCCCAAAAAAGCATCAAACAGGGATGGGATGTGGAGGAATTCATGATCATGGGCGAGGAAGTGAGGATCCGAAGGCCTTTGCTTGTTTTGTCAAGTATTTATTCATGTTTTGTACCTTTATGATAATTTATACTAGATATATGTGGTATTATAAAATATATATTATTTTGATATGGTATTTTTTGCGAGGATTTTTTTAATTTTCATATATTAATTTATGTTAATTTAGGTGTATTTTTTTTAATTTATAAATTCCTGGTGGGGATCAAATAGGGATATAAACGCACGAACAATAGAAAAGGTATGTGAGCAATATAAACGGTATATCAACAATACCGAAGACATATCGGCAATACAAAAAGATATTTCATCTATACAAAAAAAAAACATACCAGCTATACAAAAAGACTGAGAAAAATCAAAAATAGAAAAATGAATGTGAGAAATACTAAAAGACATATAATAATACAGAAGGCATGTCAGCAATACATAAGACATATCAGTAATACAAAAAGACATACAACAATGCAAAAAAACATATCATCAAGTAGAAAAGACATATCAGCAATACCAAAAGATTTACAAAGAAAGATGGAGTTTGGAAATAAATGAATCTTGAATTTTGGGTTGTGTGTTTGACAAATCGCGTGGTTAAATTAAATCCTGTGTTTAGAAGGCTTAACGTAGGTTGGCTTTAGTTGAGTGTTCCACCTTATTTAATTATGTTGCTTTAATAGTTAGCATGTCGGTGATGATTAGATGATATATATATAAGTGAGTGATATGGATAATTTCTCAATCAATTAATCTAGTCATTCATTAATTAAGTGAGCAATTCCTAATTTACTTCCTAATACTCTATCAGCCACCAAGATTATGATTATGCAATCTTTCGAAAAAACGATTATGATTATGTAACTTGCAAATGATTATTTTAATTTTGAATTTTCAAATTACATGCTCCAACATCAACAATAACAAGACAATGAGATCAACATACACATATAGAAAATAATATTGATAATATGAAAGCCGCAGTATCCATAATCCATATCATCTTTATTGAATATCTTTCTCTATTTGCAATCTTACTGCACCCTGCAATTCATTCAAGTGAAAAAGAATGTTCAAAATGTATGTTAGCTAGAATCCAGATCATATTTAATGGAAATCTTTCTCTACATGCAATTTTGGTGCACCTTGCAATTCATTCAAGTAAAAAATAAAATTCAATATGTTGTCCGAATTAAAAACGGCATTTTTTCTAATGATTCAAAATGTTTCACTTAATATCCACTTAAATTACTTATTGTGGTCCTCAAATAAATAGAAAGTTTCTTAATGTGCCTAGAAATGTATCAGCTAGCAAGGGTTGAACTAATAAGCCATAGATTGTGGACGCAAAATCTATTAGCAATCTTCTAGCAAAAATAAAATCTATTAGCAACAAAAATAGAAGTTGGACAAAAGAGTCATCTCTTATCAATAAAAAAAGATTGTACTAATGAAGATCTAATGAATTTAAGTATATGTGCATACTTTGAGCAGTCGGTGGAGGTGCTAATGGCATAAGGAATGCTGACACCGCACTTCCCGGGGATGGCAGCAGCAGCAGCAGCATTGACACCACCGGCGAGTTGTTTAATACATTTGCAGGCAGTTTGGCGATCGGTGCCTGTGCCAAATTTTGATAAATAAAAAGACAAATTATTCTATATACCATAATAACTTAGTTATCCCTAATTTCCCTTACAAAATTCATATTTTTTCTTGGAAATTCAATAATGCCATACCCCTGAATGTAAAGTGAAATTAATCCTAAATGAGTGTTGAATGTATGTTTCTACAAATTAGTCCATACCCATTCATTATTTTGAAAATTTTGTACTATTCAATGAGTCTGAGTAAATTATATATCGGACAAATTAGTCCCTCAGACTATTATAAAAGTTACCTGTCTTTGCCATGGAATTCAGGGCCTTCACGCCACTGCAGCAGCCCGCAGAGGGTGAGCCTTGTCCGCTACGTGCGTAGGACATGCACGGAGCAATGTTGGTTGCCACCTGGCCGCATGTTATTGCATTCGAAGTGAGTGACGTTGTAAGGAGGAGGAGAATCGTGGCAGAAGCGATGGCACGGATCTCAAAGCTAGTCATGTTTAGGGTTGGTGTTAGGAAGGGAGTTTAGAAGTGTGATTTAGTTACTTGATTGCAAGTGTTGTGACTTGAGGGATGGCTTGTGACGGGTTTATATAGGCATCAATGGAGGGTTTATGTGCCTAATTTTGTTTTCAAGTTTGTTTTATGTGCTTATCGAAGGAAGTTAAACCTAACTGATGGGCACACCGAAGTTATTATTGTAGTTGAGAGAAGCTTAATGCTCTGAGTATTGTTAGGTATATGATAAATCAATTGTCAAGTATTATATATTTGTTCAAGTTACGGAATATATTTTTAGTAATATCGATGTTGAATTTTGAAAAAATTGGTGTTCAAATTTATTCTCCACTTCTAACTAAATATGTAAATAAAATTTGGGGGCCAAAACTCATACAAATAATAGATTGTGAAACCATATTACAACATAATTCACAATATATGGTTTTTTTTTTTTTGAGAAATTTGGAGAGGCTTTTTTGTCCCCCATCCAAATGTAAAGCTTTCTATATTAAATCAAATTTTGTACAAAGTTATGCCCTAAATATTACAAACTAACCATCTTAAAAGAAAAGAAAAACGCAGCCCAAATACTGCTTGACATATTCCCGGCCCATCTATAAATTTTCTAACCCTATACAAACATTGCCTAAAAGAAATATGTTGCGCAAGACTGTTCTACCCTCATACAAACATCTCTCAAACATGCGCCGCTTTGGAGTTATCACTGTCTTTTTGTATCTTCTTCAAGCCTCTTCAAGCTTCTGCTAACTCCTCTCGTTCTACTACTCTCCAAATTTCATGGATTTCTTCAAGTACCTCTCTTATTATCTCCTCTTTCTCTTTTACTTGCTCGTTTAAGGCTCTTCTGCAGCGCTCTCTCCACACCACGAAGACAAAGACTGCTGAAATCGATCTAGTCTTCAAACTTTCTTTCGCCAAAAATAATCGTGAATGAAGCTCAGCAGTTGAAGTTGGTAGCTCCGATTCAAGGTTCGAGGCTGATCTGAGCAAGTTCCAGAGTTGCTGAATATAGTCACACTCGATAGAAAAATGTTGTACTGTCTCCATCTCTCTACAGCACATAAAGCACCTATTTGCAAAATGGTACCCTCTTTTTTGCAAATTATCTATAGTGAGTATCTTTTTTTGCCTGATAATCTAAAGAAAAACAAGCATTCTCACTGGAATTTTCAATTTCCATATTTTATCCAGGTCAGTACTAGTGAACACCCCCATTGCTAGCTTTTGATAAGCATCTTTGGTGCTGAAGAGCCCGTTGTTACTCCATCGCCATTTTGCCCTGTCCGCTGATGTGTCCAGCTGGATTTGTTCTACCAGGTGACTGAACAACTCAAACTCTTGCATTGGTCTACTTGCTCTGATTTCGTTAAAGAGATTTTTTACATCAGGTATTCTTTTTGCTTGTGCTATGGTTCCAGGTATTGTTTCTAGGTGGGAAAAAAGTGAAGGTAGAGACAGAGCTAATCTGTCTTGTTTCCACTTATTCTCCCAAATGTTAATTCTCCTCCCATCCCCTATTATATACTCTGTACTACTGTTGAAAAAAGGAAGCAGTTTGGTTACCGCTTTCCAAAAGTAAGACCCCTTATCCTATTTTTGCGGTCTCACCCCATCTTCTGCTATATCTTTAACCAATTCTTGCCATCTTAATCCCTCTACTTTATTGTAATATTTCCAAACCCATTTTACCATTAGTGTCCTGTTAAATGCATATAGGTTAATGACACCTAATCCTCCTCCCCATTTAGGCCTACAAACCATACCCCATGCTAGCAAATTAAAACCACTTTCTCTTTCCCCTTTCCAAAGAAAGTCTCTTCTTATTCTATCAATTTTCTCAATTGTCCAATTGGGAAATTTGAAAACAATAAGATAGCAGACTGGCAATGAGGTAAGAACTAAGTTGATTAACAAGAGCCTTCCACCAATGGATAATAACTTGCCTTGCCAACCCTGAAGCCGCTTGTCGATTTTTTCAATTAACCCCCCTAAAGAAATCCTCTGTTGGGGCGTTGAAGTGTAATGGTAGCCCTAAGTATTGAAAGGGTAAGGCAACACAAGGACATCTCAATTCAGCCTCTAATTCTTCTACATCACCATTCTCATTCTGGATCAGCACAAACTCCGACTTGTCCCAAGCTAATATTATGCCTCCTGATGCACCAATAGATTCTAACCATATATACCCCTCTAATCTGCTACCTGTGATCTGCTTGTGTAATTGAGAAGTGTAATCTTGGATTTTTGACTCCTGTAAACATAGAATATCAGGTGATTCCCCTAAGATTTCATCTTTTATCTCCTTTCTTTTATGCACATCATTCATCCCTCTCACGTTCCAACTAATTATTTTTAATTTTTTGAAATTCATTTATACTATTTTATTTGAGTAACTAGTTCTTTTTTTATTTTCAGGTTGCTTTCTTCTGCTTGACAAGTGAGTCTACTGCTGCTATTAACTCACTATTAATCTGATATCCAACTGAAGTCAGTGTTTCGTACACTTCAGATGGGGCCAGACAGGATTTTTCAAGCGAAAAATCAGGAATTTTTTCTTCGAGACGCTGCTGGACTCTCTTCCCTGATCTTTTATTAAATCCCAGGGTTATTTCATTAAATTGGGTGATTTGGGCTTTATCAATTACCGAAAGGTAATTATCTGGCTGTTTTTCAAAAATCCTCTTACTCCTTCGAAGTTCTTTGCCTTTCTTATTATCATCTGGCTCCTTGTCAGACTTCTCTTCTAATGGTTGTATCTCAGGCTGCTGTATGGATCCATCCTTTATATACTCCAATGATTAGCGTGGAGAATAATAAACTATAAAATGAGTTAAATTGCCTATGCTACAATGATTCGGAATCAGTACAACATCTCTTCTCTTCTTGCTCTTTTACAATGTCAGTCTGGGCAGAGTTAAACACATCTTTCCGGCAATCTCAGAATGGCCCATCAACTCTACAATATTACTACAAGTCAAAAATTCAAAATCATCTAACTGATGGCACATTAATTACGCTTGCTTTCTGTTTTCTTATATAGGAAAAAAAATGCAATAGAATTTTCAAGAATGAATGTCTAAATGCAACCCTACTCACAAGGCTTATCTCAGAAGAGTTCCAACTATAGAAATTGGATTATGGAGCTTAGAAGAGGTCCTTTTATTAGTTGGGGGAAGATGACTCTTCTACCACCACCCCTTGTTACTTCTTTTTCTAAAAAACTTCTGCACATAATTTTATTCTAATATATTGGAAATAGGACATAGAGACTTCTTCTTTTCATAAGAAAAAATAAAGAACTATTCAATAAAAAAATACACTAAATCCCAAGAAAACATGTTAGTCTATAGAAAATTTGAGGAACCATAATATCCCAGATCCGCCTGTAAATATTTTAACCATGCATTAAGTTTTGCGATTTAAACAAATAATGAATTACATCGCATGTAAAGAAACCAGACAGTCACACAAGGACTGAACTAAATAACTGCGTCGCTAACAGAGAAACAGAACAATAGTGACTGCACAGTAACACGGCAGCACTAAACCAGCAGCGGAAATAATAGTGCAGCAATACGCTCACACTAGCCCAAGAAAGAACAATAATAGAAGAAGAAAGGATTGAACAATGGAACTTGAAAAATAAGATAAATTTCTTATTACAAGATAAAGAAAGAGATACAAAATATTGTTGTTGTTGGAATGAATAAAACTCTACTTCTACCCCTTTATTTATAGGATAGTCATATCTAATATAAGGAAATAACCCAAAGAATTACTGCCCCAATTAACACCTATACATGGAAATAATAAATCTCATTGTCAAGAAATCTAATTCATGGTAATACCAAACTTTCTTGTCAAGAAATCTTATTTCCAAAAAATATTTTTCCTAATTTGTTAACTGTCTTCATAATATATAAATACATTTTTATATTTTAACATTGCAATCATTGCATGTAGACAATATAACTTCACAGGCAACATACTAAAACCAAAATTAATTTGATTTCACACCTACAACTGCCATCTACACCTTTGCACCTCTCCCTATCTCCACATGCAAATCTGTTAATTATTTACTTAGTGAGAAACAGATTTGGAGCTTTATATTTTTTTTTAGGGCGGATTTGGAGCTTTATAAGAAATGACACAATTATTTATAATGAACTAGCGCTGTAACATACTGGTTTTACTGAATTCTGAGTCATGACTGATCTCTCTTGTCTCTCACAACACACTGAGGTCCCTATACACATTGGCAAGTAGTAATAAGGCGCAAATCTTTGTCGTGTATGAATGAAGTCATGTTTATGCCAAGGTGTACTCATATTGTCTTGTACTTGAGTAAATATTACAATAATTTATATATTGTGGACTTAAATTTCATTGGTACTAAAAATGGAAGTACACTCAAAAAAATGGAAATACACAAAAACAAAAAAAAAATTCTTTATTCAATAGAAAGCCACACTTTAGTAATTGATATGGCCTGTGACCAAAGAAAAAACCTTTAGTCAGACCCTGAGTGCGGACTAAAAATACAATTTTCGTGTAGTGCTAGAGCAAGTTGAGGGAGAATTACACGCGATCACACAGTTCGTTCTCTTTAAGGTGGCTGGCATGTCCTCCGTAAATTATAAATTAATTATGTTAGACGCGGAATTCGACCCTCTCATTTATGAAATGATAAAGTTAGTATCATACCGCTAGAGCAAGTTATCTTGGCTCCTAGCGGCAATATTGTTTTTGTTCTTTTAGAGTCTCATATTTTACTAGATTTAAATTTGTGGTTCATACGTTTGGTGGAAGATGGAATCATGCGGCAATATACTCGATAGATGGGGCCGTGTATAATTTTGGCATAAAAGATGCACATCAAAAATTGGTACAACATATATTTACATCTAGATATACTATTCATGAAATTATAGATGGAGTTTAATAGAAACTAGGAGGGTTGTACCTCTTTAAAGATTTTCAGTATTTAGTATATATCTATATAGTTTTAGTACATCATATTATTCAGAAAAATAAAACTACGTGTATTGGCTCTCCAAATATATTTACAAATGCCCCCCAATAATTATCAATTATTCCGGGTGAAGCTCCATCTCTGCATTGTTGTTTTGAAATCACTTGTTTGAATAATACGATATGGTGTCCATCAAACTCTAGATAAAAATTATGCTATTTCTATTTTATCTATTTTAATTCATTAAAATAAAATATCATGTTTTTTATAAATAAAATAGAATATCATGTTTGTGGGTCATTAACAGTCAAAAATACGTACCCTGAAGCAAGAAATTATAGAAAAGATAATATATGATTTTATTTATTATACATCTCTACAAACTCCCGGACATGATAACACAACAATAATAAAAGACAACGAGATCAACACATAGAAGACAGAAAATAAGATAGATAATGCAAAAGTCTCACGAAGCCCACATCCTCATTCATTAATATTTTCCTCCACTTGTGGTTTTAGTGCACCCTGCAATTCATGAGCAAGGGAAAAAAATCAATATCGAAAAAGTTTTAAGTATTGAGTTCAAGTATATATCTTTCATACTTTGAGCAGTCAGTGGAGGTGCTGATGGCATAAGGCACGCTGACACCGCACTTGCCGGGTATGCCGGCAGCAGCACCAGCATTGACACTCCCACCGGCGAGCTGTTTAAGACAGTTGCAGGCTGTTTGACGATCAGCGCCTGTAGAAAAATTTCGATAAGTATAAAGATATTATAGAATGATCTAACTGATTTATTCATAATTCAGTGAAACTCAATAGTGTTATATTTGAATTTTGTTGTGAGATTAGTTCGGCATAAGTATATTTAATATGCCATTGGGCTATTACCACTTAATTATTCTAAGTATTATGGATTGTTCAGTAGATCTGATTAAATTATATATCAGAAAGTTAATCCGCAAACTATAAAAGTACGTACTTGATTTCGCCATGGAGTTTAGGGCCTTCACGCCACTACAACAGCCGGCAGAAGGCGAGCCCTGGCCGCTGCGTGCATAGGCCATGCACGGGGCAATGTTGGATGCCACCTGGCCGCATGTGAGTGCGTTTGAAGTGAGTGATGTGGCGAGGATAACGAGAATCGTGGCAGCTGCAATGGCACGGAAGCTATCCATTTGTTGGGTTGGTGTTTAAGGAATGAGTTTTTGGAGTGTGATTTAGTTGTAATTGCAAGTGTGTTGTGATTTGAGGGTTGGCAAGTGAAGGGTTTATATAGGCATGAATGCAGGGTTATGTGCCTCTGTTTTTGTTTTTTTGTTTTTTTTTTCAAGTTTGATTTATGTGTTTATCAAAGGAAGTTAAACCTAATTTCCGTTATTGGTCCGAAGTTATTAGTGTTGTTGTGAGAAGCTTAATGCTGTGAGTATTGTTAGCTATCTAACTTTTTACTTCAGTAAAATACTGAATGTTTATTATCGTACAAGAATTACAATACATTATAATTATTCAAAAAAAAAATTACATAACATTTTTGTTTTATTTTTTTAAGTTTGATTTATGTGCTTATCAAGGAAGTTAAACCTAACTTAACTTCCATTATTGGTCCGAAGTTATTAGTGTAGTTGAGAGAAGCTTAATGCTGTGAATATTGTTAGGTATATAACTTTTCACTTCTGTAAAGTGCTCAATTTTTACTATCGTTCAAGAATTACATTACATGTTAGACAGTATCTCACTTCATAGGCCACACCAGACATTAATACATGGGACACGTATTAAGACAGAACTGATATGCTTTAACATCCACAACTGCCATCTAATCGTTTAATTGTACCTTTCACTATCTCTCCACATGCAAATTAGTAAATTACATTGTCTAGAACCCAATTATGATGTACGCGTGTTGCATCAAGCACTAACGTAATAAATTAAGTTGTTGAATGTTATGGGTCTTTTCTGTCTACAGAATTTATTTTGTCAAAAGTAATTTCAATTTTTAACCTCTTCCTGGATATATTTTTTTACTAGGGAAAGGAAAATCCAAACTCACACCCTTGGACAAAATGATTAAAAGTTGTTGAATGTTGTGGGTCTTTTCTGTCTTTGCAGAATTTATTTTGTCGAAAGTAATTTTAATTTTTAATCTCTTCCTGGTTATCTTTTTACTAGGAATAGGAAAATCCAAAATCACACCCTTGGACAATTGGACCACGATTGATTTGATTAATTGGGTCACTGAATTAATCCAGTGAGCTTCATAGGCCGAACCTATTTTAATAATCTTATGGGCCCAAATCAGATTAATAATCAGGGCCGTACTCAACATAGTCATGTATGTTCGTTTTAGGGACTCAATTAAGCCCATTTTTTTTACTTAAAATAAACTAGCAGTGCAAACAATATTGCCACAATTTCTAGGTCGATTGCCAGAGGGAAAGTTGAAAACTAAGATTAAAGGGATTCCCAGGATAGACAAGTCAAATGAGTCAAATACATCAATTTATTACTAGATTTTCAAGATACATTAATATTTATAAGTGATTTTTTTCAGATACATAAACGCCTCAAGGGGATGAATTATCTATAATACAATACATATTTTTATTATTCATTTTAATTAACTTCAAAAACGGTAATTTAATAAAGTGAATTAAAATTCATAATGGTCACTATAAACATGACTCTATTTTTTATTAGGGACCTGATATGCACCGCTAGCTTATTTGCCGCCCAGTATCGTCCGAATTCAGAAAGATATAACAGAATTACAAAAAGATATATTGATAAACAAAAAAGGTAGAATAAATGCATATAAAGACATATTGATATACAAATAGAGGTGAAAACGGGTTCTGACCGACTAGAATCCGTATCCGCAAAATCCGTATTCGAATCAAATTATCCGTATCCGTTCGGATACGGATACGGGTAATTTTATTTGGATAATAATCGATTTGGCTCTTGGATAACGGATACGGATAATATCCGGATCCAGACAAATTGTTATTCGGATAATATCTGTTTTCGGATATTTTATTAATTATATATCGGATATGGATATGGATATCTATACGGATATTTGATTTTTTTCATCATATTCAGATACGATAACAGATATTATCCATATTCATATTATTATTTTGTTGTCATTTCTTCAAATTTCCGTTATAAATTGCTATATTTGATTAACGTTATTGTTATAAATAGTTTTTTTTTTTGATTAATTGCCCATAGGCTATCGTTATAAATAGTTAAATATTTAGAAGAATGTGATCCATTAGTATATTAATATATTCGTTTAAATATCCGAAATGAATCCGTATTCGTACTCGTATCCGATAATATCCAGACCGTATTCGTATCCGTATAAAGATCTGAACCGAATCCAGATCCGGAACTATCCATATTCATATCCGGGTCCGAAAAAATAATACGAATACGGATATCGTATGACCCCGATCCGAACCGTTTTCACCCTATATACAAACCATATTATTTTTCAATTAACTCAATTAATGGATAACTAAAAAGCTATAAATATATAATAAACCTATTTAGATGATGTTTAAGCAGGTGATGCGAATATTTTCTTGATCATATTTTGAATTCATAGAGAAAAGAAATTCTTTGAAATACAAGACAGCTCCAGTCACAGACAAACTTGAGAAAATAACACGCCTTCCTCAGAGCGCGCGGGAAGGAAAGGGAAGGGAAGGGATAAAGAACTAAACTCCACTGGACCACTTCACAGTCCACGTCCATACTCTCTCTCTCTCTCTCTCTGTGTCTCTAATGGCGGCTCTTCCATTCTCCGACCTCCACACCTTCTCCCCCAAACCCCTTCTCTACCGCCGACGAAGTCTCCTCCTTCACTCCAACACCTTCTCTCCCCGTCCAACTCTCTCTTCTTCTCCTCCCTCGCTCCCGCCCTGTCCTTGCTCCGCCCGAACCCTGGACCCCGACCCCGCCTCTGAAAATGGTAAAGATAAGTTGAGTTTGGATTTGAAGTCTAGTTCGAGTGGTGGGTTGAGCTTGAGGAACAGGAGGAGGGCGGTGAGGATTGCGTGGGAGAAGATCGTGAGGTGGTCGCGCTCCTGGCGGTCCAGGAATAAGAGCGATATTCTTGAGAAAACCAAGAAGGTTGATAGGAATTGAAATTCATAATTGTTTTTTTGGCTTGTTTGTTTAGTGATACTTAGTTTGAGTAATTCTGGTGATAAATAAAAATAGGTGGTGGTTCTTGGTGGAGGCTCGTTTGGGACGGCAATGGCAGCACATGTTGCGAGCAAGAAGGCCGAAATGAAGGTTTCCATGCTGTTGAGAGACGATTATGTTTGCCAATCTATAAACGAGACTCATTTTAACAGGTGAGTTATTTACATTAATTATTTAATTTATAGCACCAATTGTTTCAATATTTTCTTTTTTGGTTTCTCTTGCATTTATTTGGGTTTTATTGTAAACTACAGCTTTTGTCCTGAGGCTTATTCCTTTGTTTAAATGTAAAAATATATTATAACATACCCTAAATTAAGGCTTTTAGCTAATCAATTACCAGTTCTTGTTTAATACCATTTTTATTATTTATTTAATTTTTTTAATTTACAGTAAATACTTTCCAACTCATAAATTACCTGAAAATATAATTGCAACAACTTGCGCAAAAGATGCTTTGGATGGAGCGGATTTTTGCTTCCATGCTGTACCGGTCCAGGTAATCCCATGTTATCTCTTCAAAAATTGATAATCTTATTTTTTTACGGAAAATTGGCAAAATGCCCCTGAATTATGTGTAAATTGCAAAATTGAAAGCCTGCCTTCCTAAAAATTCAACTCAATTAAGGGGCCCTTTTTACAATTTTTAATAAGATAGGTGCCTTTTACAGTTCAGTCCAGGTAATCACATTTTACCTCTTAAAATCTTCTTTTGTTACATGAGAAATTTGCAAAAAAGCCCCTGCATTTTGCATAAGTTACAAAATCACCCTACTTTATTAAAAATCTGACTCTTTTAGGGGCCTCTTTGCAATTTTCAAAAAGGTTGGGCCTTTTTTTCAATTTAGGCATAATTCAGGGGCTTTGCTGCATATTTCTGCTGAAAACAAAATTTTGGAACCCTAAAGTACTCACAAACCCCCAAAAACAGATGAAAAAACCAAATGTGAAAAAACATTTTTTTCGTTACACGGTAAATTTGCAAAAAAGCTCCTTCATTATATGCACAAGTCGCAAAATTCCCCTTGCCTTACTGAAGATATCTTTATTAATTTAGGACTAACTTATTAGAAGGGTTGACTTTTGACCTGATTTATTTTACGGCAGTTCAGCTCGACCTTTCTAGAAGGAATTTCTGCTCACGTGGACCCCAAACTGCCGTTCATTTCCTTAAGCAAAGGTTTGGAATTAAATACATTAAGAATGATGTCTCAAGTGATTCCCAAATCGCTTGGAAATCCGCGCCAGCCTTTGGTTGTTTTGTCGGGGCCGTCTTTTGCTGTCGAGCTGATGAATAAACTACCAACAGGTTTGTTTTATTATTTGATGTGTTAATGTATTGTTTGATTTTTGTTTAATTTTTAATTTTTCAACTTCAGTTACTTGTATTTCTTTTTAATTGACATTTTTTTTAATGCAGCAATGGTTGTTGCATCGAAGGACAAAAAGTTAGCGAGTGCTGCTCAACAATTATTGGCTTCTCCACATCTCAGAATTAGCACATCAAAGTATTAATTACATTTCAATTTTGTATATTTCAATTCAAACTTTTGAATTTCATTTCAAATAAATGTGATAAATATCATTTACATTCAATCCCTCAAATCATAGTAAACAATACAAAAAAAGTAAAAAAAGAAATGCTTACAGTCTTGTGATATTATTAGTTAGATCCATGAATTTCCAAACATGCGATTGTATTTAATATTTTAATAATTACGGCTGTTTTATACGCCAGTGATGTAACAGGAGTGGAAATAGCTGGCGCTTTGAAAAACGTGCTGGCCATAGCGGCTGGAATTGTGGAAGGAATGAATCTCGGTAATAATTGCATGGCCGCCCTCGTTTCGCAAGGCTGCTCCGAAATTAGATGGCTAGCCACTAAGGTAAAAATATGAAATAAAAAAAGTATTGTTATTATTAATATGTTTATTTATTTAAGACCCAATTAGACTTGATCCTTGCTTAAAAGATCAAACAAACTAAGAAAAAGAACTGTAGAAATGGGATTAACACTCCAGAAAAGAATATTTTTAGTGAATGTGAATTTATTTCCAGGGATAAATGTATGGTTAGTCCCTGTACTTTAATTGGATTGGAATTTGGTCCTTATGCTATTGATTTAAGTTTTTTTGTCCCTGTGCTTTATAGAACTGTGCAGTTAGTCCTTGTTTTGAGGACTAATCGTGCATGTTTTCATAAACTGCACGGATTGAAAAGTTTAAATCAATAGTACAGGGACCAAATTGCAATCCAATTAAAGTATAGGGACTAACGGTGCATTTATCCCTTTATTTCCAATATATGGCTTGTCTCTAAAGTGGAAAACTAACAAGTTTAATTATTCAAATTTGCGAATAAGTACCTGATGTTTTGGTATTTTATATCAGATGGGAGCAAGAGCAACAACTTTGTCTTGACTGTCATGATCCGTCCATAAAATATCAAATTAAATACTAAACAAACCACTCGAAAAGAATATTTTTTTTTTCCAAAATTTGCGAATAAGTATCTGATGTTTTTGGTATTTTAATTTTTATTATCTATAACAGATGGGAGCGAAAGCGACGACTTTGTACGGACTGTCAGGATCGGGCGACATAATGCTCACATGTTTTGTGAATCTCTCGCGAAACAGAACTGTTGGATTACGACTTGGTGCAGGAGAGAAATTAGAAGATATTTTGAGCTCCATGAGCCAGGTCCGTTTAAAATTTTGCGTATATATACTCAGAGTATGTGTATTAGATATAACTGGAAAATGAAAATGTTGTTTATGGTACACAAGGACGGGGATATTTGTAGAAAAGGGAGAAATATCTGTGAGGAAGAGAAATGTCGTGTTTATTTATTTAGACTTTTTTCCTTACTTGATTGGAGTAAATCAGAGCTTATGTGCAGCGGAGGCTTGATCACATGCCATTCTTTTTTCCTTTTTAATATATTTGTTATGGAATTTCCAGGTGGCAGAAGGAGTATCGACAGCTGGCGCGGTGATAGCGCTGGCTGAGAAATACAACGTGAAAATGCCGGTTTTGACAGCTGTCGCTCGCATAATTGACAACGAATTGACCCCCAAAAAGGCTGTGCTTGAACTTATGAGCCTTCCTCAGGTCAGTTTGTTTTTTATTCTCTCTCCTAAGTATTATCAAATGGTTCTCTTTTTTTTGTTGTTGTGTCAAGTGTTGATTTTTTGTTTATTTGGAATAATTTCATGTGTACCCCAACAAAACATAGAAGTATCATGTGTACCCATACAAAACTGTAAATAACCAGGTCCAATTTTGTTGAAACCGCATGTAAAGTACTGTTGATTTATGTACAGATAAAAATGATGGAGCCTAATTTGGGAATCTTTCGAAATAAATATGGATATAAGGGATATACATGATATTTTTTGTTTTGCAGAGGTACGTGAAATGAAACGAGTGAAATAGTTATTTTGAAATCATGTCTGATGATTTTAGAAGAATTTGGCGATAATTTATTGTTATTGTGATTTTAAATCTCCATTTTTTGGCACTAAATTTGCAGGTTGAAGAAGTTTGAAAATGAAGAATATTTCTTTTACCTGTGCGATATTTTGTGAGCTGTTTGGAGAAAGATATACATCTTCCACTATTCACATACAAGAAGTTGACATTTGCCTTTTCATTTTAAATATATTTTTACTTAATTTTGTAAGCCTTTTTTTTTCTTTTATTGAGTGTGCTTATTTCATGGGCACATATATTTTTCCGCAGGAATTCAGAATCTGAATGTGATTCATAGGATTTTTGTTCACTTAAAGCAAACCATATGGTATAATGATCATGACTAGTTATACAAATTTAGGCAATCGTTGCATTGAATTTTGAGAAATGTTCCATCTTTTATATTTTTTCTGATCATGTACTTTTGTTTAATATCCGTTTGATTGCCAACTTATTACTAACTTTCAGCATATCCGTATATTTTTTGAGAAACGAGTGGGGGGCTAGCTCAGCTTCGAACCTAACAATTTTATCAGAAATGATAAAAATAATGATTATATATTTCATAATTTAGCAGCACAATTTTCAATTTTGTAGCTATTTTTTTTAAATATTGAACATGGCAGATTTACATGATATTTACTATTATGACTATCTTAGTTAATGTATGTTTCTAATTTAAGATAGTTTCAAATATGAATGTTACTATATTCATATTATTTTTCTTTTCTATCACAATTATGTTATTTTATAACATTTTTTGCTTTAAATGTGAAAAAATAATATTTTATCACTCGTGATTTAAATCATAAAAAATCATACAAATAACAATGGGGTGAAAAACATGAAATTTGTTGGGCAACTAATAATTTGAGATTTTGCAATCTTTTACATATATATTTTAGTAGGGCTCTTTTATCATGTACTATACGTTAAAATTTAAGGTGTATATATGATATTTTTAGATTATACACTCCTTTAACGGAAAATATTATCAATATTTCAGCTCTTTTTTTAGCACAATACTCAATTTTTGTCGAGAAGGCATAAAAAATAATTTATTTAGATTTCTCATTTTATAGGATATACATGATATTTTAGCCTCTTTTCAAAGTGAATATAAATTATTTAATTAGGATATATGAAGTATAATTTAATTTGTATTGTTTATAACAACGCATACTATTACTAAAATATGATCATCATATTATTGCTAATAATTTTCGAAATTTTAAGACCATAATTATTGGTGAATATGACTAACCACGCAATAGTTAATTTATAAATGCATAATGATTTTAAAATATATGATTAAAAGTGAGATGTTTATTTTGGTTGTAAATGAAATCATATCTTAAACATATATACATACATATATGTGACATTAATACTTCTAATATATTTTTTTGAGAAATTTGATATTTATCTTTTTGATTAATAACAAATATAATTAGTTATATGAATTATTATAATTTTATGATAACTCAATACATCAAACCAATACTTGAAATGCAACTAAGAATCATAAATAAACAAACTTGGTTTAACGGGTTGAATATAACTCGCTACGCAATGCCGATTAATAAATGGCTACAATGCAAAATAGACACACATATCACAAAAGGAACTTTTTTCAATAAGAGGATAATTCCGTAATTAATAATATTTTATAATATTATTACTCCTTATTATAACTTAATAAATTAAAATATTTCTATAAAAATGAAAATAATTATTGGCAAAGAGAATCAATATTGAGGTCAAATTAAGGAACCTTAATAAATTCTATAAAAGATGAATATATTTATTGGTTTAAAATGGGGATACTTATCAAATGAGAATACACATCGAGAATTAATTGGGTGCAAATTAGGTATCGTTATCTATTCTTAAAGGGACACGTGTCAAAGAAGCCCCAAATCAAAAGCTTTATATGATAACTAGGTGGGCCCTCGCTCCGTTTCGAAATATACTGAAGATGATATGTAATAAAAAATAATAATTTAATTAAATTATACCCAAAAAAAATAAGTTTAATAAAATAATAATAGTTGGGCCAAGAGATGGAAAAACTAATTTTCCACATATAGAGTTACAAATGTTAATTTTAATCATAAATTATAGACTGATTAAGTAGGGGAAAAATTTGAAGAACAAAGAGATATGAAGTTGAAGAAATGATAATGAAATTAAATCCAAGCAAAAATAGAAGAATATGAAAAGTTAACTCATTCTTCTCTCCGTCTCTATTAAATTGAATCTAGGAAAATCTATTAAATCATGTGGGACCCACTTAGTCATGACTCCCACTATTGTTTGTTAAAAAAGATCCTTCCTAGTAATTGAAATAACAGTAATGCCACTTATTTTTAATAAGCATAATACTAGATGACATCCAGCGTAATAAAATTTAAAACTAAGTTTTTTTTAAAAAGAAAACATAAAATATTGTGTGACTCATATGCCATGCCTTGCTTGTTGACTCACTATTTGCCATTAAAAAACTCAATATTGATTAAAATTACAGCTATGCCACGCATTTTTAATAGTTATAATATTGGATGACATCTATGGTAATAAATTTAAAGTTAAGATTTTTATTAAAAAGTAAAGAGAAAAATCAGAAAGAATCCATAATTATATGACTATTTTGTGCAAAAAGTATATTGGCCTGAAATGACTCGCTTCATAATATGAATATCAGACATTTCACAGAAGATCCCCAATTAGGACACGTGTCATCCATTTATCCATCCTGCATTTATCCAAATTTAAATAGAAGTAAGAATTCTGTAATTAGTAATATTTTATAATATTATTACTCCTTATTATAACTTAATAAATTAAAATATTTCTATAAAAACGAAAATAATTATTGGCAGAAAGAATCAATATTGAGGTCAAATTGGGGATCCTTAATAAATTATCTAAAAGATAAATATATTTGTTGAGTTCAAAATGAGGATACTTATCAAATAAGAATAAGAATTAATTGGATGCAAATTGGGGATCGTTATCAATTTTTAAGGAGCACGTGTTTTATATATTAGTAAGAATTACATATCTTTCTTCAGTTTCGTTGTGAATTTTTAAGGTCAAATGACATTATTTGAACAATATTTTATCATTGTAAGATAACAATATGCTCTTTTGAATGTTAATATACTGGATAGAGCTTAATAGATACTGCGAGGGATCGTGACCCCCAAAAGTTTTGGTATCTATTATATATCTATAAATATTTAGTATATTATTTTATCGAGAAAAAATAAAATTAAGTGTATTGGACCCCTCAATATATTTACAAATATTAGAAGCCACGTCCTTTACCGGATGATAGAACGTTTTTAGTAAGAATATGTCTCTATTTAGTAAATATACATTTTAGTACCTTTTTTACTATTAATGTGCTTATGAATCTGAACTGAAGTGTGAAATTTAGGTAACGTGAGCAATTCCCTATTTCACTTCATTAAATTTATTTTTTCCGAAAGATGATCGTCAAATTCTTACAAAACGAATACTAACATAGTTCACTAAACTAAATTTTCTAATCAAACCAAGCCAGTCCAGTCAAGAAAGGAAACCAACAGTAAGCAAATCTTTCCCTTATCTTCATCCCACGCGTCATATTTCCCGCCGTACGATTCGTCGAGCGGTTATTTCCTTCATACAAACTTAAACAATAAAAATCGGTTTATATAAAATACAAAGTATTTATTCAACTGAAAACCCGATTTTTCATCTCTCTCTCTCTCTCTTTCGCTCTAGGGTTTTGGTTCCACAAACCCTCGTGTTGACGCGAATTCGATAGATTTTCGCTGCATTGGGTGGGGGCGGTGGATCCGATTTTCAATGGAGAGGGAGCTCCTCGAGACGTTTGAGGCGGCGAAGAAGGCCGCCGACGCGGCAGCTGAGGGCGACGGCGCGACGCCGGAGGCTGAGCGGTGCGTCGACGCCTTGAAGAGGCTGAGGAAGATCAGAGTCACCACCGATGTGCTTGTGTCTACTCAGGTTGGTTAGGGTTTGTTTTTAGGGTTTTGTTGGTTTGTGTTGGTTTTGGGATTATTTTGGGTGTGTTTGCGGATTTTTGGACGGTTTTTGGGTTAAAGGTGTAGTTTTGGGGATTAAGGTTCTGTGCTTTTCTTGTGTAATCTTCTCTGCACTAGTTTGTTCTTAAATTTTGGGTTTCTTTTTTCTCTTGATTGAATTTATTATTTGGGGGCGTTTTCAGAATTTTGTTGTGCACAGTTTCTGGGTTTTTTTTGTTTGATTTTGCAAGTCAAGTTCTGATCTTTTGGCTCTTTGGTGAGATTCATGTTGCAATCCACCTGTTTGTGTGAAAATTATGAAAAATTTCTTGTCTTTTGTTTTTGTTCTTTGAGTTTCAGTTTAATTGATTCACTAGAGTTGCATAAAAGAAACTTACAAATACTAAAATTAATTGCACGTTGACTGGTACCAGTTAGACTGCACATAACGGCAGTGAACTTACTGGCACCCGCACACTGTTTGACTTAATACTGGTAACAAATTCTATGTATTTTAATTTGAAGTTTAGTCAAATTAACCCTTCGTTCCTCCATAAAAACCAAATTAACACCACATTATTAAAAAAAAGAACAAATCATAAATCTTATGGTACAGTACCTAACTGTTGTATCACTGAAATAGGTACTAAACCTATTTTTTAATTTACTTTTTATCTATATTATAAATCCCTTAACCTCTCTCTCTATAAACAGGTTGGTAAACGGCTCAGGTACTTAACAAAACACCCAAATTCAGAGATCCAGTCAATGGCGTCAGACCTTCTCGCCTTTTGGAAAAACATCGTAATCGAAGAAAACTCCAACGGGAAGCGAAACGGCCCCACCAGCTCTTCCGAAACCGACCGATCCTCCAAATCCACCAACAAAACCCTAAAAATCGACCCCAATTCAACCAAATCCGAACCCAAATCCGAAAAATCCCAAACCCCAAAATCCCAAACCCCCAAACCCCAAACCCTGAAAATCGAACCCAAATCCGAAAAGAACCCAATCAAAACTGAACCATCGAAACCCCAAACCCCAAAACACAGTCCCTCGCCCTCAATGGCCAATAAGAAGCCGACACCTATCGCTTCAAACCCGCCGAAACTCAACTCTCTTCTCAAATCCAACGACGTGAACCGCGACAAAATCCGAGGCATGCTGGCCGAAGCCTTCTCCAAAGTCCCTTCCGAAACCCTAAAAGACTCTCGCGAGGAAATCCGGAACCTTCTAGAAGAAATAAACTCGTGCGACCATTTACGCGCTGCCGTAACCGTAGAATCCGCTATGTACGAAAAACTTGGCAGCTCAATCGGCTCCCAGAAGGTTAAATACAGATCGATATTATTCAACCTCAGAGCAGAAAACAACACTGACTTCCGTAGAAGAGTCCTGCTGGGACAGGTTAAGGCCGAGAGACTAGCGGACCTGAAACCTGAAGAGATGGCGAGTGACGCGAGAAGGATGGAGAACGATAAGATTAAGGACAAGGCACTTTTTGATTGTGAGAGAGCAGGCGCGCCGAAAGCCACGACGGACCAGTTTAAGTGCGGGCGGTGCGGCCAGAGGAAGACGACTTATTATCAGTTGCAAACGAGGAGTGCTGATGAGCCGATGACGACTTTTGTGACTTGTGTGAATTGTAATAATCATTGGAAGTTTTGCTAAATTATTTCGATTTTATGAGTTAATGAACCAATTTTTACTGGGGTTTGGTAACGATTTGGTTTGATGTGTTTAATGAGGTTTTTTTTTATGTAGTTTAGTGGGGGTGTGGTGGATTGATGAGTTGTTTTAGCTAGACTTAGATTTGATTTATGTTATTAGAGAATAAATTTGTCTCAGGAGGGATGTTGGGATGGTTTATGCGGTTTAGATTTGTAATATTTGATTAGAGAATTTTATTGGTGGAAATGAAGGCTCTTGTTTTTAGTAATTTTTTAATTAATGATCCTTATGTTTTATTATTTTTTACTTGCCTGAGATTTTTTTTGGTTAGCGCTGATGATGTTCTTTCCAGAAAATGCAAGTAAAATACTCGTGATTAATTGAAAAATAAGCTATTCATAAATATATAAATACCAAGGTTGCAAACAATGTTTAGTGGTTATTTTTGTAGCGTATAGTGTTTAGCGAACGTTACAGCATACGAAATAGTGGATGTTATAGTATGTAGCGAATGATATTATTAAGTATCATTTAAAGAAAATATATTCTTTTATAAAAAAAGAGTGAAAATGACTTATTTTTAATAAAAAATTATAATTATACTATTTCTTCATTAAATAAGTTTTTAAATTCAAATATCTTATTTTTATAGCTCAAAAGATGATATTTAGAATTAAAAAAAATATAGTGTAAAAAAAAACTCATAACGTGCATCGTTTTGCCGTTAACTCATAGTGTTTCGTGCCAGCACGCAATTTGTAACTATGATAAATATTGACCTTTCTTGTACTATGAAGTGTTTAAAACATAAAAATGCAAATTGAAATTTTGGCAAGGGCCTTATCTGCAGCTGTTCTTCAAAGAACAAAGGAAAAAAAGAAATTCAACGGTGGAACAAGCCAAGAGAATGCGATCCACTCGTTGGTTGACACGTGGCCTCGTAGGCCTCTCTATTTTCTTTCCGCTTGAACTGATGTAAAAAAACCTGCCTAGATTTTTCTTCTTCTTCTAATCAGAAGGTTTAACTTTTAAGAAGTAGACTGAGCAACTACAAGTAGAACAATGGCGAGTGCGGCCATGAGAGGCGGAGCTTCTCTCTCTCGATCCCCTCTTCTCCTCCATCTTCGTAATCCTAAAGTACCCATCTCTCTTTCCCCCCTTTTGAGAGTTTTATGCGCATAAACCCTTGTTAAACTGTAATTTACGTCGACACCCCTGATATTATCTGTTTCTCAGCCTCTGTGAAGTTCAACTTCTTGGGAAAAAGAAAATTCTAATTTACTCTTAACTTCAAATTGATCAATTCGATTTGTTAAATAGAACTCTAAATACTTCTAGTTCAGTTCATCATAGAAATGATAATTCTAGTCGCTCTTAGTCACTATTCATTTTATTTTTTTTTAGTAAAAAAAAAATACTATTTATTTGATTAATTTCATAGGCCACAATAAGAGCAGTACGGTTCAGGAAATCCAATAGAATAAGAGTGTTATCACAGTACTCACAAGCTCGCGATTCCTCTTCTCGCATTATTCAAGGTATCTTTTTTTATCTATGACTCTACTAAAATTTCAAGTTATTTCTTGGCTTTGTTTTTTCAGACTGAACTGCATATTTTACCCTCAATTTAACACTAAAATTAACCACTTCAAATTCCTTGAAAATAATCTAGATCATAGGTCAAATTAGTCACTGATTTTTCTTTTGGCAGCCTTGAATTGAAATACCAAATAATTGTGGTGCGTGTTTATTTATTTTTTAGAAAGGATAAATGAGCTGCCAAAACTATTTGAAGACATAATCCAAACATCGATTAATACCGGGCCGAGAGGCGCTTTGAGATTCGTGCAAGGCGTTCAGGCTGTGATTGGTGTCAGTGGCGAGTGGCTGAACGATCTTTCTCAACAAGTACACATTTATTTTATTTTATTTTTGGTCTTTAAAATTCACGCAATATTTCATATGTCCATCTGAAATTTGTGATCGAGAAGGTAGGTTTGATACTATGAGTTCTGTAAAAGTGTAAATTTGATATATTTTGAGTTTTTCAAAGGGTGAACTTGATGTGAAGGGTAAGTTATATATTTTAAGCTTATGCCAGAATATACTAAGAATTTTTTTTTTAAAATTTCTTTGGATGTTCTTCACATATATTTTATTAGATTTCAAAATAAAGAATCTGAATTGTTTCTTTAATTTCCTTGCAGACAGGAAATTCGAGCGGAAGGATTCCTAATCAACAACTGTTATCGCCTCTTTATCTCAGAAAACTTTTCGAACGAATGGGCGCAACTTACATTAAATTGGGTCAGGTAAAAAAATAGTATATTTCTCAAATTGTTTTTTCGTTTCAAATTTCCGTTTGGTTATCTTTTTTTCATTTTGCCGATATTAAGAGTCAGATGTAAAAATGCAGTAGATCTTGCCGGTAAAATTCCTCTATGAATTACCAACTCTTTTTCATAACACACTTACTTTATTTCCTACCTCTTTCTCTGTTAAACTTATATTTTTTAGGGATAATTCAACGATTAGTCCCTGTACTTCCGTTGGATTGCAATTTAGTCCCTGTATTACTAACCATGCATAATTCCGTAAAGTATTGGGACTAACCGTGCACAATTAACAGTACAGGGACCAAATTGCAATCCAATACTACAGGGCCTAACCGTGCATTTATCCCAATTATTCTTCACAACATATGAATAATAATATTCTTATAACCCTAATTTCTTTCACAACAGTTTGTTGCTTCAGCACCAACTCTGTTTCCATCAGAATATGTGGAGGAATTCCAGAACTGCTTCGACAGAGCGCCAGCTGTCAGTTTCAGCCAAATTGAGAGAATATTAAAAGAAGAATTACAAAGGCCGTTGGATTCCGTTTATGAGTATATCGATCCCGAACCGATCGCTTCTGCCTCGATCGCTCAGGTTTGTTTTTACAAATACTTTTGATATTTATGAAATTATTTTTTATTGTAGAATGATTGTGTGGTGATTCTTATTTCTCACGTGACGAATCCAGCCAAAAATACTGGCTTGATGTAATGTGTCTTGAGTATTTATTTGGGAAATTGCAAAAATGCCCCTCTGTTTTCAAGAAATTTGAAATTTAGTCCCTACTTGATAGTTAGTGTTCAAGATAAAGAGTTATTTTTTCCCCTTGGAAAATAGAGTTTTGTTTTTGCATTTTCTAATGTTGCAGGGACTTTTTGCAATTTAGTCATTATGCAGGGGCTTTCTTGCAAAATTCCGTACTTAAATATACAATTAACTTACCAGTTCTCTTTCGTTCATACTACAATTTCAGTTTGCATCATTTGAAAAAAATACAATTCAAGATTTTTTTTAATTTGAATTTGATACATTGTTGTGTAAGACCAAAGAGACTAAAACTTGTTTTTTCTCTCTCTTGAAGGTTCATGCAGCACGGCTGAAAAGCTCAGGAAAAGAAGTTGTGATTAAAGTGCTGAAACCGGGAATTGAAGATATTTTGGTTGCTGATCTGAATTTTGTTTATGTCGTTTCAAGGGTTTTGGAGTTTTTAAATCCCGAACTTAAAAGGATGTCTCTTGTGAGTCTTCTAACTTTTGTGTTATTTATTAAAAAGCACCTTACTCATTATTGAAAAATAATATGCAAACATCTTAATTTATTTCGGAAAATTAGATAAATAATTCGAAAGATGTGTTCGCATGATATTTATCATCATTTCTATATTATTTGATTATTACATAATGTTTCCTTTTAAACAAAAGTTAAAACCTAAGGGGTTTCTGAAGAATTTTAAAGGTTAGGGGTTCTCTTTTATTTTCGATAAAAGAAGTGAGTTTTACTTATTCTATTTCATAAATACTAGAAAATATAGGCGGGGTTCTGAAAAACTTCCTCTAATCATTAGGTGGGAATCATAGCTGGGGGTTAATTGATGCCAAATCGGATTGAAACGACTCCTAATTTCACAAAACCAACCTCAATTGAGGCTAATTTTGCCCAACTGGCCACTTCAAATTCTAATTCCAATTCCAATTCCAATTCCCTTCTCTCTCTAATCAGGTGGGTATCATAAAGGACATAAAGGAGTCGATGATCGAAGAAACGGACTTCAGAAAGGAAGCATCCAACATAGAATCGTTCAGAACTTACTTAGAACGAATGGGTCTCGATAAACAAGCGAAGGCTCCGTTTGTGTACACGCACTGCAGCACGAAACGGGTTCTGACGATGGAGAGATTATATGGTGTGCCTCTCACGGATTTGGATTCCATCAGGGAGTTCGTGGACGATCCGGAGGTGACTCTGGTCAACGCGCTCAACGTCTGGTATGATTTGTTTGGGGAATTTTTTTGTTTTTTTTGGGGAATTTTTGAATCAGCCTGATTTTTCTGGATGTTTTAAATGAATGGTATGAAATGATATTGTATTACGTAAAATATTTGTCGGTTGTATTTTACAGAAAGTGTCATTTTCTTGTTTGTTTGTTTGTTGTGGTTCTAGTTATGTTTATTTCTTGTTTATCTTTATTTAACGTAAAATATTATTTTGTTTTGAAATTATTGTTATGGTTTGAATAAAACCAACGGATATTTGATGAGGATATTTTTGGATTATTTGTTGATTTTTTTTTAATTGAGCAGGTTTGGGAGCTTGATATCATGCGAATCATTCCATGCTGATGTACATGCAGGAAATTTATGGCTGCTTCGTGACGGTCGTATCGGTTTTCTTGATTTTGGTATTTTTCTAACTTAGACCTAATCTGGATATAAAACAATAATTATGTTATTTTTTTAAATTCAAGAGATATTTTTCTAACTTCGAAATTTACAAGGGTCGTACTCGATGTCATTTATTTTCACATTTTAGCCGATATTATGTTATTTAAAAAATCAGGGAATCAGTATGAAAGGCATAAATCAAAGTCAAGCACTGAACAAGCTACAATTTTGGAAAAATGCAGGGATAGTAGGGCGAATATCTCCAAAAACATGGGCGGCCATGGAAATATTTTTGGGCTCTTTCGCGACAGAAGATTACGAATCGATGGCCGTTTCTTTAATAGAAATGGGCGCCACAGGCAAAAATGTAGATGTTAAAGCCTTTGCAAATGACTTGGAAAAGATTTTCTCATCAATTCAGGTATTTAAATAACTATTTACTTTGGGTTAAATGCGCCGTTAGTCCCTGTACTATATTTGGATTGCGATTTAGTCCTTGCACTAAAAAGTTTAAATTGAATGGAATAGGGACTAAATTGCGATCCAACTAAAGTACAGGGACTGAGTCCATTTATTATCCCTTATAATTGTACTGGTTTCAAAAGCTCACATGATAAAACTTATAGTAGTATATTATTACATTACATAGGACATGTTTGATTTGAGAAATTTGTTTATATTGAGGGTTTTCTGGAATGGGCTTCAAATAATTAAATTTAGGGACCTGATGCTGCACAACGGTGTGCAGCACGACGCAAGAAAACAATATATAGAGGCAATGGACAATATATAAAATTAAACATATATAAAATTCATTTTTTACATAGTATGTAGAGGCAATAATTAGTATATACGTAAAACAGTGAAACCCAATATATGGAAAACAAAAACTATTGAAAAGCGGAAAAAACAGTATACCGTCACGTTTTGGGCGTGCTCAAGCCCATTGCGTTTTTTATATTTCCCTTAAATTTATGAGATGACAAAGTTGGTTTCTCTAATATAAGGTGCTCATCAAAATTTCATCACTCTTTAATTAAAATAAGTAAATATATCCAAAGAAGGGTGAACCGAATTTAAAAAATCTAAGCATATACTTTTACAAGTTATAACGATAGTATATTATTATAAAAACGATTTTGTATTTCCTAGAATCAGTACTCTAAACTAAATCTTTTTTATTTTCAAAGGAATTGGATACAGAAATAGTTGTTGCGACAGCAAGAGGTCCAAATGCTGCTACAGCTGTATCTGCTAATGTATTAGTCGACGACAGACAAATGAATGCACTTTTTCTTGACTTGGTGCTTCATCTCTAAATATTCTTACCTTTTTTACATTAAACAAATATAAAACAAAATTTCACCAACAAATTCTCATTATTTTTTTGCAGGTTAGGGTTAGTGAATCATACGGGTTGAGATTCCCGCGCGAGTTTGCTCTTCTGATGAAGCAATTGTTGTATTTTGATCGGTATACTAGATTATTGGCCCCTAATATGAACATGCTGCAAGATCAGAGGATCAGTGTCGTTTCGAACCGAAGGATGAGAAATATGAATAGTTTCCCTTGAAAAAATTATGGCTCATTGGATTAGTATAAACTGAAAAAGGTTTACATATATAGGCTTTGCCTTTTTGTTTTACAGAAATGGGATTGTGCATGAATGGTATTTTAAGAGTGTAGTTATATGATGTATTGTATAGTGATATTTTTGGTAGAAGATATAACAAAACGTGCATCTCTCAAAGTCGAAAATGCAATTTTATTCCATAATAAAACGTATACTAATACAATCGCACAGACATCTCCACGTAACACCAAACACCAGTTACAAATTTATTCAATACTAGTTAAATTTATTCAATACTAGTTATTTTATGAAGTAACCACCATGTCCGTATTAGCCCAACCATTTTTTCTTACTGAGCTTTAATGGGGACGCTGTGCAGAACCACTGTCTCGACAGTCAGGCCCGGGCCGAAACCGAAAAGCACTCCCCATTCAAGGCCTTCTCCAGTGGTCGCCTTGCCTTGTTCGGCCGATCGACGCCTCATCTCGTCCAGGATGAACAAACACATGCACCAGACATATTTCCATACTCGCTTAGTATGTGTCGTGTGGTAGACAACTTCTCTTTCTGCAGCTCAAGCTTTTTTTCTACTTGGCGTCATATTGCAGGTCAATAGTAGCATTAGTTTTTGTACCAATAGAAGTATCAACTAAATGTTAATTTCATATACCGATAGGAGTAAAAGCATTGACAAGACTCTTCTCAATGTTCTTGGAGATGATCGTAAGCACTTCCTTCAACAGGTGGAAGGTGAGCCCCACCTCACGAAGGTGACCTTCTATGGCTCCTTTTGAGTCAGGTAGGATTGTTTGTGCAGCAGAAACCAATTGAAACAATGGTCGCTCGATGGTTATGTCAGGATCAGCACCCACAATGAGTGCAGCAGCACCATCCCCAAAAAGTGCCTGCCCGACCAAGGAATCAAGGTGTGACTCTGAGGGCCCTCGAAAGGTGACAACAGTGATCTCAGAGCATATAACCAACACTCTAGCTCCACGGTTGTTCTCTGCAAGGTCCTTGGCCATTCAAAGGACAGTGCCTCCTGCAAAACACCCTTGATGGTACAACATGCAGCGTTTAACAGATGAATCGAGGCCAAGAAGTTTGGAGACCTGATAGTCAGCTCCGGGCATGTCAACACCACTAGTTGTGCAAAATACGAATGAGTAATTTTCGATTTAGGTTGGCCCCATTCCTCGATTGCCTTTAGAGCAGCTTCTTTTCCCAACTTTGGAACCTCCTCCACAATAATGTCCTGACGTGCGTTCAATGATGGCTCCATGTAAGAAGACATGTTTGGGTTTTCAGCCAACATCTCCTCGGTTAAGTGCATGTATCTTTTCTTAATCATTGATTTATCGCCTGAAAAACAAAAATATTATTGTCTTACATATTGATATATATGTTATAACCGTGGTGCAATTTCTACTTAACCTCTACTTTATTATATAATAAAGGTTTTCTTTTAGATCGTTTATATAATAAACGTTTGATATAGTATGATAGAGAATCAAAGATTGACACTTACATATATACTGGAACTTCTCCTTCAGTTCAGTCATATGCTCACTCCTCGTCACACGGAAATAATAGTCAGGGTAGTCAGCTTGGTACACACAGTTAGTAGGTGTGGCTGTACCAATTTCCAGTATAGTTGCCGGACCCTGAGCAAGTTGCGCTTGTCTTATCTCTTCTACTGTCGCCATGAGTGACCTTTGCTTGCGTAGCAGCAGCTAAAGGCTTAAGAAGAATATAAAGGGTAGAACTAAGAAAGCTTTGTTCCTTGTGCAAATGACTATAGAGGATGGAGTGATAAGAGAAGTAAGGAATGAGGGGGGTATTTAAAGAACAAAAAGGGGTTCGGGGCAGCTGCTCCGTTTGAAGCAGCTTCCTTCGCGCTTCAAGAAATTTTCAATTAAAAAAGGAGATTTCTTTAAGTCTCCAATTTGGCCCATGTTTTTATTTATATAGAAAGTAACAATGTTAACCATTGTAAAATATATTATTTACAAAAGTACTAAGAAGTTTATTATAGTGTTTTTCAAGTAGGATATTAAAAAAAATATGAAACAAAATATTATTTATATATTCTTTATGCTGATTAATATTCATACTAATACTATGATAGATTTATGTATCTTTTATGAATAGAAAATATATAGTAAATAAATACGTTTAAAAAAAGTACGAGTTTACATTACCTTAATAAAATTTACGCAAGATACAACATAAAATATATTAGACAGATATTACCTGTACAGCATGCATGTACTCCCATCCCAACAAAAAGTACCTTAGGAGCACACATAGTAAATACAGATCTAAATTAAAATCATTAATTAATATTAATGTATTTAGAACTGAGGAAATGTAACTATGGTTTGCTACTTGAATTTTCAGGATCTGAAAAAAAAAAAATACACGAATTTTCAGATCAGCATATCATAAAGCACAATATCATGTGTACCAGCAAAATCTATGGCTTGGATATGCACAGCCAATAGGCTGCCAACACCTTTAAAGATGCATTAATTGGTAAATATTTATTTTAAAAAAATCAAGGTTAAAAATGTTGATCATATTGTTTAACTAAGTTAAATGGTACTTAAAAAGGGTATACTGCGCAATAAAAAAATTGTTGTGCAGGCAAAAATTATATACTGGACAGGTAAAAAGGTGTATTCAAAAAATATATAATAGACAGTAGTAAAAAGGTACGATGGTATTCAAAAGGATATACTTGACGGATTAAAAATATAAAGGACAAGCAAAAATGGTATTCTATGCAATACAGATAAAAAGATATAATTATATTCATGAAAGATATGCAGATAAAAAGATATAATTATTAACTTGTTATCTAAAAAAGAGAAATATCCCTTCGGTTCTCTTTAAGATTGACTTTAAAAAAACATTTGATTCAGTCTTCTGGGATTTTCTCAAGATAGTAGTACTCCATAGTAGAGAATTCCCAAGCATTTGGAGTTCTTGGATCGATAACTTCCTCGCATCCTCTTCTTCATTTCTTAAGATAAATGGACATGAAAGTACTCCGTTCAACCACCAAAAGAGATTAAGACAAGGGACCCTCTCTCCTCCATGCTTTTCAATCTCGTGGTTGACGTGTTATAATCATACTTTCAACAAGCAACCTTCTTATTCAACCCTCATCATCTTATACCACCAATGCTTTTTTAATTCGCGGATGACACCACTATCCTTGCGGAAGCGGACCCAAGGAACCTTAGACTCATCAAAGAAACTTTGGACAACTTCTCCAAAATTTCGGGTCTAGAGGTCAATTGGGAAAAAACTGCATGCACACCCATCCCAATACCTTCCGGTAATCTTTAATTGCCAAGTAGAGAACTTCCCACTTAAACTCTTGGGTTTACCTCTAACAATGAAGAGGCCCTCGAGAGCTATATATACAAATATTCTCACAAAGGTACAAAAACATCTTTCGGGTTGGAAGGGAAAAATTTTGTCACTTGGAGGGAGAATAACCCTCAGTAAGTCCGTCTTACTCTCTTTAATCACATACAAAAAGCAATTACTTCTTTTTCCCAATGTGGCTAATTGATGAAATAAACCGATTGGCAAGGGCATTCCTATGGAGGGGGGGATAAAAAATGCTCGGGGGGACATTGTTTGGTCGCATGGGACCGTCTACGTCTCCCAAAAGAAAACGGAGGGGTCGGAATCTCATCGATTAAAAAACAAAATATTGCACTACTTCTAAAGTGGCTATGGATATGAAAAAGTAACCCCGAAGGTGAATGGGCACAAACGTTATGCCTCTTATATGGATTTGAGGACACAAGCGACCTAAAATCTAATAATCCATCCATCTCCTTCTTTCTTGTACAATTAGCCGAGCTAATGCCTATATTCAACACTTCTATCTCGTATGAATTAGGTGACGGCATGACCATCAATTTTTAGAACGATAGATGGGCTTTTGAGGGGACTCTCAAATCATCATTTCCAATAATGTATGGGATAATTAGAAATGACCAATTGACGGTAGCTCAAGTGCTTGAGAGTGCGATTAACTTCCAAGACTTCCTCTCCTCTAACGATGAAAGAATTAAACAAGATGCGCAAGAAATCTTTCTTACCTTAGCCCTAATCAGCCCCTCCACCCAAAGAAATAAACCGAGATGGAGATGAAAAGTGTCGGGAGAATTCACAACTCAATCGGCATGACAGCCACGCTCTAACAGAAGGCTCTCCAATTCTTCATCTGTCGGAAGATATGTTGGTTGCGTGCCCTCCAGATGCTCCAACATCCACTGAGCCAGTAAGTGTCCCATGCATCTTTCTCTATCCTTGGTTTCCCCTTCTTATTGTTTAACCAAAATTCTTTTGCGTCGTGTGCTATATCGGAGTCTAATCCCTTTCGTAGCCAAATGAGTCTTGCGAAGTTGCAGTGTAGAAACAAGTGAGTGGCCGTTTCCACGACCCGTTGTTGACACATCGTACACTCACCATCATTTGGCCAACCTCTTTTAATGAGGTTGTCTTACGTCATTAGTCGACCCAGTAAAAGTTGTCATCCGAAGAAACGCACTTTTTCCGGACAGTTAATTTTCCACAAGATTATATTTTCTTTTGATGCAGTATGAGTTATATGCAAGACTTAGAAAAGGGGCTATAGTCTCCTAGAGACTACTTGTTCATTCTTTGTTTTTTCTTTATTTTTAATGATCCTCTCTTAAGGAATCATTTCTTCTTCTTTTTGTAAATATTTGTTAAACTCTGTTGTAAATGTTTAATCAATGAAATCTCAAGGAGGTATTTCACCTCCTGAGCTTCAAAAAAAAAAAAAATGCTAGACACATTAAGTATAAATTGAATAGGTAAAAGGATATACCTCTATTAAAAAAAGGTATACTTGATTAATGAGATTTCAAAAATGTATACAAGTTCAGGGGTAACAGATATATGGTATGAGAGTAAACATATAACTAAAAAAATTTGCTTGTATAGTGTAGAAAATGTATACTAATACAATGTAAAAATAGGCTAGTGCTATAGCTCCGCACACTAATCTGAACAATTTCCCACATTCTTTCGTTGAAAAATAGATTAGTGCTGACTCCAAACACTAATCAATCTACGAACTGTTTCCCATACTCTTTCACATGTTGGATGTATTTGTGGAACTCAAAAGTTTGATGAGTATGTAGAGATGTTTATGGATGAGTACGGGGGTAAACCTCACTAAAATTAATGAGATAAAAGCCTTTCAAAAACTTGAGTCAACATCCAGGCCAAATAATATGGTCAAAATCACAACTCTTTTGGTCAATGTGTACAAAATACTTCAAAAAACTGATCAATCTTATTTTAAAGTAGGGATCGGATATGTCACGATGTTGTACATCAAAATCACGAACATAATATATATCTTACTAACAGTGTAATAACAGTATATATAATTCATTTTTTTTATAACAGTATATACATAAACAGTAAAAATAATATACAAAAAACAAAAAAAATATATTAAAACAGTATATACAAATTCCAAAAGTAGAAGATACATAAAAAATAAAAAATAGTATATAAAATAGTATATAAATTTATATTGAAAAGTGAAAAAACAATATATATATCGTCTGTGTCGTGATTCGGCATGTTATAATGCCGTCGTGATATCAGATTCCCCTTTAAAATAAATGGCCACCCAAATAATATTATAGCATAGTAATTAGGTGTCTTACTTGAGATACAAAAAGTTGAGAGTTTAAATTCTATTAATTGTATTAGAGTATTTTTTTTGTTTCTTTTTTTTTACAAAAATATAAAAAATTGTCACATGCAATTAGAAGTGTAAGAGGGCGCCATGTACGGACCATGAAGGGTCCCTTCATATACAGGTTTTAGGTCGCTAAAATAAAATACAGACAAAACCACCTAAATGTTGAAATATATTTCAAAACTAGCAAATTCGAACTTTCAAACTCCCGTCAAAATAAAAAGAGGTTCAACAAGAAGGAAAAAATGTAGAAAGCTGAAATATAAACTTACAAAATGGTCCAAACATCACTCATCATCTTCAGATTATACCACAAAGTATTCATATTTTAGTAATTTAAAAGATATTCTTCATAAAGAATCAATTTAACAAATTTTAAATAAAGTACTTTTAATTATGTATTAGTTCTTATACTATTTCAAAATAATATTAATTATTTTAAAATTAATGATAACAAATATTCTTTATTTGCAATATTATTTCTTATTTTCAAGCAAAATAATAAAACTATTTATTAATTTGAAATATTAAATATTATTTCAAAATAAAATAAAATATCATTTTTAAATAAATAAAAAAAATATTTTGAAATAAATTGAAAAATATAATTATGAAATAAAATAAAAAATAATATTTTGAAATAAAATATGTAATATTATAATACAACACATAATTATTATTTTGAAATAATATATACAATCTAAAGAAGTAATAAAATAATTAAAAATATTTTATCTGAAATATGTTTAAAATCTCATTCTTCATAGTGAGTATCTTACCATTATTAAAAAAATGATTACTTTTTCAACCTTTTTTTTATCTCGACCGGAGTTCGAAAAAAGTTTGAATCAGGCCAGTCCTATATTTGGAGGTCAATGACGGTCATCGTCAAGAGGCTGTTTGGTTTGAGTATTGAAGGATATCTTGGAATGCATGGATTCCAAGGAACCCTATTTCAAGGAATGTAATTTCATGATATGTACTATTATCATGTTTGGTTTGGTGTATATATTCCAAGAAATGTAAAAAAGTTTGATTTATGGAGATTCCAAATTCGTAAAATTTATTTAGATCGACTAATTAATGAGAGAAATATTCTTTATAAAAAAATTATTTCCTTAATTTTGCATTCCTTCCTCATGGGAATGAGGAAAACCACCAATTTTGGTGGTAATTCTATTCTCACCAAATATTACTTAGGGAATCAGGAATTCTCTTAGGGGCCGTTTGGTTCGAGTTTTGAACGATACCTTGGAATGCAATTCCAAGACATATGTTATTAATATGTTTGGTTTGATTTATTTCAAGAAATGTACAGTATCTCGATTTATTGATATTCCAAATTTGTAAAATTTCATTTAAATCAACAAAATAATGAGAGAAAAGATGTTTCCATATAAAGATTTATTTCCTTATTTTTGCATTCCCTTCCCATGGAAATGAGCAAAGCCACCAATTTTGGTGGCTATCCAATCCCCATCAAATATTCCCATGGGAATCACGAATTCCATTACTTTATTACCGAGTGGCTCTTCCAAACGTGGGAATGAAATCTATTATCATGGATGCCAGGGCATCCATATTTAAAAGCTCAAACCAAACGGCCCCTTACTTTTATTATCTAATGACAAATCAAACATAGGAATGGAATGCATCCCTATTGGATACCAATTACCAAGGCATCCATGCTCAAAAGGTCGAACGAAACGTCTCCTAAGAGAACTTAAAGTTAGTTATTAATTTACTAATTAAATAAAAAAAACCTTTTTACCTGGCTAATAATATTAGGGTTTTACTTTAGGATTTAGTGCATAATAAGTTTCTATGTTTAATTTTAGGCTTTAGTAAATTTGCATCTTTAATTTAGGATGGATATAGAGGTGTGAGAAGTTGGGTTAAATTTGAAAGGGTGTACATAAAAATTATCTATATATTTTATTTTCATTTTTCTTATGACTGTTGCGAGAAGCTTATTGTATCTTTTTTACATGTGCGTTTTTCTTTTTTTTTTCTGTCATAATGTAGTGCACGGTCCTTTGTTGTTTTTGGGCACGATGACCCTCATACCATAGTTTGATAGTCAAAGGCTGCACCGCTTCACTATATTTCACCTGTAATTTATGGCGAATCAAAACTCATGGGTTGGTTTTGGAATATGTTTCAAAATTTAGGTATTTCACTTTAGAATTTGCTTAAAGATAGAAGTCCTAATATTAATTGTTTTGTTTTGGGACGTGTGTTATTTTTTTAATAAGGCCACAAAGCTCAATCATTTGATATATTATATATCTCGTATACCATTTCTTATATTATTAAAGTTATAATCATTATAATTATGCCTTTCACTATGATTACAATCGATGTAGCATGAGCTTTATACAGTTTTTTGGACCGGAACCTGAAAAATACCAGAAGTCTCAATACATTCAACACTATAAATTATCCAACAAAAGAAAACTAGTACATAAAAGCAAGAAAAGGGAAAAATTCACCCACCATAATTCTGATGTTTTGAGACTTTCAACCCCTAAAAAATTTATTTGCACTTTTACCATAACCCCATTGAAAATTCAGTCCTTTCAAAACAACCAAGCCTATCAAGACTAAAAGACAAAAGTTCACAAAATATACAACAAAATTCAATACAAACCCTTCCTTTTTTTCATAAATCTCATGATAAGGCCATATCAGTATAAATCGCCGTGTAAAACTCTTGAATCTCGTGTATATTGCATAAATCAGAAATGAACTTATTATTGTCAGGTTCTTCTAGAAGTGGTATGCTCATTTGAGAAACGTAAGGCAAAAGCTTGACTAGGGCAATTGGAGCAGTACTGCTGACCTGACAGCTCAATTCTTCAATTAGTAGTCGTATCACATTTTTCATTGCCATTTCCATTATCGTACCAAAATCAGGACTGGAAAAAATAAAGAATTAAGAAATTCTCATAGAGTGTTTACTTTTGCTTCAATGTTTAAATAAAAAATAGGGGACTTTTTGAAAAGCCATCTCTATTTTCTGGTATTATGGAGAAAAAAAAATTCCTTTATTTTGGAATATTCAAAAAAAATATTTTGAACTTTTTATTTTTCCAAAAACAAACTGACTTTGAAAATCAAAGACACCCTTAATGCTAACTTGTATTTTCAAAAGCTCCCTAGCTTTAATGTTTTGTTTTTTAACAAAAAAAAAAAAACTCATTTTGAAATAATAGAGAAATAAGTAAACACATCGATCTATTTTTGAAATAATAGATAAATAATTTGAAAAATGTGTTAACACACTACTAATATATTACGTAACTCACGGTGTACTGTTAGAACTTTAAAAGTCACACGTTACTTTTTCCACTCCAAAAATTAGTGCGATTTCCATAAACTAAATCCTTTTTAACCCCACATAACTAACTACTCCATACCTCGACAGCACAGTACGAGTTTGCGACATCAACACCTCGAGCCTGCTCGTATCCATCAACTCCTCCGATTCCTCGTCAGGCGCGGCCAGTTCTCTGTAAACGGAGGCGTTTTGGGGGACCAGGTAGCCGGTCCAGTGGCCGGAACTGGACGCCTCCAGTTGCATGAACTGCTTCAGGATTGCGGTGATTGTGGCGTGGAGGTGGGCCGTGCTTAGCTGGTCGTTCAGCTGCTTTCTGGAAATTAGATGGTGGGCGAATATAACTGGTTGGTTAATGTGTCAAAAAAGTAAAGAAAATGGCATGTATATACTCTTATTTAAGATTTGAATGTAACATTGATGTAATTTTGGGTATTTGTTTTTGTAAAGAAGTGAGGGCGAATGTGTAAATTGACATTTTGCAGGGTTATATATTATTGAACATTAAAAAAAATAAAAAAATATCATGCTGTTTGAAAACCTCCATAGCAGCTATTTAGGGTTTAGGGTTTAAAGGCAAGTAAATTGACGTTTTACAGGTTATACATAAAATTGACCCCCAAAAAAAAGAAAGAAAGAAACTCTTTCAGAACCTCCATGGCAACGGCTTAGGGTTTAGGGTAAATTGACACTTTTCACAGATAATATAAAAATAATAAAAATATGAAAAGAAACATACTCTTTGAGAATTTCAGTAGCAGCAGTTTCCATGTTAGTTAGCAGAGAATTTATGCCATGAGCCGGCAGAAAATCCGCTGTCCTAAGAAACTCCAGCTGGCCACGGTTGCTTGTCGACTCATAATCCTCCTATAAAATAAATTAATTAATAAAATTGTAGATATAAAATTTACCATTCCCAAAATTTTAAAAATATCATATATAGTTATATACAGCTCTAAAATTGTAGATGTCAAATTTACCCTCCCAAAACCTCAAAATATATACAATTTTTACCCTTCTATAAATACAAATATCATTTTTACCAACTTAACATAACGAGAAAGTCAAATAAATAAATAATCACCTCTGTATTGCGCGCAATGTCCAAAACGAGATGCCGCCCTAGAATATTCACCTGAACCCTCACATACAGACTCAGCATCGTCACGGCCCACAATGCAGCCGCCGTTCTTGTAAAACCTAGAAAAACAAAAAATAAAATAAAATAAATCACTCAAAACAAAGAAATGAAGGATTAAAAAATTTCTTACTGAGGATTTTGATGCGGTCCCAGATCTGGATGCGGTCATGAGGAGAGAGAAGGCCAGGCTGGGCCTTGGCTTGGATCAGCTTTTCTCTTAGTTCTGAAAGATCCAACTTTTCCAAAATCCGGGATCTCAATTCCTGCATTACATAAGGCAGTGTGGTCGTGTCCGAAATCCTCTGCACGTTCTCAAAGTGGCTCAGTATTCTATAAAAAAAAAGAAAAAAATTGATAAATTAAAGTAAATTGGGTAAATTGGGTGAAATTTAGGCATAATTGCACAATTGAGGGATTAATTAAAGTTGATTTGTGTTGTATTTGGCATTAATTAAAGTTGATTTGTGTCGTATTTGGCATTAATTGCAGAAGATTGTGAATTTTGAAGAGTAAATTGGGGATTAATAAAGTGGGGCTTGTTTGGGCGAAAAGCAATTTGGAGCAATTAGTACCAGAAAAGTATCAAAATGACACAATTGATGCTAAAAAATGAATTATACACTGTGAGAAAGAGGGAAAATAGATAAATAAAATAATTCTGTTTGTATTTCTTACTGGAGTTTCATGATCTCTTCATCTTGCTTATCTCTCTCACTCTGGCGTTGCAATCTCGCTACATTTGTCCTGTGAAAATCCCAAAGCCTGTAAACTACATACCCGCCTCCAATCGCCCCCAAACCGATAAATATCTTCCTCTTATGTCGACTCCAAAATCCCCTGTTGAAATTTAAACATCAATTCGTTAATGAGAATAAACCCAAAAAGCAAACCAAATAGTTCGAATTTTGACCGGATTTACTCAATTTTCGAACTATTCGCGCCTCAATCGGGCGAAGAATTGAATGAAATTAAAAGGAGAGTTAAATTACATGGGGACCAGAATTGAAGGGAGGAATTATCTGGAAAAAAATCTATCGGGCTGAAGAATCATCAGTCAGAAGCTATTTCACTGCGTTGGATACATACGCCGGAAAGAAAGAAGAAGAAGAATAAGAAGAAAACGAAGGCGATGTATTAATTTGTGTTGTGTTTTGTTGGTGTATATCTGTTGGAAATATGGACCGTTGGATTTGATCTAACGGTTTACGTGTAAATTGGTTTGGTCCAAGTTGAACAAACTTGTTACATACGATACATGCATGAAGGTGGAATGAGAATAATTCTAATTCATAGCCTGTTAATGTTATCATGCAGCAAGGTGGAAAATTTTCAAATAGTAGTATTATTTTTTGTACAAAAATAATTGGTAGGAATGTGATAAATCACTTCCTTAGTGCACTCCGAATTCTTTATTTTTTCGGTGAAACAGTATATGAAAAGAAACGAAGTACACTATGCTAAAGGAACAGGATATAAAATATATTTTTGAAAATAGTATATATAAATAAAACACAATATATAAAAAACAGTATATCATCATCGTGTAAGAAAGAAGGTGGGATAAAGAGTAAATTTTTCAAATAATAATATTATTGTTTTTTGTAGAAAAAAATGGTATTTTCTAAATCAAAAATAATATTTTCACAAGTTAAGTTCGTGTAGTCTCTGCATTTTTTGAAAAAACAAAACAAAGTTTGGTCCAAATTGATACACAAAGAGATAAAGATCAAAATGCTATAAAAATTACTACACAAAAACATGAAAAGCATCATGCAAAATATCATTTTAACATCATCAAAATATAATAAAAATCATTTTAACATCAATATTTTAAATAACATGCATTGGATCTTAGTGTTTTGGGGGCTTCATCATATAATGTTTCGTTTCACTTCCGGATCCTGATTATAACCATGATGTTTGTGACATCAAAGATTGGCGGAGCTTGAAATCGGTTTTGCGAAGATGTTGGGGGCGCCAATACATAATATTCGAATTTTTTTCCAATAAAGTATACTAGAATTCTGCTAATATATACTAGTTTATAAAAAAATTTGGAGGAATCATGGCCCCTCCGGTTTCTATGTAGCTCTGTCATTGACCACAATACCAATATACTAATACAACCATGATATAAAATATCTCAATGTCTACGATTAACATATTAGTAATATGAAAAAAAACATATTAGTTGGTCCAAATATCCAAACTTCAATATAACCATTTTTTTTATGAAACAATAAACATAATTATGGGCTGTTCAAGAAAATTTGTGTGGGAAGAAGGGGCTGAATTTTTTCAGTATGATATTGTTTTATATTTTTTGAATACTTGTAAGCCCACATGTTGCCAACTCATATGAGCCCATAAACCTATTTTACTACAACTACCACTATTGCAGGATATTTCCGTCTCATTTGCAGCCTTATGTTACCAATAAGGCAATAAGGGACCTTTCCCAGAAAGTAAACATATTTTAGTCTACTAAAATTGACTCAAGTTAGTCAACTGTGTAGGTAGAGATTATGCAACTTATTCCAGTCTATTTCGCAGGCTGGACTGTCGAACATGTCGCTTTATTATATCTATAAACTCAAATTAATGCAACTAATAAATTGAGTCAATTTCTGAATATTTTTTATGTTTTTCTTAATAACAAATAAGATATTGTTAAAATGTAAGTTTTTCATTACTACTATGATTGATTGAACAAACAAGACATATTAATAGAGTACAAAACATTAAAAAACACAAAAATATCTAGTTGTCTTTGAATGAAAAAACACTCATTTGTACACATATTATTTTTTTGAATCTCAATTTATACACATATTATTGATAGTCTTCTTTATCTCACTTATTATTTAATTCTCGTTTTTACTTCAAAAATTAAAAGAAAAATTCCAGAAAATAGAATAAAATAAAATAACATCATATGCATATAAATAAATATAGATTTAAATATTAAACTAGCGCTTCAACTCCATCATATCATATCGCACAATTGGACCGGGAATTTGTTTACTGGGTTGTGATGGGGACACTGTGCAAGACCACCGTCTCCACTGTCAGGCCTGGTCCGAAACCGAAAAGCACTCCCCATTCAAGGCCTTCGCCGGTGGTAGCCTTGCCTTCTTTTGCCGAACGCCTTCTCATCTCATCTAAGATAAACAACACACAAGCGCTAGACATGTTTCCATACTCGTTCAGTATGTGTCTGGTCGAGTGCATCTTCTCCTTTTGCAGCTCAAGTTTTGCTTCCACTTGATCTAGGATTGCAGGGCCTCCAGGATGCGCAACCCAAAAGATTGAGTTCCAGTCATTAATACCTGCCAATGGAAGTATTCAAAATATTATTTTTTATACAAAAAATATATGCATTTAATAAATACCAAAAAGTAGAAATGAATATTTTTATACCAAGAGGGGTGAAAGCTTCAACAAGACTCTTCTCGATGTTCTTCGAGATGAGCCCGGGCACATCTTTCAAGAGATGGAAGGTGAGCCCCACCTCACGAAGGTGACCGTCTATGGCGCCCTCAGAGTCAGGTAGGATGGTTTGTCCAGCGGATACCAATTGAAACAGTGGCCGCTCAATAGCTGTGTCGGGATCAGAACCAACAATAAGAGCAGCCGCACCATCTCCAAAAAGTGCTTGGCCGACTAAGGAATCAAGGTGCGATTCTGAGGGTCCTCGGAAGGTGACAGCAGTGATCTCTGAGCAGATCACCAACACTCTGGCCCCGCAGTTGTTCTCGGCAAGGTCCTTAGCCATCCGAAGAACGGTACCTCCTGCAAAGCACCCTTGTTGGTACATCATGAAGCGTTTAACAGATGGACGTAAACCGAGGAGCTTAGTGACTTGATAATCAGCTCCAGGCATGTCAACACCGCTTGTGGTGCAGAAGATAAGATGAGTGATCTTCGATTTGGGTTGGCCCCATTCCTTGATGGCTTTGACAGCAGCATCTTTTCCCAACTTCGGAACCTCCACTACAACAATGTCCTGACGTGCGTCTAGTGATGGCTCCATGTAAGCACAAATATTTGGGTTTTCAGACAGGATCTCTTCAGACAGATGCATATACCTCTTCTTAATCATTGATTTATCACCTGAAAGTACAATGAAGAAACATTAGTGTCTGGTAATAATGTATTGTAAATTGTACTATAATTAGTTTCTATCTCAACGGTACTATGTTGTACAATAACAATATGACAGATAATAAAGCTAAATAAAGTTGTCACACTTACACATGCGCTTGAATTTCTCCTTCAATTCAGTCAGATGCTCACTCTTTGTGACACGAAAATAATAGTCAGGGTAGTCAGCTTGTTGCACACAGTTAGCAGGTGTGGCGGTACCAATGGCCAGTATGGTTGCCGGACCTTGAGCACGTTGTGCTTGTCTTATCTCTTCCACAGTGGCCATGACTTAAGCTCTTGTTGAACTAAAGGGTCTGAAAAGTTTATTGCTTACGAATTGAAGGCTGGAGTAGTGATGGTGAGTGATGAGGGAAGTGAAATTGGGTGGATTTATACTAGAGAGAAGGGTAGGTAAAATTATTGGAGTATGGCAAACTTGAAGAGACTTTCGTAGCATTCAAACTTGGACTAATTTATCTCAATAACTACCAAAATTGTTTGAAAGTCTCAACAGTTGTCAGAATATATGTTATGAACACATGTTGTTATTAGCACCTACTTCATGACTACAGAAATAATTTATTGGAGTATGATGGACTTGAAGAGGCTTTTAATATTCCAACTTGGACTATATAATTTCTTTCAATAACTACCAAAAATGTTCTAATATCTAAAAAATTGCTACGAAAATATATTAAGAACATGTTGTTAGCTTCCTTATTAAAACATGTTGTTAGCTAGCACCTACTTCCTGAATATAAAAAATTGAAAATAGAGGTTGCATATAATTTGGTTATAAAAAATGAAAAACATGTAGCACCTACTTCCTTCATATGTATGGGCAATGGTAAGCAAAAGTGGTACACTGGTATTGATCAATTTAGTATCCGGTTCACTTCCTTTATACTATTTAAAGTCTTCAAAATATCTCAGGAGATTATTGAGACAATTGATAAAATCAGAAGAAAGTTTCTTTGGAGTGGTAACAATGAATCCGGTATGTCCCTGATTTCGTGGGATAGGATTTGTAAACCCAAGAAGGGAGCATGATTAGGTGTAATGGATCTAGAGGTATTCAACAAGGCCATGTTAAATGGGCTTGTAAATACTTCAATAGGGAAAATGGTTTAGCTTGGGATAAGCTTGTGTCAAGGTTAGAATTGTGTGAGATGGAAGAGGATAAACACAGGAGAGATTCCTACATTTGGTGGGAAGTGAAGAATTAGCTTCAATTGTTCTTTGCTAATTTCCAGATTAGGATTTTTATTCTTTTAATTAATAACCCTTGTACTTACTTACAGTTAAAATGGAATATACAATTGGATGGGGGATCACATTCACAACCCTCTCCAGTGCAACCGGACCTTTCGTGACCAAGTAGAGACGCCACCACGGTTTTAAGGAAAGCCATGGAAGAAATGGAACAATACCGCTGGGCTAGAATGGGGGCGGGCGGACATAACACGGCAGGGTCCTATAACGACCTCTTGAATGAATTGCAAGCTGGATAATTTTACTTCTTCATTTTGCTTTTATTTTCTGATTTTATTTTGCTTTGTCATTTAATTCATTCTTTTTGTAATTAATCAAGGATAGGGACTGTGTTGGACCACTTTCTTTTTTGGTTTTTTATTTTTAATTTAAAAAAAAAATCAATCTCCATCCAAAGATTGTTGCAAATGTAACTTAATTTCATCAATGAAGCTTGCGCGCACAACATAAGAGTGTGTTGCAATTAAAATCCAAAAAAAAATAGTACATTGAAATGAATGCTTGCTAAATCAAACGAATAATACTCTTTAACTTTGCATAAGTGTCTTGAGTTCGAATCTCAGCAAACGCATTAAGTACTATTTAGCATTTCAATCCATTGTTGGCAAGTTTGAATCTAAACGAATAATAGTACATTAAAAAATCACGTGTGTTGTGAATTGCGATATTATAATGGAGTTCGTAATAGATGCACCCTAATTATCATGATTCCGAATATTTGGACTGATTCGATTATTTCAATCTATTCTGCGTTCTGGATTCTACTCTATAACATGTCAATGTAGAATTAATCTCCAAATCCAAATTATATGCAACCTCGATTTCGATGATTTGTTTAATAAACTAAGAAACTAATATCTCAAAGATTTTTATTTCTCATATGATTGATTGAATAAAAAACGCATAATTATGACTACCAATTATTAACAATACAATAGTAAAACACAAATATGTACTTGTCTTTCAATGAAAAGAAATCACGATTTAAATACAACTATCATCTCGATTCTTCATCTCACTTGCAATGCAATTCAATTTGCATCTTTACTTCACAAAATAAAGGAAAATTTTCGAAAAAAATAATGTATAAATACATCTATATGTAAAATTTTAAATTTAATACTAGCTTAAATTCCATCATACCATATCACCCAAATGGGCCGGAAATTTTCTTTTATTGTGCTGCAATGGGAACGCTGTGCAAGACTACTGTCTCAACTGTCAGGCCAGGACCAAAACCAAAAAGCACTCCCCATTCAAGGCCTTCGCCGGTGGTAGCCTTGCCTTCTTTAGCCGAACGCCTTCTCATCTCATCTAAGATAAACAACACACAAGCGCTAGACATGTTTCCATACTCGTTCAGTATGTGTCTGGTCGCGTGCATCTTCTCCTTTTGCAGCTCAAGTTTTGCTTCCACTTGATCTAGGATTGCAGGGCTTCCTGGGTGCGCAACCCAAAAGATTGAGTTCCAGTCACTAATACCTGCAAATGGAAATAATCAAAATATTATTTTTTCTTTTTCAATACAAAAAAATATATGCATTTTATAAATAACAAAAAGTAGCAATGAATATTTTTATACCAATAGGGGTGAAAGCTTCAACAAGACTCTTCTCGATGTTCTTCGAGATGAGCCCGGGCACATCTTTCAAGAGATGGAAGGTGAGCCCCACCTCACGAAGGTGACCGTCTATGGCGCCCTCAGAGTCAGGTAGGATGGTTTGTCCAGCGGATACCAATTGAAACAGTGGCCGCTCAATATCTGTGTCGGGATCAGAACCAACAATAAGAGCAGCCGCACCATCTCCAAAAAGTGCTTGGCCGACTAAGGAATCAAGGTGCGATTCTGAGGGTCCTCGGAAGGTGACAGCAGTGATCTCTGAGCAGATAACCAACACTCTGGCCCCGCGGTTGTTCTCGGCAAGGTCCTTAGCCATCCGAAGAACGGTACCTCCTGCAAAGCACCCTTGTTGGTACATCATGAAGCGTTTAACAGATGGACGTAAACCGAGGAGCTTAGTGACTTGATAGTCAGCTCCAGGCATGTCAACACCGCTTGTGGTGCAGAAGATAAGATGAGTGATCTTCGATTTGGGTTGGCCCCATTCCTTGATGGCTTTGACAGCAGCGTCTTTTCCCAACTTCGGAACCTCCACTACAACAATGTCCTGACGTGCGTCTAGTGATGGCTCCATGTAAGCACAAATATTTGGGTTTTCAGCCAGGATCTCTTCAGAGAGATGCATATACCTCTTCTTAATCATTGATTTATCACCTGCAAGTACAGTGAAGAAACATTAGTGTCTGGTTATAATGTATTGTGAATTGTATTCTAATTAGTTTCTATCGCAACGGTACTATGGTGTTCAATAACAATATGAAAGATAATAGAGCTCAATGAAGTTGTCACTTACACATGCGCTTGAACTTCTCCTTCAATTCAGTCAGATGCTCACTCTTTGTGACACGAAAATAATAGTCAGGGTAGTCAGCTTGTTGCACACAGTTAGCAGGTGTGGCGGTACCAATCGCCAGTATGGTTGCCGGACCTTGAGCACGTTGTGCTTGCCTTATCTCTTCCACTGTGGCCATGACTTAAGCTCTTGTTGAACTAAAGGGTCTGAAAAGTTTATTGCTTACGAATTGAAGGCTGGAGTAGTGATGGTGAGTGATGAGGGGAGTGAAAGAAGGGGGGTTTATACTAGAGAGAAGGGTAGGTAAAGATTATTGGAGTATGGCAAACTTGAAGAGACTTCGTAGCATTCAAACTTGGACTAATTTATCTCAATAACTGCCAAAAAAGTTTGAAAGACTCAACAGTTGTTAAAATATATGTTATGAAGACATGTTGTTATTAGCACCTAGTTCATGACTACAAAACTAATTTAATGGAGTATGATGGACTTGAAGAGGCTTTTAATATTCAAACTTGGACTATATTATTTCGTTCAATAACTACCAAAAATGTTCTAATATATAAAAAATTGCTACGGAAATATATTACGGAGCGACTATTGACCTTCTGCAAATTGTGGCTCCTTGGCTCTCAACCAACGAAAGCGCCACCTGTCGCAGAAATTAGGAGTCATTTAGGAATCATGGAGGTTCTCAATTAAATGGAATTTTGAAACTCTCATATTTGCCAGAAGGATTAGGAGCTCCCAAAATGGCTCACATGAAATTAAATATATAATTATTTTTTTTGTAGATCTTTATGGCTGTCAGTAAATTTCTCATGTAAGATATATTGCTGGGTATATAAAAATATAATATTTAGAATATAAGATATATTGCTGTGATATAAAGGTATATTGTTTCTTTTTAGCGGAGTGATCTCTTCATTAGTTCAATCGTCTAAATCTGTATGATAAAAACTTGTACCGTCAACAATTTTAGCATTCTTATTCTCTTATTTGGAACGTAACGCATATTGCGGTGAATATAATAAAGGTATAATGTTTAGAAGGTAAGGTATATTTTTGGAATATAAAGATATATTTTTTAGAATATATGGTATATTATTGTAAATACAAATGCATAAATAGAAATCAAAATAAACAATGAAACATTGAGCTGAAAGATATGAGAGTTCGGGAGTCAATAATATGGGTCGGTTGAAATTTTGGGCAGAAATATATTTGAGCCAATAAAAAATATTCAAATGTATGAAAATGCTCTCAATTTGGGCTCCAAATTTATTGGGAGCTAATATGAACTAAATAAGATGGGAGGTCCAAATTGTTTTCCAATATATTAATAACATGTTGTTAGCTAGCACCTACTTCCTGAATATAAAAAATTGAAAATAGAGGTTGCATATAATTTGGTTATAAAAAAAAATGAAAAACATGTAGCACCTACTTCCTTCAAATGTATGGGCAAATTTTGTGATCATTTTTAGGTTTTCCTTGTTAGTGGTAGGAATTAGGATTAATAAATGAGACGCGATATTACACGAGATTCGTTAACTATAAAAATAGTATATAAAATTAGAACTAGTATATATAAATAATTTGTGTATACTGTTTTACAAGTACAAAATTATCAAAATCAGTATATATTAAAAAAAATATATATTTCCAAAACAATGTCGATTTAACATAAACTAACATATAAAATCTAAATAATATATATTCAAAAAAAGGTATGGATTTTATCAAAGAAAGCAGATATAGAAATAGTAATAGGCAGTTCAAATGATCATAAATTTTGGTATATAGAAGTGCATAGTAGTATTGCCTAGGGGCTTCAATGCAAAAAAAAAATGCATAATAATACATTAAAATTAAAGTTTGCTAATTCAAGCGGATAATACACTTAAACTTTGAGGATGTATCTCGAGTTCGAATTACGACAAAGGCATTATTAAGCAATATTTCAACATTTCAATCTATTGATGACGAGTTTGAATCTAAAACAATAATAATACGTTAAAAATCACCGTGTGTTGTGAAATGTGATAAAATAGGGGTGTGGGTAATAGATGCACCCCAACCATCCTGATTTCGAATTTTTGAACTGATTCGGTTATTTCAGTCTATTCTGCATGTTGGATTACTTTATAGCATGTCACTGTAGAATTAATCTCCAAATCCAAATTATATGCAACCTCGATTTTGATGATTTTTTGTTAAATACACTAAGAAAATGATATCTCAAAGATTTTTATTGCTTGTATGATTGATTGAATAAAACAAGGCATAATAATGACTACCAATTATTAATATTACAATTAGTAAAACACAAAGATCTACTTGTTTTTGAATGAAAAGAAATCACGATTTAAATATTACTATAATCTCGATCTTCATCTCACTTGCAAACCAATTCATTTTTCTTCCTCTCACAAAATAAAGGGAAATTTTTGAAAAAAATAATATAAAAAATATATCATCTAAATATAAAGAAAGACAATTTTTTAATTTAATACTAGGTTAAATTCCATCATATCATATAACCCAAATGGACCCGAATTTTTTTCTTATTGGGTTGCAATGGGAACGCTGTGCAAGACTACTGTCTCAACTGTCAGGCCCGGTCCGAAACCAAAAAGCACTCCCCATTCAAGGCCTTCACCGGTGGTAGCCTTGCCTTCTTTTGCCGAACGTCTTCTCATCTCATCTAAGATAAACAACACACAAGCGCTAGACATGTTTCCATACTCATTCAATATGTGTCTGGTCGCATGCATCTTCTCCTTTTGCAGCTCAAGTTTTGCTTCCACTTGATCCAGGATTGCAGGGCCTCCAGGGTGTGCAACCCAAAAGATTGAGTTCCAGTCACTAATACCTGCAAATAGAAATATTCAAAATATTATTTTTCTTTTTCAATACAAAAAATATATGCATTTAATAAATACCAAAAAGTAGCAATGAATATTTTTATACCAATAGGGGTGAAAGCTTCAACAAGGCTCTTCTCGACGTTCTTCGAGATGAGCCCAGGCACATCTTTCAAGAGATGGAAGGTGAGCCCCACCTCACGAAGGTGACCGTCTATGGCGCCCTCAGAGTCAGGTAGGATGGTTTGTCCAGCGGATACCAATTGAAACAGTGGCCGCTCAATATCTGTGTCGGGATCAGAACCAACAATAAGAGCAGCCGCACCATCTCCAAAAAGTGCTTGGCCGACTAAGGAATCAAGGTGCGATTCTGAGGGTCCTCGGAAGGTGACAGCAGTGATCTCTGAGCAGATAACCAACACTCTGGCCCCGCGGTTGTTCTCGGCAAGGTCCTTAGCCATCCGAAGAACGGTACCTCCTGCAAAGCACCCTTGTTGGTACATCATGAAGCGTTTAACAGATGGACGTAAACCGAGGAGCTTAGTGACTTGATAGTCAGCTCCAGGCATGTCAACACCGCTTGTGGTGCAGAAGATAAGATGAGTGATCTTCGATTTGGGTTGGCCCCATTCCTTGATGGCTTTGACAGCAGCGTCTTTTCCCAACTTAGGAACCTCCACTACAACAATATCCTGACGTGCGTCTAGTGATGGCTCCATGTAAGCACAAATATTTGGGTTTTCAGACAGGATCTCTTCAGACAGATGCATATACCTCTTCTTAATCATTGATTTATCACCTGAAAGTACAGTGAAGAAACATTAGTGTCTGGTAATAATGTACTGTAAATTGTACTCTAATTAGTTTCTATCTCAACGGTACTATGTTGTACAATAACAATATGAAAGGTAATAAAGCTAAATAAAGTCGTCACACTTACACATGCGCTTGAATTTCTCCTTCAATTCAGTCAGATGCTCACTCTTTGTGACACGAAAATAATAGTCGGGGTAGTCAGCTTGTTGCACACAGTTAGCAGGGGTGGCGGTACCAATGGCCAGTATGGTTGCCGGACCTTGAGCACGTTGTGCTTGTCTTATCTCTTCCACAGTGGCCATGACTTAAGCTCTTGTTGAACTAAAGGGTCTGAAAATTGCTTACGAATTGAAGGCTGGAGTAGTGATGGTGAGTGATGAGGGGAGTGAAAGAAGGGGGATTTATACTAGAGAGAAGGGTAGGTAAAGATTATTGGAGTATGGCAAACTTGAAGAGACTTCGTAGCATTCAAACTTGGACTAATTTACCTCAATAACTACCAATAAAGCTTGAAAGACTCAACAGTTGTTAAAATATATGTTATGAACACATGTTGTTAGTAGCACCTACTTCATGACTACAAAACTAATGTAATGGAGTATGATGGACTTGAAGAGGCTTTTAATATTCCAACTTGGACTATATTATTTCGTTCAGTAACTACTAAAAATGTTCTAATATCTAAAAGAATTCTACGAAAATACATTAAGAACATGTTGTTAGCTTCCTAATAAAAACATGTTGTTAGCTAGCACCTACTTCCTGAATATAAGAAATTGAAAATAGTGATTGCATATAATTTGGTTATAAAAAATGAAAAACATGTAGCACCTACTTCCTTCAAATGTATGGGTAAAGTTTGTGATCATTTTTAGCTTTTCGTTGTTACTGGTAGGATTAATAAACGAGACGTGATATTACACAGTGGAATTAATTAACTATAAAAATAGTATATAAAATGAGAACTCGTATATAAAAATATTTTTTGTATACTGTTTTACAAGTATAAAATTATCAAAATCAGTATATATTTACCTAAGGGTTTTGATAAAAAAAAATCAGTACATTAGAAAATTATATATTTCAAAAACAATGTCGATTTAAGATAAACTAATATATAAAATCTGAAATAATATATATTCAAAAAAAGGTATGAATTTTATCAAAGAAAGTAGATATCTGAATAGTAACAAAAATCCTCGGCAGAAATTGAAAAGGTGGTCTTAGGTCTAAAGAAAGGGAAGTCTTGCGGGCCTGATGGACTGCCGAGCGAGTTCTTCCAAACATCTTAGCAGTTATTGAAAGAAGATGTGTTTAAACTCATCTATCTCTTCATGAAAATCGCCTAGACCTCTGGAGGATTAACGAGGCGTGCATCACCTTGATCCCTAAGAAGAAATCGCCCTCCTCAATCGATGATTATAGATCTATTAGCATCATTAACACTCCGTTTAAAATCATCACGAAGCTGTTCGGTAATCCATAGCCATGTACGTTACATGCGCAGCGGAACCTATGGATTCAACCCGTCCTAGAATCATCGTTAAGGGAATAAAAGTACAAGATTAACTATTAAAATTTATACCTCGGATCTTCCTGATCCGGGAGATTATAGCGGATGTAGGTCTGAATTGCTACGTCTCGCTTCCTTCTCCTTCGTTCTCCTAAAGTTCGACTCGAACGAACTCCTTGTTTCTCCTAGGGAAAAGAAACCGATCGCTCGCTAGTCTTCAAAGCAGAAGACCTCTACTCGTATCCACGTCGAACTTCGAATCATCGGAATAACCGGACTCGGTCAGACGAGTCCGGAAATACTTTGAGAAGGCTCTCTCTCTTTCCTATATTACGGCAGCCTGGAGGCTCTGTAATGTGTGTCTAATAGAGGGGGACTGCCCCTCTATACTTGAGAGGGAGGTGAAGGATTACTCAGTTACCATAACTAACACCCTAATTCCAACGCTTATTACGTTCCCAACGGACCTATTCCGTTGCCAACGAAATAGGATTTCCTAATCTGAAAACTTTGCTGCCAGGGAATTGGCTGTGTTCTGTTGCCTTCCATTGGCAACGGAACTGTTCTGATGTCAACGGAACGGTGCTGAGATTTGCACAATCCATCATATCAATCATCCAATGATTGATTATTTCCTTCACCCTTTTATACATCATATGTATAATCTTTTGAGAGTATTTCCTTCCCGACTAGATGTTGTTCTATGTGTGACCTTGTAGGTTCCATTTAACGCTGGCAACGATCTTTTAAAGATCGTAAGTCATGAGTAACCTCTAGACTGGTGTCATGACTACCCATGTTAAATGAAATGATCAGCGATTATAAACCTATCTGAATTGACATTTGCTTTTTCCTTTTGTTCTACGATATATGTCTTGATCACAAGGCATGGAAGTATGTCGTCCTTGAGTTTGATCAAAGTCTCTTTCCTGATCGAGAATTAGACTGAGTAAATACAAAATGATATTAACAACACATGTTAATTCATTTTTAGCATGACCATGCATTTTCCTTCAATCCTAATTCATCAGGGGGGGCCAGAGATATCTCCCTCTTGACGAGAGGAACAAATCTCATCTTGGTCACTCACATTCCTCGTCATAATTCAGTGCATACCTAATGATGACCCTAATGATCATCCCATTACGGATGATGTAGGATCATATTAAAGTATGCAGTTCCACATATAGGAATCCATGGTGATCTCAGATCGTAGGAACAAGCACACTATTCATATGAGAATCACTAATGACATATACCATGCATATTCTCATAGTGTGGTAGTCCAGTATGTGTTCTCTAACACGTACCTATATTCCAGACTTGACATCCATATGTCCATGATCAGCAGAACATGATCATCCAGCCTACGAATATACTAATGTGGATATGTAGCTTCTTATCTGAAGTATGTTTATCTCTATAAACATCCTACATACCACTAGAGACAGTTTAGAATGTCATTCGTTGGTTCATAGTTTTACTATCAGAATCACGTATTCTGATGACGTGAACCCAAAGTGTCATTCACGGTCGATATAAGATATGTAAATGTACATTCACAACCCATACACACAGATATATAAGAAACAACCTTTATTGAATAAATAATAATGTCTTAATACATAATCTATTTCCTAGCACAAATACATTTGGCCTAGGACACTAATCCTACACAAACTTTTGGCTGAACGTTTATATCCTTTCATGAATGACCTAATCCACGCAAGGCAAGCGGCTTTTATTAAAAATCGTTCCGTCACGGAACTTTTTTTGTTTCATCTAGAGAACTTGTCTCTATGCTTCATAAAAACAAAATTCCCTCCATCATGCTTAAGATTGACTTTAAAAAGGCATTTGACTCAGTTTCGTGGGAAATTATTTCCCATGTTTTGAACAAGAAGAGGTTTCCAGCACTTTGGTTGGATTGGATCAAACAACTCTTCATCCCATCTTCTTCTTTTCTCAAAATAAACGGTCATGAAGATCAAAAATTCTTTCACCGAAGAGGACTCCCTCTAGGAGACCCCCTATCGCCCCTCCTTTTTTATTTTGCCGTGACGTAATGCAATCCTTGGTACAACATGCTATCCCTTTATTTCAAGAACATGAGTTTTGTGCCCCAAGATTATTTCAGTTTGCGGATGATACTGTCATCGTAATGGCAGCGAATCCTAAAAATATAAAAATCATGATGATTCTGCTCAATCTGTTTGCTTCCATCTCAGGACTCAATGTTAACCGGCTCAAAAGCAGTTGTGTACCGCTTGCAATACCACTCTATCTTAGACCAACTATTGCCAACCTAGTTAACTGCCCTTTGTCCGAATTACCAATAAGTTATTTTGGCTTGCCTTTTTCATTCAAAAAACCAAGGAAACTTATGTTTCTTCCCTTGTTAGAAAAAGTACAAGCTCGATTCGGGTTGGAAAGGTAGAACTCTATCAATTGGTGGACGGTTGACATTAATAAATGCCGTGGTAATGCCACTCATTCTATACCACATGCAAGTATTTCTACTACCTCAATGGTTCATTAACAAGGTTAATCAATTAATGAGGGCTTTCTTATGGCGGGGGGATAAAAAATGTCTAGGAGGACATTGCTTGATAGCGTGGGAGAATGTTACAATGCCTAAGGAAAAATGAGGGCTTGGTATCTTAAATCTAAGAAAGCAAAATACCACTCTTCTCACAAAATGGATATGGCTATTAAAAAGAGAACCCCAAAGAGAATGGTCCACAACTTTTCTTAATCTTTATGGGACTCTTTGGTTGACTGCACAAATTGCCAACAACCAAAATTCCTCATTCTTTATCAAGGATCTTGCATCATTACTTCATCTCTTCAAATGCTCCATAGCTTCTAAACTATACAATGGCATATACACGGACTTTCGGGATGATATATGGCTTGATAAGATGTGTCTGAAATCTCTCTTACCAGACATACATCGAGAGCTTGCAACGGGTGAAATCACTGTTCAACAAGGAGTCAGCCAGGGACTACAACTTCAGAGATACATTAACTCCAACAATGGATCTCTAGCTCAGCAAGCATTTCAACTTCAATCTATCTTTCAATCCATCTCTCTGTCTCAAATAAATGACCAAACAATATGGAGATGGTCAGCTAATGGAATATATAGATCTAAATATCTCTATAAAATTCTACACATCTCTCATATAAACTTCTCTTGGACACACTCTCTGGAAAATAAAGAGTCCTCTAAAAGTGCGCTTTTTTGGTTGGCTTCTTGCTCATAATAAACTCCTCATCCAACAGAACTTGATCAAACTTGTTCTATGCAGATGATTCACTTTATCTACTAAAATCAGAGCTAAATCAAATAAGGAGGCTCAAATTCATTCTCACAACTTTTAGCAACTCTTCTGGTTTACAAATCAACTTTCAAAAATTAGAATTCACAGTAATTTCAAGCAATGCAAGTGATTGGGATGCCCACACAATACTTAACATTTTACTTATCTGGGAAACCCCTTACATTTCAAGAGCCCAACCAAAGAAGAGTGGGATAAACTGATTGGCAGATTCCACAAAAAGCTTCAGGGGTGGAAGGGAGCAATGGTAAGCAAAAGTGGTACACTGGTATTGATCAATTTAGTATCCGGTTCACTTCCTTTATACTATTTAAAGTCTTCAAAATATCTCAGGAGATTATTGAGACAATTGATAAAATCAGAAGAAAGTTTCTTTGGAGTGGTAACAATGAATCCGGTATGTCCCTGATTTCGTGGGATAGGATTTGTAAACCCAAGAAGGGAGCATGATTAGGTGTAATGGATCTAGAGGTATTCAACAAGGCCATGTTAAATGGGCTTGTAAATACTTCAATAAGGAAAATGGTTTAGCTTGGGATAAGCTTGTGTCAAGGTTAGAATTGTGTGAGATGGAAGAGGATAAACACAGGAGAGATTCCTACATTTGGTGGGAAGTGAAGAATTAGCTTCAATTGTTCTTTGCTAATTTCCAGATTAGGATTTTTATTCTTTTAATTAATAACCCTTGTACTTACTTACAGTTAAAATGGAATATACAATTGGATGGGGGATCACATTCACAACCCTCTCCAGTGCAACCGGACCTTTCGTGACCAAGTAGAGACGCCACCACGGTTTTAAGGAAAGCCATGGAAGAAATGGAACAATACCGCTGGGCTAGAATGGGGGCGGGCGGACATAACACGGCAGGGTCCTATAACGACCTCTTGAATGAATTGCAAGCTGGATAATTTTACTTCTTCATTTTGCTTTTATTTTCTGATTTTATTTTGCTTTGTCATTTAATTCATTCTTTTTGTAATTAATCAAGGATAGGGACTGTGTTGGACCACTTTCTTTTTTGGTTTTTTATTTTTAATTTAAAAAAAAAATCAATCTCCATCCAAAGATTGTTGCAAATGTAACTTAATTTCATCAATGAAGCTTGCGCGCACAACATAAGAGTGTGTTGCAATTAAAATCCAAAATAAAATAGTACATTGAAATGAATGCTTGCTAAATCAAACGAATAATACTCTTTAACTTTGCATAAGTGTCTTGAGTTCGAATCTCAGCAAACGCATTAAGTACTATTTAGCATTTCAATCCATTGTTGGCAAGTTTGAATCTAAACGAATAATAGTACATTAAAAAATCACGTGTGTTGTGAATTGCGATATTATAATGGAGTTCGTAATAGATGCACCCTAATTATCATGATTCCGAATATTTGGACTGATTCGATTATTTCAATCTATTCTGCGTTCTGGATTCTACTCTATAACATGTCAATGTAGAATTAATCTCCAAATCCAAATTATATGCAACCTCGATTTCGATGATTTTGTTTAATAAACTAAGAAACTAATATCTCAAAGATTTTTATTTCTCATATGATTGATTGAATAAAAAACGCATAATTATGACTACCAATTATTAACAATACAATAGTAAAACACAAATATGTACTTGTCTTTCAATGAAAAGAAATCACGATTTAAATACAACTATCATCTCGATTCTTCATCTCACTTGCAATGCAATTCAATTTGCATCTTTACTTCACAAAATAAAGGAAAATTTTCGAAAAAAATAATGTATAAATACATCTATATGTAAAATTTTAAATTTAATACTAGCTTAAATTCCATCATACCATATCACCCAAATGGGCCGGAAATTTTCTTTTATTGTGCTGCAATGGGAACGCTGTGCAAGACTACTGTCTCAACTGTCAGGCCAGGACCAAAACCAAAAAGCACTCCCCATTCAAGGCCTTCGCCGGTGGTAGCCTTGCCTTCTTTAGCCGAACGCCTTCTCATCTCATCTAAGATAAACAACACACAAGCGCTAGACATGTTTCCATACTCGTTCAGTATGTGTCTGGTCGCGTGCATCTTCTCCTTTTGCAGCTCAAGTTTTGCTTCCACTTGATCTAGGATTGCAGGGCCTCCTGGGTGCGCAACCCAAAAGATTGAGTTCCAGTCACTAATACCTGCAAATGGAAATAATCAAAATATTATTTTTTCTTTTTCAATACAAAAAAATATATGCATTTTATAAATAACAAAAAGTAGCAATGAATATTTTTATACCAATAGGGGTGAAAGCTTCAACAAGACTCTTCTCGATGTTCTTCGAGATGAGCCCGGGCACATCTTTCAAGAGATGGAAGGTGAGCCCCACCTCACGAAGGTGACCGTCTATGGCGCCCTCAGAGTCAGGTAGGATGGTTTGTCCAGCGGATACCAATTGAAACAGTGGCCGCTCAATATCTGTGTCGGGATCAGAACCAACAATAAGAGCAGCCGCACCATCTCCAAAAAGTGCTTGGCCGACTAAGGAATCAAGGTGCGATTCTGAGGGTCCTCGGAAGGTGACAGCAGTGATCTCTGAGCAGATAACCAACACTCTGGCCCCGCGGTTGTTCTCGGCAAGGTCCTTAGCCATCCGAAGAACGGTACCTCCTGCAAAGCACCCTTGTTGGTACATCATGAAGCGTTTAACAGATGGACGTAAACCGAGGAGCTTAGTGACTTGATAGTCAGCTCCAGGCATGTCAACACCGCTTGTGGTGCAGAAGATAAGATGAGTGATCTTCGATTTGGGTTGGCCCCATTCCTTGATGGCTTTGACAGCAGCGTCTTTTCCCAACTTCGGAACCTCCACTACAACAATGTCCTGACGTGCGTCTAGTGATGGCTCCATGTAAGCACAAATATTTGGGTTTTCAGCCAGGATCTCTTCAGAGAGATGCATATACCTCTTCTTAATCATTGATTTATCACCTGCAAGTACAGTGAAGAAACATTAGTGTCTGGTTATAATGTATTGTGAATTGTATTCTAATTAGTTTCTATCGCAACGGTACTATGGTGTTCAATAACAATATGAAAGATAATAGAGCTCAATGAAGTTGTCACTTACACATGCGCTTGAACTTCTCCTTCAATTCAGTCAGATGCTCACTCTTTGTGACACGAAAATAATAGTCAGGGTAGTCAGCTTGTTGCACACAGTTAGCAGGTGTGGCGGTACCAATCGCCAGTATGGTTGCCGGACCTTGAGCACGTTGTGCTTGCCTTATCTCTTCCACTGTGGCCATGACTTAAGCTCTTGTTGAACTAAAGGGTCTGAAAAGTTTATTGCTTACGAATTGAAGGCTGGAGTAGTGATGGTGAGTGATGAGGGGAGTGAAAGAAGGGGGGTTTATACTAGAGAGAAGGGTAGGTAAAGATTATTGGAGTATGGCAAACTTGAAGAGACTTCGTAGCATTCAAACTTGGACTAATTTATCTCAATAACTGCCAAAAAAGTTTGAAAGACTCAACAGTTGTTAAAATATATGTTATGAAGACATGTTGTTATTAGCACCTAGTTCATGACTACAAAACTAATTTAATGGAGTATGATGGACTTGAAGAGGCTTTTAATATTCAAACTTGGACTATATTATTTCGTTCAATAACTACCAAAAATGTTCTAATATATAAAAAATTGCTACGGAAATATATTACGGAGCGACTATTGACCTTCTGCAAATTGTGGCTCCTTGGCTCTCAACCAACGAAAGCGCCACCTGTCGCAGAAATTAGGAGTCATTTAGGAATCATGGAGGTTCTCAATTAAATGGAATTTTGAAACTCTCATATTTGCCAGAAGGATTAGGAGCTCCCAAAATGGCTCACATGAAATTAAATATATAATTATTTTTTTTATAGATCTTTATGGCTGTCAGTAAATTTCTCATGTAAAATATATTGCTGGGTATATAAAAATATAATATTTAGAATATAAGATATATTGCTGTGATATAAAGGTATATTGTTTCTTTTTAGCGGAGTGATCTCTTCATTAGTTCAATCGTCTAAATCTGTATGATAAAAACTTGTACCGTCAACAATTTTAGCATTCTTATTCTCTTATTTGGAACGTAACGCATATTGCGGTGAATATAATAAAGGTATAATGTTTAGAAGGTAAGGTATATTTTTGGAATATAAAGATATATTTTTTAGAATATATGGTATATTATTGTAAATACAAATGCATAAATAGAAATCAAAATAAACAATGAAACATTGAGCTGAAAGATATGAGAGTTCGGGAGTCAATAATATGGGTCGGTTGAAATTTTGGGCAGAAATATATTTGAGCCAATAAAAAATATTCAAATGTATGAAAATGCTCTCAATTTGGGCTCCAAATTTATTGGGAGCTAATATGAACTAAATAAGATGGGAGGTCCAAATTGTTTTCCAATATATTAATAACATGTTGTTAGCTAGCACCTACTTCCTGAATATAAAAAATTGAAAATAGAGGTTGCATATAATTTGGTTATAAAAAAAAATGAAAAACATGTAGCACCTACTTCCTTCAAATGTATGGGCAAATTTTGTGATCATTTTTAGGTTTTCCTTGTTAGTGGTAGGAATTAGGATTAATAAATGAGACGCGATATTACACGAGATTCGTTAACTATAAAAATAGTATATAAAATTAGAACTAGTATATATAAATAATTTGTGTATACTGTTTTACAAGTACAAAATTATCAAAATCAGTATATATTAAAAAAAATATATATTTCCAAAACAATGTCGATTTAACATAAACTAACATATAAAATCTAAATAATATATATTCAAAAAAAGGTATGGATTTTATCAAAGAAAGCAGATATAGAAATAGTAATAGGCAGTTCAAATGATCATAAATTTTGGTATATAGAAGTGCATAGTAGTATTGCCTAGGGGCTTCAATGCAAAAAAAAAATGCATAATAATACATTAAAATTAAAGTTTGCTAATTCAAGCGGATAATACACTTAAACTTTGAGGATGTATCTCGAGTTCGAATTACGACAAAGGCATTATTAAGCAATATTTCAACATTTCAATCTATTGATGACGAGTTTGAATCTAAAACAATAATAATACGTTAAAAATCACCGTGTGTTGTGAAATGTGATAAAATAGGGGTGTGGGTAATAGATGCACCCCAACCATCCTGATTTCGAATTTTTGAACTGATTCGGTTATTTCAGTCTATTCTGCATGTTGGATTACTTTATAGCATGTCACTGTAGAATTAATCTCCAAATCCAAATTATATGCAACCTCGATTTTGATGATTTTTTGTTAAATACACTAAGAAAATGATATCTCAAAGATTTTTATTGCTTGTATGATTGATTGAATAAAACAAGGCATAATAATGACTACCAATTATTAATATTACAATTAGTAAAACACAAAGATCTACTTGTTTTTGAATGAAAAGAAATCACGATTTAAATATTACTATAATCTCGATCTTCATCTCACTTGCAAACCAATTCATTTTTCTTCCTCTCACAAAATAAAGGGAAATTTTTGAAAAAAATAATATAAAAAATATATCATCTAAATATAAAGAAAGACAATTTTTTAATTTAATACTAGGTTAAATTCCATCATATCATATAACCCAAATGGACCCGAATTTTTTTCTTATTGGGTTGCAATGGGAACGCTGTGCAAGACTACTGTCTCAACTGTCAGGCCCGGTCCGAAACCAAAAAGCACTCCCCATTCAAGGCCTTCACCGGTGGTAGCCTTGCCTTCTTTTGCCGAACGTCTTCTCATCTCATCTAAGATAAACAACACACAAGCGCTAGACATGTTTCCATACTCATTCAATATGTGTCTGGTCGCATGCATCTTCTCCTTTTGCAGCTCAAGTTTTGCTTCCACTTGATCCAGGATTGCAGGGCCTCCAGGGTGTGCAACCCAAAAGATTGAGTTCCAGTCACTAATACCTGCAAATAGAAATATTCAAAATATTATTTTTCTTTTTCAATACAAAAAATATATGCATTTAATAAATACCAAAAAGTAGCAATGAATATTTTTATACCAATAGGGGTGAAAGCTTCAACAAGGCTCTTCTCGACGTTCTTCGAGATGAGCCCAGGCACATCTTTCAAGAGATGGAAGGTGAGCCCCACCTCACGAAGGTGACCGTCTATGGCGCCCTCAGAGTCAGGTAGGATGGTTTGTCCAGCGGATACCAATTGAAACAATGGCCGCTCAATATCTGTGTCGGGATCAGAACCAACAATAAGAGCAGCCGCACCATCTCCAAAAAGTGCTTGGCCGACTAAGGAATCAAGGTGCGATTCTGAGGGTCCTCGGAAGGTGACAGCAGTGATCTCTGAGCAGATCACCAACACTCTGGCCCCGCGGTTGTTCTCGGCAAGGTCCTTAGCCATCCGAAGAACGGTACCTCCTGCAAAGCACCCTTGTTGGTACATCATGAAGCGTTTAACAGATGGACGTAAACCGAGGAGCTTAGTGACTTGATAGTCAGCTCCAGGCATGTCAACACCGCTTGTGGTGCAGAAGATAAGATGAGTGATCTTCGATTTGGGTTGGCCCCATTCCTTGATGGCTTTGACAGCAGCGTCTTTTCCCAACTTAGGAACCTCCACTACAACAATATCCTGACGTGCGTCTAGTGATGGCTCCATGTAAGCACAAATATTTGGGTTTTCAGACAGGATCTCTTCAGACAGATGCATATACCTCTTCTTAATCATTGATTTATCACCTGAAAGTACAGTGAAGAAACATTAGTGTCTGGTAATAATGTACTGTAAATTGTACTCTAATTAGTTTCTATCTCAACGGTACTATGTTGTACAATAACAATATGAAAGGTAATAAAGCTAAATAAAGTCGTCACACTTACACATGCGCTTGAATTTCTCCTTCAATTCAGTCAGATGCTCACTCTTTGTGACACGAAAATAATAGTCGGGGTAGTCAGCTTGTTGCACACAGTTAGCAGGGGTGGCGGTACCAATGGCCAGTATGGTTGCCGGACCTTGAGCACGTTGTGCTTGTCTTATCTCTTCCACAGTGGCCATGACTTAAGCTCTTGTTGAACTAAAGGGTCTGAAAATTGCTTACGAATTGAAGGCTGGAGTAGTGATGGTGAGTGATGAGGGGAGTGAAAGAAGGGGGATTTATACTAGAGAGAAGGGTAGGTAAAGATTATTGGAGTATGGCAAACTTGAAGAGACTTCGTAGCATTCAAACTTGGACTAATTTACCTCAATAACTACCAATAAAGCTTGAAAGACTCAACAGTTGTTAAAATATATGTTATGAACACATGTTGTTAGTAGCACCTACTTCATGACTACAAAACTAATGTAATGGAGTATGATGGACTTGAAGAGGCTTTTAATATTCCAACTTGGACTATATTATTTCGTTCAGTAACTACTAAAAATGTTCTAATATCTAAAAGAATTCTACGAAAATACATTAAGAACATGTTGTTAGCTTCCTAATAAAAACATGTTGTTAGCTAGCACCTACTTCCTGAATATAAGAAATTGAAAATAGTGATTGCATATAATTTGGTTATAAAAAATGAAAAACATGTAGCACCTACTTCCTTCAAATGTATGGGTAAAGTTTGTGATCATTTTTAGCTTTTCGTTGTTACTGGTAGGATTAATAAACGAGACGTGATATTACACAGTGGAATTAATTAACTATAAAAATAGTATATAAAATGAGAACTCGTATATAAAAATATTTTTTGTATACTGTTTTACAAGTATAAAATTATCAAAATCAGTATATATTTACCTAAGGGTTTTGATAAAAAAAAATCAGTACATTAGAAAATTATATATTTCAAAAACAATGTCGATTTAAGATAAACTAATATATAAAATCTGAAATAATATATATTCAAAAAAAGGTATGAATTTTATCAAAGAAAGTAGATATCTGAATAGTAACAAAAATCCTCGGCAGAAATTGAAAAGGTGGTCTTAGGTCTAAAGAAAGGGAAGTCTTGCGGGCCTGATGGACTGCCGAGCGAGTTCTTCCAAACATCTTAGCAGTTATTGAAAGAAGATGTGTTTAAACTCATCTATCTCTTCATGAAAATCGCCTAGACCTCTGGAGGATTAACGAGGCGTGCATCACCTTGATCCCTAAGAAGAAATCGCCCTCCTCAATCGATGATTATAGATCTATTAGCATCATTAACACTCCGTTTAAAATCATCACGAAGCTGTTCGGTAATCCATAGCCATGTACGTTACATGCGCAGCGGAACCTATGGATTCAACCCGTCCTAGAATCATCGTTAAGGGAATAAAAGTACAAGATTAACTATTAAAATTTATACCTCGGATCTTCCTGATCCGGGAGATTATAGCGGATGTAGGTCTGAATTGCTACGTCTCGCTTCCTTCTCCTTCGTTCTCCTAAAGTTCGACTCGAACGAACTCCTTGTTTCTCCTAGGGAAAAGAAACCGATCGCTCGCTAGTCTTCAAAGCAGAAGACCTCTACTCGTATCCACGTCGAACTTCGAATCATCGGAATAACCGGACTCGGTCAGACGAGTCCGGAAATACTTTGAGAAGGCTCTCTCTCTTTCCTATATTACGGCAGCCTGGAGGCTCTGTAATGTGTGTCTAATAGAGGGGGACTGCCCCTCTATACTTGAGAGGGAGGTGAAGGATTACTCAGTTACCATAACTAACACCCTAATTCCAACGCTTATTACGTTCCCAACGGACCTATTCCGTTGCCAACGAAATAGGATTTCCTAATCTGAAAACTTTGCTGCCAGGGAATTGGCTGTGTTCTGTTGCCTTCCATTGGCAACGGAACTGTTCTGATGTCAACGGAACGGTGCTGAGATTTGCACAATCCATCATATCAATCATCCAATGATTGATTATTTCCTTCACCCTTTTATACATCATATGTATAATCTTTTGAGAGTATTTCCTTCCCGACTAGATGTTGTTCTATGTGTGACCTTGTAGGTTCCATTTAACGCTGGCAACGATCTTTTAAAGATCGTAAGTCATGAGTAACCTCTAGACTGGTGTCATGACTACCCATGTTAAATGAAATGATCAGCGATTATAAACCTATCTGAATTGACATTTGCTTTTTCCTTTTGTTCTACGATATATGTCTTGATCACAAGGCATGGAAGTATGTCGTCCTTGAGTTTGATCAAAGTCTCTTTCCTGATCGAGAATTAGACTGAGTAAATACAAAATGATATTAACAACACATGTTAATTCATTTTTAGCATGACCATGCATTTTCCTTCAATCCTAATTCATCAGGGGGGGCCAGAGATATCTCCCTCTTGACGAGAGGAACAAATCTCATCTTGGTCACTCACATTCCTCGTCATAATTCAGTGCATACCTAATGATGACCCTAATGATCATCCCATTACGGATGATGTAGGATCATATTAAAGTATGCAGTTCCACATATAGGAATCCATGGTGATCTCAGATCGTAGGAACAAGCACACTATTCATATGAGAATCACTAATGACATATACCATGCATATTCTCATAGTGTGGTAGTCCAGTATGTGTTCTCTAACACGTACCTATATTCCAGACTTGACATCCATATGTCCATGATCAGCAGAACATGATCATCCAGCCTACGAATATACTAATGTGGATATGTAGCTTCTTATCTGAAGTATGTTTATCTCTATAAACATCCTACATACCACTAGAGACAGTTTAGAATGTCATTCGTTGGTTCATAGTTCTACTATCAGAATCACGTATTCTGATGACGTGAACCCAAAGTGTCATTCACGGTCGATATAAGATATGTAAATGTACATTCACAACCCATACACACAGATATATAAGAAACAACCTTTATTGAATAAATAATAATGTCTTAATACATAATCTATTTCCTAGCACAAATACATTTGGCCTAGGACACTAATCCTACACAAACTTTTGGCTGAACGTTTATATCCTTTCATGAATGACCTAATCCACGCAAGGCAAGCGGCTTTTATTAAAAATCGTTCCGTCACGGAACTTTTTTTGTTTCATCTAGAGAACTTGTCTCTATGCTTCATAAAAACAAAATTCCCTCCATCATGCTTAAGATTGACTTTAAAAAGGCATTTGACTCAGTTTCGTGGGAAATTATTTCCCATGTTTTGAACAAGAAGAGGTTTCCAGCACTTTGGTTGGATTGGATCAAACAACTCTTCATCCCATCTTCTTCTTTTCTCAAAATAAACGGTCATGAAGATCAAAAATTCTTTCACCGAAGAGGACTCCCTCTAGGAGACCCCCTATCGCCCCTCCTTTTTTATTTTGCCGTGACGTAATGCAATCCTTGGTACAACATGCTATCCCTTTATTTCAAGAACATGAGTTTTGTGCCCCAAGATTATTTCAGTTTGCGGATGATACTGTCATCGTAATGGCAGCGAATCCTAAAAATATAAAAATCATGATGATTCTGCTCAATCTGTTTGCTTCCATCTCAGGACTCAATGTTAACCGGCTCAAAAGCAGTTGTGTACCGCTTGTAATACCACTCTCTCTTAGACCAACTATTGCCAACCTAGTTAACTGCCCTTTGTCCGAATTAACAATAAGTTATTTCGGCTTGCCTTTTTCATTCAAAAAACCAAGGAAACTTATGTTTCTTCCCTTGTTAGAAAAAGTACAAGCTCGATTCGGGTTGGAAAGGTAGAACTCTATCAATTGGTGGGCGGTTGACATTAATAAATGCCGTGGTAATGCCACTCATTCTATACCACATGCAAGTATTTCTACTACCTCAATGGTTCATTAACAAGGTTAATCAATTAATGAGGGCTTTCTTATGGCGGGGGGATAAAAAATGTCTAGGAGGACATTGCTTGATAGCGTGGGAGAATGTTACAATGCCTAAGGAAAAATGAGGGCTTGGTATCTTAAATCTAAGAAAGCAAAATACCACTCTTCTCACAAAATGGCTATGGCTATTAAAAAGAGAACCCCAAAGAGAATGGTCCACAACTTTTCTTAATCTTTATGGGACTCTTTGGTTGACTGCACAAATTGCCAACAACCAAAATTCCTCATTCTTTATCAAGGATCTTGCATCATTACTTCATCTCTTCAAATGCTCCATAGCTTCTAAACTATACAATGGCATATACACGGACTTTCGGGATGATATATGGCTTGATAAGATGTGTCTGAAATCTCTCTTACCAGACATACATCGAGAGCTTGCAACGGGTGAAATCACTGTTCAACAAGGAGTCAGCCAGGGACTACAACTTCAGAGATACATTAACTCCAACAATGGATCTCTAGCTCAGCAAGCATTTCAACTTCAATCTATCTTTCAATCCATCTCTCTGTCTCAAATAAATGACCAAACAATATGGAGATGGTCAGCTAATGGAATATATAGATCTAAATATCTCTATAAAATTCTACACATCTCTCATATAAACTTCTCTTGGACACACTCTCTGGAAAATAAAGAGTCCTCTAAAAGTGCGCTTTTTTGGTTGGCTTCTTGCTCATAATAAACTCCTCATCCAACAGAACTTGATCAAACTTGTTCTATGCAGATGATTCACTTTATCTACTAAAATCAGAGCTAAATCAAATAAGGAGGCTCAAATTCATTCTCACAACTTTTAGCAACTCTTCTGGTTTACAAATCAACTTTCAAAAATTAGAATTCACAGTAATTTCAAGCAATGCAAGTGATTGGGATGCCCACACAATACTTAACATTTTACTTATCTGGGAAACCCCTTACATTTCAAGAGCCCAACCAAAGAAGAGTGGGATAAACTGATTGGCAGATTCCACAAAAAGCTTCAGGGGTGGAAGGGAGCAATGGTAAGCAAAAGTGGTACACTGGTATTGATCAATTTAGTATCCGGTTCACTTCCTTTATACTATTTAAAGTCTTCAAAATATCTCAGGAGATTATTGAGACAATTGATAAAATCAGAAGAAAGTTTCTTTGGAGTGGTAACAATGAATCCGGTATGTCCCTGATTTCGTGGGATAGGATTTGTAAACCCAAGAAGGGAGCATGATTAGGTGTAATGGATCTAGAGGTATTCAACAAGGCCATGTTAAATGGGCTTGTAAATACTTCAATAAGGAAAATGGTTTAGCTTGGGATAAGCTTGTGTCAAGGTTAGAATTGTGTGAGATGGAAGAGGATAAACACAGGAGAGATTCCTACATTTGGTGGGAAGTGAAGAATTAGCTTCAATTGTTCTTTGCTAATTTCCAGATTAGGATTTTTATTCTTTTAATTAATAACCCTTGTACTTACTTACAGTTAAAATGGAATATACAATTGGATGGGGGATCACATTCACAACCCTCTCCAGTGCAACCGGACCTTTCGTGACCAAGTAGAGACGCCACCACGGTTTTAAGGAAAGCCATGGAAGAAATGGAACAATACCGCTGGGCTAGAATGGGGGCGGGCGGACATAACACGGCAGGGTCCTATAACGACCTCTTGAATGAATTGCAAGCTGGATAATTTTACTTCTTCATTTTGCTTTTATTTTCTGATTTTATTTTGCTTTGTCATTTAATTCATTCTTTTTGTAATTAATCAAGGATAGGGACTGTGTTGGACCACTTTCTTTTTTGGTTTTTTATTTTTAATTTAAAAAAAAAATCAATCTCCATCCAAAGATTGTTGCAAATGTAACTTAATTTCATCAATGAAGCTTGCGCGCACAACATAAGAGTGTGTTGCAATTAAAATCCAAAAAAAAATAGTACATTGAAATGAATGCTTGCTAAATCAAACGAATAATACTCTTTAACTTTGCATAAGTGTCTTGAGTTCGAATCTCAGCAAACGCATTAAGTACTATTTAGCATTTCAATCCATTGTTGGCAAGTTTGAATCTAAACGAATAATAGTACATTAAAAAATCACGTGTGTTGTGAATTGCGATATTATAATGGAGTTCGTAATAGATGCACCCTAATTATCATGATTCCGAATATTTGGACTGATTCGATTATTTCAATCTATTCTGCGTTCTGGATTCTACTCTATAACATGTCAATGTAGAATTAATCTCCAAATCCAAATTATATGCAACCTCGATTTCGATGATTTTGTTTAATAAACTAAGAAACTAATATCTCAAAGATTTTTATTTCTCATATGATTGATTGAATAAAAAACGCATAATTATGACTACCAATTATTAACAATACAATAGTAAAACACAAATATGTACTTGTCTTTCAATGAAAAGAAATCACGATTTAAATACAACTATCATCTCGATTCTTCATCTCACTTGCAATGCAATTCAATTTGCATCTTTACTTCACAAAATAAAGGAAAATTTTCGAAAAAAATAATGTATAAATACATCTATATGTAAAATTTTAAATTTAATACTAGCTTAAATTCCATCATACCATATCACCCAAATGGGCCGGAAATTTTCTTTTATTGTGCTGCAATGGGAACGCTGTGCAAGACTACTGTCTCAACTGTCAGGCCAGGACCAAAACCGAAAAGCACTCCCCATTCAAGGCCTTCGCCGGTGGTAGCCTTGCCTTCTTTAGCCGAACGCCTTCTCATCTCATCTAAGATAAACAACACACAAGCGCTAGACATGTTTCCATACTCGTTCAGTATGTGTCTGGTCGCGTGCATCTTCTCCTTTTGCAGCTCAAGTTTTGCTTCCACTTGATCTAGGATTGCAGGGCCTCCTGGGTGCGCAACCCAAAAGATTGAGTTCCAGTCACTAATACCTGCAAATGGAAATAATCAAAATATTATTTTTTCTTTTTCAATACAAAAAAATATATGCATTTTATAAATAACAAAAAGTAGCAATGAATATTTTTATACCAATAGGGGTGAAAGCTTCAACAAGACTCTTCTCGATGTTCTTCGAGATGAGCCCGGGCACATCTTTCAAGAGATGGAAGGTGAGCCCCACCTCACGAAGGTGACCGTCTATGGCGCCCTCAGAGTCAGGTAGGATGGTTTGTCCAGCGGATACCAATTGAAACAGTGGCCGCTCAATATCTGTGTCGGGATCAGAACCAACAATAAGAGCAGCCGCACCATCTCCAAAAAGTGCTTGGCCGACTAAGGAATCAAGGTGCGATTCTGAGGGTCCTCGGAAGGTGACAGCAGTGATCTCTGAGCAGATAACCAACACTCTGGCCCCGCGGTTGTTCTCGGCAAGGTCCTTAGCCATCCGAAGAACGGTACCTCCTGCAAAGCACCCTTGTTGGTACATCATGAAGCGTTTAACAGATGGACGTAAACCGAGGAGCTTAGTGACTTGATAGTCAGCTCCAGGCATGTCAACACCGCTTGTGGTGCAGAAGATAAGATGAGTGATCTTCGATTTGGGTTGGCCCCATTCCTTGATGGCTTTGACAGCAGCGTCTTTTCCCAACTTCGGAACCTCCACTACAACAATGTCCTGACGTGCGTCTAGTGATGGCTCCATGTAAGCACAAATATTTGGGTTTTCAGCCAGGATCTCTTCAGAGAGATGCATATACCTCTTCTTAATCATTGATTTATCACCTGCAAGTACAGTGAAGAAACATTAGTGTCTGGTTATAATGTATTGTGAATTGTATTCTAATTAGTTTCTATCGCAACGGTACTATGGTGTTCAATAACAATATGAAAGATAATAGAGCTCAATGAAGTTGTCACTTACACATGCGCTTGAACTTCTCCTTCAATTCAGTCAGATGCTCACTCTTTGTGACACGAAAATAATAGTCAGGGTAGTCAGCTTGTTGCACACAGTTAGCAGGTGTGGCGGTACCAATCGCCAGTATGGTTGCCGGACCTTGAGCACGTTGTGCTTGCCTTATCTCTTCCACTGTGGCCATGACTTAAGCTCTTGTTGAACTAAAGGGTCTGAAAAGTTTATTGCTTACGAATTGAAGGCTGGAGTAGTGATGGTGAGTGATGAGGGGAGTGAAAGAAGGGGGGTTTATACTAGAGAGAAGGGTAGGTAAAGATTATTGGAGTATGGCAAACTTGAAGAGACTTCGTAGCATTCAAACTTGGACTAATTTATCTCAATAACTGCCAAAAAAGTTTGAAAGACTCAACAGTTGTTAAAATATATGTTATGAAGACATGTTGTTATTAGCACCTAGTTCATGACTACAAAACTAATTTAATGGAGTATGATGGACTTGAAGAGGCTTTTAATATTCAAACTTGGACTATATTATTTCGTTCAATAACTACCAAAAATGTTCTAATATATAAAAAATTTCTACGGAAATATATTACGGAGCGACTATTGACCTTCTGCAAATTGTGGCTCCTTGGCTCTCAACCAACGAAAGCGCCACCTGTCGCAGAAATTAGGAGTCATTTAGGAATCATGGAGGTTCTCAATTAAATGGAATTTTGAAACTCTCATATTTGCCAGAAGGATTAGGAGCTCCCAAAATGGCTCACATGAAATTAAATATATAATTATTTTTTTTATAGATCTTTATGGCTGTCAGTAAATTTCTCATGTAAAATATATTGCTGGGTATATAAAAATATAATATTTAGAATATAAGATATATTGCTGTGATATAAAGGTATATTGTTTCTTTTTAGCGGAGTGATCTCTTCATTAGTTCAATCGTCTAAATCTGTATGATAAAAACTTGTACCGTCAACAATTTTAGCATTCTTATTCTCTTATTTGGAACGTAACGCATATTGCGGTGAATATAATAAAGGTATAATGTTTAGAAGGTAAGGTATATTTTTGGAATATAAAGATATATTTTTTAGAATATATGGTATATTATTGTAAATACAAATGCATAAATAGAAATCAAAATAAACAATGAAACATTGAGCTGAAAGATATGAGAGTTCGGGAGTCAATAATATGGGTCGGTTGAAATTTTGGGCAGAAATATATTTGAGCCAATAAAAAATATTCAAATGTATGAAAATGCTCTCAATTTGGGCTCCAAATTTATTGGGAGCTAATATGAACTAAATAAGATGGGAGGTCCAAATTGTTTTCCAATATATTAATAACATGTTGTTAGCTAGCACCTACTTCCTGAATATAAAAAATTGAAAATAGAGGTTGCATATAATTTGGTTATAAAAAAAAATGAAAAACATGTAGCACCTACTTCCTTCAAATGTATGGGCAAATTTTGTGATCATTTTTAGGTTTTCCTTGTTAGTGGTAGGAATTAGGATTAATAAATGAGACGCGATATTACACGAGATTCGTTAACTATAAAAATAGTATATAAAATTAGAACTAGTATATATAAATAATTTGTGTATACTGTTTTACAAGTACAAAATTATCAAAATCAGTATATATTAAAAAAAATATATATTTCCAAAACAATGTCGATTTAACATAAACTAACATATAAAATCTAAATAATATATATTCAAAAAAAGGTATGGATTTTATCAAAGAAAGCAGATATAGAAATAGTAATAGGCAGTTCAAATGATCATAAATTTTGGTATATAGAAGTGCATAGTAGTATTGCCTAGGGGCTTCAATGCAAAAAAAAAATGCATAATAATACATTAAAATTAAAGTTTGCTAATTCAAGCGGATAATACACTTAAACTTTGAGGATGTATCTCGAGTTCGAATTACGACAAAGGCATTATTAAGCAATATTTCAACATTTCAATCTATTGATGACGAGTTTGAATCTAAAACAATAATAATACGTTAAAAATCACCGTGTGTTGTGAAATGTGATAAAATAGGGGTGTGGGTAATAGATGCACCCCAACCATCCTGATTTCGAATTTTTGAACTGATTCGGTTATTTCAGTCTATTCTGCATGTTGGATTACTTTATAGCATGTCACTGTAGAATTAATCTCCAAATCCAAATTATATGCAACCTCGATTTTGATGATTTTTTGTTAAATACACTAAGAAAATGATATCTCAAAGATTTTTATTGCTTGTATGATTGATTGAATAAAACAAGGCATAATAATGACTACCAATTATTAATATTACAATTAGTAAAACACAAAGATCTACTTGTTTTTGAATGAAAAGAAATCACGATTTAAATATTACTATAATCTCGATCTTCATCTCACTTGCAAACCAATTCATTTTTCTTCCTCTCACAAAATAAAGGGAAATTTTTGAAAAAAATAATATAAAAAATATATCATCTAAATATAAAGAAAGACAATTTTTTAATTTAATACTAGGTTAAATTCCATCATATCATATAACCCAAATGGACCCGAATTTTTTTCTTATTGGGTTGCAATGGGAACGCTGTGCAAGACTACTGTCTCAACTGTCAGGCCCGGTCCGAAACCAAAAAGCACTCCCCATTCAAGGCCTTCACCGGTGGTAGCCTTGCCTTCTTTTGCCGAACGTCTTCTCATCTCATCTAAGATAAACAACACACAAGCGCTAGACATGTTTCCATACTCATTCAATATGTGTCTGGTCGCATGCATCTTCTCCTTTTGCAGCTCAAGTTTTGCTTCCACTTGATCCAGGATTGCAGGGCCTCCAGGGTGTGCAACCCAAAAGATTGAGTTCCAGTCACTAATACCTGCAAATAGAAATATTCAAAATATTATTTTTCTTTTTCAATACAAAAAATATATGCATTTAATAAATACCAAAAAGTAGCAATGAATATTTTTATACCAATAGGGGTGAAAGCTTCAACAAGGCTCTTCTCGACGTTCTTCGAGATGAGCCCAGGCACATCTTTCAAGAGATGGAAGGTGAGCCCCACCTCACGAAGGTGACCGTCTATGGCGCCCTCAGAGTCAGGTAGGATGGTTTGTCCAGCGGATACCAATTGAAACAATGGCCGCTCAATATCTGTGTCGGGATCAGAACCAACAATAAGAGCAGCCGCACCATCTCCAAAAAGTGCTTGGCCGACTAAGGAATCAAGGTGCGATTCTGAGGGTCCTCGGAAGGTGACAGCAGTGATCTCTGAGCAGATCACCAACACTCTGGCCCCGCGGTTGTTCTCGGCAAGGTCCTTAGCCATCCGAAGAACGGTACCTCCTGCAAAGCACCCTTGTTGGTACATCATGAAGCGTTTAACAGATGGACGTAAACCGAGGAGCTTAGTGACTTGATAGTCAGCTCCAGGCATGTCAACACCGCTTGTGGTGCAGAAGATAAGATGAGTGATCTTCGATTTGGGTTGGCCCCATTCCTTGATGGCTTTGACAGCAGCGTCTTTTCCCAACTTAGGAACCTCCACTACAACAATATCCTGACGTGCGTCTAGTGATGGCTCCATGTAAGCACAAATATTTGGGTTTTCAGACAGGATCTCTTCAGACAGATGCATATACCTCTTCTTAATCATTGATTTATCACCTGAAAGTACAGTGAAGAAACATTAGTGTCTGGTAATAATGTACTGTAAATTGTACTCTAATTAGTTTCTATCTCAACGGTACTATGTTGTACAATAACAATATGAAAGGTAATAAAGCTAAATAAAGTCGTCACACTTACACATGCGCTTGAATTTCTCCTTCAATTCAGTCAGATGCTCACTCTTTGTGACACGAAAATAATAGTCGGGGTAGTCAGCTTGTTGCACACAGTTAGCAGGGGTGGCGGTACCAATGGCCAGTATGGTTGCCGGACCTTGAGCACGTTGTGCTTGTCTTATCTCTTCCACAGTGGCCATGACTTAAGCTCTTGTTGAACTAAAGGGTCTGAAAATTGCTTACGAATTGAAGGCTGGAGTAGTGATGGTGAGTGATGAGGGGAGTGAAAGAAGGGGGATTTATACTAGAGAGAAGGGTAGGTAAAGATTATTGGAGTATGGCAAACTTGAAGAGACTTCGTAGCATTCAAACTTGGACTAATTTACCTCAATAACTACCAATAAAGCTTGAAAGACTCAACAGTTGTTAAAATATATGTTATGAACACATGTTGTTAGTAGCACCTACTTCATGACTACAAAACTAATGTAATGGAGTATGATGGACTTGAAGAGGCTTTTAATATTCCAACTTGGACTATATTATTTCGTTCAGTAACTACTAAAAATGTTCTAATATCTAAAAGAATTCTACGAAAATACATTAAGAACATGTTGTTAGCTTCCTAATAAAAACATGTTGTTAGCTAGCACCTACTTCCTGAATATAAGAAATTGAAAATAGTGATTGCATATAATTTGGTTATAAAAAATGAAAAACATGTAGCACCTACTTCCTTCAAATGTATGGGTAAAGTTTGTGATCATTTTTAGCTTTTCGTTGTTACTGGTAGGATTAATAAACGAGACGTGATATTACACAGTGGAATTAATTAACTATAAAAATAGTATATAAAATGAGAACTCGTATATAAAAATATTTTTTGTATACTGTTTTACAAGTATAAAATTATCAAAATCAGTATATATTTACCTAAGGGTTTTGATAAAAAAAAATCAGTACATTAGAAAATTATATATTTCAAAAACAATGTCGATTTAAGATAAACTAATATATAAAATCTGAAATAATATATATTCAAAAAAAGGTATGAATTTTATCAAAGAAAGTAGATATCTGAATAGTAACAAAAATCCTCGGCAGAAATTGAAAAGGTGGTCTTAGGTCTAAAGAAAGGGAAGTCTTGCGGGCCTGATGGACTGCCGAGCGAGTTCTTCCAAACATCTTAGCAGTTATTGAAAGAAGATGTGTTTAAACTCATCTATCTCTTCATGAAAATCGCCTAGACCTCTGGAGGATTAACGAGGCGTGCATCACCTTGATCCCTAAGAAGAAATCGCCCTCCTCAATCGATGATTATAGATCTATTAGCATCATTAACACTCCGTTTAAAATCATCACGAAGCTGTTCGGTAATCCATAGCCATGTACGTTACATGCGCAGCGGAACCTATGGATTCAACCCGTCCTAGAATCATCGTTAAGGGAATAAAAGTACAAGATTAACTATTAAAATTTATACCTCGGATCTTCCTGATCCGGGAGATTATAGCGGATGTAGGTCTGAATTGCTACGTCTCGCTTCCTTCTCCTTCGTTCTCCTAAAGTTCGACTCGAACGAACTCCTTGTTTCTCCTAGGGAAAAGAAACCGATCGCTCGCTAGTCTTCAAAGCAGAAGACCTCTACTCGTATCCACGTCGAACTTCGAATCATCGGAATAACCGGACTCGGTCAGACGAGTCCGGAAATACTTTGAGAAGGCTCTCTCTCTTTCCTATATTACGGCAGCCTGGAGGCTCTGTAATGTGTGTCTAATAGAGGGGGACTGCCCCTCTATACTTGAGAGGGAGGTGAAGGATTACTCAGTTACCATAACTAACACCCTAATTCCAACGCTTATTACGTTCCCAACGGACCTATTCCGTTGCCAACGAAATAGGATTTCCTAATCTGAAAACTTTGCTGCCAGGGAATTGGCTGTGTTCTGTTGCCTTCCATTGGCAACGGAACTGTTCTGATGTCAACGGAACGGTGCTGAGATTTGCACAATCCATCATATCAATCATCCAATGATTGATTATTTCCTTCACCCTTTTATACATCATATGTATAATCTTTTGAGAGTATTTCCTTCCCGACTAGATGTTGTTCTATGTGTGACCTTGTAGGTTCCATTTAACGCTGGCAACGATCTTTTAAAGATCGTAAGTCATGAGTAACCTCTAGACTGGTGTCATGACTACCCATGTTAAATGAAATGATCAGCGATTATAAACCTATCTGAATTGACATTTGCTTTTTCCTTTTGTTCTACGATATATGTCTTGATCACAAGGCATGGAAGTATGTCGTCCTTGAGTTTGATCAAAGTCTCTTTCCTGATCGAGAATTAGACTGAGTAAATACAAAATGATATTAACAACACATGTTAATTCATTTTTAGCATGACCATGCATTTTCCTTCAATCCTAATTCATCAGGGGGGGCCAGAGATATCTCCCTCTTGACGAGAGGAACAAATCTCATCTTGGTCACTCACATTCCTCGTCATAATTCAGTGCATACCTAATGATGACCCTAATGATCATCCCATTACGGATGATGTAGGATCATATTAAAGTATGCAGTTCCACATATAGGAATCCATGGTGATCTCAGATCGTAGGAACAAGCACACTATTCATATGAGAATCACTAATGACATATACCATGCATATTCTCATAGTGTGGTAGTCCAGTATGTGTTCTCTAACACGTACCTATATTCCAGACTTGACATCCATATGTCCATGATCAGCAGAACATGATCATCCAGCCTACGAATATACTAATGTGGATATGTAGCTTCTTATCTGAAGTATGTTTATCTCTATAAACATCCTACATACCACTAGAGACAGTTTAGAATGTCATTCGTTGGTTCATAGTTCTACTATCAGAATCACGTATTCTGATGACGTGAACCCAAAGTGTCATTCACGGTCGATATAAGATATGTAAATGTACATTCACAACCCATACACACAGATATATAAGAAACAACCTTTATTGAATAAATAATAATGTCTTAATACATAATCTATTTCCTAGCACAAATACATTTGGCCTAGGACACTAATCCTACACAAACTTTTGGCTGAACGTTTATATCCTTTCATGAATGACCTAATCCACGCAAGGCAAGCGGCTTTTATTAAAAATCGTTCCGTCACGGAACTTTTTTTGTTTCATCTAGAGAACTTGTCTCTATGCTTCATAAAAACAAAATTCCCTCCATCATGCTTAAGATTGACTTTAAAAAGGCATTTGACTCAGTTTCGTGGGAAATTATTTCCCATGTTTTGAACAAGAAGAGGTTTCCAGCACTTTGGTTGGATTGGATCAAACAACTCTTCATCCCATCTTCTTCTTTTCTCAAAATAAACGGTCATGAAGATCAAAAATTCTTTCACCGAAGAGGACTCCCTCTAGGAGACCCCCTATCGCCCCTCCTTTTTTATTTTGCCGTGACGTAATGCAATCCTTGGTACAACATGCTATCCCTTTATTTCAAGAACATGAGTTTTGTGCCCCAAGATTATTTCAGTTTGCGGATGATACTGTCATCGTAATGGCAGCGAATCCTAAAAATATAAAAATCATGATGATTCTGCTCAATCTGTTTGCTTCCATCTCAGGACTCAATGTTAACCGGCTCAAAAGCAGTTGTGTACCGCTTGTAATACCACTCTCTCTTAGACCAACTATTGCCAACCTAGTTAACTGCCCTTTGTCCGAATTAACAATAAGTTATTTCGGCTTGCCTTTTTCATTCAAAAAACCAAGGAAACTTATGTTTCTTCCCTTGTTAGAAAAAGTACAAGCTCGATTCGGGTTGGAAAGGTAGAACTCTATCAATTGGTGGGCGGTTGACATTAATAAATGCCGTGGTAATGCCACTCATTCTATACCACATGCAAGTATTTCTACTACCTCAATGGTTCATTAACAAGGTTAATCAATTAATGAGGGCTTTCTTATGGCGGGGGGATAAAAAATGTCTAGGAGGACATTGCTTGATAGCGTGGGAGAATGTTACAATGCCTAAGGAAAAATGAGGGCTTGGTATCTTAAATCTAAGAAAGCAAAATACCACTCTTCTCACAAAATGGCTATGGCTATTAAAAAGAGAACCCCAAAGAGAATGGTCCACAACTTTTCTTAATCTTTATGGGACTCTTTGGTTGACTGCACAAATTGCCAACAACCAAAATTCCTCATTCTTTATCAAGGATCTTGCATCATTACTTCATCTCTTCAAATGCTCCATAGCTTCTAAACTATACAATGGCATATACACGGACTTTCGGGATGATATATGGCTTGATAAGATGTGTCTGAAATCTCTCTTACCAGACATACATCGAGAGCTTGCAACGGGTGAAATCACTGTTCAACAAGGAGTCAGCCAGGGACTACAACTTCAGAGATACATTAACTCCAACAATGGATCTCTAGCTCAGCAAGCATTTCAACTTCAATCTATCTTTCAATCCATCTCTCTGTCTCAAATAAATGACCAAACAATATGGAGATGGTCAGCTAATGGAATATATAGATCTAAATATCTCTATAAAATTCTACACATCTCTCATATAAACTTCTCTTGGACACACTCTCTGGAAAATAAAGAGTCCTCTAAAAGTGCGCTTTTTTGGTTGGCTTCTTGCTCATAATAAACTCCTCATCCAACAGAACTTGATCAAACTTGTTCTATGCAGATGATTCACTTTATCTACTAAAATCAGAGCTAAATCAAATAAGGAGGCTCAAATTCATTCTCACAACTTTTAGCAACTCTTCTGGTTTACAAATCAACTTTCAAAAATTAGAATTCACAGTAATTTCAAGCAATGCAAGTGATTGGGATGCCCACACAATACTTAACATTTTACTTATCTGGGAAACCCCTTACATTTCAAGAGCCCAACCAAAGAAGAGTGGGATAAACTGATTGGCAGATTCCACAAAAAGCTTCAGGGGTGGAAGGGAGCAATGGTAAGCAAAAGTGGTACACTGGTATTGATCAATTTAGTATCCGGTTCACTTCCTTTATACTATTTAAAGTCTTCAAAATATCTCAGGAGATTATTGAGACAATTGATAAAATCAGAAGAAAGTTTCTTTGGAGTGGTAACAATGAATCCGGTATGTCCCTGATTTCGTGGGATAGGATTTGTAAACCCAAGAAGGGAGCATGATTAGGTGTAATGGATCTAGAGGTATTCAACAAGGCCATGTTAAATGGGCTTGTAAATACTTCAATAGGGAAAATGGTTTAGCTTGGGATAAGCTTGTGTCAAGGTTAGAATTGTGTGAGATGGAAGAGGATAAACACAGGAGAGATTCCTACATTTGGTGGGAAGTGAAGAATTAGCTTCAATTGTTCTTTGCTAATTTCCAGATTAGGATTTTTATTCTTTTAATTAATAACCCTTGTACTTACTTACAGTTAAAATGGAATATACAATTGGATGGGGGATCACATTCACAACCCTCTCCAGTGCAACCGGACCTTTCGTGACCAAGTAGAGACGCCACCACGGTTTTAAGGAAAGCCATGGAAGAAATGGAACAATACCGCTGGGCTAGAATGGGGGCGGGCGGACATAACACGGCAGGGTCCTATAACGACCTCTTGAATGAATTGCAAGCTGGATAATTTTACTTCTTCATTTTGCTTTTATTTTCTGATTTTATTTTGCTTTGTCATTTAATTCATTCTTTTTGTAATTAATCAAGGATAGGGACTGTGTTGGACCACTTTCTTTTTTGGTTTTTTATTTTTAATTTAAAAAAAAAATCAATCTCCATCCAAAGATTGTTGCAAATGTAACTTAATTTCATCAATGAAGCTTGCGCGCACAACATAAGAGTGTGTTGCAATTAAAATCCAAAAAAAAATAGTACATTGAAATGAATGCTTGCTAAATCAAACGAATAATACTCTTTAACTTTGCATAAGTGTCTTGAGTTCGAATCTCAGCAAACGCATTAAGTACTATTTAGCATTTCAATCCATTGTTGGCAAGTTTGAATCTAAACGAATAATAGTACATTAAAAAATCACGTGTGTTGTGAATTGCGATATTATAATGGAGTTCGTAATAGATGCACCCTAATTATCATGATTCCGAATATTTGGACTGATTCGATTATTTCAATCTATTCTGCGTTCTGGATTCTACTCTATAACATGTCAATGTAGAATTAATCTCCAAATCCAAATTATATGCAACCTCGATTTCGATGATTTTGTTTAATAAACTAAGAAACTAATATCTCAAAGATTTTTATTTCTCATATGATTGATTGAATAAAAAACGCATAATTATGACTACCAATTATTAACAATACAATAGTAAAACACAAATATGTACTTGTCTTTCAATGAAAAGAAATCACGATTTAAATACAACTATCATCTCGATTCTTCATCTCACTTGCAATGCAATTCAATTTGCATCTTTACTTCACAAAATAAAGGAAAATTTTCGAAAAAAATAATGTATAAATACATCTATATGTAAAATTTTAAATTTAATACTAGCTTAAATTCCATCATACCATATCACCCAAATGGGCCGGAAATTTTCTTTTATTGTGCTGCAATGGGAACGCTGTGCAAGACTACTGTCTCAACTGTCAGGCCAGGACCAAAACCGAAAAGCACTCCCCATTCAAGGCCTTCGCCGGTGGTAGCCTTGCCTTCTTTAGCCGAACGCCTTCTCATCTCATCTAAGATAAACAACACACAAGCGCTAGACATGTTTCCATACTCGTTCAGTATGTGTCTGGTCGCGTGCATCTTCTCCTTTTGCAGCTCAAGTTTTGCTTCCACTTGATCTAGGATTGCAGGGCCTCCTGGGTGCGCAACCCAAAAGATTGAGTTCCAGTCACTAATACCTGCAAATGGAAATAATCAAAATATTATTTTTTCTTTTTCAATACAAAAAAATATATGCATTTTATAAATAACAAAAAGTAGCAATGAATATTTTTATACCAATAGGGGTGAAAGCTTCAACAAGACTCTTCTCGATGTTCTTCGAGATGAGCCCGGGCACATCTTTCAAGAGATGGAAGGTGAGCCCCACCTCACGAAGGTGACCGTCTATGGCGCCCTCAGAGTCAGGTAGGATGGTTTGTCCAGCGGATACCAATTGAAACAGTGGCCGCTCAATATCTGTGTCGGGATCAGAACCAACAATAAGAGCAGCCACACCATCTCCAAAAAGTGCTTGGCCGACTAAGGAATCAAGGTGCGATTCTGAGGGTCCTCGGAAGGTGACAGCAGTGATCTCTGAGCAGATAACCAACACTCTGGCCCCGCGGTTGTTCTCGGCAAGGTCCTTAGCCATCCGAAGAACGGTACCTCCTGCAAAGCACCCTTGTTGGTACATCATGAAGCGTTTAACAGATGGACGTAAACCGAGGAGCTTAGTGACTTGATAGTCAGCTCCAGGCATGTCAACACCGCTTGTGGTGCAGAAGATAAGATGAGTGATCTTCGATTTGGGTTGGCCCCATTCCTTGATGGCTTTGACAGCAGCGTCTTTTCCCAACTTCGGAACCTCCACTACAACAATGTCCTGACGTGCGTCTAGTGATGGCTCCATGTAAGCACAAATATTTGGGTTTTCAGCCAGGATCTCTTCAGAGAGATGCATATACCTCTTCTTAATCATTGATTTATCACCTGCAAGTACAGTGAAGAAACATTAGTGTCTGGTTATAATGTATTGTGAATTGTATTCTAATTAGTTTCTATCGCAACGGTACTATGGTGTTCAATAACAATATGAAAGATAATAGAGCTCAATGAAGTTGTCACTTACACATGCGCTTGAACTTCTCCTTCAATTCAGTCAGATGCTCACTCTTTGTGACACGAAAATAATAGTCAGGGTAGTCAGCTTGTTGCACACAGTTAGCAGGTGTGGCGGTACCAATCGCCAGTATGGTTGCCGGACCTTGAGCACGTTGTGCTTGCCTTATCTCTTCCACTGTGGCCATGACTTAAGCTCTTGTTGAACTAAAGGGTCTGAAAAGTTTATTGCTTACGAATTGAAGGCTGGAGTAGTGATGGTGAGTGATGAGGGGAGTGAAAGAAGGGGGATTTATACTAGAGAGAAGGGTAGGTAAAGATTATTGGAGTATGGCAAACTTGAAGAGACTTCGTTGCATTCAAACTTGGACTAATTTACCTCAATAACTACCAATAAAGCTTGAAAGACTCAACAGTTGTTAAAATATATGTTATGAACACATGTTGTTAGTAGCACCTACTTCATGACTACAAAATTAATGTAATGGAGTATGATGGACTTGAAGGGGCTTTTAATATTCCAACTTGAACTATATTATTTCGTTCAATAACTACTAAAAATGTTCTAATATCTAAAAGAATTCTACGAAAATACATTAAGAACATGTTGTTAGCTTCCTAATAAAAACATGTTGTTAGCTAGCACCTACTTCCTGAATATAAGAAATTGAAAATAGTGATTGCATATAATTTGGTTATAAAAAATGAAAAACATGTAGCACCTACTTCCTTCAAATGTATGGGTAAATTTTGTGATCATTTTTAGCTTTTCGTTGTTACTGGTAGGATTAATAAACGAGACGTGATATTACACAGTGGAATTAATTAACTATAAAAATAGTATATAAAATGAGAACTCGTATTTATAAATATTTTTTGTATACTGTTTTACAAGTATAAAATTATCAAAATCAGTATATATTTACCTAAGGGTTTTGATAAAAAAAAATCAGTACATTAGAAAATTATATATTTCAAAAACAATGTCGATTTAAGATAAACTAATATATAAAATCTGAAATAATATATATTCAAAAAAAGGTATGAATTTTATCAAAGAAAGTAGATATCTGAATAGTAACAAAAATCCTCGGCAGAAATTGAAAAGGTGGTCTTAGGTCTAAAGAAAGGGAAGTCTTGCGGGCCTGATGGACTGCCGAGCGAGTTCTGCCAAACATCTTAGCAGTTATTGAAAGAAGATGTGTTTAAACTCATCTATCTCTTCATGAAAATCGCCTAGACCTCTGGAGGATTAACGAGGCGTGCATCACCTTGATCCCTAAGAAGAAATCGCCCTCCTCAATCGATGATTATAGATCTATTAGCATCATTAACACTCCGTTTAAATTCATCACGAAGCTGTTCGATAATCCATAGCCATGTATGTTACATGCGCAGCGGAACCTATGGATTCAACCCGTCCTAGGATCATCGTTAAGGGAATAAAAGTACAAGATTAACTATTAAAATTTATACCTCGGATCTTCCTGATCCGGGAGATTATAGCGGATGTAGGTCTGAATTGCTACGCCTCGCTTCCTTCTCCTTCGTTCTCCTAAAGTTCGACTCGAACGAACTCCTTGTTTCTCCTAGGGAAAAGAAACCGATCGCTCGCTAGTCTTCAAAGCAGAAGACCTCTACTCGTATCCACGTCGAACTTCGAATCATCGGAATAACCGGACTCGGTCAGACGAGTCCGGAAATACTTTCAGGAGGCTCTCTCTCTTTCCTATATTACGGCAGCCTGGAGGCTCTGTAATGTGTGTCTAATAGAGGGGACTGCCCCTCTATTTATACTTGAGAGGGAGGTGAAGGATTACTCAGTTACCATAACTAAAACCCTAATTCCAACGCTTATTACGTTCCCAACGGACCTATTCCGTTGCCAACGAAATAGGGTTTCCTAATCTGAAAACTTTGCTGCCAGGGAATTGGCTGAGTTCTGTTGCCAACGGAACTTCCGTTGGCAACGAAACTGTTCTGTTGTCAACGGAACGGTGCTGAGATTTGCACAATCCATCATATCAATCATCCAATGATTGATTATTTCCTTCACCCTTTTATACATCATATGTATAATCTTTTGAGAGTATTTCCTTCCCGACTAGATGTTGTTCTATGTGTGACCTTGTAAGTTCCATTTAACGCTGGCAACGATCTTTTAAAGATCGTAAGTCATGAGTAACCTCTAGACTGGTGTCATGACTACCCATGTTAAATGAAATGATCAGCGATTATAAACCTATCTGAATAGACATTTGCTTATCCCTTTTGTTCTACGATATATGTCTTGATCACAAGGCATGGAAGTATGTCCTCCTTGAGTTTGATCAAAGTCTCTTTCCTGATCGAGAATTAGACTGAGTAAATACAAAATGATATTAACAACACATGTTAATTCATTTTTCGCATGACCATGCATTTCCTTCAATCCTAGTTCATCAGGGGGGCCAGAGATATCTCCCTCTTGACGAGAGGAACAAATCTCATCTTGATCACTCACATTCCTCGTCATGATTCACTGCATACCTAATGATGACCCTAATGATCATCCCATTACGGATGATGTAGGATCATATTAAAGTATGCAGTTCCACATATAGGAATCCATGGTGATCTCATATCGTAGGAACAAGCACACTATTCATATGAGAATCACTAATGACATATACCATGCATATTCTCATAGTGTGGTAGTCCAGTATGTGTTCTCTAACACGTACCTATATTCTAGACTTGACATCCATATGTCCATGATCAGCAGAACATGATCATCCAGCCTACGAATATACTAATGTGGATATGTAGCTTCTTATCTGAAGTATGTTTATCTCTATAAACATCCTACATATCACTAGAGACAGTTTAGAATGTCATTCGTTGGTTCACAGTTCTACTATCAGAATCACGTATTTTGATGACGTGAACCCAAAGTGTCATTCACGGTCGATATAAGATATATAAATGTACATTTACAACCCATACACACAGATATATAAGAAACAACCTTTATTGAATAAATAATAATGTCTTAATACATAATCTATTTCCTAGCACAAATACATTTGGCCTAGGACACTAATCCTACACAAACTTTTGGCTGAACGTTTACATCCTTTCATGAATGACCTAATCCACGCAAGGCAAGCGGCTTTTATTAAAAATCGTTCCGTCACGGAACTTTTTTTGTTTCATCTAGAGAACTTGTCTCTATGCTTCATAAAAACAAAATTCCCTCCATCATGCTTAAGATTGACTTTAAAAAGGCATTTGACTCAGTTTCGTGGGAAATTATTTCCCATGTTTTGAACAAGAAGAGGTTTCCAGCACTTTGGTTGGATTGGATCAAACAACTCTTCATCCCATCTTCTTCTTTTCTCAAAATAAACGGTCATGAAGATCAAAAATTCTTTCACCAAAGAGGACTCCCTCTAGGAGACCCCCTATCGCCCCTCCTTTTTTATTTTGCCGTGACGTAATGCAATCCTTGGTACAACATGCTATCCCTTTATTTCAAGAACATGAGTTTTGTGCCCCAAGATTATTTCAGTTTGCGGATGATACTGTCATCGTAATGGCAGCGAATCCTAAAAATATAAAAATCATGATGATTCTGCTCAATCTATTTGCTTCCATCTCAGGACTCAATGTTAACCGGCTCAAAAGCAGTTGTGTACCGCTTGCAATACCACTCTATCTTAGACCAACTATTGCCAACCTAGTTAACTGCCCTTTGTCCGAATTACCAATAAGTTATTTTGGCTTGCCTTTTTCATTCAAAAAACCAAGGAAACTTATGTTTCTTCCCTTGTTAGAAAAAGTACAAGCTCGATTCGGGTTGGAAAGGTAGAACTCTATCAATTGGTGGACGGTTGACATTAATAAATGCCGTGGTAATGCCACTCATTCTATACCACATGCAAGTATTTCTACTACCTCAATGGTTCATTAACAAGGTTAATCAATTAATGAGGGCTTTCTTATGGCGGGGGGATAAAAAATGTCTAGGAGGACATTGCTTGATAGCGTGGGAGAATGTTAATGCCTAAGGAAAAATGACGGCTCGGTATCTTAAATCTAAGAAAGCAAAATATCACTCTTCTCACAAAATGGCTATGGCTATTAAAAAGAGAACCCCAAAGAGAATGGTCCACAACTTTTCTTAATCTTTATGGGACTCCTTGGTTGATTGCACAAATTGCCAACAACCAAAATTCCTCATTCTTTATCAAGGATCTTGCATCATTACTTCATCTCTTCAAATGCTCCTTAGCTTCTAAACTATACAATGGCATATACACGGACTTTCGGGATGATATATGGCTTGATAAGATGTGTCTGAAATCTCTCTTACCAGACATATATCGAGAGCTTGCAACGGGTGAAATCACTGTTCAACAAGTAGTCAGCCAGGGACTACAACTTCAGAGATACATTAACTCCAACAATGGATCTCTAGCTCAGCAAGCATTTCAACTTCAAACTATCATTCAATCCATCTCTCTGTCTCAAACAAATGACCAAACAATATGGAGATGGTCAGCTAATGGAATATATAGATCTAAATATTTTTATAAAATTCTACACGTCTCTAATATAAACTTCTCTTGGACACACTCTCTGGAAAATAAAGAGTCCTCTAAAAGTGCGCTTTTTTGGTTGGCTTCTTGCTCATAATAAACTCCTCATCCAACAGAACTTGATCAAACGTGGGTGGCCCCACATTCCATCTTGTGTCTTATGCTCACAAAATGAGATTGAATGCAATGATCATCTCTTCCTTCAATGCCCGTTCTCATCATCAATATGGCAAAGGCTTGGAATTAACATTACCTCCTTCCCATCTATCCTTCATCTCGGGCTAGAAAATCGACGGGGCCGCTCTATGGAACAGAAGAAGACTTGGGAGTCCAAATGGTTGGCTACCTGTTGGGAAATCTGGAAACTTCGTAATGGGAAAATCTTCAACGACACAATGCCTACGCCAACATCGGCCATCCACATGGCCAGTCGAGACGCTCTTGCTTGGTCTCAAATTTAGGAGTCCGTCATTCTTTCTTTCTTTCTTAGTGAATGTAATAGGCGTCTGTTATTCATCGAGTGGCTGTTGGCACTCCTCTTGTATCTTCTTTATTTTTATTTTTTCTCTTAAATATTTGTAAATTTTTTTTGTACTTTGAATTTTTATTATTTAATGGTATCTCAGAAGGCATGCCTTCTGAAACTTCAAAAAAAAAAGTAACAAAAAAGTTCAAATCAACATAAATTTTGATATACATAAGTGCATAATAGTACATTGAAATCGGCAATTTTTCAATGATGAGATTAAGTGGGGATGGACGAAAGACGGCAATTTTTCAACAAAAATGGCATTTAATTTGCTATCTTTTGCAAGGATCAAGGACTGAGAAATTTATGCGGTTTGGAAGGCAAAAATAACACCGAAACTGAGATTGTTTGGATGGAAATCATTGCGTAACGCTTTGCCGACCTTAGACGTGTTACAAAAGAAAGGATGGATATTAGCAAATGTGTGTATTTCATGTTGCCAGGCTGAAGAAACGATTCAACATCTCTTCACGGACTATCAATTCACTGCATTAGTGTGGGGGGCCGGTACGGTCGGTACGCTAAGGACTTTATCATACGTGATACGAAAGAAGAACCGAGAAAATGAACTCGAGACTACACTATCAATACTTTTCTCGGCTTGGAGAGAGAGGTGCAACCGGACCTTTCGTGACCAAGTAGAGACGCCACCACGGTTTTAAGGAAAGCCATGGAAGAAATAGAACAATACCGCTGGGCTAGAATGGGGGCGGGCGGACATAACACGGCAGGGTCCTATAACGAGCTCTTGAATGAATTGCAAGCTGGATAATTTTACTTCTTCATTTTGCTTTTATTTTCTGATTTTATTTTGCATTGTCATTTAATTCATTCTTTTTGTAATTAATCAAGGATAGGGACTGTGTTGGTCCACTTTCTTTTTTGGTTTTTTATTTTTAATGTAAAAAAAAAATCAATCTCTATCCAAAGATTGTTGCAAATGTAACTTAATTTGATCAATGAAGCTTGCGCGCACAACATAAGAGTGTGTTGCAATTAAAATCCAAAAAAAAATAGTACATTGAAATGAATGCTTGCTAAATCAAACGAATAATACTCTTTAACTTTGCATAAGTGTCTTGAGTTCGAATCTCAGCAAACGCATTAAGTACTATTTAGCATTTCAATCCATTGTTGGCAAGTTTGAATCTAAACGAATAATAGTACATTAAAAAATCACGTATGTTGTGATTGCGATATTATAGGGGAGTTCGTAATAGATGCACCCTAATTATCATGATTCCGAATATTTGGACTGATTCGATTATTTCAATCTATTCTGCGTTCTGGATTCTACTCTATAGCATGTCACTGTAGAATTAATCTCCAAATCCAAATTATATGCAACCTCGATTTCGATGATTTTTTTTAATAAACTAAGAAACTAATATCTCAAAGATTTTTATTTCTCATATGATTGATTGAATAAAAAACGCATAATTATGACTACCAATTATTAACAATACAATAGTAAAACACAAATATGTACTTGTCTTTCAATGAAAAGAAATCACGATTTAAATACAACTATCATCTCGATTCTTCATCTCACTTGCAATGCAATTCAATTTGCATCTTTACTTCACAAAATAAAGGAAAATTTTCGAAAAAAATAATGTATAAATACATCTATATGTAAAATTTTAAATTTAATACTAGCTTAAATTCCATCATATCATATCACCCAAATGGGCCGGAAATTTTCTTTTATTGTGCTGCAATGGGAACGCTGTGCAAGACTACTGTCTCAACTGTCAGGCCAGGACCAAAACCGAAAAGCACTCCCCATTCAAGGCCTTCGCCGGTGGTAGCCTTGCCTTCTTTAGCCGAACGCCTTCTCATCTCATCTAAGATAAACAGCACACAAGCGCTAGACATGTTTCCATACTCGTTCAGTATGTGTCTGGTCGCGTGCATCTTCTCCTTTTGCAGCTCAAGTTTTGCTTCCACTTGATCTAGGATTGCAGGGCCTCCTGGGTGCGCAACCCAAAAGATTGAGTTCCAGTCACTAATACCTGCAAATGAAAATACTCAAAATATTATTTTTTCTTTTTCAATACAAAAAATATATGCATTTTATAAATAACAAAAAGTAGCAATGAATATTTTTATACCAATAGGGGTGAAAGCTTCAACAAGACTCTTCTCGATGTTCTTCGAGATGAGCCCGGGCACATCTTTCAAGAGATGGAAGGTGAGCCCCACCTCACGAAGGTGACCGTCTATGGCGCCCTCAGAGTCAGGTAGGATGGTTTGTCCAGCGGATACCAATTGAAACAGTGGCCGCTCAATAGCTGTGTCAGGATCAGAACCAACAATAAGAGCAGCCGCACCATCTCCAAAAAGTGCTTGGCCGACTAAGGAATCAAGGTGCGATTCTGAGGGTCCTCGGAAGGTGACAGCAGTGATCTCTGAGCAGATCACCAACACTCTGGCCCCGCGGTTGTTCTCGGCAAGGTCCTTAGCCATCCGAAGAACGGTACCTCCTGCAAAGCACCCTTGTTGGTACATCATGAAGCGTTTAACAGATGGACGTAAACCGAGGAGCTTAGTGACTTGATAGTCAGCTCCAGGCATGTCAACACCGCTTGTGGTGCAGAAGATAAGATGAGTGATCTTCGATTTGGGTTGGCCCCATTCCTTGATGGCTTTGACAGCAGCGTCTTTTCCCAACTTCGGAACCTCCACTACAACAATGTCCTGACGTGCGTCTAGTGATGGCTCCATGTAAGCACAAATATTTGGGTTTTCAGCCAGGATCTCTTCAGAGAGATGCATATACCTCTTCTTAATCATTGATTTATCACCTGCAAGTACAGTGAAGAAACATTAGTGCCTGGTTATAATGTATTGTGAATTGTATTCTAATTAGTTTCTATCACCACCATTATAATAATCTAGTGGTTATGGTACTATCTCATTTTTTTATAGATGAGAGTTCGTATTCAGCGTCTGGCAGGATTGATTTACAAAATTAGAGAGGATATATGAGTCCACTCTAAAGAAGACGAAACAGGTGATCGTCTGTAGTTCTCCTTCAACTAATTAGTTTCTATCGCAACGGTACTATGGTGTACAATAACAATATGAAAGATATTAGAGATAACTAAAGTCGTCACTTACACATGCGCTTGAACTTCTCCTTCAATTCAGTCAGATGCTCACTCTTTGTGACACGAAAATAATAGTCAGGGTAGTCAGCTTGTTGCACACAGTTAGCAGGTGTGGCGGTACCAATCGCCAGTATGGTTGCCGGACCTTGAGCACGTTGCGCTTGCCTTATCTCTTCCACTGTGGCCATGACTAAGCTTTTGTTGAACTAATGTGTTGAGATGGTTTGACTTAAGAATTGAGGGATATTGAACGATGTAGTGAGTGATAAGTTGAGAGAAGGGACGGTTGATTTATAGGAGATAGAAGGTTAGGTAAAGATTATTGGAGTATGACAAACTGGAAGAGACTTCATAATATTCAAACTTGGACTAATTTCTCTCAACACAACAACCATAAAAATGCGTGAATGTCTAAAAAATTGTTAGAATAGTCTATGAACATGTTGTTAGCACCTACTTCATGACTACAATAATTGAAACCTAACCATTTACAAACTCTGTACATGGATTTAGAAAAATTGATTTAATTTTAATACCACTAGAGGAGTAACTATAGTTTGATTGTATTTTGAATGTCTTGGAATTGATTTTGTTTTGTAATTTAGGCATAATTCAGGACTCTTTCCCTTCAAATATATGGCTGTTTTTTTGTCTACATTTTGCTCTTGCCCGCCTTAAAGTCAAGATAGAATGACATGATATATCATGACGTGATTCCCTAAGTACAAAAACAAAATCGCAATGTATCATGATCTAGTTGAGTGCCTAATAGACGCACCCCAACCATCGTGATTTCAAATTTCTCTAAATAAATTTCCATGCACATAGTTGAGATTATGCAACCTATTCAGCTTCCAGTCTATTTTGCTAGCTGGACTTCATAAGCACGTCACTTTTATTCTCTAAACTCAAATAATATGTAATTGTTAAACTAATTTCATGAAGGATGAGCTCTTATCTCCTGCCCAAAGCATTTTTTAATTTTTAAGCACGATTTAATCTAAGCCATCCAAGTAATGGGGGGTATTTTGGTCCTTTATCTCATTTATTTAGAAGATACGTTTCCAAACTCTTCCCATAAATCATGCTCCTTCTATCCTCTAAATTTTATTATCTACCTTACATCTCCATTAGATTTCCCTCTCTCCACTCAAGCACTCCACCTAGGGCTGGTAAGAAAACTCGTAGCTTGATAACTTGCTTGAATTCGACTCGAAAAAGCTCGTTCGAAAACAGCTCGAACTGAATTCAAGTCGAGCCGAGCTCGAGACAAAACCAAGCCGAGCTCAAGCTCGATTTGCTACATAGTTTGTCCCATTATACATTTATACCACATCTTAAATCTTAATCATAAACTCGAGCTGACTCGAGCCGAGTCGAGTTGGATTGAGTTTTACAACAAATTTTTTAACAAAATTATCAAAAAAAAAAAATACTAAACTTGAGTTGGCTCAAGTTTTTTCCAAGCCGAGCTCGAATCTTGTTAAAACTCGAGCCGAGCCGAGCTCGAGCTGGTCCTAGCTCGGCTCGAACTCGGCTCCACCACTGGTAAAATTAAATTGGCACCATATTCTTTTTTTGAAGGAAATTGGCCCCATATTCATTCAAACAAATATCCACATACACAAAAATTCATTTCATACATTCAGAACTTAATTTTAAGCTTAACAAATTTCATTCCTATTTCAAATATCACACATTTTCGTCATAATATAAAAATAATCTATTCTAATTTATAAATAATTCATTACAATTTGCAAATCAAGGTAATCCTGAAATAACTAAATCAAATTTAACTTTCTTTTCCATTTCCTTCATCCTGGTTTCAGTTTGTCGTATTTGATCCACATCTCATATCTGCAAAAAAGAAAACAAATCAAATTTTTTATGAAATAGAAGTCTAAGATAGTACTGAAAGATATTACACTAATTCCAACCTAAACAACCCAAATTAATCATTTAAAACCCTAATTCATCCACAATTGAGCCTCCGCTAAACATGATTATGCCTCAATTAGCCCCAATCAGCCAAATTAAGATTAAAGTATACACCAGAAAAGAACCAGAGAATAGCCTAATTAACAAATTCATTAATCAAAAGAACCTAATTTCATATTAAACCCTAATAATGGAGATCAAACAAAATGAAAAAGGGACTTACAAGCAGCTTGCAGTCACAGAGCTTCGTCCACTTTCCGAGCCACTGATTCCCTATTTCAAAAAGTTTATGGCAATCGTTGAGTCGTTGAGGGGAGAAAAAGGCAGGGAGAAGGGGCGAGAGCAAGAGATGAACTTTCCGTCAGACTTCACCGAGTCAACTCTCGGCCTTCTTGAGAGAACAGGTGATTCCCCACCGTGATCAAGGGTTTTGCGAGCTGAGAGAGAGAGAGAGAGAATGCTGTAGCAAGGAATAATTACCAATTTGCTCTTTTATAGGGATTTGAGAGAGAGGCAACCGTCTGGTATTAGAAATAACCGGCTAGGGGTTTTTTCAATCAATAATAGCCATCCGATTAAGTAGTGTAAGAAAATTACAGCCGTTCATTTTATACTTTGGGTAGCATAGCATATAATTTCCCTAAAAATTAGTTCAACAGGTCCTCCTCAAAATAATATTTCACATCTATAAGGCATGAGTACATAATTTTGATGATTTATTTAAATAAATTAGATATTATTAAAAAAAATGATTATCTTTTAAAATTTATATTACACAAATGATTGATTGAAAAAAGGCATACTAAAACTGTCTATTATTAAAAACAAACAAAGATATACTTGTTCATTATAAACACACAAAGATATACTTGTTCTTGAAAAGACATGTGGATTTATCTCTTGCTAGTCTTCTTCATCTGAATTGCAGTTTAATTTTCCTCTTTACTTAAAAAAGTAAAGGAAAATATTTCCAACAATAAGTAAAATAAACTTACATCATAGAAATACCAATTTAATTTTAATACATGCTCAAATTCCATCATATCATATCACTCTCTAATGAGCCTGGAATTAACTTTTATTATGCCGGAAAAAAAAAAACTTTTATTATACAGTAATGGGAACGCTATGCAAAACTACTGTCTCCACTGTAAGACCTGGGCCGAAACCGAAAAGCACTCCCCACTCAAGGCCTTCGCCGGTAGTAGCCTTGCCTTGTTCTGCTGAACGTCTTCTCATCTCATCTAGGATGAACAAAACACAGGCACTAGACATGTTCCCATACTCATTCAATATGTGCTTCGTTACCTGCATCTTCTCCTTCTGTAGCTCAAGTTCCTCCTCCACCTGGTCGAGGATTGCACGACCTCCAGGATGCGCAATCCAAAAGATTGAGTTCCAGTCATTAATACCTGCCAATATGAACACAAGAAAAATATTTTGTTAGAGCCAATAATTAATGTATAGTTTTAATTAATATAAAAAAGTAACAATGTAGAATTTGTTCTTTATAATACCAAGTGGCGTGAAAGCTTCAACAAGACTCTTCTCAATGTTCTTCGAGATAAGCCCAGGAACATCCTTCAAGAGATGGAAGGTGAGGCCCACCTCACGAAGGTGACCGTCTATGGCCCCTGCTGAGTCAGGTAGGATGGTTTGTCCAGCGGAGATCAATTGAAACAATGGCCGCTCCACAGCTGTGTCAGGATCAGAACCAACAATAAGAGCACCCGCACCATCTCCAAAAAGTGCTTGCCCGACTAACGAATCAAGATGTGATTTTGAGGGTCCTCGGAAGGTGACAGCAGTGATCTCTGAGCAGATCACCAACACTCTTGCCCCGCGGTTGTTCTCAGCAAGATCCTTAGCCATCCGAAGAACCGTACCTCCCGCAAAGCACCCTTGCTGGTACATCATGAATCGTTTAACAGATGGACGTAAACCAAGGAGCTTAGTGACCTGATAGTCAGCTCCTGGCATGTCAACCCCACTTGTGGTGCAGAAGATTAGATGAGTGATCTTCGATTTGGACTGACCCCATTCCTTGATGGCTTTGACAGCAGCCTCCTTTCCCAATTTTGGAATCTCCACCACAACAATGTCCTGACGCGCGTCCAATGATGGCTCCATGTAGCCACACATATTCGGGTTTTCAGCCAGGATCTCCTCGGACAAATGCATGTATCTTTTCTTAATCGCCGATTTGTCGCCTGAAAGTACAACAAAGAAATATTAGTCTCTTATAATGAACTACAACCATGTCATAGTTAGTTTCTATCTCGTCTCTACTACTACCACTAATAATAATAATAATAATTTTTCGCATTCAATAATAATATGGAAATAGAGCTAAAGCTTGTCACTTACACATGCGCTTGAACTTTTCCTTCAGTTCAGTCATATGTTCACTCTTCGTGATACGAAAATAGTAATCAGGGTAGTCATCTTGGTATATACAGTTAGCAGGTGTAGCAGTGCCAATCGCCAGTATGGTTGCCGGGCCTTGAGCACGTTGTGATTGCCTTATCTCTTCTACCGTGGCCACCATGACTTAACCTCTTGTTGAACTAACTTAACCTCTTGTTGAACTAAAGGTTTGCAAATGTTAAACTTAAGGAAAGAACTAAAGGATAGAATGGTGCGTTGAGGCTTGAGGTGAGAAGGAAGAATGAATTTATAGAAGAGATGTGGGTAGGTAAAGATTATTGGAGTATGACAAATTAGAAGGGAAATCATAAATTATTCTAACTTGGACTTCCTCTCAAGTGTCAACTACCAAGATGTTAGAATTATCTGAAAAAGAAAGTTAGAATAGGTTCAGAACATGTTGTTGGCACCTACTTCATGACTAAAAAAGTCACAACCTAACCATACAAACCATGTAGCTAATAGAATTAGCACCAAACCATGCATATACGGATTTAGATGCATTGATTTAATTTTAGTACCAACTTAGTACCAGTGATTGTATTTTAAATGTTTTGAGCTTTTTTTTTTTTTACAATTTAGGCATAATTTGAGGACTCTAGTCCTTCGCCACTTTTCTAGTTCAAATGTATGTGCAGTTTTTGTGATCATTTTTAGCTTTTATTCTGTTCTTTTAGCTGAGACACAAATTAGAGTAAGATTAAATGAATGGGACCTAATTGTGTGCTGCGGAATTCTTAAGTACTAAAGCAATATATAAAATGTGTAAAACAGTATGTATGAATCCAAAATAGTATATGAAATGTTCAAACACAGTAAATAAAAACAAAAATGTCGTATATATTTAAAACACTGTATAAAAAAATTAAAGCAGTATATATTCAAAAACATGTTATATTTTACCAAAACGATATATATTTCGGTACACTTAACTCATGATTTCGAGTTTCTCTGCATAAATTCAACTACCGTAAGAAGATATTTAAACCCAATAATTTTATTTAAACCCAATAATTTTTTTTTATTAAATTATGGCGTTCTCAAGGAAATGTTAAACCCCAACCCCAATATTTGTGTAAAATAATTTACAGAAATACAAAAAATGGTATATAAAATATCCAAAAGGCGTAACAAAAACCAGAAACAATATATAAAATCTAAAACAATTAACCCCCCACCCACCCCATATACAGGCAGCTGGGTTTGAATTTCATCAAGGGCCCACGTAGGCCCCAATTGTGAAGCATTTCATATATGTGAGATGTGGTTGTTTATAAGCCTTTTATTGTTTTTTATCTTTTTGATCTTTTGAAAATTTAACTATGAAAGAGATGTGTAGTATTTTGATTTATTTTTATGGTATTTTCCATTATGTTATGGATCAAATGAGAACCGTCATTTTATATGCACAGGAAAATGACAATTCCCTTTAGTAAAAAAAAATACACATTTTTCTTGCAATTCATAATTATTAGTTTTGCTCACATTTTATATCATTTTATATCAATATATGACCTGCATCAAATTTTACTCATTGAAAGATGACTGGTAAATACTTTAAGTCGTAACCTCAACTTTTATATTTTATTATTCTAATATGTTTTGCTAATATATAGGATAAACAGTTAAAATAAGATGAGAGAAACTAAGATTTCAGCCTTTGATGAGTGCAAATTCATTCTACATATATTGAGGATTAATGTATAAAAATTATGTTGATAGAGTCTTGCAAACTCACAATTTAGTTGATATGCGTGCAATGTTAGAATATGTGACCATGATTTAAATTTAGATCTATGTATCATTTTATATATGATTTCTAACATTATATTTGGATTTGTAAAGTTTAATTTGTTTGTCCTCATGCTATAATTTTTGTTCATTATATTCATAAGAAAATTTTTATTGTGTTTAATGTGAATCTTAATAATCAATGTAATCCATTTATATGGTTAAAGTAAATAACAAGATTTTAAGAACCCGTAGCGTAGCGCGGGAAATAACTTAGTATATATTAAAATACAAGACATATTTTACCAAAATAATCTATAAGCATATATCCAAAACAATACATATCTCGGTACACTTAAAGGTTGCATACTGGTAAAAAAAAATCACCGCGTCGCGATTTAGTTGGGTGCGCGTAATATACGCACTTCAATCATCATGATTTCAAATCTCTCCGCATAAATTTTCCATTCATACCAAGTAAGAAGTTGGTCTTGGTAGATATCTGTCTCCATTAGTCGAAAATAAAAATCAACAAGTTGAAGTTGGCAGTAAATTCTTTGTTATATTTTTCTAAGAAAGATAAGTAAATGTAAATTTAGACTCTCTCTGATGTGAAATTTTGACTGGCATGAGTCAAGGAGGCGAAGTAGGTATGTTATTGGTCGGGTCTCTATCGGAACCAATGCTTCAGAAATAAATAATAAAAAAAAAAAAAACGGAAATATTAGCATTAGTAAATTATTTAAGTTTAATGCGAACAAGAAGGCCTATTAGCTCAGTTGGTTAGAGCGTCGTGCTAATAACGCGAAGGTCGCAGGTTCGAAACCTGCATGGGCCATTTATTTTTGTTTTCCATTTTACGTGTGAATTATTAAAACAATCCTTCAAAACCAGGATTATTATTGCTAAGCAATCCTTCAAAACCGGGACCTTTAGTTTCTCCTTCTTGATCAAATGTTCTTCATTAATCGAAGTATCAAAACTATCTCAATTATGAACGAAATTTGGCTATCAAATCTGTAAATTATTCAAATTTCACACTAAGGTAATTGAGAATTCCATACCGGATTTTTTTACTGTTCATCCTTTTTTTCAAAAAAAGAAGAAATCAGATTTTGTTTAGTTTAATACTTTTTTCAGTAGATATAAAAAAAAAAAAAAGAGAGTGGATTCAATCCCAAAAGGTAAATCTATACATAATGTATTGTTCTTTTATCAACAAACTCTCTCCGAAACTGATTGATTTTACAATTTAATTTTTATTTTTAATAGGAAAATCAACAAAAATCGATGTTGAGAAAGACGACTCAGAACCAATTTTCTTAAAAAATATGCCACACCAAAAGAATTATTAGTGTAACGTGCTTGCAAAAAAAAAGATTTCTGGGATTTCATTGAAAGAATTAGAATGAATCAGATTCTTAATCACTGTTCTCAACTTGGAAAAAAACCCTTTCTTTTTTAGAACCTATCCAAAATGGGCATGAACCGGGTTTTTCTAGCCGGCGATGCTTGATAACGAATCTTTCATTATTAGAAGAAATGCTAGGAAAAACCATTCCCGTTCTTTGTTTCCGATGTTTGCTCAGCTCCTGGGTTACCAAACATTAGTAATTCAGTTAACGTTGAATAACTGACTGAAGATATTCATGGCTCATCTATCTGGGGGAAATATTCGGTTCAAGAAGGGTGTATTCCGATCAATAATCTTAAGGGTAAAATTAACGAGATTTTGGATGCGAACCGTCGCAGAAACACATCAATGACATATTTTTTTGTTTCCTTCCAATGACTTGAGAAAAATAAAAGCTTACTAATTTATTCATTTTTACAAGCAATATATTTGTTTGACTCCATTAAATACCACCGTTTGATGTGGGAAATGTTTTCTGCATGACTGATGAAACAATATGTATTTTGAGAAAAAAATAGTTCGTGATGAACCATGCGTTTAGAACGGTACATCATGAGCCCTTTCAGTGGCGAAGTTTGACTCACTATTTTGGGGGGAGCCAGAATTTTTTTTACACCACTAACTATGCTTATATAAAATTTTAGAAGGATCAATACACATAAATATTAATAGTTTTCGGATTTTATACACTAAATCCTTATAAAATATACTACTGAATTTTAAATCTTGGGGCGTTCATGTTCACGGCCCCCCTCGGTCTGAATAAAGCTCCGCCACTAAGCCCCTTACAAAGATAAATTTAATTTCACAGGATATGAACCCTTTATAAAGATAGTCATGATATTTGGCAATTTTCAAGGATACACTTAAAAATTGTTCTTTCTGCCAAAGATGTTCCGTATCACAAGATATAATATTTTCATGACACTGAGATTTCATATGATTATATATGAAACTCTTCTTAAAGGGAGGAGATGAAAATAAATAATATGTAAGGAAAATGTTTGGGATCAAAACTACAAGGATTACTAATGATCAAAACAAGATAAAATACTCCAATGGCTTCTCCAAAAATCCAAGAAATAAAAAGAAACAAAACAAATAGAAATAATATAGTAAATAATGTTCTCCTTAAATCAGCACTACTGTCCAAGAAATGCTGGAAATACAAATAGATAAACCACCAACCTACTATACAACAGCTAATTCAACCTAAAATCTGAAAATAAAAAACAAAAACATCTTAATTGATCCTAATTCCTAACTGATTATTCACATAAAGGTGGAGAAAGACAGATCCCTGCGAATATAAAATTTATCATCATACTATTTGAATTTATAATTAATAAATAACAAATATACCATTTTGTGCGTCTCTATATCATCTTGTACAAAATGGCATATTACATATAAATGAAAATTAGTAACTGATTCTAGACGTTAGTTATTGCCACATCAGCTTTCTTCATACTGTTACATTTTTTTAGAACTAATTCAATCGATTTTTGGGGACCACTAAATTCTTCCATATCCATAGAATCTTTGTTCCTTTCGTCTATAGAACCTTCTGGAAGATCCTTTTCATTTAACTTTTCATAAACGCCCCCGACTTTTTCTGAAATTTTTTCCGCCTCTGGATTCTCATTTTCTTTCGTTTCAGCTTTTCGAACTACTGATTCATCGCCAGCTGGCGGATCGAGATCCATCGGTATTGCATCCGCATCGATATCCGTGCAACCATTTCTCTCAGTACCTTCATTCTCTCTCTCTATTACATTTTCTGCCGCCAAATTATTACCACCATTTTCTCTCTCTTCAGGATCCGATTCTCTTTCTCTTTCCCTCCCTTCAGGAACTGGTACTCTCTCTTCAGGTGCCGAGTTCCGTTCACTTTCTCTCTCTTCAAGACCCGATTCTCTCTCTCCTTCTCTCTCTTCAGGTGCCGAGATCCGTTGCCTTTCTCTCTCTTCAAGACCCGATTCTCTCTCTCCTTCTGTCTCTCCAAAGCCCGATGCTCCCTCTCTTTGTCTCTCTTCAGGATCTGATTTCCTTTCCCTCTTTCTCTCTCTTTCTATCTCTTCAACATCCGATTCCCTCTCCTCTTTCCTCTCCTCTTTCCTCTCTCTTTCTCTCTCCTCCCTTTCTCTCTCCTTCCTCTCTCTTTCTCTCTCCTCCCTTTCTCTATCCTCTCTTTCTCTCTCCTCAAACAAAGACCCCAACTGAGCCCTAACTCTAACCATCAACCCAATAGCATGGTCCCTCACCAGCGAATCTCTCTCTCCACACTCCAACACGCTTCTCAAAGCACGCTCATAGCAAACCCTACTCAAACTCTTTCCCACAAGCCCTCTCTCTCTACAAACCCTAATCAACCCAATCGCGTGTTTACATATATACCCCTCCATTGAAAACCCACAATCACACAACGCAAAATCCAACATATTAATATTTCGCACATAATGTATTTTGTCTCTGTCTTTCTGACAAACCACTCGGCCTTGCCTGCAATTATTTTCGATTGTAACATCTGCAATTGGGATCGTTAAAGCTTCTTGAAAAGGAGTGGAATGATTTTTCCATTCCGTTTTTGAGTATCGCGAAAAAGAGTCCTTTTGGGGGAAATTGTCAAGCCAGAAATATGAGTGGACTTTTGTGCATAATTCGTGTACCAGCCAGTCGGTACGGTTTTGGTATATTTCTGAGTCAGTTTTAGGGTTTATGAGGCGGAGATTTAAGAGACGGTGGTAGTTTTCTAGGGCTGAGGAAGTTTCTGACGTGGCGATTGGGAGCGATTTTAGGGCTTGAATCCATAAGGCTGTAAGAAAAAAGGAAAATTAGGGTTAGGGTTTGTACATGTGAAAAAGTTTGGTTGTTGATGTTTTTATCTTTTTTTGGGTGTAATTTGATTCTTTGAACCTTGGGAGTTTCAAATATTAAGAAATGAAAATTAAGGTTAGGGTTCGTAAATACTAAATCTTGATATTTATATTTATATTGCACCAGCAGCAATATGATATTACAATACAATGAAATATAAAAGCCCATAAGTTTAGGGTTTAACTGACCAAGTCTAGGGTACCAAGTGGCCTTAAAATACTCTGAAAATTCAGCGCAATGTGAAAATTCCTGTATAAAGGCCTCAAATAATGAAATATCGCTTGAATTTGAAGAACCGCTGCAAATTTCGTATATAATTTCGCCGAGTCTTTTCATTATTTCGGCGCGAGTCTCGATTTTTGAGCATTTTTTAATAATATTTTTGTGCCACGCGTGTCTGACGCGCCAGAAGGATATTAGGACCGAGCATTGGAATATTTCCCTGTGGTTATGATTTAAATTAGGAAAATATTTCATAAAATTCAGACAAATTGAAATAATTTGAAAATTTGGGCTTATATAGTACAGTATCATATTTATATAATATTTGGTGTACCATACAAGGCTTAAATATCAAGTTCTGGCCAAAATCCAAAAAAAAAAAGAATACTAGTATTATCAAGGTACTAAATTACCTACCTGATCTTCTATCATAGAAAAATTCAGCATTATTAGTAATTTAGTAACTAGATTTGGACAAATTCGACATTTTTTTTATTTCAGAAGGATAAACTCGACATAGTCTCAAGTTTTCGACGGATAAATTCACTACTCTTTTGGCAGGATGAAAACGGCATATAATTTTAACCTTCGCAATTTTCAAAAGAGAATAGTCTTTCAAAACATTTTTTTTTTTACTTTAGGCATAACGCAGGGGCCTTTTTGCAAATTTCCCTATACATATAACTTCCCCAAATTTTCTTTAATTACCTGATTATGAACAGATCGGCTGACGGATCGTCAGAAACAAAGCCGCCAAGCTGCCAGCTGGCGTCCTTGGTGCGGGCCCGGTTGTAAAGCGCTCCGATCCATTTATGAATCTCTCCGTTTGCAAAATTCGGCATTATGATCCACGCGACTGGAATCGCGTTGCCTTCTGAATCGAATACTACCAAACTGTACAATGGATTCTACAAAAAAAATAAAAATAAAATAAAATAAAATAAAGTGTTAGAATTAAGATTTAAAATAGGATATGTTTGGTACCATTTTATTCATACTATTTGTATAAGTAAAAAACAAAAAAGAATAAAAAAAATGAAAGTATCAGAACCGAGATTTAAAATAGCATATTTTTGTACAGTTTTATTTCACAATTATTGTTCAAGTAAATAAACAAAAGTTATCTTGGAGTTTGTTTAAGGTTTAGCGTTGAAATTTACCCCAAATTGAAGCCAAATCAGATTTAAATCAAGCTTAATTGACGCGTAATACACCACAGGGCCATTAAAGGATTAATTTGGGCCCAATTGTGAAATTCATCTTTCGCATAACTTTCATTTCTAAAATTAGGGTTTCCATCAACTAAACCTAAAACTTACCTTAATTGATGCATAATTTGGGCCTAATTTCAAATTAGGGATCCAACGAATTTCAAAATTAGGGTTCCAACAAAACAAATAAACCAAAACTCACCTTCAACTTATTACTCCCAAATTTGGAATCCGACGCGAGTAGCCGTTTATTCCCGAATTTGACCATCTGCTCGAGCTGCCAGTCGGTCTGGATCCCAAGGGCGAAAGTGTCCGAATCGGAAAAATCCTCGTAAAAGAAAACCTGATTTTGATTATTCTGGACCCACGTTTTTATGCTGGCCGCGTCGTCCGAGTCGAGGTCGAGGGTTTCCCGCCTCATTTTCCTCTCCATTCTTCTCACGCACCTAAAAAGTTAAAAATAAATATATAGAAGAAATTTGTTACTTGAAAAGGGAAAGTTGACGGTTTTATGGACCTAAATATTAGATTTAAGCTTCTTAATGTGAGAAGGGAAATTTGCCTAAATTGCAAGAAAGTCCCCGAATATGCTTATATTGCAAAAAAAAAAAGACTATATTATGCCTAAATTGCAAGAAAGTCCCTGAATATGCTTAAATTGCAAAAAAAAAAAGACTATATTATGCCTAAATTGCAAGAAAGCCCCTGAATTATTAGAATTTGGCAAGAAGCCCTTGCATTACTAACTAGTGTTGTTAACTGAAAACTAATGGCAGGGGCTTTCTCTTGCAATTCTCCATAATGAAGGGGCTTTTTTGCAATTCCAAATAACGCAGGGTGTCTTTTTTTTCTTTTTCTTTTTTTTGCAATTTAAGCATAACGCGAGCTTCTTTCCGCAAATTTCTCAACATAAAATCTATCCTTTTGAACCCCAAAATCAAACCCTACAAACCGAAAAATATATCACCTGTGAGTCAACAAATCGTCTCGATTAGCGGGCCCACCGTTCCTCTCCACATTCTCCCCATGCCACGCCATAATACTCTCCACCGACACCCCAACATTCAACAAGCTCAAAACCCTAATTCTCATCCCCTCCGAGATCCCCGGCGCATAAACCCCCTCCTTTGACTTTGACCCAGTCAAAGTCAACCCGTGGCAGGGCAATCCGTCCTTATCGACGTGCTTGTACTTGTTGTAGATGACGAGGGCGACGGAGGGGCGGGAGAGGAGGCGTTTGACGATGAAGTGGCACGTGCAGCCGCGTTTCTGGTTGGGCCTGCCGGGGGATTTGGGGGATTTCGAGGCCGAGGCCGAGGCCGAAGGGGATTTGGGCGTGTAGATGCGGCTCGGGCGGACCGAGCCGCCCTTGCGGTGGTCGTCGGGGCCGAACGAGCACCAGTATCTGGAAAATTAGGGTTTTTCAGGGTTTGAGAAATGTGTGTGATGAATTGTGGTGTGAATTAGTTTTGGATATGGAATGGTGAAGTGAAATGGAAGAAAAAAGGGGGTTATGGATGAATGCGAGGATGAACCTGACTGATTTAGGGTTTAGGGTTTTGGGTTAGGGATGTGAAATAAATAAATAAATAAGAAAAAATGCGGCTTGTAAAATAAATGCAAGGTTGAAGTCGACTGATTTAGGGTTTAGGGTTCGGTATCTACAGTTCAGTTTTAGGGTTTAGGGTTCAAGCATTAGACTTTGAAGTTTAGAACCTAACATGCACTGTATTGATTTCCGGTCTGATATGAAAAATTCACTAAAATAACAACAGCAATTATACGATTACAAAAGTTTACAACTTTTGAAATGCACATACATAAAACCAAAAAAAACTCAAAAACAAATAAATAAAAATAAAAATACGTACAAAATATATTCAAGCACTCCATCGACTTTGGCTTTACAAGCGGTCTTTGTGGGCCGTTTCCTGCGAGCCTCCACATGGAACCGGGTCGGGCACTCCTCATTATTCGACTCGCCACGCAGAAAGTCGCAAACCCTAGAAAACGGAATCAGCGCCAGCCTGTCCATCGTCTCTTTCCACCCCTCTATTCTCGACCACGTCAGGTCGGCCGACGAGAATTCCAGCGAAGGCGGGTTTTGTACTGGTAATGTCAGAATTTTGTCCCATCTCGCCATCTGTTTAAAAAGAAAGAGAAATAAAATTCATTCCACTTAATTCAGCGAAATTTGCTTAGTATTTTTGTTTTTCCATTGTAACTATAAAACTCAGTGTAAATATTAGAAAAATATAGGGAAATTTTGCATTTGGAAGAGGGGTATTAAAGCCCTCTCCAAATTTCCTCAAAAAAAAAATAAAAATCAGTCCATTTAAAGGTTTAACCAGTATTAAATTAGAAGGAAGTTAAGGGAGAGATGGAAATTGAGACGTACAGTGGGAATTTGGTGAGTGGAGCAAAGGGTCGAACAGGATGTGGGCGGGGACAGATCAGGCGAAGAAGAAGGCGGAGGTGAAGTTACGAGGGTGGCGGAGGGAGGAGGGAGAGAGGCGGACGAGTAAGTGGATGGATTTGGAAAGAGAGAGGCGTGGGGATGTGAGAGCAATTGGTCGAATAGGTGGCGACTGTATTGTAACGAGGGTTTGGAAGGAGGAGGAGGAGGAGGAGGAGGAGGAGGAAGAAGAGGGCATTGTACTTGGGTTGGGCTGGGCTGGGCTGGATTTGGATATTTGTGTTTTATTAAAATATGAACTGGGCTGAAATATCTAACAGGATTAGTCAGGGGAACTGGGAAGTTTAAGACAAATACTTTTGAGATATAAGAAGAAAAATATAAGTTGAGATAAAATATGTAATTAAATTCTTATGATATACGCACAAGTTTTTATATTCTTATGATATATACACAGGTTTATGCAGGTGCATCGAGTGAATAATTCTAAGGTAGGATAGAAATCCTTCAGATATGATTCTGGTACATCTTATAGTTTTGAAATGATTCTGGTACAGCTTATAGTTTTTTGTTGAAAAGGAGTAGGTGGTACAACTTATAGTATATCAAAGATCAAGCAGAGACTGATCATATATCATTTATAGATCAAAAAGAGACTCATATATCATTCATGAAACAGAGACACATGTATCAATAACAATCGACTGAAATTGAAAACAAAACATTCCTTTGAACAAAAAACATATCAATTTATGTTATATTATTACCAATCCAAGACCAAAAAGAATCAACAATCTCTTTACAAACTCTCATCACTTTATCTCACACCTCAAAACATTCAACACTACCTCAACAACTCTTTCTCTCCTCTCACTATTCTAGTGTTCTCACTCATATGGTGTAAGGTGGGGGATTGGGGAGCCCGACGATTTTCCCGCATTTCAACGCATTGTCTGGCATGTTATATTCATCTCTAAGCGACCTAGCCGGTGACAACACGCTAATATACATTTGTTGCCCTAAATAATGTCTCTCCCAGCTCTCTGAACGGAGATTCCACATACCCGCATTGTCAAAAGTCAACATGATGGCCGTCCAAGATTTAGGGTAGACTTGGATTGTGTGCCTGCTGACTGTATCAAGAAGATTGTATGTCTTCCTGCTTGCCGGAGTCCATTTGCCTGGTCCCATCCTGTCAATTAAAAAAAATTGTATTATTATTACAAAAATTTCTTGACGCGACAAGTTGATTATAAAAAGTATGAACTATTTTCTACTTACCCAACGGGGAAGAAGGAATAGCCGTCAAGATGGTAAGACTGGAGAACCTTTTCCGGATTCTCAAAAACAATCTCAATAAAAGTGCGGAATTCTGCTGTCAAAACATTCGGCGCGAGCTTCACCTTGTTGTTTTTACCCTTCGGCGGTAAATCACCGATCAGATTGTACGTAAACACCTTCTTGGGGATTTCATAGTACTCGGCAAGCTTAAAAGGAGTCGCGGTATCCACATGCGAGACTCCGTTGATCGCATACCTCACCTTTCCATCAACGACCTCACGTGTGTTGACAAGCTTGATTGTGCGAGTTATGTTGATCTGTCCGTAGTGGTACGAGCCCTGAGGGTTGGGACGGGCAGCGCTGGCGGTCAAGTTCCAGCGGAATGACCTCCATTGGTTGAGAGACCAGGCCCATCCGGTCGGCGCCTCAGGCAGGACTTTGGAAGGCGGGACTTTGGAGCCCTTGTAACGGATGATCGCTTGTGAGATTGTGTCTTCTTTGAGGAAACGGGTCGAGGCGATCATGTAATAATCGCCCGGCTTCTGATTGGCTGTGACCAAAACCGAGTAGCATTGGCCAACGTGCACGTCAAGCGAGTCGTAAATGTTTTGCACCGTGTGGGACCCATCCATCTCCACCAACTTCACGCTGTGACCCTGTTCATAAATTAAGTAAATTTTTAGCTGAAAAATTCTTTTTTTCCAAATAATATCAAGGTAGAACTGAATTGATTGTTTTTTTAACCTGGATTCGGAAATTGAGGGAAGCACGCATACCGACATTGCAGACTCGGTACCTGTACGTCTTGCCTGGTATCATTTCGAAGAGCGGCTTCGTATTCTCCTTAGTCGACTTGCCGTTGATCAGCACACCAACCGGACGTCCAATATTGCGGCCCGAATCCAAAGTCTTCGCAAGATCCTTGTGTTCCTTGTCATACCTGCAACAAACCAAAATATAAATTTCACACTTTTGCCCCTACACATCTCTGAAGCTACAAACCAACCAGCCCTCGAAAGAAACTATACTGTGAAATTCTTGATGATTCTTGATCAACTTGTCATGATAATAACTCAACTTGGGTATTTTAAAATCCTAATTATGATCATTACCAGTCGCCAATAAGGACGGAGTAGTCATCGGCAGGAGGAGCGAACGGAACGGGGATGAGGAGCCGGCTGTTGACTCGGAGCCCACCGAAACCGCCAGCCGCCTTTTGCATGCCGATGGTCGGAAAGTAGAAGAAGCTTCCGATTTGATCTTTCGGTTGCCAGTGGTATGTGAAGTTCTTGCCAGGCGGGATCGGGCAGTTCGTGCCCGGCATTCCGTCCTGCCATGAGTTCTTCCTGTGCTGGATCCCGTTCCTAATAAAAATAAAAATAAATATATTAGTAGTTAGAAAAATAACAAGTTATGATTTTAAATGGTTTTGTACGGTTGAGAAAATAGTGAAGCAAGAATGAACCAAGAAAGATGGAACAATGTGAGTCTATAGAATAGATATCACAAGTTTTTAGTGAATAATGTTTAAAAAAATGGGTTTTTGAGATGTAAATTGGGATTTGAAGAACACAAAAAGAAACTAAAAAATTGTAAAATTAAGAATGGGGAAGAAAAGAAACTGACCAAGAAAGGAGGAAAGGCTCATCGAGGTTGTTAAACACATTAATCACAATATTGTTGTTGCTCGTGCAATTGATATTCGGGCCGGGGAATTGGTTGTTGATCATGATCACCTTTTGCGGCTTGCCAAAAGGCTTGATCGTACCGTACGTTACTTTCCATGTGAAATACAGGTACGGATCCTCAGCGGCAGTAAAACCGAGGATTGATATGAGAAGGAGCAGGGTCGTACCGAGTCGCATCATCTTTTTGCCTCGGTTGTTCTTCAGAGGAGATAGAGGGAAGAGAGAAGAAGAAACCTGTTGGAAAAAGGGGAAATGGGGTTAATTAGTTTGATTGAAGAATTGGTTATTTTGTTGAGAGATTATGAGATCGATCAATGGTGGGATTAGAGATTGCGGTTCTTGAAAGATAGGATCTGATCTTGATTTGTGTTTTTGAGAATTTTAAAAGTATTCTATACCAAAAGAATTGATTCAAGATTTGCAAGAATGAGATCATTTGATTTGAATTAAGCAAAAAGAAAAGAAAATTCGAGAATAGAAGAGGAAAGGAAGAAGAGAGGTGAAAATTAAGCACTAACCTGTTAATTAATTAATTAACCACAAATCTGATGAAAAAAAAGAAATGAGTGGTGTCTCAATTTATAGCTCTGAGGTGTTGCTTAAATATAGAAAAATTGGGTTTGGTGACATGTTGCCTCTGATTTCAGTTTTCAAAATGGCTAATTTTAGAAAATTTTGTAAGGAATTTGGTTTTAAATTTGAGGGGTTGGATTGAAATTAGGGGAGGGGAATAAAGGGCTGATGTGTAAAACAACTGTAAGTTGTTAAACTTTGACTTTGTCTTTTAACTAATTTTTGGCGCGGATTTGAAGTAAATGGTTTCGGATTTATGAATTAATATTATAAGACCCGGCCCAAATGTATTAAACATTTCAACATGGGCTTTTTTTGAGTAGTTGTAATATAGGACTTTAAATAGCATCCAGCATAAATTAATTAAGAAAATAGCATTTGACAAATTTTATTTGCAAAATTAGTATTTTCATCAATTGTTTTGGCAAAAGTATTATTTTCGCTATCTGAGTTGGCGAAAGTGTTTTTTCATTCATTTAACCATATATCAACATTAATTAATCAGGCTAATAATTCTTGATAGTATTTTCTAACTTTCTGGAGAAAATTCGGTATTTTCGTCAAACTAGTAGGCAAAAAAATGTAAGTTTACAAATAAAGTTGGTCAAACTGTTATTTTCTTGAATTAAAATTTTTTGGACGCTATTTTTTTTTTTTTAAAAAGTCTTAATATGGGCTCTTTTTTTATTAGTTATTAATATAGGCTTTTTAGAAACTAAAATATGTTTTCATTCAATTTTCCACCTCTAAGGCCCAAAAATATCGTCTCCTCTTCTTTATCCTCAAACAGATTAAAAACGAAAGGGTCTCCTTCCTCTCCTTCACTCTCATCTCTCGCTCTCCAATGGCGACTCTCACATCCACTCTCTCATCGCCATGGAACCTCTCCTCAATCAGAAACGCCCTTCCTTCCACTCACTCAGTTCAGCTCCGGCCCAATTCGAGTTGTAACATTTCGCTTCGCCTGAGCGGGAGCTCTGCTCGCACGGCCGCGCCTAAGTGTTTCACTTCGCCGTTTTTAGGAGTTGATTCCTTCATGAGCTCTGTCTCTTTTAAAAGTGGTAATTTGGGTTTCTTGCCGTTTTGTTTTTGTTGTTATGGTTTGCGATTAATTGAACTAAATTGGTTGAGAAGGAGAATTTTTTTATCTTTTTATTAATTTATGTTTCTACGTTTTGTGTCTAATTATTGTTATATATACTGAAATATGATTTAATTGAGGCTTTAACCTGACACCCTTTACAAAAATTTCAACAAAACTTCTCTAATCATCAACTGTTCAATATGGCCTCAATTAACCCAATTTATCCTCAGTTTATCCTCACTGCATAAATAAAAACCAAACAATCCAAGTTTAAAAATAAAACAAAAATGCTACACAACATGTCCAAATAGCATGATGGCAGCCCAGCAGGGTTTATAATGCACTTATTATTTCCATAATTAGCTACGCTCAGTTGTATTATTTGCACTATATACCCTATCATGCTACCACCATCATGATTTTGGTCACGACTCACGCTATGTATCATTTTCAAGAAAAAAAGAAACAAACAAACTCTCATGAAAATAACCAAGAAAAAACTCTATTTTCAGCCCGCACAACAATCGGCCGCATAACAAGACCGCTCAAAATCTACGCCATGCGTCACGGCAAGCGCATCGCCCGCCTCAACCGCCCTCCCGACCAACGCAAGGTAACCAATCCACTTCTTAAAAATATAACCATTCATTCATTAATCCAAGTGTTCATTCAAATCCCAATTCACTTCCCAGGCCTTAATCCGTGGGCTCGTGACCGAACTCCTCCGCCACGGCCGCATCAAGACCACGTTTGCCCGTGCCAAAGCCATAAGAAAATTCGCCGAGAGGATGATCACGCTCGCGAAAGACGGATCGTTGCACAAGAGAAGGCAAGCGTTGGGGTTCGTTTACGACAAGATGTTGGTGCACTCAATGTTCCTCCAGGCGAAGGATAGGTACGGGGAGAGAGAAGGCGGGTACACGAGGGTCTTCAGGGCGCAAAATAGACGTGGGGATAATGCTCCCATGGCGTACATTGAGCTCGTGTGATTTGATGAGGTGCTTGTTTTTGTTATTGATGTCATTTTTAGTGTGTTTTTATTGTATAATAATAATAATAATAATAATAATAATAATAATAATAATAATAATAATAATAATAATATATTATTATTATTATTATTATTATTATTATAATTATTGTTATTTTATTATTTTTGGATAAATATTATTATTTTATTATTATTATTATTATTATTATTATTATTATTATTATTATTATTATTATTAAATAAATTGTGTTTGTATCTCGTATCACCACCGCACCAAGCCCTTGTCAGTTGCCAGTTTCAATATTTTAAAATTAGATTTTCATCAATTCACTGGAAACATTTCTGTTTGAAACACTAGTCTTTTGTTATTTCAGCCACCATTTTGTTATTAGGAAATACAATGTAGTCCTTAACCAGACCTGTCTTACTTGCTTATGCGGTATTGACGGCTAAAATATATGTTACCGTCTAATCTTCCTTTCTTTTTTATCCATGCAGATTTATCTTTAGAGATTTCTTCACATGTCAACTGTGTGCCGGTGCTTAATTCAGTGTGATAATTTTTGTACCTTGTATTTTATGCATATTTATTTTGTTATTTCTGCCTTCTTCATGTAAAATTCGCACTTTTCTTCTATAAATGATGGTAATTATTTTTTTATCTGAGTTATTTCTTATTTGTTGTTCTTACTTTGTTCAGCTCAAACCAAAAAATATGCATGGTTTTAAGTATGTGTTACGCTTCCCGCCTCAAAATTGTATTTTATTATTGACTTTCAGAAGTGCTCCATATCTCAAACTCAGAATTCAAGATAATATATACTGTATAAAAGATAAATGTGAAACTCAAAGAAATATTATATTAAGTTTCAAAAAGAGAAACCAAGAATTATTGTACCTTTCAATTTAACACACTATTTAATTAAAATAGTACCTTTCAATTTAACGCATTATTTAATTATCACTCTTACATAAAAATAGTAACTTTCAATTTAACAGACTATTTAATTGACCCTCTTTTCTTTTGGTAATACCCGAAAGAAATTATTGTACACTGTTTGATGTGATATGTAATATAATATTGTATGCCGTAAAATTGATATAATGTTAAACTAAATTAAAATAGTATAAAAATATGCAAATTAGTTCACATATTAAGAAACAACATCATCATCACAATAAATTAACTTTGAATTAAGGAAATCATTATAAAAACACAATTAATTCATCCAACAATCATACATAACAATCAACTGATTATTCAAAAAGCACACATTATACCGCAGTGCTCTTATTATTATTTCACATTCAGAAAAAACATAAACACCAAAAAAAGAAAAAAGAAACTAAAACGAGACAGCCTTAGTAATTCTTCTTTTCTCTTCAAATTAGGGTTTCACAATTCATTTCTTGCAAGAGCTCTTCACAGAATCCATTGCCTCGCCAGCTTTGCTCTTCACAGCATCCTTCGCATCAGAAACCGCACTCATAGCCTCAGATCCTTTCTGCAAAAACAAATAACAATTGGACACTCAACAATTTGCTTGATCCCAAATCTTGGTATCTTGATAAACCAAGAATCCAAATCTTGAAAATACAGAAAAATGCATAAAGAAATGCAGTTGGTGTTAAAGTAAAACCTGTTGAGTTGCTTCAGCTGCATTAGATAATGCTGAGGTGGCCGAATCCTTCAAATGATCCGCCTTCTCCTATAAGAATTTAAATTAAAAAAAAAATCAAATAAAAATTCTGCTCCAAAAAAAGAAACAAATAAAAAAAAAAATCAATTTAGATCTAAATCTAATTATTAGTCACCTCAGCCTTGCCAACAGTCTTGCCAGAGTTGAAGATCTGCTCATTCGACATCTTGGATTAATTCAAAGGAAATTAAACAGAAGAGTTTTAAGAAATTAAGAGTATTTCGAATTACACTGAGATTTGTGAATGGAATTAAGGGGGGTGCGTCCTATTTATAGAGAGTTAGGGAGGGATAATGGCCAACATAAAGCTGACACGTGGCAGTTAGTTTGATGAAGGTCTGCATGGCTGACACGTGGATGGTTAAGAATAGAAGCCAGTCATCTTGTATTGCGCTTATTGAGTAGTTTAGTTTAGGCTAATTAAAGCATTTTTATAGATTTCTTGAACACAAGCATTACATTTGTGTTTTGATGTAATATATTATTTTATACTTATTAATTTTTATTATATTTGTTGTATACAAAATATAAAAAATGTATTACATATAATGATATGATTCAATCCTAAACCGGAAATTACTTTTTTGAGAAAATAACTAGAGAAACTTTACACTGAGTCCCGTCAATAGGATATCAAGGCTCCAAGACATGACCCTATAAGTTAAAGGAAATCTAAAAGGCCTCTAAATTATCAAAACAAATAAAATTCGGGCTTTGGTCCAACTTAATCTGATGCATTTTACTAAATTTATACATGCATCAAGCACTTGAAATGTGTTTCATTGACATTTGGTTTATTCTATTGTGTTCTATAATTCTATTGTAGTTCTAGAAGAAGTTCTGCAGTTTTTGTTAATTTATTATTAACTAAATATAAAGTAACTTATTATAAAATATATCAAAATTATAATTATATAAATATATACATTTTCTTACATATAAACATCTCGTGTGTAATTCTTTTTTATATATTATCTTATATAGTTCATATTCTCATATTTCAACAAAAGAAAAAAAAAGATACCATTATGGAGTTCAGAGTTGCAAAGAAAAAAAATCGAACAAATTTAGATATGAAAATTATGGTGTGGGAAAAGTACAATATTTAATTATAAATTAATAATTTAAATTGAAAAGAAATATAATTTGTATTTTGATAGGTGGATATGTTTTTTTTTATTAATAGTTGAATTTTATAATAAATGATAGACAATTCGGTGCAATAGGTCCATCATGAACTCAACGAATAAAAATATTTTATATCTACAAGGGATGGATCAAATTTCTAAAAATACATAATACAACTAGCCATAAAATATTGATGCCTAAAAATATACATATAAAAAACTATAAAAAAATCAATAATCAATCGGCTAAATTAATTTCTCATATTTCATCATGAGATGGTTGAAATAGTTATGATACTGTAATAATTATAATGCCCAAAAAGATATGTCAAGTAGAAGAATTAGATTTATTAACAAGATCTTGGACTTCAAATCTAAATCTATCAAATCATAAAGAATAAGATCTGAAGCACTGAATTGCCATCTGGTTGAAGCTATGTACCTTGATCCACTTGACATCTTAATTAAAAGCTAGTGAAGCCTGTTGATTAAGATGGCTATTAACAACATAACAGTGAAACACAACTAGCACAGTGAAACATAACTGTTGCATTTAAATGCATCTCACAAGTTACTATTTTCCGATCTTATCTAGTTAATCCGCAAAGAAGGAAAAGGCAAAAATATAAATAGAATGGATTATCAAGCCGTGCAGCGCATATATATAATTGTAGAATGATAGCGATATAAAAGCAACAGATAGAGAAAATTAAATCGGGTTCAGTCGTCTTCTTACTGCTACTTATTTAAATTCTGAAAAATATCTTTTGATACAATATGTATAAATTAGAGAGAAGACCTATTAACGAAGCATACATTTTAGCATCATGTCATCTTTTTCTTCGCGTCATGTTGATGTAGTGTACATTTATAAAATATAATTCAATCAAGCTATCATTTCCATTTTCTTTATCCTTCTCTTTTTTTGAAGTTCTTCTTTGTCCAATTGAGCTTCTAAAAATTAGTCATGCTGAAATGTTGAGAACATTCATGGTACAAATAAGTACATCAACCATTTACCTTATAAAACAGCTCGAATTTTTGAACAAGGTAGAAAAAGAACAAGTAACATTTGAAAATTTACACGAGCCAAAGTCAACCCCCATTAGTCAACACCCACCGCTCACTACTGTGCCTGTGTGATCACACGGTTCTCATATCTCTAGTTTAAATTGAACTGAAGACTTCCTTTACTATTATCTGTTGTAGGAATTTCCTGCTCCATTCTGTATAAACTGGAGAGATAACAATTTTCCCCTCTTCTCCTCCTCTCCATCAGGATTCAAAACTGCTCTTCAGTCTTCCCTCTCTCTTTTCATCACCATTAATCCTCACTGAACATACAAATGCCTCTCCATTACCTTTCTTTCTTCCTTTTCCTCTCTTTTCTCCCAACCATCACCTCAACCCAATTAAACACCACTACCAATTCATCCGACCCATGTCCGTATGACATCGCCGGAGCCGCGCGCATGATCCCGCCGGAATGCTACGCCAATGCGACGGACCCAACCGCCACCAGTTGTTGTTGGTACGTCTTCGCCTCATACATCTACGCAGTCGCTGCCCACTCCAACCTGACGGGCGTCGCCTTTCTCCAACCCTCTGCTGCCTCCATCTGCTCCTCCACCTTCACCACCATCCTACTCCGTGAAGGCCTCGCTCGCCCCTCTCTGTTACTACCCAACGGGTCTTGTTCTCTTCTCTCCTCGGATTCCCCTTCCCTGGCGGCCGGTCAACGTCCCTGCCTCTACGGTCCTCTCTCCTCCCTCCTCTCAGCCGCTCCAATCCAACTCTCCAACGCCACCCGTTTCTGCTCCGCGGAGTCCGTGCCCGACCTCTCCTTAAACCAATCCTCTTGCTCCACATGCCAAAACACCCTCGTACTAGCGACCTTCACTCTTCTAAACATCTCAAAAAGCAAGGATTACGTGGCCTGTGGCATGGCCGCAACCGTCGGAGTTTGGTCCCGGTCCTTCCCTCCTCTCACAAAGTTTCGTTCTTACGCACTTTGCATGGTTCAAATACTCGAAAATGTAAATGCATTAGGTATCCCTTCAAATCCCGTTTCACCCCCTCCAAATGAATCCCCATCAGAAATCTTATTAACCAACCCGACTCGAGTCAGTCGAGCCCGAGCTGTTAAAATCGCGGTTGGATCTGTCTCAGCCGGGTTGGTTTCAGTCGTTGGTATCGTAATTTTGGTCTTGGCTATTTGTAGAATTCGCCGGAGTAAAACGAAGAGCCGTCGTCTTTCTGACGGAATTCCGACGACTGCTGACGGAGATAATTCAGTTTATGTTGGGACGTCTCCTTTGCCGACCGAAGGTCTGTATATATTCACGAAAGCTGAGCTGAAACAGGCGACGGACGGATATGATAGTCGGTTGCTTCTAGGAGAAGGAGGTGCCGGAAAGGTATTGTTAGTTAATCGAATTATTTTTGTATATTGTGTTAATATAACTACTCCAAGTCAATAAGTAAGTTCGAGTAATTAAATCACTTTATAGAAGAAATTTTGACTTTTGTTTAGTGTGAGGTTATGGGAATTGGGACCACAATTATTAAATTGATTAGGTTAGATACTTAGGTGTCTCGTGTTTAGATAACTACATCTAATTGATAGCTATGTTTGTATATTCACTAACTAGTCTTAAGTAACAACATTAAAATTTAATTTGTTACTACTTTAATAATTGAATTGATTTTTTCTATGAACTAGACTTAATGGGCTACTAAGACTTTTCATCGCAAGAAATAATTAAAAGCCATTTTTTTCTGAACCATCTATTTTATCACAGGTATATTTAGGAAAATTGCCTAGCGAGCAGCCCGTGGCGATAAAGCGGATCTACCGCGAGAAGAAAATCTCCGAGTTTTACCAAGAAATCGAGGTTCTAGCCAAGCTAAGACACAAGAACTTAACGACTCTCATCGGATACTGCCTCGACAACCGTGAAAACCACGCGCTCGTCTACGAGCACATGCAAGGAGGGAACCTCTCGCACGCGTTATTCCATGGAGATTTAACGTGGCGACGAAGGTTGCAGATAGGAGCAGATGTGGCCGAGGGGTTGGTTTATCTCCACGAGTTCCCCGGCGGGGCGATAGTCCACCGTGATGTTAAGCCCACCAATATTCTTTTGAGCGAGAATGGGGTTGCCAAACTTTCAGATTTTGGTGTGTCACGGATTGTGCCGAGTGATGGTACACACTTGTCTACAGAGGTAATTAAGACTATTTACTATTCAAGTTTAATCTAACCAGCTGGAGCCTCTTTTGTCTCAGTTTAATTTTTCGTGCCAATAAAATTTGAATCCATGACATACAATTTATTATTTTTGCAATCAACCAACTAAGCTATAAATCCATTGCCAAATAGTATTTTTTTGAGTCAAAGAAAAATGTCACAGAGAAACTTAAACCCACAATCTCTTGATACATATAATGGATTATGCCAGCTAGGCTATGGCCATTGGCTCATAGCAAATAATAGCCTATAATACCGAATTGAAGTATAGTTCAAACTTTGGTTTAAGTTACGTGTATTGTTGGGTCATTATAGGTACGAGGCACGATGGGCTACGTGGATCCGGAGAGCTTCTCTCTCGGTTGTGTCTCAGAGTCTTCTGACGTCTACAGCTTCGGTATTGTTTTGCTCGAGTTAGTCACAGGCAAGCGGGCAGTTGTCCCCACGATGTCCGGCGGTGCAGAATCAATAGTGCATTTAGCCCATGGCATAGTAACCAAGGAAGGAGTTGGGGAGGATCCAACAGCCATCGGGTCAATCGTGGACCCAAGACTCGGTCCGTCGTGGGATCGGTCCACTGTGTGCCAAGTTTTTGGAATGGCCTACCGGTGCGTTCGCCCGTATAAGAATGAGCGGCCAATTATGAGTGAGGTGCTCGCAGTGCTGAAATTAGCACTCGCGGATCTCAAGGCGAGGGATGGAGATGTGACGTCATCTGAGCAGTCCACAGAGGAAACTTCTATATCTCGGACTTCTACTCCATCGGGGCATGCATTGTCATTATGATTTGATCCTATGAGTTCTGAATTACCGATGCTATATTATTACTAATTAATCATAAAATTGGTCACACCTTGAAAATAAATAGGGATTAGTGTCCATAGAAGAGTGAGTGAAAGTATAGTGATTGGAAATAAGGGTGGTTATTCTATAAAAAGAAGAAATATAGGGGTGGTTTATCTAGAGCGGTTTGCTATTAGTACAATATGACTAGCATTTTGATATGTTAATTGAGCTTAAGCAGCTGTATTGAGTTCATATGTCGTAAGTTGTAACAAACTAATAATATGCCATTACTTTATAATTAATTTTGTACATTCTTGATAAACCACATCATTCAAATAATCTAATTTATTTGATGATTGATCCAATGACCCATGGCCAAATTAGAAGGAGATCATAATGTAGGGATCGATAGACATGTTGATGGTTCAATTTTTTCTCTTATTTGAATTTGTGAAGTGGTTATATATGATGAGAGTACGAGGAGAAGAAGCTATAAAAGTAACAATTATGTAAGAAAATACATCTTTATATAATTATATTTTTAGAATATATCATAGTGAATGATTTCATTAACGGCTGTGAGGTTTGAACTCTTCTTGTATCTCAACAAAAATATTCAGTAACTAAGCTACGGACCCATTGACCTTATAGTTAATAATTGAAAGTCAATTTATTTATGACTAAATTACATGGAAGGAGAGAAGAACTGGAGTATTTGTGGTATAATATATGCTGTATTACATTTTTAATATATAAGTGCACATTAGACTGGAATGCCTTCAGAGAGGTTCTCTTCCGTTGCGGCATGCGTTGTGCAGTACGAAGTATCATTTTCTTGGTTCTACTTTATGAAAGATTATTTGTTGTTTTCTCGTAATATTATAGGAAGAGAATTTGACACTGACAGATCTTCCTTGGAATACTAAGGAAAAAAAACAGATCTTCCTTTGCTAATTGATTATGCTTATAGTCAACTCAAGTATTAATTAATGCAGGCGTGAGGGCCACGTTTTCATGTGATTATGTCTCTCTTAAGTGCTTATCTTTTATGGCGTGTATAATTTAATTTTAACTAGCAAAAGCTTTGCTCGAGATGTTAAAACATTTATCATCCTCCTAACTACAATAATATACCTAACAAAAATTAACGGCATTAAGCATCCTCCTAACTACAATAATAACTTCTGACTACCAATAATGCAAGTTAGGTTTAACTTCCTCTCATAAACACATAAATACACTTAAAAAAAATAAATAAAAAAAAACAAAAAAAAAACTAATAATAATAATAATAATAATAATAATATAGCGATTCAAGTCAAAAGAATTTTTCATGAATAAAAACGGCATTAGATCTCTTAATAGTGTAGAACATGTGATGAATGTACATCTCCCTCATTAAGGATTGAAACAAACAAATGTAACTTTGAAATTGTATTTATTAAAAACAAACTTTGAAATTGTAAATGAGACAAATTCTGTCAGGCGTTGTGAATTATAGATGTGTATTTTGCTCTTCAAAAAAAAGAATTATAGATGTGTATTTGATGGTTCATGTTATATGTTAATGTTGTGTATTACAGAATTATATATTTCAAAAGTTGTCTATTTTTTCTTCTTAAAAGTTCTGAATTGCGTGTTAACGCATTTCTGAAATTTTGAAGTCAATTTTCTTTTGGAATTAAATAAAATTTCGAAGTTCAATGATTTCAATTGATGAATAGGGTAAAATGGTTTTACCTCGTCAAATAGAATTCAACAAAAACCGCTGGAGGAGTACAATTATTGATAAGAATTAACATCCACATACTTGACTCAAATCTGAACTTGACCTAATTAAAAAGGTTTGCTCCATTATTCACTAGTTGATGATGCAATGTTGTAAGCTTATTCCAATCATCAAAGCCCTATCATAGCAAGTCAAAGAAGTAGGCTATTTGGAAAATTTTGTCTATCCAAATTCAGAATTTCAGATTTAGAACGTAATAATCTCTAATTAAATGGCATCATTGACACTTTGATTTGGATTGTTCCAATTCCAACCATATGATGTGATTGTGACCTGATCAATAAATGAAAAGTGCTTGTGATACATGTTTAAGAAAGAATACATGTGACATAAAAAAGGGTCTTTGAATCTTCCTCATTCATCAAAAGAGAAACAACAAAAGGGAAAAAATCAACTTTTTTCTTGAAAAGCTGAGGGCCTTTTTTTTTTTCTACATGAGTATTGCAAATGGCTGACCTTGATTTCAGACTTTTTTTTTAATATACCATTGTTTCAAAAATAAACCAGCAAATACCACTATTTTAAAAATAATGGGGTATCTACCATTTCCGCCACTACTAGAGGCGGAACAAAATGGAGTATCTACCATTTCCGCCACTACTAGGGGCGGAACAGATTTTGTTCCGCCACTAGTAGTGGCGGAACATGTGGATTTTATAATTTTTCAAAAACGGGATTAATTAGTGAAAAAAATGTGTTCCGCCACTGCCACTGGCGGAACAGGAGAAAAATTACGTGTTCCGCCACTTCCACTGGCGGAACAGAAAAAAATTAATTTTTTCTCAGGAAAAAAAACCGCCACTGGAAGTGACGGAAATGGTAGATACCACATTATTTTGAAAGGGATGGTATTTACTGGTTTATTTTTGATGAAAATGGTATTAAAAAAAAAAATTCTTGATTTCTTTACTTGTATCATATTCACAGATGGCCCAAAATAGCAAAAGAGGCCCAGAACAAATATGAGAAAACTAAAAAAAAAAAAAATGAAAATGTCAGAAGTGGGATTTGAACCCACGCTCTCTCACGAGAACCAGAACTTGAGTCTGGCGCCTTAGACCACTCGGCCATCCTGACTTCGTTGTTGCTATCTTTCAAATAATATTGCTAACCTAATTAAATTCATAATTTTTCTTTATCAAAAAAGAAAAAAAAAATGCATAATTTATGCAATCTCATCGTGACATTTTCTGGTATGTTTCTGTATACAGTATACAGTGCGGTAAAATACTTCAATAATTATTTAATTTTTAGCATTTATAACTTTAAATATTTAATTTAATTTTGTGTTTCTCTTTTTTCCTATTCTTGAGTAATTTGAGATGCGATCAAGGTCGTGGCTCCTGCTCAAAAAATTTCCTTATAAAATTAACACTTGTATTGTTTATTTCTGCCATTGATTAACTTTGAGCAGTATTATTGGATAGTTCTAATTCTGATTTAAGCCTTAGCACGCCATAAAGTATAAATCAGTCAATCCATCCTCCAAAAAGAACATATAAATCAACCGGCTTTGTTTCAAAGGGATTAATTATGAATATATCCTTGGCATTTTTCCTATTTACATACAAATCAATTAGACTTAAAAAAAACAACGTAATGGTAGATCTTGTATTTATTTTTCAACCATTGAGCCAATTTTCCTTTTTTTATAATTTCTTAGTATTTGCTTGATGTTCCTTGCTACTCTTCAAGCGGCACAAGACCCGAAATTTCTTTAAGTGGCTTCCAAACAAATTTTCTCCTATAAAGAAAAAAAGGTGTTTATTAATTTATGCTCTTTTTTGTTGAAAATAACATTATTATTTTTTCTGTAATAAAATATATTTGAATGTAGTTATTTAAAAATTGGAGCTTATAATTTAGAAAAATGAGATACCAATTTCCGCATTCTGCGATAACTCGGACTCTTGGTCGAAGAGTTGGAAGCAGTGCTAGGAATTGCAATTCGGCTTTTGATAAAACCTACAAAAATCACCAAAGGAGAAAAATAAAGAAATATAAATAAATTACATATTGTACCAATTGAAAAAAAATGAGAAGATTAATTATAAGATGAAAGATTTTTAAAATTCTTATTTGGAGTATGGATTCATCAATTACTTGTTTTTTTTCTTTTGTTAAGGTTATATCTTTTTATTATTCAAACTACCATCTTTTACTTATATTTTTTATTTATTACAAATTTTAAAATTTACAAATTGTATGATATAAGAAAGACCTAAAACACGCAAAAATGATGCATTTGTCATGCCATGTTGCAGTTACATGATAATTAAAAATATTGTTCGGTTTTTGGGATTAAACTAAACAACATTATGACCAGACATTTTGATCAATTTATAATATATTTATTAATATATATAACTGAATACAGGTGTCAAAATAAAATAAAATATATTGTTAGACAAAAATGTACCTTTGCTTCAAGAACGAATACAACAAGGCCTTTAACTTCAGGAGGTAACATGCTGAGTCTATAATCTACTTCCGGAGGGAAATACCACCTTGCTATTGGTTGTCTTCCCAAATGCGGCTATATTTTAGAAAAAAAATATATAAAATATCATAAATTTTATTTTTGAAAATTAAAATATCATTAAAAATTAATTGTTTAGCTAATTTCATGCCAAACATAATCTTTTGATCATCACAAAACACATCATTATACTAACCTATTTTTTGTACTATATGGTACCATAAGCCTTTTTTTTGTCCTTAGTTGTATTGATTAACAACTGATAAAAGTAGTAATAACCGTCTAAACTGATGAAAATATTATAAAAATAACAATATATTAATTAATTTCATTTTAAACATAATATTATGTATGATGATTTCAAAACACATATGGATTGAAGCCACTAATTAAGCACTAACCCAGTATGTACTATACTAGTATCATAAACTTTTTTGTAGACCTAAGTACATTTGCCTTCAATTGTATATATCAAAAATTGATGAATAAAAATACCGGACAAACAGGATGGATCTTAGTCAAAGTACTTTCAGGATCCCCCAATCCACGAGCCGAAACATCCATGAAAACATAGCCCTGGTACCTGAGTCTGGTCAGGTACCGGCCTTCATATCCGCCCTCGTGCGGTGAGTAAACTGCCAATGCCTTGTGCTTCTCCACATCCTCCAACCACCTCCCCAAGTCGGGCCGGAGCAAATCCGCTCCGAGAAAATCCTGTATCCCGTTGCATTGTACCGGCAACCTGTTTTGTCGTTTTCCTGCTCTAATTGATGTTGGTCGTATGGGCGAGGTTATGCGCGGTATCGTTGGTGATTGTAGCATTTTTTTGTTAAAATTTTTCTTTTTTTTTTCTTCTCCAAGAATTTCTCTTTTGTATGTTCTTTTGTTGGTTTGAGATTTGAGTGAATGGGTAAGGGGCTTATTGTGTGGTGGCGGGAGAGTTTGGTTGGGATTTAAATTTGTGGCTGAAAATTGGAGTTAGAATGATGATTGATATCTCCAGTAAGAACTGAGCTTCAGATCTCCATTAATTAAAATGCAAATGTATAAAATGAATGAATGGGGGTGTTACGAGAATCGAACTCGCGACCTCTCGCACCCAAAGCGAGAATCATACCACTAGACCAAACACCCTTTTATGTTTAATTTTTAAATGTAAATGATAATTTTATATAGGTTTTAGATATAAAAAAATATGTGTACTGGGCCATAATTTGATGAGAAATAAGAGCCCATAATCAGTAATTTAAACTTCAAATTTTCAGTTTGTGTTGGATGTTCATCTTATGATAAATGATACTAGTATGTGTTATTACTCACTTGATATTTCAGAATTATATGACGTTCTTTGCATAATTTGTTCATGTTATTTAGAATAAATGACAAATATATTTTGAAATCATTGCTATCATACAAATAGAAACTTACATACTAAACCCGCAAAATTAAGATACTTTCTACTTTATTTACGTGCTAGAAAAATGCTTTATATCAAATACATGAGATATCTTGTTCAATAAAATTATATTGAAGACTATAAGTGAATTTATCTTTTTTATAAATGACTTTAAGTGAATGTATTAAAAAAAACATAGAAACTTTAGTTATTTTTTTTTTTGAGTGAATAAATTGAAACTTAATTTTTTTTTAATAAAAAACTGAAGGTACCCAATTACAGCTCAAAGATTCCTATCCAAGAGGGAACATGAATTGTGAGCCTGATCAATCCTAGTTGTACCTGTTAGGAATCCTAGGCTTGTACCTAAATAATAAATTATTATTAATAATAGTAATAATAATAATGTTTAATAGTAATCTTGCTTTACTAAAAGTCTAAAACAAGGGTGTAACCTTTACTAAATAATATTTATCAAAAAAGAATGTTTCTAATCAATCCCCAATCCATCACCAAACCGACATCAAAATTGACTCGGTCAACTTCGAGGTGCTGATCTGATTTATGTGTATTCAATAATGTCATATATTCATATTTCACATTTTCTTATCAATATTATATATTCTTACAAACCTTATAATCTTTTGTTGAGTGCATACCAAATTTTCTAATGTCACAATAGACATGTACCAGTCTTCTTCTTTTAGTATTCATTATACCTTTTATAACACTATGAACCATTATTTTTTGTTTAGTGAACACGTCCATATTTGGACTGTTAGCTTATCCTCTGGATACCATTATACTTTTGTATTGTCAAATAAATATACGTCCATATATATGAAGTTTAATATATCTTTTTCATTAAAGAAAGAACTTACAAAAACACTAGGCCCTGAGTCCGGACAAGGAGAGAGAGATGCATGAGAATCGTGCAGAATAAGAGAAATATTAATCAAAACAGTGGTTATGCAACTACTTAATTAAGTAAATAACTGTGCATGTTAATAGCTTTGATGCTGCGCACGTGTGCGTGCAATTAACTACACATGAGCCCCATTTGCCTTTGGGTCCTTCCTCTATTTTACCCCACAAAGAATCCAATGCTTCTTCTCTCTCATTCATCACTTGAATTGTAATTTCTTTTGACACATGGATATGATATAATTATGTCATTGTCATACTTGCTAGCTCAAGTAGTTAAGACATCATTCGAATAAGAAATCGAAAGATCAAGCTGGCTTGTCGGGATTTTTTATGGAGATATACATGGACATATATGAGTCCTCTAGATAATTCAAAAAAAAAAATGATACAATATTAATATACAATTACTTGTGTTCACTCGATTAGATTTATTAGGTTCGGCTAATTTAGTTAATTTCATTTAATTATTAGTTTATTAGGCTCAGTTCGGTTTTAAATTTTGTGTTATTCGATTTTTGTTTTGACAAGATGCAGAATATGAAATTAATAAGTTGATATAATTTCATATTAATTAAGTTCAATTATAAGCATATCACAAAAATCTTAGAATATCCAATATAGCATGTTAGTACAAGAAAGTCTGACCAGATTTTTGTGGTGTTTCTCTTGTAGTTTTTGTTTCTTTGGAAATATTTGTTTCCTTTATATTACCTGCTGTCTACTTGAAGAGGTGCAATGAAATGAAGATGGTCCATGAACATGCTCATTGAAATGCATATATATATGTAAATTAGGTTTTATGAGTTGTCAGACAATTAAATTCATGATGTAGGAAATATTAGGATCCAGACAATGGAGCTATATATATTAAAGGGAAATGTGCAAACACGACGCACTGTAGATATACTGTTTTTTTCATTTTATATAATGTTTTCTCATTTAATATACTGTTTTTCCATTTAATATACTGTTATTTATTTTTTATGTATTTCTTATTTTTTTACTTTTATATACTGTTTTCCCATTTTATATAATGTTTTCTCATTTTTATATACTGTTTTCACTTTTTATATATATATTGTTATTAGAAAATAAATTACATATACTCTTATGTATATATTGTTATTCGAAAATAAATTATATATACTGTTATTGGATCCCGTCGTGAATAGTCGTGCTACAGTGCGTCGTGCTGTAGCAGGTCCCTATATTAAATATGACAATATTGTCTTTCATGCATTAACTAGGAGATATTGTTGGTTATATTTCTAAAATTAACCAAATAAATAATCAAAATAAATCATAATATAATGATTAAGAATGAGAAAATACTGGATGTAGCTGTGCGATCGAGTCGCGACTGCCCTAAAGACAGATTGACATCCTCTAGTGCAGGATTCGCCGTCTATCTGCCTCCAAGATTCTACACCACGAGGAAGTCCCGTATCTGCTCCGGTAGCACAGCCGCAGAGTGGGCCTTCATTTCAAAAAGAAATGAAGTCGTGCATCATGATCTCTCAAACCAAATGTATTTTGAGTAATTGGAAGAACGCATTTTTGAGGAGGAAGAAGAAGAGGTGTTGTGTTGTATATTATTGTTGTGTATGTTATAGAAAAGTGAGAAGATTCTTTTATAACAAGAGAGAAGGCTTGGTCAAAGAAATTAATTCTATTTTAAACTCCCAATTAAATGGGCATTAAAATATTGATAAAATACAACAAATAAATTTTAATATTTAATATATTATTTATAAATAAATAATATACAACAGATATATCATAAAGCATATATAAAAATGTTGTTGATAATGTATAAGGAATTATTTCGAAATAACCTGGAGTAAAAAATTATTTGTAAAAATAGTAATTTTGTATTCAGATTTATACATCTAGCAGTTTCGAATTTTAGGAATTCAAAATCGTAATTTATGTTTTTTTTTTATTTCGAACAATGAGAGATTTGGAATCAACTTTTTTTTTTTAATCTTTTTATATTTGATTTACAATGAAAAAGATATTTCGAACTCAAGTTCAAAGTAAAAATTCAAAAAGTTAGATTAATTCTTCTAGACTTTTTTTAGGGAAATATCTTCTAGAGTTTGAAACACTCTATAAATTCAAACAAAAGAACATTGATATAATTTGTACAAATTATTGTTTGCTGAGAAATGACATAGAGGAGAGAGAAATGGTTTGATTTGGTTATATACACCTTTTGATATTAATTTAGGGAAATGTGTACACGATGAGGAAATCATGCCCATGGTGCAGCAATCCCGCTAGCACCTTCTATCTTTTCTTCCCATCGCTCTTTTCTTCTCTAACACGACGGCTATATACTGTTATTGGCTGATTTATACATTGTTATTTATATATACCGTTTTGTCTGAATAATATACCGTTATATCACATCTATATATTGTTATATATATATATATATATATATATATATATATATATATATATATATATATATATATATATATATATATATATATATGGGTGTGACGGAAGTGCTGCACGACGAAAGAAGATGATTAAGAAGTGATAATGGGAGCCGTCGTGATTAAGGCATGCTCTAAGCCGGCGTATTCTATCAGGTCCCATATATATCAGGTCCAATATAAGATTTTAAAAGAGTCTGTATTGAGGAAATATATATATATATATATATATATATATATATATATATATATATATATATATATATATACACATACATATATACATATATACATACATATATATGTATGTATGTATGTATATATATATACACATATATATACATATATATATATATATGTGTGTGTATATGTGTGTGTGTATATATATATATATATATACACATATATATATATATATATATATATATATATATATATATATATATACACATAGGGTGTGGCTAAAAAACATACGTATGCACAACATACGTTTTTTTGCCACACCCAAAATACGTATTAAAAAAATAAAAATAAAAATTTCAATCGTACGGATGTAATATATTGTGCAGGCGATATGATTACACCGTCATGCAATGTTATATGACAAAAGGAATAAAATAGAATAAATATATGTGTATATTTATGGAGTGAATTAGAAATGCACTAAGTATGATATGATTTATCATGTCCCAATACATTATTCTTTGCAACAACAAAAAAAAAATACCTTCATTTTAGATAAAAACTTGATAATAAATGGAGAATATTTTGTTACTCAATTACTGCTTAGAGGCTTATTTCTATATAAATACTTCATTAAAATACATTCCATATAATATAGTCTCACCTTTTTATCATGACATGTATTTTGGGTAAAAGTTTGTTGTTGCTACAAATAAATTAAAGTAGAATTTTTTTGAGCTAATTCAACCTACTCACATAAGAAAAAGGACAAAAAAGGGGGAAATGTTTGCATATTAGGACGGTGGCAGGATTGCTCAATTTCATGTGAGGAGCATTTAATTTTGAAGAAAATGGTTTGACAGTTCACACTAGTTTTTTCTTTCTGTTTTTTGGTAATTTTATTGATTGAACTTGAAATACAAGGATGTAAAAGTAAAAAAAGATAAGAATCATAATTCAAGACTAGCTAGTGAAAATTGACCATGCTAATAATCGGAAACATAAAAGATCTTGGGCTAGTTCCTCTTTATTATAACAATGAAAGTACTGAATAAAATTTATTTTTATTTTGCAACTATTTTTTTTTTCAAACTCAATCTATTATTGTTTGTTTTTCTTTTTAAAGACATCAATTGCTGCATATTTAATTAAACAGAAAAATAATAATGTAAATAGAATTTGAACACATAAAATCTCGCTATAAGTTATTGTTTTACATGCAATGTAATCTATCAACAAGACATTACTGTTTGAATTTTTGACCGCCATCTTACCTAAAATAGATAACAAATCAATTTAATTGGCAACAAATTAGGATCACAAAAAATAAATAACAAAATAATACATGCATCTTATGCATTATTTATATAAATAACTATGTCAATATGAAAAATAGAATTTGAAGATTCCTTTATATACATGATTAAGCAACAGGAAATAAGAAAAAAAAGGCTTGTTGCATCACATCACAGAAATTAGACTTGTCTTTCGGATCAAATATTTAGATAAATGGGTCAATATATAGCCCGGAACCGTTAAGTCAAGTAATGGCTCTAGAAGAAACCCTAATTTGAATGGTCCACATTCTCTCCAGTCCACAATAAACGGAGTCATCCTTCACCAAAGACACCAAATTGGGACTAAATATTAATTAAGAAAATGGGACCAAATCAGATATTATAATAATTATTAGAAAATATATGATCATTTAAATAGTGAGCAAGCTATTTTTCATGTGTATTTCAATAAAATCATAATTATTCATTGTCGGCAACATGTATTAAAATATTAATACATGTTAAAAAGATAATGTAGTCGCACTGCCTCCTCTTGGAGCATTTACGCGACGGAAAAAGAAAACATGATGAGTTAATATTTGGGCAGAAAGATCGGCCCAATTTCTATATTTAATATTTTTTTCAATTCATCTATATATTATTTTTCTATATTTGTAACTATTCTATAAATGTATATATATTGCTATTATAATACATTTAAACTTCTATTATGATATAAATATATTATTTATAATATCTATATTGTTTTTAATAACCATATATTATTTTCTAATATTTATATATTATTTTTTATAAATATATGTACAACAAATTATAAATTGTTTTATTTACTTGTATGTTGCTTTATAATACCTATATAATATGTTTTATAGTATTGTATATTGTTTTATAAAAAATATAAATTATATAATATCCATAAAAACAACATTCGTATATATTTGAAACAATACATACACATGTTAAAAAAAAATAACAAATATTGCGAATTGTGTTGAGATAGTTCAATAATATGCACATACGAAATTGTACTAGAAAATAGTTTCTCATCATACTTGACATATAGTAATATAATTAACATTATTAATATTTAATATTTTCACAATTTTTTAATTTAGCTTCTTATTTATGTGCTATGTAGTAACATAACGAGTAAGAATTATGATATCATTCATCTTGTATTGTCTGAACTGGAGAGGAGAGGGGATCCAATGTGAAACACACATTGACACAACCATAGAAGAATGTAGACGCAAGTGAATAAAAAGACACTCATGATCTGGCTACTTGAATATTCCATTTAATCTAATTTTAATCATTTATTTATTGAAAAAAATCTCAACCATCCAAATTCTGTCTCTGGTGAGATCCAGTGTTATTATTAGTGATAAATAAATTTTAATTTATTCATGAATAAAAATTGACATAATAAATAGCTAAATTATTGTCGAGACTGCTTTGAATGGTATTTCATTTAGTAGTTATTCCAAACTGGAAATATATCATGTTAAATCTTTTCTAAATCATCTTATCCAATAAGATGATTTTGTGGATCCTTCTAATGCTTTTAGTGGACAGTACGGACGGTCCGATCTTATATTTTAATTTTTCTAACTCTAATTTATGACTGTCGAAGTTGCTTCATTTAGCACTTCATTTAACATATACCAAAAACGGATAAATATTATGTTAAATGCTATCTAAATAATCCTATAAACAAATGGCTTCTGAATAAATAATAATATCTTTTTAAATCTTTTATTTGCAATTTAAACTGTCTGATCCTTCATCTAGCTAGACTTTCTTGATCTAAAAATTGCCGAAATAAATTTGATACTAATACTATATATTTCCAAATCTTATGTGGAATTTGGACGGTCTAATTTTGCATTTAGACTTTCTAACCCTAATTTAAATTACCAAGTGTCGAGGTTGTTTCATATATAACACTTCATTTAACAGCTATCGAAATCAGATACATATTATGTTAAATGCTATCTATATCATCTTATGCAAATGTAATGACTTTGAAGAATAATAATATCTCTTTGAATATTATATTTATAATTTGTACCGTCAAAATTTGCATTTAGACGTCTTAACTCTCTGTATCGTTCTAATTTTAACTCTAATTTAACAACCGTTGAAACTAATTAATATGACATTTCATTTTACAATGATTATAAATTGTATATATATATTATGTTAAAAGCTATTTAAATAAGATGGCTCTAACTTTTGTTTTTGAACCTTTTATGTGCAATTTGGGCAGTTTGATCTTGCATTTAGAATTTTCTTAACCCTAATTTACATCACAACATTGGATCTTGTAACTTGTTGTGAAGGGGACCCGAATCCTATCCTCTGTCAAACCCTAGATTTTGTTATAAAAAAATTAATTAGCTACATTACCACTGAGAAATTTACGAAACGGTCCGATGAAAAATGTGAAAGAATCCCAACAATAATAATATGTCCAAATTATCTTTAGCTTTCACAAATGGAAAAAAAAAGCTATACCTTGTTAAACATGTGAAATTGATTTTAAATTAATTTCATGTATTGGTTGAACATAAAAATTGTATTCTATCTAAAAAATTCCATAATGAAATAGTGAATATATAATTTTTCTCAAAGAAAATTGTTAGCTTCTTGCGTATCAAAACAACTTGACAACTACGTCATAAGATTGCAAATTTTTTTTGTCATGCATGGACGATTACTTTATTAAATGATCATTATGAAAATTTATAACATAAGAAATTTGATATATGCATGTAAAAAAATATTCACATATTTAATTAGTAAAATTAATTATTAGATTAAAATATATGACAAGCGGACCACGGCCAACTAGCAATTCGGCTTATCTGTGATATTTTGGATTCCAATTGTATCCATACTTGGTACAGTCTTGATACGTGTCAAACACGTCGCATGACATATTCAATTATTTTATTTAATAATAATCTCTAATGATTTTTTGATTTTTCAGATACAGAAATGAGATATTTCATATACGACTTGCATATTATTGGATTTATATATGGCAAACAACAGTAAACTTTTTGATATGAATGAAGATGGTTTTGATAGAATACATAGAAATGAACTTACATAATTATTTGTGATTACTAAAATAATTAATATTCTCATCATTGACATGAGATTATTATTTTTTGATCAATCGACATGAGATTATTAGGGCAAAAAAGGTTTAGGTTAGAAAGTAATTTTTCATGCAATGAAGGAGTAATTTGCAAAAAAAAAAAAAAAAAAAGTTGTCCTTTTTTAGTCCCTTTCTCTCCTCTTTCTTTCTCTGCCTAGTGTTGACAAAGTTTTTATGGGCTCTGAGGGTTTGCAATTCCCCTCACACAAACACAAACTAAAACTACTGGAGAGAAGAGAGAGATAGAAGAGAGGTCTCCAGCCAGCCCCCATTTTCTTTTTCCTCTTTCATCTCTCGGAGAAGGAAGATACCGAGCTTTTTCTCACCATTTCTCTATCTAGACTAGAAACCTCTCTGCTTCTCTTTCTCTCTGTAGACATCCATGTCGGGACTATATGCAAATAACTTCTCTCCAGCGAGAACCCTCTCGCCTCAAATTAGGACTAACCCTGATGTAGAAAGGTAGAGTCAGATGATAAGATAATCACGAACATGTAGATATACGTGATGGGTTTTTTACATAAACATCGTTTTAATTTGGGATTTTTAGATGGTATGTGGGGGAAATAAATCCTGATTTTTTGTGGGTATTTTGTCGGCTGTTGGAAAAATATGGGGGTTTTAAGGAGTTCACGATTTTTGCATCTGAATCCGAGTTTTTTGGTCATTTACATGATAATCTGTCGTGAATAAATCTTTGATTTTCCTTATTTTTATGATTTGGTGGTGTATAGTCAGATTTAGATGTTATTGGTAGTTTGCTTGTAAAATTAATTGAAAAAAATCCATCTGTAATTCTTTTGGGAGACATATTTTGCATGAACAAACATTGATTTTTCTTAATTTTCATCTTGTACAGCTGTAGTAAGCAGAGATTTCTTGACTTAATAATTTATGCATATATTTAAACCATTGTAAATAATTTTTTGCATATTTTTCTCAGTACTTGGTCTATTGCATCTTATTTGGCTTATAAAATACTCTTTTTCTTGTTTTTATCAGTTTAAGTTAGCACTGAACAGATATAAAAAGGCATAATATGCATATGAATATGATTAAGATTGACAACATAAATTTTCTTTTGTTTATTGAAAAAACATAATATTTAATTGCATATATTATCTCAATAATCTACATTATTTCTCACATAATGAATGCTTGCTTCTATCTGAGAGAGAGCTTTGATAAGAAGAGTTAATTGCACTATTTTGCATATATCACCTAGTAATTAGTGATATTTTCTGATTTTTAGCATTACAAATCTTGCATTTTTCATGTTTGTATCATTACTAAGCAAATATCATCTAGAACATTTTATTTTAATTTACATAATGTCTTATATAACAAGGTTGGTTTTGTTTGTCTTTTGTCAATTTTGATTTGTACTTCACACTCTTTTGCATTATCACCTCATAGTTATTGTTAATGTGCATTATTAAACTATTTTTTTTTTAATATTTTTCTTCAGTTATAGTCATTATTTAGCAGAGTTGCTTGCTGAGCATCAAAAGCTTGGGCCATTCATGCAAGTTCTTCCAATTTGCAGCCGTTTATTAAATCAAGGTGATTTTTTATGTCTTTTTTCTTCAATTTCTTTTTGTTTATTTATCCAATGTTCTTATTTTTTATTTTGTGCCTCAATTATGGCCTTATTGCACTCATTTGATCAGTATTCCCCCCTTTTTCTCTTATTTTACGTTTTTTTAATCAAATTGTATGATTTATTTTATCAAAAGTTAGAACCTAGACTTAAGTTTCTCGAACTAATTATTTGATCATAAAATTAATGTACTTAATTTGATGACCATTTCATGATCATAAAACATATTCTTGATTCTTATTCACAAATTGAGATTCTGATTTACGATCAGAATAGTAATTTGCCTAATATGATTACAAGGTTTATATATCATATATCTTCAATTTTGGGATCACACACATCAAAATTTTCTGTCCATTTATTGCATTCAGATAGAGCTCTATGCTCCTACACATCCAAAAATCCTAAAAAACATCCTAAACAACCCTTCCACATGCCAGACTCTTCACTTAAAAAACACTCCAAATCAATCAAACACTTCTAACAAAATCAATCACAAAAGTGACGATTTCTAAACTTTTGCAATTGTTATGAATTGCAGAGATAATGCGAGTATCAGGAATGGTGCCGAACCACGGATTCGGAGACTACGACAGGCTGCACCACCGGAGCCCGAGCCCCATGTCATCTCCTAATATTAGGTCTAATTTGGGCGCACCCGGCATGCCAGCTGGCCCCTGGACCAACAACCCGCTCCAACAAGAGGTATGTATTATGTAATGTATCTCTGTTTGTTTGTTTGGTCTGTTGGTTGTTTGCTTGATTGTTTGTTTGGTCTATTGTTTGTTTGTTGGGGAATTGATGGATGGATGGACCTTTGTTTGTCTCTCTGACTCTAAGATTGGTTTTTTGTTGAGAAATTGGTGGAGTGAGTAGTGGAATTATTAGATTTGTTATGTAGTAAGTTTATTTATTTTATTTTGATTAATATATTTGTAATTATGCAATAAACAGCGTTTTTTCTTTCTTTCATTGTTTGATTGTTTCTCTCTCTTGTTTTGGAGTTTTTGTTGGGGAACATGGCTGTGCGTCTCTCTCTCTCTCTCTCTAAGATGGGTTTTTGTATTTGATTGATGTGATAATTATTAGTCGATTGTTTTTTTTTATGTTTGATTGAGCAGAGATTAGGGGGGTTTGGTGGGGGGCAAGGAATGGGGATGGACTGGCAAGGAGCGCCGCCGAGCCCGAACTCGTACATCGTCAAGAAAATCTTGCGCTTAGAGATTCCAGTAGATACTTATCCTAATGTATCATCAGTATTATTTTTATCATTTTATTAAAACCTTCACTATTTGGATTTTACCATAAATGCATAGTGGTCTGTAAAGATTTGCATTGTTCCTTTTTTGGGGAGGATTGTTAGTTGTACCGTTTTGTTTGTAGTGTACCTCATTTGGGTTATTTTAGACTGAAATGGGGATTATACAATATTTGAGGGGGCAAAATGTGAATATTGTTATACTTTAGGACCATTGTGTAATTGTGTAGTGAGAGTGGAACCAAAATAGTTGAAAAGCTAACATTTAAGGAACCAAAACGGAAGGCTCTTAAAAGTTCAAGGACCAAAATGAAACTTATTGCTATTAACTTTATTTTTTCTATCAAACATGCAGCGGAAATTTAGGAGAAAAGCTTCTTCCAATCCTCTCTCTCTCTATCTCTCTCTTATCTTTTTTTCATGTAAATAAATTATTTTTATATTTTTTACAGTTTAATTTTGTGGGAAGAATTCTGGGGCCGAGGGGGAATTCTCTGAAGAGAGTTGAAGCCTCGACAGGCTGTCGTGTTTTTATTCGCGGCAAGGGCTCAATTAAAGATGCTGAAAAGGTATCAAATTCACTCTTTAATTCACCTCTATTTAATTCTATTATTTGTAGGAAATAAATTTTATTATTAAAAGAAATCATCATGGGGGAATTTCATATTTCCCCTTCGGAAACTTCAAAAATATCATATTTACCTTACCCTTCTGAAAATGTGAATATCAAATTTGCCCTTCCGAAATTCAAAATATATCATATTTATCCCTCGAAAAATGCAATTATTCAAAGTTATCCTTCCAAATTGCAAAATATATCATATTTACCCTTTTGAATTTTCTTATGGACAAAACAAGGTATTTCCGTCCACAAAAAATATTTAAAAGGGCAAATAATCGCATTTAAGAGGGGTTAATATGATCTATTTTGAATTTTAGAATGGTAAATTTGACATTTGTTATTTTAATGTGCTAAATATAATAATACTGTCCCTAAAAGTTCTAATTTTTATTTTTATTTATTTTTGTTTTTTAAAGGAGGAGAAATTAAAGGGAAGACTTGGATACGAGCACTTGACCGACCCGTTACATATTCTGATAGAAGCTGAATTACCAGCAAATGTGATCGACGCGAGACTCAGACAGGCGCAAGAAATCATTGAAGAGCTTCTCAAGCCTGTGGTATTTTTACTTTCCTACCCCTCAAAATTTCCTCCGTTTTAAAAGGATTTATCTAAAAAATATAGCATGAATGTAGAAGAAATGTGTGAGAATGTAGTACGCATGTAAATGTATCATGCATGCAAAATACTTATATTGAATGGGCTCTTTGTAAACATTCTAGTACGCAATTTCATTTAAAAAATGAGAAATATTTATATACCTTTAAAATATATAAATTATGGAAAATATTTTAATATCTAGCCCCTAAAAATATGAGAAATATATATTATGACCCTACAAACTATGAGAAATATCATATTATATACAACTAAATTTTTTTGAATTCCCTCATTTCTTAGTACTTTTTAAAATGCAAGATGGAATTTTCTTAAAAAAAATTATGTGAGGAAGTACAAACAATATCCCCATGTTCATCAAGTGTATTATATCGATCACCATGTTCATCAAGTGTATTATATCGGCTAAATATCATAATCACGTTTAAACTCACTAATTAACAACTTTTTGAATCATTTTGTGACAGGACGAATCGCAAGATTTCTACAAGAAGCAACAATTGAGAGAGCTCGCTATGCTCAACTCTTCTTCAATGAGAGAAGACAGCCCTCACCCAAGCAACGCCGGTTCCGTTTCTCCGTTCGGCACGAGCGGCATGAAACGCGCCAAAACCACCGTTTAAATTATCAAAATGAAATAAATTAAGATAAAATATTTTTGATTTTAACTAGCCCCTCTTTCCTTTCCTTTCCTTCCTCTCGAGTTTTGCGTAGCGAAATGTTTCGAGTGTTTTGACGGTTGGGGGTTGAGTTTTGTAATGAGTTGTTGTAAGCGTAGGATTATTCGTTCTATTCGTTACTTAGGGTTTAATTAAGTTAACGCTAATTATTATATGGTTCTAGACTTAGGGTTTGCTGTGTTTGACTCGAGTTTGTATGGAATGTTTGGGGGAGAGAGTATGGTTTTGTTAGCTTATTTAATTTTGGAGTTTTTTTTGTTGAAGTATTGTGAGGTCATGAAATAATGTGGGATTGTATGAGAATTGGTAGTGTATTGATGGTATGTATTGTATGCGGACGATTATTCCCTTGAGACGACGGGAAGATATTAAGAAGCATGATAAATTTTGAGGCTATGTTTTATTTTTCAAAATAATATGGTCGGTGGAATTGTTTTTCTTGTTGGTTAATCATGAATGTGATAGACTTATGTCTTATCTTGAACTTGACTAGAACTTGAATTAGGGTTGTCAACGAGCCGAAATCAATCGAGCAAGTCCTTACTCGAGCTCAATTTTGTCAAATTTGAGCTCGGCCTGAGCTCAGCGAGCTGAGCTGTTACACTGAGCTACGAGCTAAATTGACAGCCCTAATTTGAATTAGCCAGAAAAGTTGAATTTATCTAGAATCCTGACTTGAATATCAATTTTGCCTCTACATTTTGAAAATAGAATTTTCAAGTCATTATCACTTACAAAAGTACTGTCATCAAGCCAATTCGATCGAGCTGAGCTTGCTCATTCTGAGCTCGAGCAGCATTCGAGTCGAGCCATTATCGATCAATCTTCAAGTCAAACTCGATTGAACACCGAGCTATGAGCTAAAATGCTAAATTGACAGCCGTAATCTGAATCAACTAGAAAAGCCGAACTTATCTAGAATCCTAGCTTGAAGATCAATTTTGCCTTTTCATTTTGAAAGTAGGAGTTCAAGTCATAATGTCTAATTTGGGTGGCTAATGCCTTGGGGACTGTCAAAAGTCTACTTCATCAATGAATTTACAAAAGTACCTTGTCATTTATAGAGTAAAATTTTGAGAAATTTACAAATAACCCCCTATCTTTTCTGAATATTACAAATAACCCTCTATCTTTTCTGAATTTACAAATAACCCCCTATGATAAACTTTTCATTTACAAAAAACCCCCTCCATCCGCTTTTCCATCTAATTATTGATTTTTTTTTTGAAATTCCCATTTTACCCCCTATAATAAAATGCTTTCCAAAAATAATTATTAACAAATATTTTTCTATAATATATTTTTTGCACAAAATATTTCTTAAATTTTTTTATGAATTTTCTTAAAATAATTCTAGCAAATTTTTAATTTATTTTAAGGGACCTAATATTTCACGGCGGCACTGTGGCACGCCAGATCACAACGACAGTATATATAGCTTACTACGGTGTAATAATATTACATTTAATTCATTTTTTTATAACAATATGTACATAAATAGTGAAAACAGTATATGAAAAATAAAATAGTATGTTAGAACGGTATATACAAATTTCAAAAGTAAAAAAATACATAAAGAATAAAAACGGTATATAAATTAGTAAAACAATATATAATAATATATTAAAAAGTGAAAAACAGTATATATATCATTTGTCGTGATATCAAATTTCTCTTCTTTAGAAACTATTTTTAAGAAAAATATAAAAATATTTTTTTAAAAATATCTTTTACGGAAAAAAAAATTAGAGAGATAATTTTTTGTAGAAAAAGTATGTTGTCAGAAAATTCTTAAAAAATATTTTTTATTTGTCAAAAAAAAAATTCTTAAATTTTTATCAAAAAAATATTTTTAACAAAAATGCTTCTGAAAAAATAGTTTTAAGAATTCTTAAAACAATTTTGAAAAAAATATTTGTTAGAACTTTTTTATGATTTTTTTAAATATGATAAAATATTTTTTAAGAATTTTTTTTAGAAAAATTATTTTTGCAAAACATTCTTATATAGGGGTAAAATGGTAATTTTAAAAAAGTTAACCAATAATTGGATGGAAAAGTGGATGGAGGGGGTTATTTGAAAATTATGAAAATATAGGGGGTTATTTGTAATATTCAGAAAAGTTAGGGGGTTATTTGTAAATTTCCCTAAAATTTTTTTTGTTTAAAACATCATGTACATATATTTTTTTTTCCAATGAAGTACCAAAAATATCCTATATATTATGGTAAGAAAAATGGGAAATTAGTCTCATTAGACGAAGTTGATTGGGCTTGACTATTTTATATACTATTTTTGAATTATATATGTTGTTTTATATATTGTATATATTATTTTCTGTCTTTATGTACTATTTTCATATATTTATATACTGATTTTATATAAAATGTGTTAGCCCATATTATATATTATTTTTTATTTATATATAATCGTTTAATCTACATACTATTCTATATGTTATATATATATAATGTTTTTGTGTGCTCATAATTGATATTTTTTTTCCTATATTTATACAATTTTTTTATATATATTGTTTTTAGATTTTATTATTGTTTCTAGAAAAAACGGCACCAACTATAAACATTGACCATTGACCAGTGTATATTTGGCGTGCTGAAAGTGACGTGATATATCACATCTTTATGTTAATATTAAGAGCAACATTGTTTAATCTTTAATGACCCAGTACATTTTGGTAAGATGAATCTTGATTTTTTTAATTTTGAAAGAAGAGTTTTAAGTCATAATCAGTCTAATTTGTGTGCTGCCTTATTGACTCCAAAGAAAAATATAATTCATCAAATGAATTTACAAAAGTGATACTTTTAGAGCATTTTTTTTTCTCCATTTAGAGCAATATATATTTTCTCTAGTCAAGTACCAACAATACCCTTTTATAGTATAATAATATTAAAACTAAATCATTGTGTAGCATCATTCATTATATTATTTTCTCTAATTAACTTATTACAAGCATAAAAAATAGTAAAACATATTTATATATTTGCTTGAAAATCATTAATATAGATTTCTTTCAATATTTTAAATTATTTAAAGCAAATATCATAATTAAATAACATATTTATTATCGCAATTAATAATTATTAAATTAGAGATATGATATCTTTCATATTCTAGTTAATAACTTAATTATAGAAAATCCGCTCTATAAATTACAAATTTTTTATAAATTACAAAAGAGGACATGATGCTGCACAACGCGAAAAAAACTAATATATAGAGACAATAAACAATATATAAAATTAAATATGATTTATTTTTGTAAATAATATATAGAGACAATAAACAATATATAAACTTAAATATGATTCATTTTTGTAAATAATGTACAGAGACAATAAACAGTATATAAAAAATAAAAAAAATACATTGAAAAGCGAAGAAAACAATATACCGTCACATTTTGAACATACTCAAACCCGTCGTGTTTTCAGATTTCCTATTACAAAATTACCCTCAAAAGAAAAGCAAACAGAAGCCCAATCAATCAATCAATCATTCAAATCTCTGATCATTTTGTTAATAATAACCTTTGTGGGGGCCGTAGCAACTCTCCCAATAAAGACCAACTCTTTCTTTACTCGAGTCGTCTTCTCCTCTTTCCTTTCCTACCTTTATAATATTCTCCCTTCCTTTCCCCCAAATCCATCGCCCAATTCCCTTTCCCCTCTCAATCTCACGCCAAATTCCCCCAATTCAGGTACAATTCTCTCAATTGTTAATTTTATTAGATGTGTTTTGACGGATTGTCTGATGGGTTTCGTTGATTGGTTGGTTGATTTGATTGGTTTTGAATTTGGAGTAAATCTGGGGATAATTGTTGCTTTTAGGGTTAATTGGTTGTGGGTAGGTTTTGTTTGGAAGGTTTGCGTGTGGATCTTTGGTGGTTTTGATGGATTCTGATTTTGTGGATAAGATCTGATGAATTTTGAGCTTTTAGCTCGATTTTCTTGGTTTGACAATTCTTTTTGTTGTGTTGGGTCTTCTAATCAGATTATAAACTATACTGAGTGCTAAATAATTGTAATTTGGACGTTTAGTTTAATTACTTGCAGATCCTCAATTGTCTATAGAAAATCCACGAATTTACTCAATTTTTACACAACATCCTTAAAAATTCAGTACTGACTGCCTAATAAACACCGCCACATAATTTATAAATTACAATTTTCATTTATCATCTTAATAATTTTCCCCTTTTTAATTTTACAGGTTTGAAAAATGGCGTCAAAACGGATCCTCAAGGAGCTGAAGGATCTCCAGAAGGATCCCCCCACTTCATGCAGCGCTGGTATAAAACTAATCATTTCTCAAATTCAAAGTAAATTTTACGGAAAAGTACCAATAAAAGTTGGTAATTACGAACAGGTCCTGCGGCTGAAGATATGTTTCACTGGCAGGCGACGATCATGGGCCCGCCTGACAGTCCTTACTCTGGCGGGGTTTTTTTGGTTAATATTCATTTCCCTCCTGATTATCCTTTCAAGCCACCTAAGGTAATAATGTAATATAAATGTTCAATATATTTTAATAATATAATATAAATATTTAGTATCCGTATATGTTCTGTTTTCGTTTTAAGTATTTTGGTTAAAGTTTTTTGGGTTTTGAACTTTTGATAAAGAAATTTGATTAATTTTTTGAAGATTTTGTTAAATAGATTATATTAGGTTAGTTCGAGGCTTTGCTATATAGTTATGGCTGATAATTGTTAGATGATTTATTTACTTGTGCAGTTAAACGATTCGGTAACAAATTTTCGTCATAATTTTGGTGCCATTTGATATATATTTTTGGTACCATATCGTGTTAATTTGATGGATACCAAATATTACTTTTTTTCTCTTAATCTTTGAAAGAAATTAGGCTAATTTGAGACATTACAAATTTACATCAAGAGTTATGTCTGAAAAAAATTGCTAGACGATTTATTGATTATTTATGCAGTTTATTGTTTTTCTAACAAATTGTCTCCTGAAATAATTATTTCTACTAACTATTTTTATGAAACATTTTATAATCATTTATGCGGTAAACATGTAACTAAAATTATGTTAAAAAATGTCAGGTTGCGTTCAAAACGAAAGTTTTCCATCCGAACATAAACAGTAACGGAAGCATTTGTTTGGATATTCTGAAAGAACAATGGAGCCCCGCTCTTACCATCTCTAAGGTATTTGGTTAGATTTTTGGTATACATATATAACAATATTTAAATATTTGGTATTTTGTTAAATTTTTGGAAACCAAAAAGATTTCAAAATTTTCTAATAAAGCATTCTTCAAATTTAATCTGAAACTAACTCAAAACGAACTTTGAAAGTCTGTGAAAAAATTCTGAAATAAATGAAACCGTACTTTGTTAGTCTGGTAGCAAAATAGTAGCAAAAATGTACCAAACTTCCAAATTCTGCTTGCAAAAACTTATCGGACTTTCTCAGCCTCTTACTTTCGTAATTTTTTCTCCAGATTTGAAAATTTTGGCACTTTTTTTACTGTCAAACTTTAAAACCTATTTTTTTATAAAAAAGAAAACTGACTGACTTTTCAAAGTCCATTTCAGATTTCTCTGAGAATAAAGTTAAACAACCAGTCATTTGAAAATTTCAAAGGTTTTTATTTGACTTGAGAACCTTACCTAAATATTTTCTACAAAACAATCAACTAAAAATAAAATATTTTTCTCTAAAATACTCAAAGTTGCTGAATAAAATATTTCCATATTTCTCTAAAATACTCAATAAACTCTTACAAAAAAAGATAAATCAATAAAAAATAAAATAATTTGTGTGATATTTAGGTGTTGCTGTCGATCTGCTCGCTGTTAACGGATCCGAACCCGGACGACCCGTTAGTGCCTGAAATAGCGCACATGTACAAAACGGACCGCGCCAAGTACGAGGCCACCGCTCGCAGCTGGACTCAGAAGTACGCCATGGGATGACGAGCGGACCCCACCAATTATTATTAAATTGAACATTTAATATTCGGAAGAATTTCCTATTATTCTGTTTTAACTATGTGTTATGTTATAAAGTATTTGTTTTTGTTGGTCGTGGGTCGTGGGTGGAATGTTTACTAGACGAAGTGTTTGTTAATAAGGTATTATTATACTTGTTGTGATGGTAATTTGATTTGATGTTCGTTTTATGGTCAAATTTACTTTATTGTTTTGTCTTCATATAAGTTTTAACCTTTTGTGCTTAAATTGTTGAATTGAATGAGATAATTTGGCAGGAAAATAGGTGAATGTTCATGAATAGTAAGGAAAAAGTGAAGAACAATTGACAAAATATATAAAAGCTATATTGATTAAAGGCACAATTACTTACAAACAAAAGTTAGCTCACACAGATTTATATTACACAACAATATATGCGCAAGCTTACAACAAACTAAACATGCTTACTATTATTACTACCCAATCCAATCCGTAACACAAAATAGAGAAATTTTTGCGACTACCAAATCTCACACTAGACTTTATTTCCTGAATTTAACAACTCAAAAATCAAAACATGAAAAAATAACAGAAGTTTTATTTTCTACCGTTTGGAAAAAAAAAATAAACGCAATCAATGTTAACGATCTGAAGTTCTCAAATCGCAAACAATGCTCGCGTTTTTTTCCAAATTAGGAAAATAAAAATCTCGCGCTATTATTTTTCAATACTTTGATTTTCAAATTATTTTTTCTGTCTAAATGCCGCCACCAACTTCATGCACATAAGCATTAGCGCCGTTAAAATTCCCAAAACCTAATTTACATCCTTCCATTTTTACCCCTTTTTCTTCAATTTTCACCTCTTTCTCTTCAACTTTCACCTTCTTTTCTTCAATTTTCACCCCTTCAACTTTCTCACTCTCCGATTTCACTTCCTCTTTCTTCTCATGCATTTCCTCACCCTTCTTCTCACCCCCCTTTAAAATTTCTTCCTTCTGGATCCCATCTTTAAAACTTGGGTCCAAAACCACACCGTCAGAATTTGAACCCACTTCAATTTTACCGTCAATTTTCTCATTCACCAACCTATATACAGAATCGCCATCACTTACCTGACGAGCCGGGTCCACGGCAAAATTGGTAATCGCTTTCGGTCCCCGGATTCTGACCGCAGCAACATCATAAGCCCTCGCCGCCTCCTCAGCCGTATCAAAGGTTCCCAGCCAAATCCTCTTCTTCAGCACACAGTCTCTGATCTCCGCCGCCCACCTTCCCCACGGCCGCTGCCTGACTCCCCTATACCTCCGGCGAACCGGCGGCGCCTCCTCCTCCTCCTTGACCTCCTTCTTGCCAGTCTCCACCCTGAATATACTTCTCTTCACCTTCTTCTTCGGCGGCAAAGGAACCTTCTCACCATCATCGTCCGACGACGAATCCGTCGCGTCCGCGTCCGATACGATAATACGCAGCACGCGAGGCATTCTCCGAGGCTGATCAGGGCTAGGGTCATTCTCCGGGTTCAGATTAGAATTAGGGTTAGGGGTTAATATAGCCATGGGAGAAATTAGGGTTACTCAGGGCATGTATTGGGGTAAGATACTTTAACAGCAACAATAATTTCAATTGGGGTTTTCAGCCCTTCGATTCCAACTTCGTTTTTTCCAACAGAGGAGCCATGGAAGAGAGAGTTCGGTCTAGGTTTTCATTTCATTCCATTGCGTCGAGGGTTTGATTGATTTGCAGGCGGGAAATGTGAGAGAGAGAGAGAGAGAGAGGAGAGAAGGGAGATAAGTACGAGAGAAAAATCAGTTTTCGCCTGGCTGCGGTTTCGGTATGACCGGTCTATGTATTAAATGTGTAAGCCGTTCGATGAATTCCACGTGGAGATTTGCTTAACTCATCCACTCAAGGAGGTTCTAGAAGGGGTGTTTTCCTTGAATGCCCTGGGAAGTTATATTATTGTGAGTTTATACTTTAATTATATTTTTGTAAAGTTGTCCAGTTGTGCTGACACGTGTCATAATTTATTATTTAATTTTATTTTTAGAGTATTTATAGAAATTTATTTCTGTTAAGGTCAATTTTTATGGTTCTTGAATTCACCCGAAGGAATTATATGATTTTTTTTATATTTTTAAGAAATTTCAATTTCTCTATTTGATAGTTTATGATTCATTGAAGAAAAAATATATAAGAAATAATTATAGTTGCTTATAGCTTTATTCTATCACAATATATGAATTGTTTTATTTTAGCAATTATGGTTTATACTTATATATAGATGTAACTTTTATAATTTATTTTTATTACATCAGCTTTACAATTTGCATAATTATAAATTTCATAAAGAATTTAGAAATTCAGATATTTTAATATTCTTGATGCGAATCATATACACTAAATTAGTAAATGAAATTTTTTTATTTACATTTTAATAAAAATATATAAAAATATATTTTTTTTTATTTGAAATATACTTGAAGCGATCCTAAATTATAAAAAATATATTAAAAAAAACTACTATATACTTTACTAATAATTTAAAAAATAGTAATAAGAAGAATTTTAATGTTAATATGTATACCTGATAACTCGTTACTCTAAATAAAAATGTTCTAAGCAAAATTTCAATTATAATTACAAATTCACAGAAAATTATCTTTTTTTGGGGTATATGTGCAAAAACTTCCTGAAAAGAGCCGACTCGGATGTACTCATTTGTGATGAACCAAGTCTATATAACAATCTCTAATATCGGTGATATTGCCGTTCAACGAGTACAAGCGTTTTGATAAAGCTCTCCATTACAAATATCACTTGAGCGTCCAGTTGAGCATCCTGTGGATGATACCCCAGGAATATTCTGTCACCATCTCAAAAATATTTTGATTTTGGTTTATTCCTTTCAAAAATGCTCTAATTTTTCTGAAAATTTTGAGTTGTTTAGATATTTTTTGATATTTATGACTTTGAATGGTTTTTGTTGTACTCGTTTTGTTAGTTGAGTGATTTCTTTTGTCTTGAATAAAATTATTTCTAGTATTCCATTCATTTTGTTGACCAAATATCTCATCATTTTTTTGCTATGTTTTTTTAGTATGACATAGGAAGTAAATATTATTTTTGGCTTAGTACGTCATAAATATTATTTTTGGCTTAGTACGTCACAATATTATTTCTTTCTTGGCACAGCCTAAATAATAAATAACCAAATAAATAAGATACCAACATTTTTTGCATTGTAAATCACAAAAATAATATTTAGGGATACTATTTTACAATATGCTATTTTATTTTGTAATTTTATATTATATAAATATTACTTTTATTTTAAAGAAAATATTATTGTTTTATGGACTGTTAGTTTTAGGTTTTATCTGAATTATGAAAATAGTACAGGACAAGGATAATTTTTTTTTTTTTTTTTTTGAGAATCCTTTTTTCTGTAATGCTTGATTTTCAAATTTATTCAATGAACAAATTAATTAGTTATTATTGACCACAATAATGCTTTCCACAATAATCATGCGTTTAAGTTTAGAACATTGAATCATAAATTACAGGTGTTTTTGTTTGAGATGTTCATTGTATTGGACAGGGAATTTGGCTGTAGAATTAAATGATTAAGCTGTCACCTGTAAATTGACACTTTTGAGATCATAAAACATGTCAATCTCAAAAAATCTTAGAATACAATACGCTTGCTATATACTGATCAAAACTACAACATACAGCTATTTTTTTATCTTGTAATCTTTTTTTTGAAGGAGCCGCAGGCGAATACCTGATTGGCTCATTTCATTGATTAAAAATAAAAATACACAGAGTTTATAGTTACATCACGGTTTCCTCAGATTACAAATTTATATAGGCATCAAGAAAGAATGAAATGGTTTCCTCCTATAGTTGTTCTACCCATTGTGTGGCCATCTCCTTGACTTCTCTGTAGACGAGGGCGTGTGGTTTGGACTTATTATTGAAGGTCCGTTGGTTTCTCTCACGCCAAATACCCCAAATCATTGCTGCAAATGTTGCATTCCATAGCTTCCGTGCTTGTGGTTGTAGGTTTCTTCTGTTTTGAAGCCATAGTTGAATAAAGTCAGGGGTTGTAACGGCGATGTCCCACGCAGCCAACACATGCGTCCACATGGCTCGGGAGTAAATACAGTTGATGAATAGGTGTGGTATTGTCTCGTTTTGTTGATTGCATAGTTTACATCGTTGGTCATGTGGCCAGTTCCGCTTGGCAAGGTTATCGGGGGTTAGGATTTTGTTGCGTAGTACCAACCAAATGAAGATCTTTATTTTAAGCGGAATTTTCATCTTCCATAGATGGTGTTGCCAGAATATCGCCACACCGGGGTCCACCAGTGTGGCATAAGCACTAGCCGTAGAAAATGTTTCTTTATTCCCCCAACGCCAGATGACTTGTGAGGTAGTAGTATCTTCCGTGGTAGCTGAATTATAAATGGGTAATAGAGTGGAAAGATCTCTTATGAAATAGGATAAATGAGTGTTGGAAATGTTGGATAAATCGGCCACTCGACTTACCCCATATAATTCTAACATGGTTTCACTCCAAGCACCAGAGGACTCCTTATCAATTCTCCATACCCACTTGAGCAAAAGAGATTTATTTTGAGTTTTCATGTTTTTGATGGCGAGTCCTCCGTTTCGTTTGGGGAAACAACATTTGGACCATTGTATGAGACAATAACCACCGGCACATTTCTCTTCACCTTTCCAAAAGAATGATCGCATGAGTTTATTAATTGAATTAAGTAGCCATTGTGGGAGTAAGAAAGCTTGCATCGTATAAGTTGGAATGGCCGCCATGACTGACTTAATAAGAGTGTGTCTTCCTCCATAAGATAAGAGTTTACCTTTCCATAGAGCAAGACGTTGTTGTAATTTGTTTAAAAGTGGAAGGAATGTTATCTTCATAGGCTTTTTGATGGAGAGGGGTAAGCCTAGATATTTAATAGGGAGCGTTTTTTTTGGGCATGGAAGGATGTTAGAAATTACTTCGTGTAGGTTTTGTGGGATAGCTATTGGTACAAAACCGCTTTTTTGCCAATTTATCTTGAGAAGTGTTCTAGCGCTCTTGTGATGACTTTAAGGTTTTGTGGATGAGCTTCAATGAATATAATTATGTCATCGGCATATTGTAATACTTTGGGTGCAATTGTGGCTCTATTAGTGAGAAGAGGGTTTATTCGTGAGATCAAAGCTTGCAATGAGTCCACGGCGAGGTTGAAGAGTAGAGGAGAGAGTGGATCACCTTGCCGGACTCCTCTTTGATGGAAAAACTCTTCGCCATTCAACCCATTAAGTTTGATGGATGAGCTAGAGGAATTTAGAATGTTTTGGATCCATGTGATCCATTGCTCCAGGAAATGTCTAGTTTTGAGAAGTTCAAATAGGTAACTCCAAGAAATATTATCAAATGCCTTTTCGAAATCAATTTTCAACATAACGGTGGGTATTTTGTGTTTGTGATAATAATTAAGATGCTCGCGTGTGATAATGAATGTCTCCATAATTGATCTCTCTTTAAGGAGGGCCGTTTGGCATTTATGGATTAAGGAAGGAATAATTGTTTGTAATCTATTGGATAATAATTTAGTGATGATTTTGACTGGTAGAGAAATGACACTAATCGGACGAAAGTCGGAGAGTAGTGAGGGATTTTCGGTTTTGGGAATAAGCGTGATAGAGGCCTTGTTTATTCTCCAAAGATCTAATGTGTTTAGTTGAAAGTGGGTAATGAGGTTGATGATATCATTCTTGACAATGTTCCAATATTTCTGGATAAATTCTGCTGGAATTCCGTCAGGCCCACATGATTTTCCTTTAGCCAAATTCTTGGCTACATCATGAATTTCCTCTTGAATAAAAGGTAGTGTAAGAACATCAAAGTTAATATGCGACATCTGGTGATATAGATGGTTTAAAGAGTAGGATGTAGCATGAGGGTGGGGTGCTCCTAGAATAGATTTGTAGTATGTTGTGAATATAGAAAGAATTTGTGATGGATCAGTGTATGGGTTGTTATTGTGATAGATTAGAGAGATGAAATTTTGTGACCTTCTTTGAGAGGCTATAGCATGGAAGTAAGCCGTGTTGTCGTCACCGAGTTTAAGCCAAGTACAAGAAGATCGTTGTTGCCATTTTTCCTCTTGTGCTTTGGCTAGATTGAAAATCTTTTCTAGTAATTTAATCCGCAAGGCAGAAACAAAGCAGACATTTTAGTTTTATACAAAGTTGAAATTCAAGTTCATATAATCTGATTTCACACAATAACCTACCTTAGTTCAATCTCAAAGACAAAAAGAAAACTATTAACAAGAAAGTTCGAGATTAAGCAAACAATTTTTGCATTTTACACAAACTGCATCATTCTTTTTTTTTTTTTTTGATGAAAACAAACTGCATTCATTCTACTGTAACCGAAAGTGCCAGTTAGAACTATAACAATATAACAAATGATATTATTGTCCAATTTTGAGATTGTTTCTCAACAGATATTATCTGATTTTAGAAAGAAAAAATATTCGCATCATCCTCTTAAACAACGCCTAAATAGTATCACCATACATTTATAGCTTTAAAAAATAGTTTAGCGATAAAATAATCAAATTTACATATCCTGATTTAATTTCAAACAAAGGAAATGTTCAACCACTTCGCATATAACAAATTAAATGCTAATTTTGAGGCAAACATGTAGATTTAAAATTCAGGGTTATATATGTAAAAATCCAACTCCTCTTTTACACAAATAATTGGTTGCTTTCAAAATTTATAAAATAACTTTCTATTAAAACAAATTTAGAAGTTCTTACTAGCATATACAAGAATTTGAGAAGATAAGCTTGTGAGGAGAAATCCTAACATAAGCAAATATACAGTTTTTTTGAACACAGATGATATGTAGACCAAAAAGACATTGTAGAACAAAAAGACATAATTCAAATCAGTCAACAATTTGGAAAAATAAAAACAAATTTGAAACTGAAACTACAAAATGAGAAACCCCTCAATTTAAGCAAAATTGATGATATAAAACTTTAAACCCTATGAAATCAGAAAAAGACTACAATTTTTTGTAAAATTGGTACACACAGAGAGGAAGACGTATCATCTAGTTCCTTCTTCACTTTTCGATGCAGGAGCTGTTCTAGAATCTCCTATTGTAGAAATTTAATCTACAATTATGTCCAGCAGATCTACTGAAATATGTAAAGTTTACCTGTTCCACTAATCGATGATGGAGCAGCTATTGAAGATGATTGACTGTTCAAAGCTGATTGATTGTTCGAAGCAGCAGTTGATGGAGCACAATATAATCTGATTTATTATCATCATCCATAATCTTATTTAATTGTCCAAGACAAAATACAAAATCGAGCACAAACTATATAAAGATTGTTTCAGATATTACACACTATATGTTTTGACACAATTTTAGAAATAAAATGCTCTAAAACAAACTGAGTACTAATTTCTTCATTAGCATTACCAATTGTATTTGGGATTAATCTAACTAAAAGATTTGACATTCGGATTATATACTATAATTTATGTGTAATTATCTGTTTCAATGAACAGAATTGAGCTGGACACCATCTATCTTTTTGCGCGGGCAATAATGGTGATATGTGCTGCTGAAAGCAAACATTTGTAGTTGCATCCATGGAGACATTGCATGCATATCGTCCCTGTCACACACTTCTTCATTGATCTCTGAAGTAATCCTAACGGTTTAAAAGGGAATCCGGCCAAATTTGAAGAAGGTGACATTTTTTCTTTAATTCTTCTTTTTGAATAATGTCTTCTTATTTATTTCCGTTACATTAGGTTGCTTGTCGATTGGCTAGGTGGCTAGGTTATTATTTTAAGTTAGGTTGTGTAAATTCGAAAGAACGACAAAATTTTGAACCCACTAGTGTAAGTGCGAGCATGGGAGAAACCACACCTTGGTCATCTAAAGAAAAAATATTACACATAAAATATTGGTATTATGATCCATGGAACAGTAGCCTTCTATGAGGACCATGTCTAATACCAAACATAGTATGATTTTTTTACATAATTAAATTGATAAAAACTTACTTCAGTTTTCCTCCAATATCTTATCAAGACATAAGTGACCTTATGATCATTATGCATATTGAACTCATGAATAGTACCTTGGTAGTTAAAATGGGAATGGTGCCGAGTTAGTTCCACATGCTATTATATGACCATATATCTTGCTAAAATGGAATAAACATATAAGAGAATATATTCATCAAAATTTAAAGTTTGTCTTTATCATCTAAAACAAAATATTTCGTAGAAAATGAAATGTTTAGTAGAAATTCGTAAAATATTTTTAAATATGAAATAATGCCAGTCAAAGTGGAATGATAGATCTCAAGCTCGCATTCAAAAAAAGAAAAAAAAAACAAAGTGGAATGATAGATAATATGAGAAAAGTCAATATTACTAATAAATAATAATTATTATATTTGCATTAAATGATTAATTATAGATATTGAAGATGGAATGACCATTATTTTAGGAGTTATTAAACTTTTTCTAAGAACCCATGGTGGGCCCGCGGTCAAGGTGGCAGCACTTCGTACCTTTTTAATATTTTTAAATTTTGTGTAATTATTTCCTTCAAAAATAAATTGTTTATGTTTCTTTGTGGCAATCACTTAAAAATTGTTGCAGAATCTTTGAAGAATAAAATGTAATGAGAATGAACATCACATTATTTGTGTGTAGTACTCAATTCTTCTCATGATGATATATATGATTGTTTCACTTAATTAGCCATTCAAAAACTTCAATGCTAGAAGAGTTGTTATGATTCTATTTGTTAATTTCATTTTTCATGGAATATTGGAGGAAATCATTAATCAATGGTCTTAAAACAACTATTTTGGTGCTTCAGCAGAAGAAGAAAACTATTGTTCACCATTGATAATTATTATATGAGTTAAAAATGTACTTAAATATATAACAGAATATGAAATTCAGATAAAAAATGTGAAAAATATATGTATTAATTGCTCAAAAAGCATAGAAACCAGATCTGGGATTTGTTTGCTTAGAAGCAAATTGTGCAAGAAAAGTTACCTGATTGCTTCCTTTCTCTTCCTCTTCATCTCTTCCAGTTGATCTGCGATCAGATCAGAATGTGTATTAGTCGAATTAGTACTCTAATGATCAGATCAGTGTGTGAAAGGTACTTTTGGTAAGTAATAAACGTCAGATTCAAAATTCTAGTGTGCACAAATCGATCTGTATTAAGTATCGTATCTGATCTCTGATGTTTCAGATGTTATCAAATCAAAGCTGTAAATCAATCAATTGCATGAAGAACAGAGACAGCAGTAAGTTGAAATCAAAATCCAAAGGTAAAGATGGCGAAAAAAGGAATATTGAGAAGGAGAAGAGGCCGCTGCTATCATCTCAGACGAACCGTCGCCGGCCGCCGCCTGAAGTGGCGGCTCCGCCTCCGCCGGTGTGGCGCAGTCAGGACATAACCAGTCCGCTTCACCGGCGAGTTCTTGCTCCGATGGAAGAAAAGAAGAAAAGCCCTAATCAAGAACAAGAACAGAGTGGAGAGTGGAGTGAACTTACGGAAGAAGAGAGAATGGAAAAGGAGGATTTGCTTATATATACTAAGCTTGTTTTCAATACACGATCAAATAAACCGTGAGAATGTCTAACCGGTTCTTTATAAACCATGTTAAAAGTATTATATTTAACCGGTTTTCTAATTAAACCGTGATATTGTATTCATGCTATTGAAACCATGTAAATGATCGTCCAAAAAACTTAACGATTACGGTTTAAGTTTCATGTATATGAAACCGCTTGTACAAGCATTTTTTGTTGTAGTGCCCCAAACCCAACAATAACTCAATCAAGCTCCGTCCTGCATCACATTCATATCGACAAACCTGACTTGAAACAATAACTCAGCCGATCATTAAACCAACCTAATCTAACAGAAATAAGGAAGAAATATTGTCACCTTCTTCTCATCAGGCTCAATCACAACATCTCAGATCTCCATTGTTGAGCGAACAGAGAGCTCAGCGCGGTCCCACACATCGTCTTCATCGCTGGCCACATTCAAGATCAGCCGTGCGCCCTTTTGGGAAGGAAGAGACGGCCAGAACGGGAGAAGGTCGAGATGTGTTAGAGAGCCTCAGCAGAAAAGGAAGACACGATCGCTCAGAAAAATTATTAATCGGACTAAAAGAGGAGCTTTAAAACGGGCTTAAGCTTAACTTAGCAAACATTCTAGAATAGAAGCTATCGAAGTTGCACGGTCTAATGGAATATTTTCATAAAAAACGGTATATTCCTACTAATTTCAAAACGGAGATATCCAGTATTACAAACCGGAGATGAAATAAGCCTCTTGTTATAATCAACTAGAACATTCCCATCGTCACTCTTTTCTTTCCAGCGGGAAAAAACAATGAAGGTGATAGAGAAGCTCAAATCCGCCTTCGATGGCGGAACCGGCGCCGGCGCCGGCGGAGGCGTATTCTCGTTCGAGTACTTCCCGCCGAAGACGGAGGAGGGCGTGGAGAACCTGTTCGACCAGATGGACCGCATGGTGGCGCACGGCCCCGCCTTCTGCGACATCACCTGGGGCGCCGGCGGATCCACCGCCGATCTCACGCTCGACATCGCCACCGTCATGCAGAACATGGTACGTTACAAATGAAATAATCAGTTCTTCTTGATTCTTGGGAGTTGAAATCACCATTGTAATGAAAACAACTTATTATTTCGACTTTATTGAGTGAGTTTGATTGAATTTTGATATTTGAGCGTTTGCTTGATGGGGTTTTGGGTTGTTTTGTAGATTTGTGTGGAGACGATGATGCATTTGACGTGTACGAACATGCCGGTAGAGAAAATTGATCATGCGTTGGATACGATAAAGACGAATGGGATTCAGAATGTGCTTGCACTGAGAGGAGATCCGCCTCATGGCCAGGATAAGTTCGTTCAAGTGCCTGGTGGTTTTGCTTCTGCTTTTGATTTGGTAATTTTGTTTAATGTGTTATTTTTATTTTGTTTTTTTTTTGTTGGGGATTTTATGTGATGAATTGGGGTAAATTGAGTGAGGGTTGCACAATTGTGGCTTGATTGATGCATAATTGGAGTAAATCGAAATTTTTTGGTACTATTAGTTTTCTTTTGGAAACGGAAATTTAATCATGATTTTATTTTTAATTTTACAGGTGAAGCATATTAGAGCCAAGTATGGTGATTATTTCGGCATAACTGTTGCTGGATATCCAGGTTAGGTTTAATCTTTATTTTAGGGTTTGTAATGTTATGCCTCAATTTAATCTATTTAACCTTAAAATGACCCATAATTCTGCAATAAGTACACAAAAATAGTCAGGAAATAATAAAGTAAACCATACACGAATAAATTAAAGAAATTGTTGGTTCTTTTATAAATCAACATGATTCATTTTTTAAATGAGTTTATTTTTTTTTATTTCAGAGGCACATCCTGATTCAATACAGAGCAAGAGCGGTGCAACCTCACAAGCATATAACAGAGACCTTGCTTATTTAAAACAAAAGGTTTTTTCTATTTTAAAACATTTTAATCAACCAAGATTTGGTACGACACAATTATTAATTATAAAAATAATTATATCCTGTAATTAAGCTTTACCAGTTTCTTACTGCTATATTTCAATACAATCATTCTTTTCTTGGCTCTCTCTCTCTCCTTCTTTTTGAAGTTTTTGTGCATACACGGTCTTAAAAAAAAAGATTTATTTTATTCTGTGACATAATTAAATAAGACCATTTTGTAATAACAGGTTGATGCGGGCGCTGATGTCATCATAACGCAGTTATTCTACGACACAGACTTATTCCTCAAATTCGTGAACGACTGCCGTCAGATCGGAATAACTTGCCCGATTATTCCGGGAATAATGCCCATTACGAGTTACAAATCTTTCCTGCGCATGACCGGCTTTTGCAAAACCAAGGTTATAAACAATTTTCTCATATAACCCTTCCAAAAACTCAAATTATCAGATCCGTCCTTCTTGAACTCAACTATGCTATATTTATCGTTCCATAACTGAATATCTATCAAATTCTCTCATATAACCCTTCGAAAAACTCAAAATATCAGATTTGCCCTTTCAAACCGCAAATATCAGTTTTGCCCTTCTGAAACTCAAATAAAGTCAAATAGGTCCAAACCGACTTGTGTTTCGAAAGGATGAATTTGATATTTTGAGTTTTTGTGAGGGTATATTTGAAAGATTTACCCACATTTTTATTATTTTTTTAGATTCCAGAAGAAATTAGTGACGCATTATTGCTTCTGAAAGACTGTGAGCAAGCCGTGAGAAATTACGGAATTCACGTCGGAACGGAAATGTGCAGGAAAATATTCGCAGCCGGAATTAAAACCGTCCATTTTTACACTCTAAACATGGAGCGATCTTCACTAGCCATTCTAAAGGTACGGTCTTGGTCCGTGCATTTAATGCATGGACCCGTCCAATGAAATGTATGGATCAGGCTGTCTTATCTTTTTTTTTTTTTTTTTTTTTGGGGTTTTGTAGAATATTGGATTGATTGAAGAGTCGAAAGTATCGCGAACTTTGCCTTGGAGACCTGCGACAAATGCTTTTCGTGAAAAAGAGGACGTCAGGCCCATTTTTTGGTAATTTATTTTATTTAAATTTTAAAACCAAGTTATTCAATATGTATTTCATTAAGCCCTAATTAACTACATGGTAATAAATTGAAATGCACTGTTCTGTTTAGTAAATTTTGCTGTTTTAATATGATTACTCTGATTAAAGGGCTGATGCTGACACATAATATTTATTTTATTTATTTTAAAAAAAAATTTTAATTTTTTATTCAAGGGCAAATCGGCCGAAGAGTTATATAACAAGAACCCTAGATTGGGAGAAATTCCCGCACGGAAAATGGGGCGATTCTCGTAATCCTTCTTACGGAGCCCTTTCTGACTATACGGTATTATATTTAGTACACAATCTGCCCTCATCGTTCTACTCGAGCGACAGCTCGCCCAGAAACCCTAGATCTCGTAAATCCTCCTCCCATTCTGGCGAGCAGCCCCCTTCTTTCCTCTCTGAAAACGGGCTCTGATCTTAACCCTTCTGTTGGAGTAGAGTGCATCGAAATCCGTGCTAGAATCATTTAGTATATTGCTAGCTTAATATATTATTCTTTTTGTTCCGACGGTTTTGGCTGTTTGTTGTTTTTTTGGTTTATTGGGATGATTGTACAGTTTTATGGTTTCGATTTATTTTGTTTGGGTATTTTAGCAAATTACACCCAATTTTAACCTTTTTCTTAGAAAAAAAGTAATTTAACATTTTAATGTTTTGTAGTTCATGAGGCCTCGGTTAAGAGATAAGAAGCTTCAGGAGGAGTGGGCCGTACCGTTGAACTCTATTGATGACATCAGCGAGGTACTTTTTTTTTATATAAAAGTGCTTCAATAGCCTAAATCCTTAAATTTATAGGAAGAAATGATACAATATCCAGAAGGCAAATTTTCAAAATTTGCATTATACCCCCTGAAAAATAAGAAATATCAAGAATACTACCTTTGAAAAATGAAAAATATGCAGTAAATTTGAAGTAAAAATTTTAAATATCAATTATATGGCTGTAACCCTCCAAATTGAGAATTTTTTTTTAAATATCAATCGTTAATTTTTATTCATATTTTGCTGATATATGATGGCGAGGATATATATTTTCAAAGATTATGAAATTTAATCTACAACATAATAATATTATACATATATTTTTCATCTATACAGTTGAAAATTGATTTAACACTCCCACTAACCAATGTTAGATATATCGGCATGACAATTCTTGGAGAAATTTTAAAATTTTGTTGGGCTACATACATATCAAAAATTCGCAGGACAATCAGATTCATAAATAATCATGTTTCATGTTCAAAATCTTTTAACACATTTTTTTAAATCACAATTACATCAGAGATTTGTGGAATTTTGTCTGGGAAATCTGAGAAGCAGTCCTTGGTCCGAACTGGACGGTCTCCAGCCAGAAACACAGATAATTAACGAGCAATTAGCGAATATTAATACCAAGGGCTTTTTTACTATTAACAGCCAACCTGCTATTAATGGCGCCAAATCCGATCACCCCACTTTTGGTAACCCTTTTAATTATTTATCCATTAATTAATGTATATATTTATCTGTTATGATTATTTAAATATTTGTTTATTGGAGTAAAACATCATATTTCAGTAAAATAACCCCTCAAATCATATCTTATCATTGTTACAATATCACATTTACACCATACCACTATCTTACCAAAAAATACTTTGTCCTCTAATCCCGAACTTATATCACATTATTTTCTTTTTATTTTATTTGAATTGATGATATTATTCTTTTTATTTATTTTCTTTTATTATTTTCTTTTATTTATTTTTGTATATCTTGTTTTTTTATATTTTATTTTATTTTGTTTCACTTCATTTTATTTATTTTATTTTATTTCATTACATTTTATTATTATTTCATTTTTTTATTATTGTTAGTATTTATTTGATTTGATTTGACTTCATTTTATTTAATTATTAATTTATAATTATTTTTACAGGATGGGGAGGGCCAGGCGGGTACATATACCAAAAATCCTACCTGGAATTCTTCTGCTCCAAGGACAAACTCGACGCCCTCATCCTCAAATCCCGCTCCTTCCCATCCCTCACCTACATCGCAACCACCAAATCCGGGATTTCCACCTCCAACGTGTCCCCAAATTCCGTAAACGCAGTTACGTGGGGAGTCTTCCCGGGAAAGGAGGTCCTGCAGCCGACGGTGGTGGACCCCGCGAGTTTTAGGGTTTGGAAGGACGAGGCGTTTGACATGTGGGTCCAGGGCTGGGCGGGGTTGTATCCGGAAAATGACCCCTCGAGGGAATTACTCGAAAAGGTGGGGGTATTTTTGTAAAGAGAAAAGTTTATTTTTGACCGCTTAACTATTCAACTAGTCTATTTTTTACCCTTTTATATGTTAAATGTTTACGTGTCTGTTAACTTGACGCGGAAGCGATGATTGGGAATGTAAGTTTGACACATAAGCAATGAAAAATTGTGCAGTTTCTAATAAAAATAATGGTTTAATAAAAAATTTGTTATATTTTTCTAAGAAAATTTAATCAGTGAAGAAATTTTTTCATCATTATCGATGAAGATAGTTTATATCGAATCAAATTATAAACTTAATGATACGAAAATATTTAATATAACTTAGATGGAATTATATGCAAAATTTATAAGAAGTTACAATCTCATTGCCTTATGTGTCAAAATTTTATGTTAAATTATTGCTTATGTGTCAAGTTAATGGACACGTAAGCATTTAAGAGATGGTAGAGTAAAAAATGAGATAGTTCAATGCTTGAGGGGTTAAAATTGGGCCAAAAAAAATTGAGGTGCCAAAATAGACTTGTTCAATAGTTAAGGGGTCAAAATCGGACTTTTCTCTTCTATAAAATTTAGGTTTTGTTGTATGATTGGCTTGAATTCTTTTTTGGGGGGAGAATAATTTGTTTTGGTTTTGCAGGTGCAGAGAAGCTACTTCTTGGTTAGCCTTGTTGATAATGATTATAAGAGAGGGAATCTCTTTGCGGTTTTTGATGGAATATAAAATGGTATCTTTTTATTCTTTATTTTTAGTTTATTTTTCATTATTTTTTCCTTGCGGTGGTGAATTTTCTTCCTTTTGAGATAAAACTTGAGGCGGGTTTTATTAGATATCCTGCCCTCAATTGTTCATATTACTAATAAAATTCGAGGTTATAGTAAATTGTAGAAAGCTATAAAAAGAAACTGGAAATGGAAGTTGGAAGCAAAAGTAAACAGGTTTGAAGCTAGTTGAAATGAATTTTTTTTCTTTGAATGGTGATGACTCTTGTAGTTGAAATAAATTACCTCATCATTAATTCTGTTAATATCAAGTTATTAAACGTGTCATTCATTATATGTTTAACATTAGTGTATGTCATTTACGCAGCAAATTTTTGAAACATAGTATAATGTTCGTCGATAAAAATAGTATATCATATGATGGAATATTATAATGTTCGAGAAATTGATATAATGAGTGAGAAACTATATTTGAAAGAAAACACTGCATTAATAGGGTCCTGAAACAACGAAAGAATCCTACATACTCGCTTTTGGAGTATTAACAAACTAAACCGAAGGCTTTGCTACCTATGTACAAAAAAAGGAAAGAAATAGCACACATAAATTATCCCGATTTTGTTTCTTCAAAAGGCTGGGAAATAATAATCCCGGTTCAACATATCAATAGTGGACTCGAAACCTGCATAAGGGCTCTGTAAATCATCAAATTTCAAATCCATAAACCATTCATTATTATCTGTCTTATTTATTGCCTCTTTTATACTTGGAAATTCATTCATGCAATCTTTTCCTTGAGCCCACTTGTCAGTTTGTTGCCACGCGAATTCCACGACCTTTTCGGTCTCATTGATACCCGTTAACGACCCGTTGTCTATATCAGATTCGGGTGTTCCTTGGTTAAACGAACCTGTTTCGTTCCAAGAAAATTCTACACTTTCTCCATGAGAAAATGCCTCGTCTTTCTTTTTTTGCATCTTCTCCCATTCGTTTTTCTTGTTGTATAGTCTGCATAGCACCCAATCATCCAACTACATGAAATTAAATAACAATTATTAATTATGTGAGTTAATATTTTATGTAGAAAATCATGTATGTATTCAAAAATTCATTTAAAATCTTATATTTAAGTACTTAATTATGACTTGTTTGAACAAATTGTGAGTAATTTAGTGTTTAAGGTTTAGCGCTTATTGTTAGAACAAATTCTGAGTAATTAGTGTTTGGAGTTTGGAGTTTAGGATTTAACTACTAATTAGGACTTGCTTGAACAAATTATGAATAATTATCATACCTTAAGGCTTCCCTTCTTGTTGACGGAATCAATAACCCGATACTCATGCATGATCCAATCAGTCTTTATTCCTTTCGGAGCCTTTCCTGAATAAAACACCAATGCTTTCTTAATGCCGACTGTTTTACTGCTTCCTTTAGGGCCTACTGGTTTGTCAGCACCAGTCGCCTTCCAGTAACCCTGGCCAGCTGCCCGGTTCGGTCTTGACCCGTTTGGGTATTTGCGATCCCTTGGCGTGAAGAAATACCATTCTTTTGTCCCAAAAAATGCCTTCTCTACTCACAAAAAAAAGGAAAATGTTAAGCTAACAGTCTCATGTATAATAACGACTATATTTCATGGCGAAAATATAAACAACATATTTGTGCTATCGATAAATAACCTAAATTCATATTTTTATATCTTTCCTGATCAGAAAAATCATCCACGGAAAAGAAAAGAAAATGATTCCACAAGAAAAACGAAAGAAATATGTTAAAAATCATTAAATTTCACCAATAAGATACAGACTTGTCTCACGTTTAAAATTACACAAAAAAATTTATATCATACCTGGAAGTTCCCACGGGTTGAACTTGTACAAATCCACCTCTGCAATTATCGGTACTGGCAAAGGCGATCCAGAAGCCTTCTTACACAAATAATGCATGACTAACTCTTCATCAGTAGGATGGAATCGGAATCCCGGCGGCAAATTTAACTCTGCCTCTGCATCTCTCTTCGTTGCCATTGTCATTGCCATTGCCATTTCTTATTCAAATCTCTCACTACTAAAACTCACTCTCTATCTTGTTTATTGTTTGCTTTCCACTTTGTAATGGTTTTAAGGGGATAAGGGGCTATATTTATACTGGAAATCTGGTGTCTCTTACTTTGTTCCAGGAAGTTTCCCAATTAAAAGGTGATATAACATGTTTTAATACTGTTTTATTCTGTAAAATATATGTCGAGTCATAAATAGGAGAAATATTCACCCATAACAGAGGAAGATATAGAGACAGAGTAACAAGAGAATTGAATTGAAAAATCTAGTCAAGATAGATTCCAAGCCGCCTGATTACATGTCAAAGTGGGGTGGAATGTACTCTCTTAATTCTTTGCATAATAGTCATTTATGCAAGGGCTTTTTGTGGGGATGGATGTGATCTTAATGGGAAATGAATGGTGGATTTGAAGCTTCACATAGTATATGTATGCGGTAGTTTGTGTAATAATTTCCTTGGAGTGCAAGCTTCTGTTTATTTCATTGGTTGTAAGTATTGATTTCCTATCGGTCTCCAAAATGTAATTGTTGCTCTGATATGGTTATTGTTATTATAATTTTCGAGACGAGATGATAGCGGTTGAAAGTGCATGGATTAGTTCAGTTATAAACTCAATTTATTTTTAAAATAGTAATTCAAGAATATATCTTATTATTTTTATGTTTATATAAGAAAATCTTGTACTTATATTTAGCATGCCAATATTCTGTTAATGATTTCCCAACAACATTTTTCATTACAGATAATTAAAAAAAGATATATCAAAAGATGAAGTGATAATTGATAAAATAGATGAAAATTATAGAAGAAAACTTTTACTAAGTTCAAAGATGTCATGAACCATATAGTTTCAAATTTACTAATCCGAGTTTTTTTACATGAGATTTCAAATTTAGTGAATAAAATGAATTAGTACTATCAAACTTTAAGACTTATATGTGAAACACACTAAATATGTTTTCTTTATATTTATATAAAAAAATAGCTTGCTATATATTGTTTTCAAACGTAAATTCATCTTGTAAATATAAATAACCACAAAAACAAATATCACGAATAATATCCATATAAATAATTACAAGTGGATAAGAAATAAATAAAAATGAAAATAGAGAGACACTTCGTTGATTTGATGGAAGTTGAGACATTTTAATGTGGCACTTTTTTGGCTCATACCATACTATCCATTTTTCCTTATTCTATTCTATATGGTTAATTTAAGCACGTGATTAGGATTTAGTACTCAAAAATCAAGGATACATTGTGATTCTGTGAACCTAGTGGAAAGCAGGCGACAACTTTGAAGAGTCAAATGACGAGCGGGCCCTCGATGCTGTACCTTTTGATGATGGCTCTGTGGCTCCACTCGGTGTAGAATTAAATTTCTTACACCGCTCGATAAATAAATTATATTTCATTGTTTGGGATAAATGGATTTTTTTTTTTTAAGAAACCGGCTTCGCCGAGTTTTGAACCCACAATCTTTGAGTTGGTGAAATGATGCATTACCATACTACTAGAGATGAGTTTGCTATTTGGGATAAATATATTGTTAGTCACTACACTAATTAAATTATAAATTGATTTCTCTATACTATATTTAACTTTTTTTAGTCTATATATTTCTATGCATTAGTGTATCTAACATGTCACTTGAGTGATTATGTTAGCTGAATATATATTTATATTTTTTTTATGTTCAGTTGAATATATATTTATAATGCTTGTTAACTATTATCAATAGTCAAATATATACAGCTTATAACAACGAATTATTCTTCCTCAAAAATTATATTATCGAATTTCTTTTACATGAATTCGCATGATTGTAACGAAAGTTTACAATGTGAGACAAGGACGGATTTACGGAGGATTTCCGATTCTTTTATG